>JAMGZD010000008.1:0-1200000 GCA_024713855.1 Morchella sp. 2016-41 | reverse complement strand
CATCAACACCAAAATTAGCCACCACTACTAGCATTACTACCAGTACCAATACTACTACTCGGACCAATAGCATTTCTTCAGTACCGTCTTCAAAAACAGATGTTGGCGCTATCGTTAAAAAACGCAAAGTAGATGATCCTCAACAGAGCTCTATGGAAATGTTAAAGCAGCGGGCAGCGCTTCTAGCTAAAGTTAAAAAAACAACCTCGGCTTCCACAACGGTAGCATCAGCTAGCACTCATAGGCCCACTGTTTCAAAAATTTCAACTGCTGGTACACGACCTGGTACTACACGACCTGGCACAAATTCTGCTGGAAACACACCGACAGACACCGTTAAAAAGCCCGGTTACAAGGAACTCTTGGCTAGGGCAGCACAAGCCCAGGCGGAGAAGAAGTCTGCTTCAGGAACAATTACACACAAAGCCCGACCTCAAGTGAAGGAACAGCGTGCATGGCAGAAGAAGCTGGAAGAGCAGAAGGCTGGAAAGTCAGGAGTAGTTGGGAATGACAGGAATAGTAAGAGCCCGGGCATTGCTTCAGGCAATGAAAAGGGCACTTCTGCCGGGAAAAAGTCTGGCGAAACCGTCAAGACGACAGCTGGGAAGAAAGGTGTTGGAGGTATTGACAGCCGCAGATCATCTGTAGGGAATATTCAGGGAGCTGCTGGAAAAGGAAAACTCCCAGATAGGGGGAAGAACGGAGGCCCTGTGGAAGCTGGGACGAAAAGAAAGCGTGAAGACACTGGATATGGTGGTGGTAGCGGTAGAGCCGGTGGCTTTACATCTTCAAAAAAAAATAACGGCAGACGTTACGACACATACGAGGAGGATGAAGAAGATGATTTTGTTGTTGACGATGAAGACGACATGCCCGCACGCGGGCCGAGATATGGCAGTGGTGGATATGGTGGCGGCAGCAAAAAGTGCGTTTATACATTCACTGATGATTTTGAATTTGGTTTACTAATCAACCAATCGTCATATAGATACATATACTACGAATCTGATTATGATTCGGGAAGTGATATGGAAGCTGCAGGTATTGACGTACTTGAAGAGGAGGAGCGAAGCAGGAGAGTAGCTATTCTAGAGGATCAGGCAGAAGAGAAGAGGGAGAAAGAGCTGGCTGCAAAGAAGGCAGCTGCAAAGAAGAAGACTATGGCCGCAAAAATGGCTAAGAAATAATCTAGTCTCGATCTGAGATCGGGTTATCGTTTTTAATGGGGTTAGGATGTGGCGCAGACCAATTGGGTATTACCTCGCGGAGTTTTTTCTTCACCAAACCCTTTCAGAAAGAACTGGTGGCACTTACTTTTGACTAAACGTATTGTGCGGCCTTGATTCTAGATAACTATTCCTCAGTTATCTTATTCATTAAACTACCATATCATGCGTTTCCCCTCGCTTTTATTTCCTGCCGTCACCCGCCTATGCATTATTTCTAGCTTTCTTTTGTCATGGGTGTTTCTCGCTTTTTGTTTTCTTTTTATTTCTTTTCGTCAAGATGGGGATTTATAAGGGAGTTTTGTGTATCTGTGTTTTATTTTATTTCCCTCCTACTTTTTATTGAGTTCTTTACAGGTTGGTAGGTGTACTTTATAGTGCCTGTGTTTTTTCCCCCCCTTTCCGGGGCATGTTTGGGGTTATCAGGCGGGAGTTTGTGCTGTTTAAACCTCGCCACAAGTTGGTGGTGTAATTGGTACGTGTTTAGGGTTGCAACTTTTTATAGTCATTCATGGAGGCTTTGTCTGGTTTCTAGACAAATGTTTGATCTCAAATTTCCCTTTCCCATTTTAAGACTTTACTGCCCGCTTTGATCTAAACCATTGAATTCCTATAGATAGTCATAAAGACCTCGCAGCGCTCATTCAGTGTCACCGTTCCTCTGCTAAACAAATTGTCTTATACTCACCCCACGCCCGCCCCCACCATCGCATACAAGTATTCGCCAACAGACTTGTGATCTGGCCCTATTCCATACATACATACATGTACAAGTACAGTACCAAAAAAGGGGATGTAATACGTACTGTATCAATACGGAATTGTTTAAAACTTCCGAATTAAATCGGAACTCTAAATATTATACCGTAGAAATACCGTAGCAATACCGTAGCAATACTGTAGTTTTGCAGTATTTTGCTAGGTGCGGTACTGGATCCACCCGCTTCTTGGTACTGTAGCTATAGCTATAGAAGCTTCCGTCTGTTGTATAGAAGCGATCATATATAATACAAACCTTGCGAATCTCAAATCATTAATCCAGAAAACACTTCCAAATTATAGGACTGTCAAACTTCATTCTCTTCTACAGCTAAAAATGTTGGCTTTGGTAGTGGGTAATCAAGCACATCATGAATTATCACTCGACAGTTTAGTGTTGGAAATTTGTATGGGTGTAACTACAGCCACAAGAGCGTAGAGTAGAAGAACACTAGACACGGATTTCCCGGTAGCGATAGTGTCTATGGCACAGATACTATTTTGGGAGCGCGATACTGAAGTTTAGTCCTCTTAGGTGGTTTATATAGTACTACATATATCTCTATGTTCACCTACTAATAAGCACAATGTATCTACTACATATTATGAATTTATTAATTGTGTACATTATATATTGTTATATGTAATTAAATCGTTGAATGCCCTCGACTTAAATATACAGTGCCATTTTCCTGCTGATATCTAGGTCAATACTACCTTAGTTAATTCTAACCAGCAGATTAAAATTAGCCTTACGGTGCTTCCGATAAACTTTCTTTCATCAGCAAACGAATACTAAACATTGAATGACAATTACCAGTCAAACTCGTTGAACTGTATAGGGTCGGGGTTACGGTTTTTTGCGTCTCCAAAGTAACACTCACAAGTGTTAATTCTTTGGGTAGGATTTGCTTTCCAGGCCATGAAATACGTCGAAGAATACCAAATACACTTACGGGACACCATGGCGGTTATCATCCTATTGCGGCTTGCGTATTCTAATTTCTTTATATGTATATGGAGGGTAAATATCAATTTTGTCAATTGTCAGAATCACACTTAGTAAATAGGCTCTATTAAATATTCCTAGAAAGAAACATCCGATGCCTTCTTGGCGGATAACATTTTATTGGCAATGACTGTAATTTTATACTAATGTAGATTTGTTCCACCTCTTTTGTCTACACCATGTTCATTTTCTTTGGTTCCAGCCGTTAGCGTCAGATTCAAAAGATATGTTTCACATATGGAGTGATTGTACAAAACCCCAGGCCCTTAGCCCCCATGCCATACGTACAACTGCTCCGCACAAATAATGCCCCCAATAGCCCCAAATCACCACGCATCAAGCCATCATAACGATATCAAACACATACTCCACATTAAAAAATAAACACAACAAAAATCAAGTTAGTCCTGTCTTCTGAAAAGAGGCAGGATTAGGGATAATGGATGTGTGAAGAGAAGGAGTAACCTAAGTATAAAGAAGAAAATGAAAGAACAATGAAGAAAGAGGAGAAATAAAAAGGAAGATAGTACCAAAATATCACCCACCCACGTTTGCGAAACAAAACAAAACAAGACCCCCGAGGAAAAACGATTTACATAAAAGGCCTGACAAAAAGCTAGCAGATAATAGATGAACCCGATATATGCCGGAGTAGTAAAGACATAAGAACCAGACGGAATAAATAATGCACAAAGGGGGGGGGGGGGTGTTAGTCCCCTTGTAAACTGTACCCATAACACAATTCGCCTCCCAAACGTGTAAAAAAAAGAAACAAACCCGTATTCAGACAAAAGCCAGTAGTAAACCAGACCCGACCATAATCTTTAAGCATGACCCTCACAGTGACCCTATAAACACTCATTACGTGCAACACCCAAGTCATATTAGAAACCACTCATCCGTGAGGGAAACCTCATAGCTGTCGTGGGTATCCCAAGTGAACCATCGCTCTCTTCTTTCAGTCTTTTCAATCCCCCATCCGGTGCTTCAACTTCTCTCCCATATATTCTTTCCCCAGTGGCCGGGCTCCCCAGATCAATTATCCTTTGTGGTGCCGGTGGGGGGGCTGGATGTGATTCTATACTACTAGCGCGGGGGTATAAACTATGGTGTTGATGAGAGGGTGGTTGCAGTGGATGTGAGGGCATCGGATGTCCAGAGTAGTAATACTGTAATGGACGTTGGGAGGGGTGTGATTGGGGGTGATTGTGTACTAGTTGAGGAGAACGATTTTGGTTGTTTCCGCCATGAATAGATAGTGCGAGGCTAGATGGAGGTCGTGGTGAAGAATGTTCTTGCTTTATGTCGTTTTGTAGTAATGCGGATAATTGAACATTTGAAGGCTGGGAATGACCAGGGTTTGCCGAACCTGTTGCAGAGGGAACACGCTGTTTAAGCAAAAGAGGTTGGTCGGGCTGATTGGACACCCCAGGCGCGGCATGTCTTCGATTATGATGATGGTGAATATGTACGTGGGGATGCGAATGGGCCTGGACAGGCTGGGGTGCAGGAGATGGTGGCGAGTGTCGTTGGACCTGGGACCAATGAATAGGCTGAGGCCTCTCATAATGATCATCAAGTAGTCGGTCGCGTAATACAGGTGGTTGTACGGTTGCACTTGCCCTCACAGGTACACGTGGAGCGATCTGCAAAAGAAACGTTAGAATTTCGCCCGTGGCTCGCATCCCCCGTACCAAGAAGGACACCGAGCGAGAAAAAAAGAAAAAAAAGGGAAATAACTTACTCCGATGGCCTCTAAATCTTCCGCCCGTTCCTCCTCAGATGCCCCCAAGACGTCAGGGGCAGCTGGAAAACCAATGTGTTTAGAAATTCCTGTCAGAAGTGCCACTTCCCAATTATACTGCTTTCGGTGCTGTATCCTAGTGCTTGCACGATCTGGTATCCGATAGGTGTATTCTGTAGTCCCGTGTTACTTCCGCTTCTTAAGGAAACAAAAACCACGAGGCAAGACAAACCTGAAACTAATGTATCACCAGCCCTGCGTTCTCTTTGAATATGATACCACAATTCACTGCATTTATTAAGGGTATTCTCTCGTAATTCTCTTACTCGTTGATAATACTGTGAATGCACCTGGGCCTTGGTAACTCGGGTGGCAATCTCTAGAGACTCCATACCATTCTTGTACTGGGCGTCGGCCAGACGTTCTTTTTCATCTAACTTCTGGTCGATACAAGCTTTCTGGGCGACGTATTCAGGGTGGGTGCCATCTTGTATCATTTTCATTTCGATTTCAACTCTACGCAGTTTTTCGGAATATATTCTATGCCAAGTGTCAGCAAAAACGATTTACGTCATAGTAAGACGGCTTCGCTTAGTCCTAACCTATCTTTGAGGTGTGCGAAAACACGTTCTATCTCCGCGAGCTCTTCCATAGCAGCTTTCTTCTTTAACGCACGCTCTAGATCTGAGTTATTAGAAAAAAAAAAGCCAGTCGAAAAAATGCTCTTACCACTACACAGCTTACCTTCGTCATCCACCCCGATCGTATCAACAGCATCGCCATGTTCTTCTTCGGGCACTATGGGAACCGCGACACCTGTATTCTCCTCAATTTCAATTCCAATAGCACGCTCAGATTCTTGGTCTTGGTCCGGATTACTATCAGATTCTTCCACAGCGGGTGTAGCAACTTTGACAATTGATTTTACAGGCCGAATGTCCTTACCGTTAGTCACAATTGCAACTGGGGTCTCCTGGCGAACTCCGTTAGTGATGGCAGGATTTTCATCGTCATCCGAGTTGGGTTTTTTCCCTTCCAGCGTGCTCACGCTGCCGTTTTCTGATGGTACTTGAGGGGTGTGTATTTTTTTCTTAGGGGGTGGTGTTGATGGTCTTGTCTTTGGCTCTTCTGTAGGTCGTACAATAGGCGATTCTTGGAAATCTCTTTTCCGCTTTTTGCTGGGGCTAGATTGTGTAGGTGTAGAGGGCGTAGAATCATCAGCAGCGTCATCTGCAAAGGTATCTCCATGGTCAAGCAACACCTCTTTCCTAGCCGGCATTTCGATCGCGATCGCTTGCGTTGTGGAGGTCGAGTCTTTTCTGTGTTGCACAAATTTCGGTCTCTGTTTTAGCGGGGAATTGTGTAGCCTTTCAGTTTCTGCCTCCGAATCCTCGCCAATGTCGCTGAGGCTGGACTCGGAGTCGCGGTCCGAAGCGTGGCCGTTATGCTTTCGTCTTGTTCCTGAGAGAGAGGGGCGAGGCGGGCCGTTCAAATTCTCCAGAGCTCCGGAGGAGAGAGGTTGTGTTTCGACAGCTGTAGAGTCCGGTGCCATTCGATCAGAGAGGATCGGCACTTTTGAGTCTTCTGGGGGGCCGTCAACGCGGCGGTCAAGTAGCTTCGTTGCGTTAGAGCGAGGAAGTGATCGAGAGCGGTTGTTGAGGGTAGATAAGACGACTGAAGGTGGTTCGGAGGATAAAGGCAACGAATTAGTTGAACGCGTTCGCTTTCGGGGCCGCCGTCCTGCTGTAGTAGGAGGTAGAGGAGTCTTTGGTTAGATTCCTGAGAGGTTGGCCGACTTGTGAGAAGGAGAAGGAGGGGGTTGGATGGTAGGTAGTAGGGATAGACAGGTGCGAGGATATCCAAATAGGAACAGGGAATATGTGCGGGGAGAGTGAGGGCTTTGAGGGAGAAGGAGAATAGGATGAGGAGGAGTGATACCAGATTCTTCCAGAGCTATGGTGGAGGGACGAGATCTGCTGCCGCGTTTTGGAGCTGGTGTCATGCTATGAGCAGCGGATGAAGCGAGATGTCTACAGGGAGACAGACTCTGTAGATGCAAGAGTAAAAGTGAGAGCCGTGGAAGAGGAGGTGGTTGTAGTGTTTAGCAGGATGGCGACGTCTAACGGAAAGATTGACACCAAGATGAAGTAGGGACTCAGAAGAGCCGCCCCAAACAAGCGTTCGTGCCGGGAATATACGGTGGGGGTGAAAACACAGACTGGGCCTGAGTTAGTTGAATAATGTGAGGAGGGAAAAGATGGGGAAACTAGGAGAGGACGTGAGTGAGAATGGGTACTGGTGAGTAGGGGAAGGATCAGGGTGTAGAAGGACCAGTGTACGGTGACAGATGAGAAGGAAGGAACAAGATCGGACTCTTTTCGGAATGGTGCGAGAGTTGCCGGGGAGAGGGGAAGGGGAAGGGGCACCTTTTCTCTCCTACGACGAGCAAGAGTGGGTGGAGGGTCTCGAAGGAGGCAGAGATACACACACAGATAGCGAGAGGCGGAGATGGAGCGTTCTGAAGAGTTTGCAGTAGCAAGACAACTTATTCGATTATTCGAATGAACGATATGGCCAGAAAGATGTATAGGTAGCCTATCGACGGCGGACGGACGGACGGCGAACACTGGACCGTGAAGGCGATTATGGGGCGACCTTCGAGGAGGTGGATGTTGCTGGTGGGGGAAAGTTGTTTCGTGGAAGCGTCCAGGTACATACAGTGAGCGAGAAGAGGAAAACACCGGCGGAGAGGGTGAGGGATACCTACTCTACACTGCAGTACCTACACCATACCACATGTAACCCCCCAGCCTCCGCCGGCACCAACAAGCAAGCAACTCTTTACATGTATGGACGGTGCGACCCCCCACTGTGACCACAACCTTTCTGGCAGTACATGTAAGCATGAAGCCGCATCTTTTACCACTTCCATAAACAATCAAAATCAGTGCACTTGGACTTACATTCACTCCATACATGTACTTTTAATTACTTCATGTTATAACGCTTATTTGCTTGCTTTTTATTCTCCCGGCCATCATCATCATCATCATCGTTCACTCACTCAAGACTGCTCTACATGTACCTACAATACCTTCTCTGTTGCCCAATCTGAGCTTCACTTACCACATACAAACCATGTAGTGCAGCACCCACCGCGCCCACTGCACACCCACACATCATTCATTCACACTCTCTCCCTCACTCACACCCACCCATATCACACGCATCCTAATCCTAGTAACAGTTATGTGTGTGCGGAACTGATCGAAACTGATATCACTGCCGGCTTGAGTGCCAAGAAATCCGGGGGCAGAGAACGTTGAAACCAAACACTTGCGCTGACTGCCTGTCAAGTCAGTTCAACAACGCTATTGTCACGCGCACTTTATTGCACTTGGCCCAAAACCTTTACCCGCTCCACCTGACACGCTAGGAACCCTTGTCCGTCTTCAGCACCGAGTGCCGATAAAGAAAGAGAAAAAAGCGTGAGCCGAAGAAATTCAGAGAAGTCGCTCCCACAACCAGACTACTTCCCCTCCAATCAACATATTTACCCCGCCATAAACTTTGCAGAAATGGGAAAGAAGGACAGATCAGAAAAACCTTACAAGAAGGAGAAGACGTCAACTGTTCTTCCTGAAAAGAAAATTGACCCCTCATTGGCTTCTCTCTTTGAGTCGAGCGTGCGTATTTCACCCTTGATCCAATTCAATAAGGATGCATTGTTGACCCCCCTGTTACTGTAGTTTGGTGCTGTAAAGGCTCCCGTAAAGCCTGCCCGTATACTACCCGAAGGAAGTGAAGGGCAGGGGCACGATGATGCGGAAAATGCTATTAACGCCAATGCCGACCTTTCGGAGATTGATGAAGGGATTACCGATCTTGAGGATACCGAGGATCCTACCGACCCAATCCCGGAAGTAGCCAAAGTAACAATAACAGATAAGAAACGGAAACGGAAGCGGAAGGAAGAGAACGGGGAACTCGAGGATACCTACCTTCGGAAGCTTCAAGACGAAGAGGATGCAGCAGAAGAAGAGAGGAGACGGAAGAGGAATAAACAGCTTACAAAGAAGGCCGAGAATACTGTTCTAGAGAGTGAAAAGGATAGTTCAGAGGACGAAAACGATAGGAAAGAAGAGTCGGAGTTCCAAATTAAGCACGAAACCCTGAGAAATGAGAAGCAAACCGAGATCGATAAAGCTGCCAGGACTGTCTTCCTTGGAAACGTCCCCTCCACAGTGGTTTCCTCAAAAGTCAAATCCACCCACTTTACACTCACCTTGAATTCAAATAACTGACCTCTAACAGTCCGAATACAAACTCCTCAAATCCCACTTTACCACTGGCGCTGGCCCTATCGAGAGCATCCGATTTCGCTCCATCGCCTTCTCTGAACAAATTCCCCGAAAGGCCGCCTTTATCACCCACAAGTTCCATGAGAAGCAACGAACTTTGAACGCCTACATCGTATTTAAAACCGCTGCTACAGCTCGTGAAGCCCTAAAACTCAACGGTGTTGTTCTCCTTGACCGCCATATCCGTGTCGACTCCGTTGCACACCCGGCACCCCAAGATGCCAAACGATGTGTTTTCGTTGGAAACTTGGATTTCGAGGCACAGGAGGAAAGTCTTTGGAAGCATTTCTCCACCGCAGGGAAAGTTGAGAGTGTACGCCTTGTTAGGGATGCGAAAACAAACGTTGGAAAGGGATTTGCCTATGTTCAATTTGAGGTATGTATATCAACCATTCACCCACATCACCACAAACCCATTGACATGGTTATAGGATGTAATGGCTGTCGATGAGGCCCTCCTGCTCCATGAAAAACGCATGCCTAATGATCGCAAACTTCGCGTCACGCGTGCTAGAACTATCAAAAGAAATGCAAAAAGGTCAATTGAAAATGACCGTGATCGCCGCCCTGACCCTACTTCTCGTAGACCGAGAGACAATATAAAGGGATCTGTTTATCAACCTAAAGTCGATCCCCGTAAGCGGGACCAGCTCAATCGCGCAAGCAAAATTCTTGGACGTGCGGCAGCAGCACAGCTCAAGAGTCAAGGCGACGTTTTTGAGGGATTGAGAGCGACGGCCAATACAGATAGCGGGATTAAGAAGGGGGGGAGTGGGAAGAAGACGGGTAAGCCGAGAGCTAGAGCGGTTGCGAGATCACAGTCGTGGAAGGCAAAGAATGCGAAGTAGAAATACAGATTAATACGGTCTCACAATAGGTTTGTAATATAAATGATTTTGGTGGGAAAAAGTTACTTGTCTTCTGTTGATTTACTAGGTTTTTATGTATGCTATCTTACATGCGGCTATCGTACAATTATTAAGAACAAGAAAAGACTTCAACAGCATTATTTCGCGCCGGCTGAAGTCTTCTGCTATCCTTAACAGGGCCATATTTCCTCTGGCAGCTGCCCTTTGTCCATCAGGTACTGAATTACCTGTAGCATAAGAGTATTCTCCTTCTCCCGATCATGCTCCACAAGCTATCACTCACAGTTAGACATCAAACCCTAACCCTTACGGCCACAACCTCATCTCAATGTCCCAAAACAAAGAACACATACCCGCTGATATAAAGTCCTTTTCTCCTCGGCCTTAGTATCCTTCCTCTTAACTGGCTCCTTTTCATGCCGAAATCTGCACCGATCGCCCTTCGCGCATTCCCCGCGCAGAAAATCACGGCAGTGCCCAGTTGACTTCTTGGAGCCCAGTCTATCGGGCTTTTGGATTGCGGGTTCGGGGACTGCAGATTTGACTTTTGATGATGTGATTTCAGGTGGTGCACCATCATCATCAGAGTCCGAGTTAGATGCGTTGGTGTCGTAGTCGTTATAAATGTCTGAGCCCATTAATAATAGTGGCGCGCCATCTCCATCTCCAGTATCAGCGATGACACGTTTTCGTTTGCCCCCTTTTGCATGAGATTTTAAATCTCTCTCTTTTTTCTGCTGCGCGGCAACCCTCTTCGCCTCTGCTTCTGCCCTAGCAGCTACCTGCTGTTTTTTCTCCAGATTCTCCCCAATCTTCTTCGCAGTCGGAAATCGACTCTTTCGTTGCGCTATCCAGGCCTCAATCTCCTCCGGTGTCTCCGGGGGGGCGATATTAGTCCCAATGAGCTTCCCACCGTTGAGAGACAGCCATGTAGCTTCATCCATATCAGGTTTATCATCATCCCCCCGCTTCTGCTGCTTCCTAGGAGGCGGTTGGGGAGGCGAGTTAAAGTGGCCATAGGAGGAGTGAGTAGGCCAGCCGGCAGCGGGGAAGGGTGGATGCTGCTGCTGTTGGGGTGGTTTGAGGGGTAGGAATTGCGGATGCTGGGACTGGCAGTGTTCTTGAGAGTAGGAGAGGTATGGGTTATGTAGCTGCTGCTGGGAGGGGGGAGGAGGAGCTGGTGGTGACTGGTACTGGGGGCTTGCGTAGATTGGGTTGTTGTTGAAATAGTGGTTTTGATATGGCTGATGTGGCTGCCGCTGGTATTGCTGGTATTGCTCCTGATGTTGCTGCTGTGCTACAAACGCTGGGTTGTAGTGTGCAGCTGGTGTGAAGTGAGGTAGTGGATGCGGTTGTCGCTGCTGTTGGGGGAATTGCTGATACTGTTGGCCTAGACCAGAATCTCTCCGTTGTCCCCCAATGCCACCACTACCACGACTGAAGCCCCCGCTACGTGCACCCCCCCCTCTATCACCGCGATTGCCTCCAGAGTCGCGCCGTGAGTCCGCATCGTATCCACCGCTATTTGCGCTACCTCCGGAGCTGTTGGAAGGCGTTGGTGGTGGAGGCGGCGGTGGGCGATATATGTAATCTGACATCTTTTGTTATACTTACTTGCCAAATTTTTAAGGTGGGTGGTAAGCGTCCTAAACTTCAGGTCCATGTAATTAATAGCTACTTCGCGAAAAAAAACTTGGCTCGGTTGTGTTACTAGACAGGGGTAGGAGAAGAGCCGCAAAGCTTGGATGTCTTGAGCTGGGGTGAATGATGTAAATGATTCATCAGCTTTTCTCGGCAATGCGCTGAATTATTCTGGTTCCCGGAACGGACAGAACTACATGTATATAGATTCCGAGGCACCTACATAACCCCCGTGTAGAACATAGGGAGCAGTATCACTCGCATGCTCATGGTTCACGAGGAGGAATCTCGTCATGATATGGTTTCTCCAGTGACGTTATTAAACCCTTTTAAGATACATACATGTGTCTGTCGAGGTTCCCAAACACGTGAGCAGTGAGAGATGAAGCTTGGCGTTCTGAGGTCTGCATAGGCTTGCGTCAGTAATGGCGCAACGTCAATTCCGGCGACCGCCGCTACACTAAAACCTCTTGACGTTTGAACCACCACCAAAACTAAGTCAAGCATTCTAGACGAACCGACCTACAATGATACCTACAAGAAGACTCCTAGGCCCAGTGTAAAGCCCCCCACTCCCCGATCTCCATGTGAGCAAAAGCGAAGAAGCTCACGCAGGTCCCTCCAAATAGAGCCCCCCGCTCGTCATACTACCAGTCCGACTACACACAAGGGCCGTCTCTCATTCGTGCTCGGAAGCCTTTTTTGGTCAAAAATCTTCTCACTGGCGCCGCTATTCTGGCGCTGACTGGGTCAATCTGTAATGAGTTCCCCAGTCATATCAGGATAGAGAATCGTAACGCAAGATTGCTGACATGTAGGAATATATAGACCTCTACACAATCAAGGCTGTCGCCCAGGACAACTTTGAGGATGTAACAGTACCAGATGCTCCCACCCAGCCCGCAAAGGCACAAAATGTGGGTACTAGTACTATCACAAGTGGACCTTTAGGGAAATGAGTAGTGGGTGATAAGTTTGAGAGTGGTTAATTCGGAGACATTGTAAATTTAGTTTAGTAACGGAGCAGTCTTTAGTTCCCCGCTCAATTCTGTATAAATTATTATTACTGCTCTCGTGTCCAAATAACACGTAACGTATGCGATTTCATAGCTTTAGTCTGTTGCAAAGGATGGTATCGTTCAACATTTGAGGTTGGTTAAAAAGCGTTTCCTTGGCGAGCGTTTCATTATCCAACAAACGCGCCACACCAACAATAGAATATGTTGTCCCGGTGTTGCACACGTCCTCGCGAACCTTCAACAAAGCGACGTCCAACAGCATCAATCTCAATCTTTTCGCAATCGATCAATTCTCTTCCCCCGGGGGTAAATTACTAACATAACAATACCTCTGCTTCCCAAACCCTCGAGGAGATAACATTTCCTGGAGCAAAGACAAGAAGGGGGAAAGGCTGAAGGAAGCGGCTCAATTTCCTCTTACACTACCAGTGCTGGCTTCTATTATTTACCTACCTCACTTCTTACTACACAGTTGCCCCTGTAATCTTATCCTCCCCTTCCATCCTCCCAGTTCCTTTCCATTCTCGCGTCGTAATAGAGCAACGTACCGTACCGTACCCGCTAGAGCAGGCCAGAACAGAGAGAGAGAAGAACAGAAAACTAGCCAGGCAAGCCTGGCCAAGAAAAGAAACAAGTCATAAGGTTCGAAAGTTCGCAGGCCAAATAAAACATCCCCCCAAAGAGAAGAAGCAAACACCTATAATGGCCGCCACTCCCGTCGCCGACCAACTCCGTCAACTGGGCGATGCCCGCGCTCTAGTCCTCGGCGACCCTGTCTACTGGCCGCAAGTTCTTCACGGGATCCTGCCTATCGTGTCTGGACCTATCGTGGAGCTACGTCGTTGGGGAGCTGACTTTCTTGCAGAGACCTTCTCGACGCCCGTGGTGGATATCAACGAGAAGCAGAGTCTGGCCGTGACGTGCTTGGACACTATGGTGAGGTTGATGGATGAGAAGGAGGCGGGCATTCTCAAAAGTGTGGTCCAGTGTAGTGCGAGTGTGTATCCGCTGGTGTTCAGGTATATGTACGTGCTGCTGCCACTACTGATTTGGTTTTCTGAAGTTCAAGTTTCTTTGCCTTTGCCTATCCATTCTATCCATTTATTTTATTTCCAGTCCAGCCCGTTACTGCCCCAAACCAAGGAAAAACTCTAGTTTGTCCGCTTGAGTTTGGTTTCCTGCGCTCCATGTTGCTTTTTTTCTTCTTTGTTTTTATTTGGTGTTGCTTTTCTGGAAAAGAAGACAGTGACGTGGGGAACGATTTACTGAGTCCGAGTGCTTTTCCCGTTATTAAATTTCCAGGTGCAATAATCGAGATGATCAAGCTACATGGGACAAAATGGACATGATCAAATCCAAGATCCTGAGTCTTTGGGATTCAGGGCCAGTGGGTGTGCGCCTAGGGTGTATCAAGTTTGTCCAGCGTGTCATACTGGTGCAGTCGAGGGGAGTCACGGATCCTAGAGTGAGTGTTTTTTCTTCTTTATATTAGCTTTATTTGATAATTCTCCCTTCGATACTTCCCGACGTCACTAATAACTGAATTGGTTGGAGCGTATAGCTTGCAGACAGGTCAGAGATATCATTGACTATGGTCCCTACTAACCACCCTATACTCTCCTTGCCTGCACTAGATGCAGAGGCGCAAGGTCTACTCGACAGGCTTTTAAGTATTCTCCATGAGGACCCAAGGTTGGATAAAATTCTCATTTTAGTTCATCAACTCATTCGTTCATCTACCATCCCCCTCCCCTTCCCCCAGTAGATAATATTATTATAGGTATTGATGATCAATTTCTCGACAATCTGTCTATAGTGATCCTGCTCTCACCACGGCAACCTTGAATAATTTGTCGGTAATTGTCAAGACGCGCGCTCCACTCGCACACAAAATTTTGAGTGCCGTGATGAACTTTAACCCGCTGGCCATCATCGCAAAGGCAAATACTGTAAAAAACCGTCTCATGATGCAGTGCATGGAGAAGACGGTACGGATACTGTTGATGAACATTGCGCGGTATTGCCCCCACATATTCCAGATGTGAAGAAAGAAGCAATGCGGCAATGGGGTACTGACTCTCTACTCCGGTGATAGTGCGAACCAGAACGGGCCATACACGGCTAAGATCTCCCAACACATCACTCGTCTCTCCCAGGCAAAAGCCGAGGTCCTCGAGGAACTATCTCGAAAGAGGCCAGCTCCTACCCAGACCCAGCCTGAGGCCGAGGCGATCAAGAGGATGAAGGTGGAGAATGCGCAGGCACAGGCAGTTATCACGCCCACAGCTACACCACCCCCACCACCACCTGTTGCTGTTATCACTGGACCAATGACTTATGGACAGCTTTATACGCTTTCGACTGATGTAGCCATGACTAGCTTTGATGGGCAGCAATTGCCAATTGATTTAGTGCTACAGATAATTGTAGGCAGTATCAACAGCTTGAGTCAGCAGACTTTACAGGCGGCGATCGCGGTATGTTTTTTATGCTTCCCCCTTCTATGATTTGGGAGATGTTGCTGATTGGTAGGTTATAGGCGGTTAACAACCGGTATACTGCACTTATGGCATATGTACCACAAGCTTCCGTGCAAATCCCAGTACAGGACGGTCAAATAGGCCAGACTGCTCAGCCAGGAGCCGAGGAAACGCAAGGTGAGAAAGTAGAGCAAAGAGATATCGAAAAAAAAGAAGAAGACGAAGAAGAGGAGGAAGAGGAACGTGAGCTCCAACTCGGGAAATTTCGTCTCCCTCCTCCGACCTCACTAGCCCCGGAGGAAATGCATGATATAGCTATCCAGGCCATAGACAGAATGTTTTCCGTTGTGGACCAGTTTGATAAGACCTCTCTCATCTCTCGGAAAAGTAAGTTGGGAGCGAATAGGCTAGCGGCTAGTAATTGGGATAGAGAAGGCTGGATTGCTGTCCTTACCAGACTAGCAACTCGTGGGATGGGTGATACTGCACCTGATACTGTGAAGAAGGAGGAGATGAAGGGTGGAGATGAAGAAAATGGAGAGATCGCTCAAATGAAAGTCCCAACTGCTTTAAGCACAGCGATCCGCGAGAAACTGTACAACTTTGTCATCGCCGATTTCAGAGGCAGGATGGATGTTGCTGTGTCATGGCTCAATGAGGAATGGTATAATGACCAGGTGATGTCGCGCGCGGGGGTTAATAGGGAGCCGCAATACCGCAAATGGATGATGAAAGTTATGGATGGGATCTTTCCATTTTTAGAGAGCAAAGATAGGCTCTTTATGAGGTTGCTCTCGGAGATCCCAGAGGTTACAGTAGAGCTCATGCAGAAGGTTAAGATGCTATGTTTGGACCCAGATAGAGCCATGCTGGGAATTCAGATGCTACAGTTCGTGATCACTCTCTTCATTGAATATACATGGTGGATACTGACTAAGGGCAGCTATTTGGCGATGTTGAGACCCCCAGTCAGGGACATGTGCATGGATGTCCTTGAAGATTTGTATCAGAACCGTAAGTTGCACTTCTTCTTACCAGTACTCTAAAAACATTGTACTGATAGTCTCCTACAGACGCCGAAGTCCGTGGTCAAGCGCAGAAGCTCTTGCAAAAATGGAGGCCGGAGGCGCTTGCTGCCATTGATAACGCGCAGAGCAACGCCCAAAATGCAAATGGCATGACGGCCACTCTGGTACAGAGGAATAGTGCAACAGCTACTTAACCAGCAATGAACCTTATCTTATAATTGCTTTGAGGGATGGTAGCTTAGTTTTTACGTTCTATATCTTACTCATTTCCCCTACCTAACATCTGCTTCTTTTTTGATTCCGTGTAGAAGTATTGTGGGACTGTTTCCTGAAAAGCATGGGTCGGAGTTACGTATTATTGATTTGATGTTCTACTTGTCACTGGTCGAGGGTGGTTGTATGTGGCGATACCTATATTCTTCCTCTTTTCTATTTTCTCTTACAAATGTCATCCGGAAGCTTGTATCACTACTATTATTGTTATCCTCTTCTCGTTTAGTAATGCCATGTAATAACGCAAACAATTAACCAGAATATGGTGGTGATGATAATGATGATGATGATGATGATGATGATGATGGTGATATTAGTAGAGTGAAACTGTGGCCGTGGAGAAACCGTAGGCGTATTGCATTTAAGACATATTAGGACTGCCCCTTCTGCCCATTCCTTCGTAATCCTTGCATGAGATATCGTTTATGAAAATATTCTGGAAGATGTTTCAACGATAGATAGACTCAGGGATTGGCTGCCGGCCGGGGGTGATTATTTTAAGATTGGGTATGTAAGTGCAAGAAAGTGGGAACGAGCCTCACTCACCACAGGATTTAATTTACCGTCTGAACAGTCAGACAGACGCCCGCCTCCCAGACTGGTTCCGACCCCTTGAGCCTGTCAGGCGAGTGTCCCAGCGCGCAGGAAGGACTCAAGTATAGAGGGGCCATACATAAGCGAAGAAATAGAGAGAGTAATACATGTAGATATAGTACCGCATGACCGCCAATTCTCCCACTTCCTCTACGTAAATTTACTCTTTCTTCACACCCGCCCAGAGATATCATGACAAAACAATTCCAAGAGCTGCAGTGTCTACAGGTCCTTCTGCAGAACGATATTGGTGAGTCTATCCTCCACTCTTCCACTCCGGGTCCCTTTCTCACCTCATCTTCTCCTATCCTACATATCCTACCTATCATGTACTATCCTTTCCCATCTTTCGCTCTTATCCTCATCATCAGCATCCTCGCTACCGTGTTTCCGCCCCAAGAGATGTCTGTGCGGTTGGAACGACCATAAATAGTGAGGCAAGTAGCAGATCCCGGCCAGGTAGGGAATTCAGGAAGGAGGGGGGTGCCTACCAATTCCCTTCCCTTGGTTGTTGTCTGTTGCTTGTTGCTGCTCTCTCGGTCTATCCATAAACAATCCAAATTACACACATCTAAACAAATACTCTCTTCCCCCAGGGGGAAAAAAGGAAAACAAAACTACCAAGAACAGAAGACATACTGAATTCGGGAAACTCTGGGCTGACGCGAGAACCTCTCCGACAAAATCGAGTTTGTTCGGAGAAATAAACAGACGATAGAGCTGAAGAGATATTTCAACTTGAACAACTTACTTCCGGTATGAACGGCAACACGCCCACCTCTGGCGACGATGATACGCCGCTGCCACCCGGTGTTGTAACCCCCGACGGGAGAAACAGTAGTGATATGGATGGCCAGAGGACCCCGGACCAAAGGAGAAGTCTTGACGGCCGAGACGCGGTTGACTTATTGTCAATCTCTCCGGGACCGAATGGCGACATTTTCGATGGTACGACGCAGCAGAGCTCGGGTAATCGGATTCAGACCGGAAAGAGTGGACGGGTAATTGAGAGACTCATGGCGGAGAACGATCGGTTGAAAAGGGACCTGAAGACGCAGACCACGGCGAGGGAGGAGGAGAGGAAGGAAAAGGAGGCTATTCGGTCATCAAGGGATTCACTGCAGAGCACAAACGAAAATCTCATACACCAGACAAATGTCGACAAAACCTCGCTTGCTCGAAAGGATCGCAAGATCGAAGAATTGAAGGCGGAGAAGGAGCGAGAGATGGCAAGACGTCAGGAAGCAGACTCGAGTCTCCACGAGCTTGTTAGGCAAAGTGACGTGAAGGTTCAGGAGCTGATGACTACTCTAAGCAATGAGACATCGGAAAGAAAGAAGGCAGTAAATCAATACGAGGTCCTGCAACAAAGTTGGAAGCATTTAGACGAAGGTTATAGGACAAGAGTTGATAGGTTACGAGCTGAGTTAGAAGCTTTACAGTCTGAGCGAGAGCGAGACCACCAACTACTGAAGCGGCTCGAGGTCACAATTGAACAACAAAGGCAAGAGGTCGAAAAGCTGCGGGTCGCCAAGAATCGGATTTCCGATAAATACACGAAAACCATGAACGATACTGAGAGAGAGGTTGGTGATATACGGATAAGGGCGGAGGCCACTGGGAGGGAAGCGGATGAGATTCTGGTTGATGCAAAAGAGACCCTTGGGAAGCTACGACATGTTATGGCTGTTCAAAGGGACTTGCGAAAGACCTGAGTAATTATGCGTTGTGAGGGGTAGTCACATCATGCATGTGCAAGATGGTGTATCCTCATAGATCGGTGCAGGAGTTTGGCGACTACTGTATGGTTGTTGATGTTTAAGTTCGATCTAGTAATTTTTATACTAGGGGACAGACCGGTTCTGCAGAATTGAAATGATCAATTAGGAGCATTGGGACGGGGTTTGGCTGGACAGCACAAAACGGAGTTCTCTTTGTTTTCGTCTCTTACTCTCTCGTTTCTTGCTTACGTTTTTTTTTTTTTTTTTTTTTACTTTTTTTGGTTATCGAAGGGTCCAAATCGGTCAAGGGAACGGTGGTTGAACGGTGTTGAACGGGATTCTGAAGGGATCAAGTTGGTGTCATTTCTATACTTATCTTACATTTTGCTTTAACTTCATTGTCTAGATCTCACGGAGGAGCACTTGCAGAGTAGGCGGGATCTTGATCTATCTATGCCCATGTGTACCATAGAAGAGGCGGAATCTTTTTTCTTGCGGGGATACGTACCTGGAGGCTGTGCCAATTTTCTTTTTATTATTTGTTCGTGTGTTCTGGTTTCTTTGTCAGTATATCTTGCGGTAATGATTACTACATGTAGTGTTTTAGTACTTTCTTTACCCTCATTTGCCGAGCGTACAATTCCCCCTGGCTATGTATCCCTTTATGTTTGTTCTTCAGCATCCATTTTTCTTTTATGTTTTTCTTCTATCTCTCTTCCAGTATCTTAAGGTTTCTGTTTATATTTTTCGGGACTTCAATTCTTTTTGATATTTCATCAAGAAATTATATCACTCACTCAAGTCATTTTTAATCTAACTACTTCGTATCTAGAGGTCTTTGGCAAATGTTGTAGCCGGTGTCACCTATCCTTCTGTATATATCGCCGCCTTCTGTTGCGGATAGGAGGACCAAACTAGCTAATAGACCCTTTGCGCAGATAGAGCTGGCTCTAAATTCTACTTGTATGATTGGTTGATGAGAGGATCGACGCCAATCAGGTTACTAGAATTTGGAGCTGGAGTCTTTTGCGCAAAGGGTCTAATTATTCGCATACAGATGTGGGAAATATGCATCATAGATACGTAAACCACACATAGATCAGCTTATCTCTATTGTGCATGTCTTGTGTTTACTTTTATATATCCCGTGCGTGGCAAAATCCGCGAGGTGATCAAAGCTCCCAATTATCACTGTGCCGTTGGTAATCTCCGGCTGGAATACTATCATATGAAATACGGTTAGTCTCAGCACGAAGGTGTGAGGAGGTTCATCAAGCCTTGGCGCAAAACCACACTTGTCTAGATGGTTCGAGTGACCACTCATGATCTGGAAATTTCAAGGCAAAAATGCCTCAGCACGCTTAAAACTAGAAGGAAGGGGTTAGAGCTTCAAAGTACATTCAATTTTGATGTGGTTTCTAAACTTATACCCTCCGTGTCGTCTGTAGACATACATGTATCTACAAGGAGCCACCCGTGCCCTTTATGGCGCCAATCAAGCTGTATTATGTAAAACTCTAGAACTACATGTAGGCGTTCTCGAACCCTGTTTTTGTAGGTATATGAAATTAGATGGGTTCTAATGTACTTTACTTGCTGGATTTTTTTATTTGATCCGACTTTCGTTTTACTCTTGATTAGAGCTAGTGGGGGGAGCGGCTTCGCAAAGAACTGGTATCTCGCCTAGATGTAGTTGCCGGATTTGGAGCAGTACTTACTAGTGCCTTTGAGCCTCAAATATAGCGCCAAGGCGGATAAGGCGTCCAGTCCTAACGACAAAACTACATGTAGCTCCCGCTATCGCCCAACGAAACCTTCCCTCCTAAGCCCTGCCCTCTTTTATCTCTCACTAGTGGTAATTCGTGTTTGATAGTTGCCTCGAATAGGATTACTAGTTGCACTCTATCAGACTCTAGCCATGTCAGATGACCCTAGTATAGTTATCACGATCCGCACGGTAAGTTCTGAGATCTATACGAAGTTGAAGTTTGCTGAAGAAATCAACAATTCAGGTTTTTGAGTATGGACCTATTGCTGTAGATAGTCTCATCAATGACTACAAGTAAGCCGGAATAAACTCCCAGTTTGCGGACGTTCCTAAGTTGATACATATAGGCAAGAGAGTTATGCGGACCATGTTGAATGCAAATTCAATCCTATAAATCACGTAGTTTCCCTAGAAGTTTTGGTTTATCTCTGAAATAACAGACTAACCCATCTCTAGACGTTCGTTCTAGAAGGGGACAGAAGACATGCTAAAGATGCATTTGAGGGTTTCGTGGTGTTGATCCGTAAAGCGATCGATACAGAGACGTCGAAACGCCGTACACCAAAAGTATTGGTTCCTGCTTGTCACATATACTTCGCAATAACTGAATTTGGTCTAGGAATATACGCCCATCCACCGTTCTAGGCTCACGAAGCTTAATTCACCAGCTGTCGAGTGGTCAGAAAGGGAAGACCAACCCAGAGATTCTTATAAGAAGCAAAATGACATCGTAAGTCTATTCTCAAATGAGAGAAATTATAGAGTCTGAATCTAGATAGGTTTCTTCGAGAGATCCAAGATACATCATACAAAATTCTTCTACGTTGGCAGATACGACTAGCAACTATTCATACATCGAATATTGGGAACCAAGAATTACAGCGGCGGATTTTAGTTTGATGTTACATCTCCATGATGGACATAGCCTCACAAATAAGATTGCGAAGGTGTGCCATTGCGCTGTTTTCCCAGACTGGGAAAAGAGGAATGTCAAGATTGGCGCCAATAGTCGCCCGACAATCGAGAAAGTCCTCAAGAAACTTAGAAAAATTGAAGAACTCTTCGTAGGTTCTCTCCCTAAAACATTCGAATTAAACTTTGACTAATCTCAAGAAGAAACGTGGATTTGAACCAATCTCGGTAATTTTAGTTCACCCCGAGGGAAAGAAAAAATTTGAATTCAAGCTAGTCCCATTACCAAAGCAGAGTGAGCTGCAAAGAACGACACTGTTTTATGACAAGTCTAAATGGCAAACATATGGCGCTGATAAGATGTTCCTTATCCGACTTCTGGAATACGATCCTGACTTAGATCGGTTTTTCCCGTGTGATGTTGCAATAGCACCCATTTGGGCAGCATTCACACGATCTGCATCTGCACCACGTGATTGGGCGGAATATATATTTGATGGCTGGGGTCGTCAGGATATGAGCCCGACCAATGTGTCTAAGAGGCTAGTCTCTAAGAATGTACCGGAAAGCCCTGAGCCCTCAAGTCTCAACCCCGAAGATCATGTAGGCCAATACAATACTCCTGGAGGCGCAGCAGTACAGGCTCCTATGAAAAACGTGCCAGTCCCTAGGCCTGCACGTCAAATACAGCCTAGGGTCGATGGTGGATTTGAACTTGGTGATCGACCAGAAAATGTAGAATTGGACGAAAGGGCGTCGAAACGCCCCATGACCGGTGCCGTACGCGTTCCTAGAGTGAGAACCGGTAGAAAAATGCGCCTCGAAGAACAGGAAGAAATCCCGAAAGAAGTGGGGACAAAAAATAGTGTTATATCTAGTGAGAATTTGGAGGAACTTGCTGCTCTCGATCGTAATGTCGAAACCGAGGACGAAATCGAGGGCGAAACCGAGGGCGAAACCGAGGGCGAAACCGAGGGCGAAACCGAGGGCGATACCTCGCCGAATACTCATAGCGTTATATCTCCCATTTTCAGTTTCCCCGAGAGACACCTTGGAACTGGTATTGGGAAGGTGGTTAACATGCATGGTTCCTTTGTAGAAAAGGAGCAAACAGGTGCTGTTAATACAAAGACAGTCAGACAACCAAGAGTGAGGAAGTCAAAAACAAACACCGAGGCTTCTGATAAGGAAGGTATCTCAGAGGTAGACACTCGAGATATTCGGAGCACTATGAGACAGAAGGCGCATAACCACCGAGGCTTATTTGACGGGCAAGATCAAAGCAAAATGTTACCATCTACCCCCAGCTACATGCATGTACACATACTTATGTTACAATATTGACGAGATGCAGACTCAAAGAATCAAACAGCTTAAAATTTTATGATACAATTAGCAAGAGGTAAGACTTAGGATATCTATTTGGCTGTGGCAATGTACTGATATACTAGCAGCTTTGACCATATTCGCAGTTGGCGGGGCCACGTTACTTTCGAGGCTTCGTAAGTCGAACCACCATATATACGTTTGAACACCTTGAAGTGCTTACTTTATGAAGATTAGGACGTATCATTTTAGCCGATGTTCCCAAGTCACTTTCCAAGAGCAGCATTGACTGGACTGAGTGGTGGCAATCGTTAACGAAAGCCCCAGAGATAAAAACGATATTTACTGATTTGTAAAGTCATTTGTTGCTTATGGTCTTAATAAAGATATGAGTGCTGATATGACACGCGTTCAGAATGACCACCGAGTTCTTCGACATGGAGTTTATCTCCGACTTGAAAATGAGCAAGGCCGAAATGCTCTTTTCTCCGGACCATATCAAGAAAACGGTTACCTATGAGTTTCATTGCAAATATAAGGGGAAAAACTAGTATGTTTTCACTTCTACCCCCCCCCCCCCCCTTTTTTTTAAAAAAAAAAAAATGGGCACTGTCACTGATCTGTGTAATAGTATTATGGAGGTTAATGCCAGAACCTTTGATGTAACCATCTACGGCGACCAACAAGCATTTGGTAGTGTTTACTGGGCCCATCCTCTTAGGTTTGTCTATCCGAATTCATCTGAGGATAATCAATTGAACTTTCTCTAGGTCATGGGATGCCAGATTTGCTCTCGTTGGGAGGGAGATCATTGATAATGAAACGCCCGTCTTCAAGGATCTTTTCGAAAGTCTCTGGATTCCAGGTGATTCTGATATTCCAAATGTCAGTTTTCTTGTGAGGGGGAAGGACTTTTCTGTCGACAGAGTCATCGTCAAGCGGGAAACTCGGCGCCCATGCATTATTAAAAAGATCACAGAAGGACAAGATATCGACCTTGTTTGCAAAGAAATAATGGAGATGATCATCAGACGTAGCAAGCGGGTACCCGAGCAATATAAGGCCGTAGCTCATGACAGGTAAGATAAACCATTCCCGTTGTAGTTCACGATGCCTCCGGTTCGCATTGATTCCATGGGGTTTGAGGCATACCGAGGCCCAATACCCCGAAGCCAGACTCAACTCGATGATCTCGTGGACTACACAGCTTGTTCTTGTTCTTGAACCCTAATTTTTAGTGAATTATGCTGATATCGTTTAGGTTGCACATGGTGTTTTCTGGCATGCTTCATTATTCATTTGCTCTAATTCCAACAAAGATTGAAAGGGCCTTGCGAGAGAACACAAACCTCGAGATTGGTGAAGAGGTTTTGTGGACGACAGACACTCTTATCGGCAAACACAATGAGGGTGAGAGCAACATTTTTAGAGGTCTAGAGTCACTTGTCTTCACAATGCTAAAAAGGACTGATGATATCGGGTTTAACAATAACAACGGGCCGGATGAGATGGAATTCGCGTAAGAATAGTCATATAGTTCCATTTCTCACCACCGGGTTTTAACTGGGCTAGCTCATTCCTTTTACTCTTTCAATCTCTCAAGAATTTCTATTTTAATAAGTCGCGAAATTCGCTTGAACTGTAACGAGTGATAATATATGATTTATATATCACACACTACCTTCTCCGAATCTTTATGACGTCACCGTGAGTCTATTTGTGATTAGTAATGCATTATAGTAGGGGCATTTACCTGCCCACATTTGAATTTATACTCCACAGGCTGACTCCAGATTTCAATATGCATTCTCACTGTCCTATGATAGTCCGATAAGTGAGCGGGTCCGTGTCAGTCAACATCAGTACATCCCGAGGGTTGAACAACTCACTACTATTAATGTAAAGTATTAGACATGATATGGTTTCTCAACCTACTGACCATTAGAAATTTGTTAGATCGTATGCATGTATACATTTAGTCTCACACAATGTTAGTGATGGTTAAAGCGTACAGGACCTAACACTGGCGCTAAGCCGTCTCTGGACACTATTCCAGTAAATATTATCATTACCCTTGATTAGTGAACTTCAAACAGCACGACGACCTCCTATCCAACCTACCTTTCCTTTTATTTGGTGAATTCCAAAGCATTTAAGGGCGTTGATATGCGTGTTATGTAGATGTCAAACTAGCCTTTCTTTGCATAGCATGTATGTGCTTTGAAGGAAATTCCATACATGTACTTACTACCGAAATTTGACAGCTTGCCAATTTGTCACTACACAGACTATATGTAGAAGGTGGTTTAGGAAATCAAATTTTAAGAAACTACTCATTGAAATTACTTCTGGACATCTCGAGTCGCAAAACTTCAACACAGAAAGACCGTAAAAAAAATCCAACGCCACCCACCATCCCTTAAAAAGCCGATATTTCACCAAGAAAAAAAATCCCTCCAGCAATAATCCCGAATTCTGCACAATTTAGCTTTTACTATGGAAATAATACTCTCCTAGCACTTTTAGAATAAGAATAATTGAAGGGCAATATAGATTGAATTAACCAGGGTCTAGACCTGTTAACCAGCAATGTTAAGTTCTTCCTTCCAGGGTTAAAACATCAATCATGCCATGGGTTTATTTGTTTTTCCATGTTGGGCACCTTCAATGTCACCGTTTTTCTAACACTCCATGGACCTTTGGACGGATCTGTGAGGACAGTTTAGAGATTTATCAAAGAGAACAAGCTGAGGAATCAAGAGTCACCTTCTGAGTTTCTTATTATATTCCTTTTTATCCTCCTTAGAACCCCAATATAATTTTGAGGCTTCTTGGTTGACCTGCGTACGTGGATCATAGGGAGGATTTTCTTCCTCCATGAGATGAATGATAGCATCAATGTGATGGCGCCCATCATCATATCTTCGGGGGGAATAACACGGGATACCATCGGCTAGGTTCGCAGTACATCAGCAAGCTGTATTCAACGGTATCTTAAAGTCATCCATACTCGTGATCCTGTGGTGGTAAAGATGAGTAAGAAATCTTGCTCGTGGCTGTTCCTCTGGAAACCTTGGACTGAATGCCAATTCAAAAGTAAATAGACCGCCATCTAGGTTTGTCATCGGCCGTCCAAAGTAGGTCTGATGAATATATTAGTCGTGATACATATGCGTTATAATGTCTGGAATTTTTAACGCACAACTCTCCAAAGGAACGGATTTCCATTAACCAATTCAACGTCTAATGTGACGGAAGTTTCTTTCTTGAAGTGTTCTACTGTCTGCTCAAACTGCCTCTGTAAGTTTGCCGCAACACCACTTTCCTTGCCTTTCAGAATCAACCCTTCATCCGCCCAGTCCTTAGTCTCCTTTTCAAGCCGCTCTTTGATAAGTCTAAGCCTTCTTTCCAATTCGGAATACAAGAACTTCCCCTCCATTGCATTTCCGGAATGCTCAAACGGCATCCTAGTGAATACTTGATTCTCTGTAACTTTCTCGCGCTCTGTGGCGATGGAAGCGACATAAGAGTCATAATACCAAAGAAAGCGGCGTTTACAGAGATCCTTGAAAGGCTCAAACACTGCAGGGGCTTCCGGATCCACTATACTAGAGTCTTCGTCATATGCGTCCTGTTCCATTGGACTAGGCACAGATTGAATTGTGCCGTCTGGATTGATGCCAAGATGTTCTTCAAGTCTGGATATCACAGAGACACGGAGTGTTTCGTGACGGATCTGTAAATTTGGAAACATAAATAAGCACTTTGTCTATAGTATAGGTAAAAATCTGGGAATTACTTTGAGACAATACGCCTTCATGTTTTCTTTATCGTGGTCTTGGTTTGCATTCTCAAAACCGGGCTCATTCTCATAGGGGTTAGAGGACATAAGGCTCTGGATTGAGATCAGAATGGATTCAAGCCCTTGTGCCGAAGACCACTCCTCTCCACGATCCCCTCTCCATGTTCTAATTTGATAACTGTAAGCGTAACGCTCTTTACTTATAGGCGACTCAAATTCCTACCCTAAAATCGATCTGGTTTTGTACCAAGGTTAGTACTAGGTTGGAAATAAAGTCAATAAAGATAGGCGAACTTACAAGCAAACTTTTCCCGCCGCATATATATTCGGATTAAATCGACACCTCCCAGAATTTGTTGTTAAGGAATTAACTGCTGGAGCCTTTGCAGGGTAATCTATGAAGTAGTATTATGAGCTCAAAGTGGCATGCTTGGGAGACATAGCACATGCTGTAGGGTGTTAGTATTGGTTTCAGCTTACCTCTACCAAATTTCAGTGAAAACTGAGAAAGCAGCTGGAGTTAGCGTGAAATAACGGAGTGACATTTAGGAGATTACTGCTATTTGGAGTTGAATGAAGCTTGAGAAATGGGAGTAAAGGAACATAAAGGAAAAAGAGGATAAAAACCTCGAAGAAACCGAACTCGTATGGTGTATCTGGAGGTCCCAGGATGATGGCTTTGACGTTTCGGACATCCGAGTCTTTACATGCCACAGCGATAGCTGGAAGCTGGACGTTAGGGCGGCATTCGCAACGATGTAATGATTAGCAGGGAAGTAGCTCACATAGGTCGTTTGACTTTTTAATCTCGCTGAGCTCCTGTAAGGCGGGGTTAATGAGGGGTTCTTAGGGAATAAGTATAATTATTGATTCAGAGGAGCAACAAACCCTAGTAAGACGTATGATAGATTGGTTCATGTTGACTTGATACAAAGTAGCAGTAGGAGAGAATAGTATAAGAACTGGGAACCTAAGGAAGGAAGTTCAAGAGGTATTTGTGGAAGAGGTGAGGTATCAAGCTCAAGGGTCAAACAAGGCTGAGGTGTGGAGAAGAGACACAAAAGTAAGCAGGGGGATGGAAAAAAGTACTACGTTCACTGTTTGCTTCTAATACGTGCAAAAGTACTTTCAGGAAGACTCACAGACAGCAAACAGCTGTAGAAAAGTGCAGCACGACTACACAAGCATATCACATCGTGCAGCACAGTCTACCCTTGGCAGATGACAAAGAGCAGGCCTTTCCGTATCGGGTTAGAGAAGAGGCCCCTCCACACCCGCGATGCCGAGTTTGGAGAGGAGGAACCCTTCAAGTCTTCTCCTCCAAACAACCTCGTAGAGCGACCATCATTCATGCAGTGAGCACTCGCCGTCTCGCACCGCCTCTCTATCTCCATTGACATCGACCATCTAAAATACCATGGGTAACCTGAACAGCCGATCTATCTTTATTTTTACACTCCCATTAAACAAGTGAGTTTCAGCAGCCGGCGTCCCTGGGGATTCACCAGCAGCTTCCGGATGGATTTATCTCTCGCTCCATCTGTATCTCAGCGGCTCAATACTTGCTTAATCCTCTGAACCCCCGCTTACAGTGTTGTGATATCAAAGTTGCAGCCTTCTGTCCCTTGCAGTGCACCAGTTCTACGGGCGCTGCTACCTAGCTGAGAACCTTTTGAAACAGAACCTGGCATGTATCTAGAAAAACCGTAGACGAATATACAAAAAAGGTCGACGCTCTTTGTGTCTCGATCTTTTTGGTTGTCGCGTGCTAGGCGTTAGGTACCTGCGGCTGGCGGTGCTGTTCCGGTTGCAATTGCATTCTGGCCTCGCCCGCTGTCGATTAGTTCTCTGCTCTGCTCTTCCAGTCGTGGAATTTGTTAGCTTCATTTTCCAGTCTCACCTACTTCTCCCCACAACGCAGCCGTGCCCTGGTTGTCTGGCTGGTTGTCCTCAAACACCCAACCTCTCCCGCAGCCCAAAATAGCCATTCTTCCTCCTCCGCAATCCCTTCTCCACCGCTGGTGCTTCTGCTGCTGCATCCCATCTCCGCTGCTCTGGATAGATACATCCTTCGCCATAGAATAGTTGTTTGGTGGATAGAAAGACTGACCGCTCCTTTAGCATTGCCTTCCCCCTCTCACGTACATACCTACACGATCCCCCCCGCTCTTTTGGGTGTGTGTGTGCATGGGCCATTGTCGCCGAGGGCTTGTCACCGGCTCCCTTGCTCTTCCCATAACCACCCCTTTCCTCCTCGACGACCTTCTCTAGTATCGTCAAAATAGCAACGCTTAAATTTAATTTTTAAGCTCCCAGAAACTCGGCGTGCGTGACAACTCTGTTCTGTTACCAATCTCATCGGTCGCCGAGCGAGAGATAATTACAACCGAAGCTTTGCACCTAGAGGTTTTCTTTCTTTTTAATTTTACTTTTTTCCCTTCACTTTGCTTTAGACCAGTCCTTCGACAACTGAGCAGCTAGGCAACCCCGTCGAGAATATTGAAATTGCTTCCACATTTACGAGCCAACCTTTTTTAAGATCACATGTCTGCACCATCAGACGGGCCTGGGCGTCCTGTAATCGATTCACAACAAGAGCTGCCTCAACTCACGACCACATTACCAAGTCCTTCGACCTCCCAATCACGGAATAGACAGCTTGATGATCGTTCTCCTACATCCCCAACTGAGCCTGTATCTGTAGGAGGAGGTGTTGTTGTCGGGCCGACTCATGGGAGCTCCCCTAAAACTACACGGATTTGTGGAAAGTGTCAGGGTCCTTTAACAGGTCAATTTGTGCGTGCTCTGGGCGGAACATTTCACTTGGATTGTTTTAAATGCAGGGTAAGTTTTGCTCGGCCTTAGGTTATTTTGTTCCTAGAGTTTGCTGTTGTTGACTTGATTTAGGACTGCGGAGTAACAGTAGCCTCCAAGTTTTTCCCCGTGGATGAAGAAGAAGGAGAAGGTCAATATCCGCTGTGCGAAACGGATTATTTCAGACGCCTAGACCTTCTTTGTCATGAATGTGGGGGAGCGCTAAGGGGCTCATACATTACTGCCCTAGAGCGGAAATACCATATTGAGCATTTTACATGTTGTGTTTGTCCAACAGTGTTTGGGCCGCAGGATTCCTACTATGAGCATGACGGCAAGGTTTACTGCCATTACCACTACTCAACTCAATTTGCAGCCCGGTGCAACGGATGCCAAACCGCAATTCTAAAGCAGTTTGTGGAAATTTTTCGGAATGGACAGAATCAGCACTGGCACCCGGAGTGCTATATGATACACAAGGTCGGTTTTTTCCGAGAACCTGGGGGGAGGATTTTTGCAAATATTATCTCTACAAATTTATTATGATATTGTGTGCTTTTCTAGGCATTTTTGCGGAATATTTTCGTTAAAATTGCAAGAATAACCGCTAATATTATGTTATTGATCTATTTTTAGTTTTGGAATGTTCGCCTTGCGCCTCAGGAAACCGGGGAACCAAAGTCGCCATCTGTAGAGGACCCCTCAACTCAGAGGCGCTCATTGGTTCGGGATGCCGAGGAAAAAATGGAAGACAAAGTCTACCGTATCTGGAGTGTATTATCATCTTTCGAAGAATCTTCTGCAGCATGTATTAGTGACATGCTTTTACATGTCTCTAATGGAGCATATGTAGACGGCGTGTTCGTGGCTGAAAAGTTCATTTGGCATGTCGAAATACTTTTCGGTTCCGCAGATAACTTGGATGCTCAATTCAGTGGCATGTCAGTGAAGGGTACGTTCGTTTGTGATGCACAGCGCTTGGCCGTTTTCGCGGAATCCACCATAAATACCTATTTTTATTAGGCATACGTCATAAAGCTGACTCTTTTGATTACTACACGAAACAGGTTTGTCTTACTCCAGAGAAGCGAAGCTACTGTGTAAGAAGATAGTTGCGTTTTTTAGTCTTCTCTCGAAAACTCAAGAAACTGGTGTAAGAAAGCTCGGTGTTACACAGGAGCTATTATCGCTTGTTACTGGCCTTGCACATTATCTGAAGCTACTGATACGGATCACTCTGCAAGGCTCCTTAAGATTGGTACTAAGCTCCCGCTTCCCAATGCACCACCCGAAAGCTCGTCTAGCGGAAAATCATCTAACTACGTACCGGTATGTAGGAACGAGAGCACAACAACATTGATGCTTTAAGGTTGTTTCTTGAAGAGCTATCTGACTTAGAGTCCACCAAAGAACCAAAACAATCTCTTGAATCGACACAGGGGTTGTCGGAAAACCTAGCAGATCAGCATTCTGATCTCTGTACCGTTTGCCGTACTACCATTGAGGAGGAGTGCGCCAAATTTGATGATAAGAGGTGGCACATGAGTTGCCTAGCATGTTCAAACTGTAAGCGGGAATTGAGGGGCCATCTTGACGAGACCGCGTGGTTTGAAGCAGAACAATTTGTTTTCTGCACCAGTTGTGCCTCTCAAGTATCGGACACCCGTGGGCCATTTGAGCGTGTAACACGCTTAAAACAATACGTCTATCTTCTACGGGTGGCACTTGCCCGGCTGTTACTGAGACTTAGGCAAGGAGGTACACTCCCGCATACATCAGGTACGAACTATATGCTTGTTGGTTTCAAAAAGAATATCTAATAAATTGTAACTTGGTAGATGACCCCAATCTCCGGAGTTACGATTCCAGCGAGGGTCATAAGCTTGGCAATATTGAACCTCCGCTACTTCGATCAGATACGCGGTCAAAGTCGTATAGTGGGGAACGTGGGGAACGCGGGGAACAAACTGAAGCCTACACCAACACGATAAACGACATCCGTAGGTTACGATCGACCCGCCTAGACCGGCAGCTTGGAAGTTCGGCGAAGAAAGCCCGTCAGTCCCGAATAATTGAAGGGCCGGAGGCAGACAGTGTGCGACCAGGATCCTCAGATGGACATCAAGTTGATAGGCGCCGTAATACAGGGCAATTTCACATAGTTGAGGACAGGGAGTATAACGGAGATGAGCAGGAGGCTCGTACTTTTGGCGATGATAAAGTGCTAACTCTTGACGATATACCGCGAATTGTTGCCGCTGAGCAAGCCCGGGAACAACGGCCAAATGCGTTCAAGCACCACCGGCCCAATCCATATGGAGAACCGGATGGACCAGGTCAGCCAAAACTTGTTAATGGGCATCAAAGAGACCTCTCAATTGACAAACTACGTGATATGGGAAGCCAACAAGAACCTCCGCCACCACCAGTTAGGACAAAAAGATATTTTTCGGAACTCTCTGCAATCGATTATTTCATCGTGCGACATATTGCAGTGCTTTCAATGGAACCATTGGTGGAAGGTCATTTTAATTTGGAGGAATTATTAGGACTGATAGAGACCAACAAAAAGACATTTTGGGGGAAATTCGGAAAGGCATTCCAGCCAGTTGACAAGAAAAAGGGTGCCAAAAAGAAAGGTGTTTTTGCCGCCGTAGTCTGGAACATCATGTCAAACAAGAAGCTTACAAAAACCCTAGGTGTCTTTGGCGTGGCGCTAGACGTGCTAGTCGAGCGAGACGGCGCTGAATCCAGCATGGGTGTTGGCCCCGGAACTTTACGAATACCTCAAATATTAGATGATGCCGTGGTGGCAATGCGTCAAATGGGTAAGATCCTATCATACTCTATACTTCGATTGCTCTGGTTAAAGTTCTCCTACTGAATGTCTCAGATATGTCTGTCGAGGGTGTTTTCCGAAAGAATGGCAATATTAGAAAACTCAAAGAACTCGCAGACCAAATAGATCGGAGTGAGACTCAAGTAGAGATGAGCGGCTGGGGCCCTGTCCAAATAGCAGCGCTTTTGAAAAAGTTCCTAAGAGAATTGCCGGATCCGTTACTAACATTCAAGCTCCATCGTTTGTTCGTGGCTTCTCAAAGTAAGCAATAGCCTATAGCAATATTATCACCTGGGATTGCTGACAGCGTGATAGAAATCATGGATGAGGAGAAGAAACGTCGCATACTTCACCTCACATGTTGCTTGCTTCCCAAAAGCCACAGAGATACTATGGAAATTCTTTTTTCTTTCCTAAATTGGGCTGCGTCATTCTCCCACATTGATGAAGAGTCTGGGAGTAAGATGGACGTCCACAATCTATCTACTGTTATCACACCGAATATTCTATACTCCCAAAAGAAAGAAGCTGGCATGGATGATAGTTTTCTAGCTATTGAAGCGGTACACACACTAATAGCATGTAATGAGACTATGTGCGAGGTAAGGAACCAGCTTATAGGTGCATTTAAATGTTGGTTGTTGACAATAGTTGTTTAAATAGGTTCCTGAGGACTTATTATCAATACTGAACGATTCCAATCTTTTTGCCAACGGCGCGGATGTTACAACTAAAGATATTTTGAAACGATATGGTGACCTTATTAATAGGCCGGCTCCCGGAAGGACTCCTCAAACCACCAGTTCACCACCAAGGTCTAAGGATGGTAGAGCCCCAACAACCCCCGTCTTCCATCGTGTAGATACCGATCCATCTCAAAATGTTGCAATCCAAAAAGAATCTTCAGTTAGACATGTCGGTATGCCTCAACCCAATCAACCTAGCCAACATTTTCCGCCGAACGCCCATGCCACAAGTGGTAATCCTAACCAGTACCACCGAGGACACGGTCGCGGGAATTCTGGTTCAAGCCAAGAGGGTGATATTGGTCAGAACACTATACAGAATGGCCATGGCGGTCAGAATGGCCCCAACGGCCCGAACCATCATGGTGTCCTTCATCATCCCCCAAATGGTCAGAATCAAACTCAATGGGTTAATCGACAAGGCCAACAAGGTCAAAATCATTCGGGCCAAACTCATCAAGGCCGTCAGCAGCAGCAACAAGGCACTATCACTGGCTTAATCTAAGGGCCAAGCCCAGCAGGTGTAATAAGGTGGGATATTGGCAAATGGATAAAAAAAAAGTATTTTATTTTCAGAGCATTATTGTTCAACCTTCGTTTAATGGGTTCTCTATTTTAATTCATTGATAACAAACCCTTTCCTTTTTCATTCATGGCTTGGGACGTTTTGGCCGTTTTCATTTCTCCTTTTACCCCTCATGCTTACTTACACAGGCGAGTTTTGCGGTACTTATTCGGGGAGCCAGGGTTGTTAACAAACTGTTTTATGCCGCTTATTTGGTTTCTTTCCCTAGTTTCTTTCTTTCTCTTTTTTGGCATTTGGGATTGGAGTATGGTATGCGATACTTGGATATTCGGGGAGCGGGGCTTGGTGGATATGTTGGTGTTTACTTCTTTTTCCCCTCAATTTCACTTGTTCATGTTTTTTAGTTTCTTTTTTGCGTTATACCTTGAATATTTTTTCTTTTTCCTTTCAACCCATTTCTCTTTTATTCAAGCATCGTAAAAAATTTCCTCTTATTTTTGTTTGAGTCAAATTTCTGGTTGGCACGGCATTTGAATGTTTGAATCTTGGCCGGGATGGCGGAGGGGGGGGCGGTCGGAGGGAAGGAGGGGTAAAGACCGGGGAAGTGGTAGGTCTCATCAAAAAGATTTAAGACTGGGCCACAAGTGCTGGTGTATTATGAGGATCCCGAGCATGCTTCTGCACCGTCAATCATCGTCGCCATGTGTAATTTACTTTCTAAAGACCTTTTTTTGTCATCTGTCTTTTTCATTCTGCCTTTTATATTATATCCACTTTGGTTTTTCTCGCTTCTCTTGATATTCTTCCCCCCATCCCCTATATGGTACTCTTCTCTTTTGCGCGCCTTGTCTGCACGATGAGCTGTAGATAACTAGAAAAGTGCGTGTCTATGTGCATAATAATGCTGCTCGGAGGTTGCTTGGAAGGGTGTTTATCTTTTTTTTCTTCCTTTCCTTGGCTTAGATAGAAGTTACACCATGAGCACAAATGTGTTTCGAATTAATCGTTGTGGGGCTGGATGTGCCCAATCACAGCCGTCTGTCTCCCTCCTGGTAGAAATTCTGGAAAAACCCAGAAACCCTAGCCCTACCTGCTGATCTCATCATCCGGTGATCATTTTATTTGAACCTTACTCTAGAGTAGGTACTCCCCATTTCACAACGTTTTCGAACACAACCGCTATTGCATGCTATACAAAAACCCACCCAGCTACATTCCTATATGTTATGTAATAACGGTTGTGTTCGAAAGCGTTGTGAAATGGGGAGTACTCTAGAGTAGAGGAATGATCTATGGAAAAAACAGTTATGTATATGGTGCACAGATATTTCGCCATACAATCTCACCCCCCTGTATGTTCAACGTTGCTTATGACGTTTTGTTAACTCTGCACTACCAATATCTCGCGTGAGTGTAGAGCACCTACTCTACTCGTTCCTCCATGACGTTTCCGAACACGACCAATATTGCATACCATACAAAAAGGGGCCAAATGCACCTTTTTGTGTGTATGTAATATTGGTCGTGTTCGGAAACGTCATGGAGGAACGAGTAGAGTAGGCACATTAGTGGCTTTCTAATTTAGGGAAGGGAAGAAAGGTATGGGCCCTGCCCGCTTTTTTAAACCCGCTCGCCGCTCCGGCCACAACCGAAATTATGATATTTATCAAACTCGGGTAACTTACATGTATGTAGTATACCCTAAATACACTCTCATTTTACTATTCTTATCTATTCCAGCTGTAAATAGATCTAGAGTACGAACTCTTGGAGCTTTCAGACTTGCATAAATATAAAAGCAGGGCCGAGGAGGGAGCGGCAGCACTTGCCCACCCACCGGGGATCTTCCCACTTACAGGTATCTTGACTGCGGGGTTTACAAAACCGTCACGTTCATGATTTCAAGATTACCCTGTCAGTGATTCTCGTTGGTGGGAAAAATCTTGATAGTGGACCCATTGAAAACCTCGCACACCTTTACCTTCTAGGGCAAGGCGCCACCCTCCTCCTCCCTTTACCCTGCACCTGCTCGTCACCCCACCCACTCATCGCCACTCCCTCCCCTAGATCAGTTTTTTGTTCTCTCCTCCCCCCTCTTCCTCCTTTCTTCCCAGTCCACGCTTGTGAATCGAAACGAATCCGTTCGTTTAAACTACAAACCCCCACCCCCTGACGACTGACGACCTACAAGAGTCTGTCAAACTTGAGAGAAGAATCTTCACTCTCATCAAACATTTTACAACATGTCGTCTCGATACGCCCAGAACCCGAGTCAGCAGCAACGCTCCGCTAATAGTGACTCCGGCTATGGTGGATCTGTTGTTGAGGATGGCGACCGCGATTTCTCGGTTTCAGTGCTTCCTGGACAATCATGTAAGTTGCCTGTGTGGTCATATAGCTGGCTTCCCCCCACCCCCCTTTTTCTTTGCCTTTCCAGTGGCATACATACAAGGTGCGGTAATACTGATGTGAATCATAGCGGATCCCGAAAGGAGACAATGGGCCAGCCATGTCCATCAACTATACTTGTATGAATCCCATCGCTAAACCCTTTAATCCATTATTTCGAGCCTTTTCTAACATTCATTACAGCAACCAGAATCGTGTTGCTCTTGGACGATGGATCAGCCGAACGGTCGAGACACTGAAGGTGAGTTCGAAGTTGAAATAGGCTAAACAATGGTCACATGTGACATTCTAATGTTTGATATGCAGAACTTCCAAACTGCGAATAGCAAATGGCCCGCCACTTATCCGGCAGTACAGCGTGCAGAGGCACTGTCTGAAGAGGCTGAAACATCCGAGCAACCCCGTCTTGTTACACCGCAAATTGCGCAGGAATTTAACGTCCTCAAGCTTGATCTGAAACTTGGTGCCCTCTCGCCCTCCGAGCTTGTACACTCACTCGAGAAGTCCTCTATCGCCTCGTTACTGGATGGAAAGATTGGGCAGTCCGTAAAGCACTTGATGCTTCTTCGGGATCGTATTGAAGATACCTCTTCCAAAGTCTTGGTGACTGGTGACCTCAACGCTGGAAAATCGACTTTCTGTAACGCCCTTCTCCGTAAGAAGGTTCTCCCTGAAGATCAACAACCGTGCACCAGTATCTTCTGTGAAGTACTCGATGCCCGCGAAAACTCATCGGTTGAGGAGGTTCATGCTATTCCTATCAACGGTGCTCTCTACGACAGACATGATAGCAGCACATACCACGTCTATTCCCTTGACCAGCTGGAGGAGATTGTTGTAGAGAACGATGTCTACTGCCAGGTTAAGATTTATGTTGAAGATGTCCGGGCAATTGACGAGTCTCTCCTGCGCAATGGGGTCGTTGATATTGCCATTATTGATGCACCAGGTCTTAACCTTGATTCTATTAAGACTACAGCTGTTTTTGCACGGCAAGAGGAAATCGATGTTGTCGTCTTTGTTGTCAGCGCCGAAAACCATTTTACTCTATCAGCAAAGGAATTCATCCAGGCTGCTGCTAACGAGAAGGCATACATCTTTATCGTTGTGAACCGATTCGACAACATCAGGGACAAGGTCAGATGTCAGAGACTTATCCTCGAACAAGTTGCCCAGCTATCACCCAGAACTCACCAAGATGCCAAGGAGCTCGTGCACTTTGTATCGTCAAATGCTGTTATCGAAGGAAAGGATGGTGCTAAGCTAAAAGAGTTTGATGAGCTAGAGCAGAGCTTGAGGAGGTTTGTGCTAGAGAAGAGGGCGAGGAGTAAGTTGGCACCGGCCAAGCATTACTTGTTGAACGTTCTTGGCGATTTGGAGACTTTAGCGGAAGTAAACATCAACGTTACTTCAACGGAACTTAAGAAAGTTCGGGACGAGTTGTCGACAATCACACCTGAATTCCAGAAATCCGTCCAAGCACGTACTGCTGTTTCAGATAACGTTGAAGCCACCATTGATGAGACATGTGACAACGTTTATGGATTCTCACGCAAGAACATCTCCGCCACAATTGCCCACATCGACGACAAGGCTATTGTTGAATATGATGGAGTTCTTTCGGCGTTTGCTTATGCAGAGAAGACAAAGGAGGCTATGCTACAAAAGATTCAAAAGTCAGTTACGATTTGCGAAGAATACGCTAGAAATCAGACTGTGGGAGGTATCAATTCAATCACGGCCCTCGGAATCATGCACCTTGGGGACGAATATGTTGAGAAGGCTTTCCGCAAGGAGCTGATGTTTTCCCGCAAGAAACATCAATTGAGCAAGACCATTCAAACTGAGATCAACATTTTTGATTTCTTCGATTTTGACAAGCAGGAGAAGGTTGCTGGTATGAGCATGGGTCTCACTGTTGCCACCATGGCTGGAGGACAGCTCTTTGGCGTGAGCAGCTGGATCGACGGATTATGGAAGGCCACTAGCATGCTCGGTCCTCGCACTACCCGTAAGCTGATAGCACCCGCTCTCCTCGTCGCTGGCGTCGCCGGTGTCTGGTTCTTGATCGCCGATATTCCGAACGCTGTCCCCCGAAAGCTCGCCAAGAAGATTCGCAAGGAGCTGGAAGCGATGGATTACATCCACGTCAACTCTGAGAGAATTATGAAGGAATGCAGAAAGGTTCTTGGATTTCCCGCCGAGGAGCTCAGGGGAGCTTTCCAGAGGAGTATCGAGAAGCAAGGCAGGACAGTGGAGGAGAAGAAGAAGCTTGAGAAGGAGAGTGAGGTGGCTGCCAAATACTTTGGTAATCTTTTGAGGGAGGCTCGTGAGCACAAGGGAGGTGTGATGAAACTTGACTTGGAGGGACCACCATCAGGCACTTCTGCTTAATGGGAGGGCTACGCAAACTTTGACTTGTATTTGATGGAGTGATGGCATTGAAAGAGAAATACGAGAATTAACGTAGAGATTCCTCTGTGGGTTCTCTCCCTTTAGGGTGTCATTTTGATAGGGTTGTTCTGGCTTGGTCTACCTGGTCCTCGGTCGTTCGGTGTCGTATGATTGTTTTCATCTTTTTCATTTTCCATTTTTTGCTTTTGCTTTTGCTTTTGCTTTTTTGTTTCTATGGAGCTTTTCTTTATCTCTACTCTTCAGTTGTCGTTTACTGCTCGTGTTTTTCAAATCTTTCCCTCCATTGCTGTAGGTTGATGGGACAAGCTATTGGGAAAATTCCTTACCCTTTTATTCTTTTCCCTGGCCAGGTAGCTGCCGGTAGAGGGAGTTAAGTAGGCGAAAAGTTATACATCCCGGGAACCAAGCATAAAGCCAGACATGGCTGGGGAGATCAATGACGTTGTTTTCTTATACTCTTTTTTTCCCCTTCCTTTTTTGTTTCTTGGTTCCTATCTTTCTCTTATATGACTAATTTTATCAGGCCCCCCTTTTAAACTGCATGGCAACGTTATTTTTCTTCTTTTCATTACATAACAATAGGGTTTTTATCTTGGGACAGCATTACATGTACAGACGGATATGGTGGATTTGGTTGGATGGCGGGAAGAATGGATGCATTGCCGTCATGGCAGCTGGTTAGATCTTTGGGAAAGGTTTGGTGTGCGTTCGTATGTGTGTGCTCGTGGAAAGGGGGTATCTAAATTTATGATTTTGTTGCCTTTTTACATGTCTGAAACCTTCTTGGGGGATAAAAGTTTAAAGGGAATCTACGGGCTGGTCCATCCACTGTAGGCGGGGAGAGCTGCGTACAGTTGGTCAAGTGATACAGTGAAACATGGATTGTACTTGCTGCAAGTGACTGAAACAGGGATTATTTGGCGCCACTCCATACAAATTATTCTTGCCCTGGTAAACAAGTAAGGGTGAGCGAGACTTGGCTGCTTCATGGACCATCACTCGCGTATCCTCATTGGCTGGTTCGGTGGTTCGTGGACACACCACTTGCACCATACTTACAACTCCCGATTAAGTGGGTACAAGGGCTCCCAACTAATGGCCTCAACGTTGAGGTGGAAGCTGACTGGAGGGGGATTTTCTTGGCACCCGAGTGATGGTCTATGACTACGTTGATTGATTGGTCTAGCCAATACTCGCGATGCCAAAAGGTTCTCGGGCCATGTGATCAAACTAGGAGTGAGATCAACTAGAGTGCAATTGGGTTCACGTGACCCGACGACTTTCGGCACCGCGAGTACATGTAAGTGCATATATGCAGCCTTACGGCCATGGCACCTCACCTCACCTCATCTCATCTCAGCTCGCCTAAGCGCATCTATCCCCTCACGTGTTGATCTCCGACCTCCCCCCCTCCACTATTACGAAATATATAACTTCCCCGGTTGCAAGCTGAGCTGACCTGGATTTCATATGTTTAAACTGTTTCTGGTTTATTTTTCACGCCTGCCAGTTATTCCTGCGACTTCCCGGAAGCTACACGATGTACCTACATGATGTACATACTAGTACATACTTGCAACGACCTAGCTCAAAACCCTGGGTGCGAGATTTACGCCGCCGATCTATCCTTGGGATAACCGCTATATAACATCCCATTCTACTACTACCTCTCTTCCCTTTCTTTCTTTCTCTATTGAAATCAGTGACTCCCCCAAGCCTCCCCCCTACTCTTAGAGGCAGGGTGTGAGCTGGGACTGGGCGGGACACTGGTTTCTTCTGTCCTCGGATGCTCCTGCCTTCTGCCCCCCCCGCCCCTGCTCTTCCGCTGACTGGATGGGTGTGAAGAGGTGGGTGGGTGCTTGGTGTTGCTGTGGGTGCCCGGTCGGCGGGTGGGGTGGTGCCCGGGACGAGATAGGATGAGGTTGGGGGTGCTCCCTGGGGGCGGCCAGAGGAGGAAGGGGCAACCCTTGAGGAACATCCCTTGGTGGCAGTGGTGGGGGCAGGGGATCCCCAGGGAGTTTTTCTAGGCGGGGTCTGGGGGACCTTTAAGGGCAGCTCCCCTCGCCCCATACAGTAGTCAACCCCCCCCTTCCACTTGGGGCCCTCAAGGAGTGGAGGGCGGGGAAACTCCGACCTCCCCTCCCCTCCTTAAGGAGCACGACCCCGTTAGCGGGAGCTGCGGGTGTCTGGCTACGTGAGCGCCAGCGAGGACCGCATAGATTTGCGGCCTGGGCTGGCTAGCTCGCGGGCGAGGTACATTTGACAATTGCTATTGGGGGGCGTGCTTGCTGAGGAGGGGAGCTGGCCTGGTGTTTTGTGTGGGGCGGGCTGTTTCGGAGGGTAGGTAAGGGGTGTTTATGGCTAGAGTTTTGGTCCCTTCTGGGGTGGGGGGGGGGGGATCCTGGGCGTTGCCCGAGACTTGAAGGGTGATTAGGGCTTTGGTTTGGCGGGGGTAAGGGTGCGCTTGGCGGCATGCGCTCGTTGGGAGAAGCCGCCATAGCCGCAGTACGGGTATGAAAGGTGGAGCACGGCTTTCTTTACGGGGAGGGTAGCCTCTTCCCCTTCGCTGCTCCCTCTCCATGGGGGAGTGGGGGGTCGGTCAGTCTTTTGGTTCCTATTAGGCCATGGGCGATGGCGGGGGCATGAAAGGGATTGGAAGTTTGGTTGTAAGGCGGGCTCCAGCTGCGGGATCTTATGGCCCAGTTCTGGAAGGTGGTTTAGTATTGCCCCCGAACTCGTGGACCGTGGCCTTGAGGTCTGATCCGAGCAAAGGCTCATGAAAGACGTACGTACATAGGCTGCTCTGGGCCAGCAAGTAGCTGGTTATGACTTGAGGCGCGGCGAGGCATTTTGGGACCGGAAAGGCTTAAAGGTGAGTGAGGCCAAGCACCAGGGAGTAGACAAGCCCTCAAGGGCCTTCGAAATAGTAAACTCTAAACAGGTAGTGGGTAAACTTTCCGACCTCACAGCGTTTCCTTGCCTAGCACTACCTAGCCCTGTGACATCCCAAAGTAGATGCAAGGAGATGTGTATGCAGCCTGCAGTGAATTCACGATGGCCTCATGAGGACGTTCTGCTCTGGATATACTATACCGTAGCCTAGAATCAAAGCCACCTTCTAGACCGCTTCCCCCGTAGCCTGCGCTACATGTATAGGCCTGCACTGACGCTCTTCCGCGGAAAACATTGGATATTGTGGGTCCAGACTATTGCCCTACCCCTCCTACCCCTACATGTATCCCATGTACATAGCTAGCTACAAGTGCTAGCAACCAAAAGCAGGCCTCGGACTGCCACTCTGTCTGTGACCCCTTATGTGTCGCCCATGTGTAAGTAACTATGCCCCGAGCTACAGCCAGCAAGTGCATCTCCCGGGTGGTAAATCAACAACACGCTCCGCACAACCGCCGCGTGTCAACCGTTTCGCACGCCAGTACTCAGCAGGCGTGGTCATGGCCCATCACTCGGCCCGGAGGGACACGCATACGGGTGCTTGCCCATGACGCGGCATGGAGATCCGATTGGGGGGGGGGCCAACAGAGGTGGCTGGAGGCTCGGTCACAGAGTAGCACCCGGTTCGCGCGCTGGGTCACGGGCAGTCACTCGGTCATTACTCTGGGTTTTTTAGGTGGTCTTTTTTTTTTTGTTTAGCTCATTGATTACATGCAGACCGTAGTCTAAGGTAATGGTTTTTGGGTGGTCGAGTACACAATGGGGGGGGTGATTTGATTGTTTGTGCGGTTACTTCTACTGACTACAACCGCCCTTCCTCTGCCAAATATAAGATGGGGAAAGAAAAGAAGGAAAAGAAAAAAAGAAGCAGAAAAACGGAAAAAAACAGAAGCAGAAAAACGCCTTTATTGTGAGACACGACAAATGGGAGCAGACAAAAGGGAGGAGACAAAAGAGAGATGACAGCTATCTGGACAAGGCCATACAACACCCTGAATATAGCCTACGGTAGTGTATTTTTTCTCGCATTCCTCTAGTGGTCATTAGGATTTGAATTTGGGACACTGGGGGGCGAGGATATAGATATATCCCCTCCCCCCCCTTCCCCTAAAGACTCCCACAGCACGAGCAGGACCAGGACAGACGCTACTGCGTCCCCGCCGCCCGCCGCCTATCCGTAACCTTCCTAATCGCTACCCCGCGCGCACCATCGTCAGCACACCCGCTCCCCCCAGCCCCCCAAACCACACACAAAAAAAAAGAGAACACCTACCAGCAACCCACTCCTCGCCCCTCGCGCCACTCTCCAACGTGGCGCCGCCCACCGCCACCGCCGGCATCGTCGTCGCGCCCGTCACGGCGCCTGCCCCCGCCGCCGCCGTCAGCACCACGCTCTCCTCGCCCGCCACCCCAAAGCCCGCCACGCGCCGCATCTCGGCCGCCTGCGCGCCCTTCATCCACTCCACAAAGGCGTCCACGGCGCGCGTGTCCTCGTCGTCGCGGTCAGAGAAGATGTTGAGTGGCCGGAGGAGGCCGACGTGCTCGAGCGCGAGACGGACGTCGGGGAGCTCGGCGTGCGTGCGCCCGGATGACTCGGCAAAGTCGCGGGTGGTGCTGCCGAGGAGTGTGAGGTAGCGGGAGATGATGTCTGGGGTGAGGCGGGGCGGGGAGGGGGGGAGGGGGGGCACACACCAGTGACAGCGTCCAGCACCGAGGGCTTCGCGGTTGTGAGGCCGGCGGCGCGGAGCGCCTGTGCGGCCGAGACGCGGAGGAGGGCGAAGAAGAGCTCCTGGTCGCTCATTCCGGGGGTGCTTGGTCTGTGGGGGGTTGTGTATCTGTTTAGTTATCGTGTGTGGGGGGAGGAGAGGTCTAAGTCTTTATAGAGAGAGAGAGAGAGAGATTAGTTTGCAGCTCACACCGGGAGGGGCCCTTTCATGGTTTCCCGGGGGTGGCGGGCGGGAGTGTTGTTTGCGGGAGTGAATCGCGTCTGTCTGCCGGGGCCAATTGGTGCGGTGTCTGAGGTTTTTGGACGAGAGGTTTTGGCGGAGTTTTAGATTTGGCGGCAGTGGCAGGGCAGGGGAGGAGTCGCTGTGTGTGGCTGCCGTGGTGGTGGTGGCTGAGTGGGTGGCTGCCGATTATTAACCGGCAGGGTCAACGATTGTTTTGCGGCTTTTGGAGACGGTTGGGCGGCACTGCACTGCTGTTACTGCTTACTACATGCTACATGCGCTACTAATGCTAACAATCTCAAAAGCCGACTCGGCTGAACTCTTGATGCTTGTTACTGCTGCTTTTATTTCCTTTTCCTATTACTCAAAGAGACACTTCATAGAAAGCACACAATCATAGGTGGCACAAAAACAAAAACAAAAACAAAAACAAAGTAAAAACAAAACAGGCCCGAGAAACAACCCAAAAGAATGATTACTAAAACTAAAATGACCCTCCACAATCCTTTTTCCGCCACCAGTCCCACACAAAAAAAGAAGACCAGACGAATAGAGAAGATACGTCAGAAAATACGTCAAGGAAATAAAGAAAAAGCCAGATAGGCCCAAGAGAGAGAGAGAGAAAATAATTCCCCCCGAATCAACTGCAAGGCAATCAGTACCCAGCAGCGCCCTGCTTCTTTGAGAACAGCGACGCGAGCGAGTCCTGGACCTCAAACTCCTCAATGACGGCGCCAAAGCCGTGGCACTTGACCTTCAGCACCAGGGCCTCGGCCAGCGAGTTGAAGTCGTTCATGTCCAGGTAGGCAAACTGCGGGTGCTGCGTGACGAGGACCCAAACACTGCACATTCACAAAAAAACCATCGTTAGAAGAAGAAAAAAAAAGAAGAAAAAAAGCCAACTAAACGTCCCATATACTCAAAAGCTAGGTAGGTAGGTAGTGGGATATGGAAGGATGGAAGGAATACTCACGCAATCGGCGTCAACTCCCCCTCCAGCTCAAACCTATCCTGCATATTGAAGAGATCCCACAACTCGTTCGCCGCCAGATCCCATGTCTGCGCGCCCCACGGCACCTCCGCATGTATCTGCTGTTCATGTTGTTGTTGCTGCTGTTGCTCTTGATGTTGCTTGAGGTACAGCGGCTCGGGCGGGCACGACACCATCAGCCGGTGCCCGTGGAAGTCCGCATCGGGGTTCTTGTCAATATTCCCAAACATCAGCTGGATATGGTCCATGCACGGCTTCTCCAACCTATAGAATCGAATCACGACCCGCACATCTTAGCCTCACTCCCACTTCTAGCTCTCACACCGTCCTCCCGCCCACTATATACAACCCCCAACCACCTCCGCCCCCTCTATCCTCCCGCCGACATACACACCCCCATCATTCCACCTCTTCCTCATCCCGCACTTCCCCACCCCCCCTCCCCCATACACACCCCACGCACACACACCCCCTGGCGGTAGGACTTACGCCAATACAAAATCAATGCCAATCTCATTATACGTCCTCCCGAACCTGGCCATCTCTGGCGGCGGGGCGCTCTGGCCCATGGCCGGGCCCATGGTGTACCCCATCTGCGGCGTGTACGCGATGCCATGCGCTTCCAGGATGGCGCGCAGGCGCGCCGTCTCCTCGTGCAGGCGCTGGTTCTCGGCCACTACGGCGGCCTTCTCCTTCTGGATGCGGGTGAACTCGGCGGCGAGGCTAATGCGGCGTAAGGATTCGCGGTAGAGTAGGTGGGCGGGGGAGAGCGGGGTGGGAGAAGAAGGAGAAGAAGACGAGGATGAGGAGGAGGAGGGGGGATGTGGGCGGGGATGGGGATGGGGGCTGAGGGTGGTGGTGGTGTGCATACCGTGTGGTTTCAGCCTCGAGGTTCTTGGTGTAGGACTCCTTCCTTTCGCGATGCGTCCTGTGGGCGTGGGGCGGAGGAGGTGGTGGTTAGCTGGCATTGCTTATGGTTTGTGGTATGGTATGGCTTTGGGAGGAAGGTAGGAGAGGAAGGAGCTGCTGAGGAGGCTTATTGGGAGGGGGGGAGCGGGGCTGTGAACGAGGGGGGGGGGTGGTATATAAAGAAGGGAAGCTCAAGAGTAATAAAATAGCTAGACAAGGGGGGCGTACCTTTGCGCCTGTCTGTTCAATTCCTGGCGCCGAGTGAGCGCCGGCTTGGAGTCGGGCTTGGGGCCCCGACGCTTCGGTTTTTCGCCGTCTGCCAGCAGGATGTCGTGTTAGCGTGTAAATCCAAATTGTCCATCATCATTATTTTTTTTCTCTCTCTCTCTCTGCCATACACCCAAGTCTGTCTCTGCCTCTGTACAGTCTGTCTCTGTCTCTGTATAGTCTGTCTCTGTGGCTGCCTCCTCAGGTTATCTGGTCTGGGTATTTGATAATTTGATATCATCTAGCCTAATAGCAGGCCAATATCGACGATCCCAATATACCTAGGCCTATGAATGTCCGCCCCCCCCCCCTCCGCTCCTCGGTCACAACCCATCACCCTGCCGAAGAGTGAGGTGTGGTGACGAAAGGATGGGTCACTTCCAAATACTTGCATGCCCACTAGGCCAAAGGAACCTCCCAGCCCTAATTAACTTAACCCCAACCCACATACCCCACGGGCCAGTAGGTGGACCAGGCAAGCATTCAAGACACTGCAAATCACCCAAAAACTCAAATCATGGAGGAGGGGGGGGGGGGGTCGGCAAAACCTGCCCTCCAAAAAGTGAAATAAGGTACGCCAGATTGCGGCCATATCAAAACCAATAGTAAGACAGCAGGCAGGCAGACAGGCAGGCAAATGGGATAGGAAGGGTGTCAAAAAGGAAACATAGTCATTTGTAGATACCTTTCCTGCGAGACCCGAGCCCGAGTTTGAGAAAGTCGAGGCTGAACCTGCCGCCTGAGTTTGAGCCTTCGGAGCTCGGCTCTGGTTACCGTTACCGTTAGCTGGTTTTTTTTTCTCTCTTCCATTGTTATTCTTTCTTTCCCGATTTCGCTTTCTTTGTGTGGACGGGGGATATCGGTGATCATGATGTTTAGGGCTGATCACGGATAGGACGGTAAATGGGTATGACATATGTAGGGTAGGGGTAAAGGCAGGTATTTGGAATTTATAGATAGACATGTAACTGCCATCATTGGCCAGCTGGGGGAGGGAGGGTATAGTGGTAAGGTAGTAAGGTAAGGGCTCTTTCTTTCTTTTCTTTTTGTTAGAAAATTTGTGAAGAAAAAACTACTCGACTCACGCTCTGGGGGACTCGTCTGATCCGAGGTCGGCGGTGACATGCCCAGATCCTGCATATGATTTACGACATGCGGAGCAAGCTCGTTATTGTTGTTGTCCGACATTTTGGGGGATGGGGGTCGAGCGGGTTTTGGGAGGGGGGGGGGGGGATTATTTGGAATCTTTTGCTTTCCTAATTTAATTTTTTTGTTAAGCTAGACCTGGAATTTTTTTTTGATAGGGTGCTTTAGCTTTAATGCTCCCTCAGCCGGGGGTGTGTGGTAGCTCGTGGTTTGTGGGTTAGCCGTGGGTTGCCGGTAGAAAGGTTGAGAGATTGAAGTATTTGGAATTGTTGTTGTTGCGGCTGGCGAGGGCAAGACTGGCGCGTGCGCGGTATATTTGGAAGGGGGGGGATTGGAATCAAGGGGAGATAAGTAGTCGGTCTTTCTCCCGTGTGCTTTTTCCCTTTACTGCTATTTGAAGCTGAGCTGTGAGCTGTGAGCTGTGACCGAGCTGAGCTGAGCTGGGGCAGTAGTGTATATATTGCGATAGTAGTAGTAGCAGCAGCAGCAGCAGCAGCAGTAGGAGTAGTAGTAGTAGTGCTAGACTAAACAGCTTTCTTTTGAGTATTGATATTTTTTCCTCACAACCAAAGGCAGACAATGAAAATGAGAAAGTTTACCCACACAATTCAAGTACGCGATGCCGTAGATAACTTTTCCTTTTGATTTTTTATGGTTGCCGCAAACAGAACTCTCTCACTCACTCACTCTCTCTAGCATGGTATTAGATAGAGAAAGGGATGGTCAGGCAGCAGAGGGAGAGGGCCGGGGTGGGTCGCGGGGGAATAGGCGATGCGATCTTCTTAGCAGGCTCGGCGCATATGCAGGTTGACAAATACTCGAAACGCTAGTGGGTTTGTGTGGGTGGATGTTACAGGTGTGGGTTGTGTTGTGTTTATCCTGGATCCCTTTATATACCGCCTGATCCAAGGGCTCGTATTCTTCGTCCTCCCCCCGTGATCTGGGATGGCTGTGGTGGTTGTGGTTGTGGTGGTTGTGGTGGTTGGGCCGGGAAAGCTCGAGGGGTGCCGGAGATAGAGATAGAGTTCAGTAGCGAAAAGCAATGTTCGGATCGATCTGATCTGATCTGGCCGGGAAGGGGATGGGGGATGGGGGATGAGGGATGGGAAGGGGAAGGGGAAGGGGGGGCACAGTTAGAGCGTAAAGTAAGTGCTTAGCGTCCTCTTAAACCGCCCTGTCTCTCGATTTCTTCTGCTTCTTCGACCTTGGGGGAACTAGATACTCTGACCGTCCTTCATATATACCAGAAAACCTCTGCAGACATTCGAATCTCAGGAGGGCGCAGCAAGCAGGATCATATCAAGACTGAGAGTTTGCCACCCATGCAACTTGAGGCTTCTTTGACGTCGGGAAGGAAAGCCACACGTGGGGATGGAGGGATCAAGAGAAGGCGGAGCCCGTGGGGAATGAGGGTCTGGATCTTAGCTATGGCGAATTGTAAGTAAAACACCCCTGTGCATCAGGATGGACATATCCGAAGCTGCCTACGTAGTGGGGAAATTGGATAGGACGGAGGGGGGGACTCGATGACGGTGGTGGCTCTACTGCTATTCTGCTCTATTCTCTCAGAGGCTTATGACGGTGGCCGTGGGGGAAGGCTGAGAGACAAGTGTGTTTCTGGCGGTTCTGAAGAGATGCCTACAGCTTCAATTGTAGACGACACATGCGCACCCAGTGGACCAAGGATGGCTTCTTCTGCCCTGGACAGTGAGCGTGAAGGCTCCTATCGTGGTCTCTAGAGTGCCATTAAAATCCTGCGCATTGTTACATCCCTTCGTTCGTCAGAGCAAAATCGGAGACATATTAGGCCCGTGACGGCGTGGTGATATTCAAAAATCTAGCTACCTACAGACTGTGGAGACACCTGAAAAAGGTATAGGAGAGGTCACAGAAGGTGATTTCACAACAAAAGGTTCACGGAATGAGGTTTAGGTTTATTACCGAGTAAAAGCTGCCCATCAGTGCCTGGTCGTTAAAACACACGAAGGGATACATATCAATTATTGATCTCCAGCTAGAATGCATGCAATGGAGATCGACCATGCGGCCCGCGATCTGTCCAATGTCCCAGATCCTTGGTGTTGATCCCAACTAACTATTTGTACAAGCTCTGACAGCTCTAGCATCAAAGTTCCCATCTCCCCCCCTCAATTAAAACAAAACAGTAGCCAAATAACTAAAAGTCCTCCCTCCCTCCCTCCCCCACAAGATGGCTCCATCCACGAAATCCCCGGCAGCCATTCTTCGAGCCCTCCTCTTCCTCATCCCCTGGCTGCTCCATCTCGTTCTCGCAAACATCCTGTTGTCCATCACCCTGCCCTTGTCATGGCCGTTTCCCGCACAGATATACGCGGTAAACTCGCAGATCGCGTACACCGTCTGGGTGCACATCCAGCTCTATTTTGAGCGCTTCCGGGGCGCAAAGATCACCCTTTCCGGGGATGATCTTCCGCGCTTGGAGAATGCAATCGTGATTGCGAACCACGTCTCGTGGACGGACTTCTACCTGATCCAAGCTCTGGCCGTCAAGGCGGGCATGTTGGGCAGCAGTAGGTACTTTGCCAAAGCCTCGCTGCGGTGGGTCCCGTTCCTGGGCTGGGGCATGATTGCGCTTGGTATGCCCATGGTCTCGAGGAACTGGGCGAATGATCGTAGGGAGTTTGAAGCTCTCTTTGAGGGTATCAAGACTGCAGCCCTGCCAATCTGTAAGCAAACCCTTCCTTCTACAGACCAATTGACCTCAGACCATGTTCTTGATCGATGGACTGACATTCCGTATAGGGTTAATTGCGTACTCTGAAGGCACTCGTTTCACGCAGAAGAAATGGGAGGACACCAAAACCTTCTGCGAGAGCCGCGGGAAGACTGTCTTTCCGCACGTCCTCTACCCACGCTCCAAAGGGTTCGTGACGGAGGTGCAGAATCTGCGGGATGACAGCTCGCACATCAAGCACGTCTACGACCTGACCCTGGCCTACTCCAAGGCGGCCGGTGGTAGTGGGAAGGGGTTCATGGATGCCCCCACGATTTGGGAGACGTTTGCCATGGCGCGAGTCTCGCCGCCGTGGAGGTTCCATGTGCATGTTCGCAGATTTGAGATCAAGGAGCTACCGGAGGACGAGGAGGGGCTGAAGACGTGGCTGGAGGAGAGGTGGGCCGAGAAGAGCCGGATTCTTCAGGGGATGGAGGGGGAGTGGACGGAGTTTGAAGGGTTGGGGGAGGTGGAGAGCTTGGCCTGACGGGATGGAGTCACTTTGCATGCAGATTAGATTGAAGCTTTAGGATTCAAGCCGGCCTGGCTGCATGTATTCAAGAGTCAAGACCAAGACCCTGGCAGTAGAAATGATTACCACTACTGAAAGCAAGAAACACCATTAGCCAGCCCTCCTTTGCAATCACGCCTCCTTTGCAATTACTCTGATGGGCCCTGTGAATGTGGCCATCATACTCCCCCGCCGAGTGATTTCTCCTGACGGGCTCCAGATTACACGTTGTTTGGGGGCTGTTCCATTCTATCGCGCGGAGGCTGCCAAGCACACGCTCGTCAGCAACAAAACCGCACCGTAGCAACCCTGTCTGGCTGCTTCTCCCACAACCGACAAGACATCCACAGAACCAGACTACACACGCTAGAGTACAATCAGTCCCGCATACCGCAGACAGACAGACAGACAGACAGACAGCCATGTCTCCATCCCCCGCCCCCATTCCGCTCTTCCACGCCGAGCTCCTCCCCAACATCCGCTCCGTCACAATCTCGATAACGCTCCCCACGCCGGCCACAGTTACCACCCGCCTCGCCCTCGCAACCCCCACCGAGCTGCTCCTCGTGCATAATGGCATATCGACACCCCTCCCGCTCCCTGCTGCCGTCGCTGTTCGCGTCGCCACATCAACCCTCCGCACAATCACCATAGGCGAGAAAACACTCTCGTACCGCCTCCCCGTTGCAGCAGCTCCCGCCTCATCACCTCCCAGCAACGAGCCCGCGGAGAACTATGTCCCGTGGACCGCGGCCGCCCTGGCACGGGCGGGGAAGAGCATCTCGCTCATGTGCAAGGCGTGTACGTGCGTGCTTGTCGACGGTGCGAGCGTCAAGACGTGGAAGGACCTGCCCTCGGGCAATTGGGCCGAGATGATGGAGTTCTGGCATTGCCATAAGCCGGGCCCTGACAAGAAGAAGCAGGCTAATGGTGTGCAGACTAATGGTGTTCATGCCGCTGCTCCTGCTACTGCCGCGACGACGAATGGCGAGGGAGCGAGGTATGGCATGCTTCAGGGCGGGTTTGGGGCTGAGGCGGGGACGGTACTGGTGGACTTGACGTATTTCTTGGTTGCGCAGGCGGACTGTGTCGGTGTGCAGGTTGTTGAGGTAATTTCCATTCTGTTTGCTTCTGCTTCTACTTTTTCCTTTTTTTTCTTTCTGTTCTTCTTCCCCTTCGTCTTCTTTCTCCCCTTTTTTCCCTTTTCCTTCCAAAAACGAACGGGGCAAAAAGAAGGTCAGTAGCCCACTTTAATGGCTATCTGCATCGATACAATTGCCCCAGATAAATTGTCTTTCTCCTCCTCCATTCTGCGGGGGATGAGGTCCCGGCAGGACGCTGTCATAACGGGCCTGCACTGCCCTGTGTTACCGGGCAAAGGCGACTTTCCCGGCCTACGCGGGCAGACGTCCCTGCATGCAGAGCTCGCCGCGCGGGACCCTCCCCTTATGTGTGAGGGAGCGGTGAGAGAGCAGCGGCCCTTTTTTCTCCCTCCGGGAGGGAGCGGCCACTGGATAATCCTCTTGGTTTCACCTTACTGCCCCAAGCCTACAGGCAGTGGGGGAATGTTAGTGAGGAACATTCTGCTCTTTTTTTCTCTTTCTTTGCAGCTCGCTCGAGCGAGTTATTTCCCCCAGCTACACACACACACACACACACACATATATATATATATATAAAACAGGAAAGAAAGAAGAAAAGAGCTAACACTAAAATAATTCCTTCCTCCCCCAAACAGTCAAGCCAGCACCCCCACGGCCTCTACTGCACAAACTGCAAAGCCCACCTCGGCGCCGGCGCCACCGACACAGACACACACAGCAGCTACAGCCTCAACAAGTGGAAGCTCAAGCTGCGACTGTCTGCGCACGGCATCAGCGAGGAGTACGCATACCCGCTCGAGCCGTTCCTTGCCGCCAAGCTGCTCGCGCTCGCCGAAGGCGAGGGCCTGCGGCGCATGCTTGTCTCCTCCCCCCCCACCACCATCACCTCTGCGCAAGGGGGGCCGGCGGGTGGGAGGGGGAGGTTGCGGCTGTGGCTGTTTAGTGCGGATGTGCGGTACACGAGCAGCGCGGTGGAGCGGCCGATGAGGGCTGTCAAGGTGTTTTATCAGGAGGATGAGGAGGGGGGGGAGGGTGGTGGTGGACAGCAGCAGCAGCAGCAGCAGCAGCAGGGGACGGCGATGGGCAGTGGCGGGTTCGAGGAGGTTGTGTTGCAGGCGGAGATGGTGGCGGGGTTGAGGGAGAGGCTGGAGGAGGGGGCGGCGGCGGGGTTGGGGTTGGAGGCGGGGCGGCGGCGACGGTGGGCGGGGTTTGGGGGTGGAAGAGGGGGTATCTCATGAGGTTTGAGAGGGAGAATACGGTTGTGAGGGGGGTGGATGGGTAGGATGTGGTTGGGGGGGGGACGGGGGGGGGATTTCTTTTACTTCTTCTTTCTTTAAGGTTTTCTTGGGTGCTGGGTCGGTGCTGCTGGGTCTCCTATTTAAAATTTCTCTCCTGTCTTCCGTCTTCTTTCTGGTCCTTTTCTCCTCCTTTTCCTTTCGGCTTGGTTTGTATTTTTTTTTCTTCAAAAAGGGCGTTTAGATGGGCAGTTAGTTAGACAAGCGGATAAACTTCAAATTCAAAAAGTGATGTCTGGTAGCTATATGCGCAGTGATCATCGTTAGTAACAATGGGCGAAAGGGTCAATGATCAACCAGTCGCTGGTTGGTTTACTCTATTTGAAAACCAGATTTTACTACTAACTAACTAACCACGACACCAAGAAAGCGGAAATGATCGCCGCAGCACATTTTACTCCATACCGCATCCCCCCCCCCCAAAAAAAAAGTCCATCTAAAACAACATTGGTATCAAGCCGCAGCAACGTTCTATACCCTCCCCACTTTTCCCTCTCAATCCGTCTTCTTCCCACCCCCCACCACCACCGCCGCCGCCGCCGCCGCCATCTCCCTCTTCACCCTCTGCCCCTCCAACGCATACAGCCCGCCGCCCACAAACACGACGCCGGCGCCCACGCCCACGCCCCACCCGAGCACGTTCCCAAACGCCCACACGCTCACGACGAGGCTCACAAGCTTGCGCACGTTGAGCACGACGGTGACTGTGAGCGCGCTCGAGCGCGCGGCAAGCAGGTTGACGCCGCGCGAGCAGACGTAGTGCGTTGCAGCGTTTGCGAGCAGGTGCCAGCGCAGGGGTGCGGGGAGGCGGGCCCACTGGGTGCGGATGGAGGGGAGGAGCGGGAGGAAGAGGGGGAGGGAGAGGAGGTGGCTGTAGAAGAGGCCTTCGCGCGGGTGGTGGCCGTGGCGGGTGTAGGTGCGCTCGATGTAGAGGCCCATGAAGGCGGAGAGGATCTGGGCGAGGAGGAGGATGAGGAGGCCGGTGATGTAGGAGGTGGTGGTGGAGGTGGTGGGGGTGCTGGTGGGGTGCGGGGGAGGCGGGTTGTCGCTGTAGGCGCAGAGGGCGATGCCGAGTGTGAGGATCAGGACGGAGAGGAGCTGCAGGCGCGTGTATCTATACCCACCCCCCCGCCCCATGGCCGCACGCATCCTATCAGTCAGAGACTAAACCGGCACCAGCACCACCCGCACAACAGAAGGAGAGGATCGACAAACCGCTTTCCAAACAGCCAGCCCACCAGCAGCGTGGTCATGCTGCCGCCGCTGCGCAGGATGATGTGTACGGGCACCGAGATGCGGAAGCCAAAGGCATAGTTGTTGAGCACCGACACGCTAAAGTAGAGCAGGATCTGCACGGCCCAGCGGTGCAGCGGCACGGCATTCTTCTTGAGCAGCGTGGGCGAGCGCCGGTCAAAGTGGTGGTGCAGCCCCTCGAGCGCGACGAAGAGGAACTGCGCAAAGGTGAGGAGGTGCCCGCTTTGGGGTTCGGTCCTGCGTGGCGGGGGGGCGGAGGTGGTGGTGGTTAGTGGGGACGCGGGGAGAGCGTGGGGGAGGAGGAGGGGGGAGGGGCGCACTTGATGATGGCTTCGAGGGCGAATACCTGTTGCGCCGGGGTGGCAGTGGGTTTAGCTTCTTTTTCTTCTTCTTCTTCTTCTTCTTCTTCTTCTTCTTCTACATCTGCATCTGCATCTGCATCTTTCTTATCCCCCTCCCCCACCAGCGCCTCGCACCCCCACGCACACAGGGCCAATGACCGGGACTCACGTTTGAGCAGCACCCCCCAAAGATCAGGCTGACCATGACGGCCGTGTGCACCCACGCCGGCACCGTCGCCTGCGCGAGCGCCGACAGCGTCGACACCCCGCCGTCACCGCCGCTACTTGCGCTGTTGTCGAGGCGCGGGCGGACATCGATCTTGGTGGTCTCTGGGTCGGGCGCGCGGCCTGGTGCCATAACTGCCTGTAGCGGGGGCGTGTGAGTGGTTGGGAATGGCGGGCGGTGGGAGGGAGCTCGCCAGGTACTGTGTTTGTGCTGGTATACTGTCGGGGGAATGATTGCGGTGGATCAAGGAGCAAAGATTCAATAGCTGTGTCTGGCGCGTGTGGTGAGTGAGTGAGCGAGAGAGAGAGAGAGAGAGAGAGGACACTTCAGCCGGCTCCACGGGTTGGTCGCACGTCGCTGGCTGCTGTGTTTGCGCGCAGGGATGTTGCGCAGGGCCAAAGAACCTGCATTTGCGTGCACTGCACGGTGACGATCATGGCCGGAGACCGGTTTATGGATCTGTAGAGTACAGACCGTAGAGTACAGACCGTAGAGTACAGACCGTAGAGTAGGTACACACAGGTGCCTCCATGCTGCAGCTGCGGGCCGAGTGGCGGAGAGACACCAGCTGCATACAAGTGTGGTTTACCTGTATAATGATACAGACCCCGCACCCACAGCTACGCACAACAATAGAACTACACCATGCCCCCCGCAATAGCAGACCCGACAGCCACCACCACCACCACCACCACCACCACCACCACCACCCCCGGCGACAGCTCCTCTGCCGCCGGGCTTGCCGCTGTGACGGGCGTGTTTGACCTGTCCCGGGTCATGTACACGCAGTTGTACGTTGGCTCCTTTCGAGAAGATGCCTCTCGGTGCTCTGCTGACCAGGCGGGGGGGTTGGGTGCAGCTACTGCGAGGAGAACATATACCACATGATCCGGGACCATGTGGCGCCCGAGCTCTGGGAGGACTTTTCTGTGGTCTTTATCTCGAATGTGGAGAAGTGTTAGTTTCCGCGGTTTGCTTGCCTGTGAGAGAGAGGGAGAGAGAGAGAGGGAGAGAGAGAGAGAGAGAGAGAGAGAGAGCTGACCAAGCCAAATCCATGTGTTCCAGGCGTCGCACTGCACTGCCAGAAAGTAGCTACACAAACTACTACTCCATGTGCCCATTCTCTACTCCAGGCCCACTAACATCTGCCCCAGGTCGGCGTCACCCCCGGCACGCCCGTCTACTGGGTATCTCCCCTCCCCTCCCCTCCTCCCTCCGCCCTTCCTCCCCTCCCCTCCCCTCCGCCCTTTCTCCCCCTCCCCTCCTCCCCTCCTCCCCTCCTCCCTCAATCCTACCACTAACCCCAACAGGACTACCACGTAGTCCTCCTGCACCACCCCCGCGCCACCGCCCCGCACACCCTCACCGTCTACGACCTCGACACGCTCCTCCCCTTCGGCACCCCCCACCACGCCTACCTCGCCCACACCTTCCCCCCCACCCCGCCCAACCCACGCCTCGCACGCCCCCCCGCGCCCGCGCGCTTCAAGCTCGTGCCGGCACCCGACTACATGCGCATGTTTGCGAGCACGCGCGCGCACATGTGGCGCGAGTACATGACGGACGATGGCGACCTCGAGTGGCGGTGGGTCGCGGAGCCGCCGCCGTGGCCGGCGGTGGTGTCGGCTGGTGAGTCCCCTTCCCTTCCCTGCTCTGTTTCTGTTTGTGTCGCTGTTTGGGGATGTGGGCTGTGGGGGGCTAATGAGGTGTGAGCGCAGAGGAGGGCGAGGACACGCTGGAGAGGTTTCTGGACTTTGGGCATGCGGGGGATCGGTTTGGGAGGGTGTATGCGGAGGAGGAGTTCCGGGGGCTGCTGGGCAGGATGGTGCGGGAGGCGGTTTAGATGGTCGTTGGTGTGGATGAGAGTGCCTAGAATATACACATATATAGCGCTTTATTTAAACACCCTTTTGCGGGATCGAGCGTGGGTCTCGCTGGGCTCGCCGCGGGGATCATACACCAACAAAGACTTGCACCTCCGGCCATCCAGGGCCCCTAGTTCATGCTCAGGTGGTGCGAGTGACATCTCATGATTCTTGGATCCAAGGAGGATTCTTTTTCAATCCATATATTCGAAGGGGGCCCGTCCCTACATGTCCGCTCCGGCGATAGCCCCCATGGCTCTTCTATACCCCCGGAGACCATTGATTATATACAATGTATCTACGCCCATGGCCATGCAGCCCCACCGCCGAACCCAAACAACGGATAAGGAGAGTATCATAAAATACAGCGCCTTAGTTTACTAGCGCAGCTAACATCGGTCGAGCCGCTGCCTACCTACCTACATGTACCTACCTACATGTACCTACCTGAACGACCCAATTAATCACCAGACTAGATTCACAACGTTGCCAATGCTCGACCCGCCCGCGGGCACAGTGCAGCCAGCACCCCCGGAAGGCCACACCGGCACCGTCCCCCCAAGAGCCGGGTCGAGTGATATCCCATGAACCCACCTCGTGGGAAGGGGAAGCGGGGCGAAGAACTCACTGTACGTGCACTACATGTATTATCCCGTGTATCGGTTGCTCATTCTCACAACTGCTTGCATGCACGTACTCACCAGCACCTCGACAAGCAGGCAGTGTGGGGGAAGAAACCTGAACAGCTGCAGTGACCGGGTGCCAGGTCCCGAGAGGCTCAACCACAGTGCAGGTCCATGTAGGTCCATGTAGCGGACGCTTCTCTCGGGATCGGCCGGGTGCAAGGACAGGGCCAAACACTAACATTGCAGGTATGCCGGGGGAGGGGAGGTGCATTGAAGCCCACACTCAACCTTAAGCCAATAACCACAGGCAGAGCTGATTCGATTGCATGTATATACTTTTAATCATTACATGTAATTACAGTTTATCGTAGACAGACAAAACGCCGCTCCATATAGACAAAAGAAGGGATATACCAAAAATGAAAGATGGGTCTACATGCACGTAGCAAGTAAAAAGAAGGAAAAAACTGTACTATACAAAACTATCCACACCCCACTAAACATTAAGTCCACCACTCCAAACTTAACACCCTCCCAATTACGGCAACTCATGCACACTCTGCCCCGGCACCCCAGCCTGTGGCGGTTTCGGCACATGTACAAACGCCTCTGGCACCACAGGGCTCGCGGGCACCTCCTGCGGGTCCATCTCCGGCTCATGATAGTGCGCCTGCTTCACCTCCGTCGGCGACGCGGCCGCCAGCTCTCCCAGCGGCGCATAGTAGTCCTCGGCTCTCTCCGTTCCCGCCGGGAGCTCCGCCTTGAAATACTCCAACTGCTGCTCCTGGGCCGGGGCGCCCATCGCGCCGGCCGTCGGCGGTGCCGGTAGAACGTCTTCTCGGTTATTGGACAGCGGCTCCTTCTTCTTGCCCCGCCGCATGAATAGGAAGATGAGGCCTGCGATTGCGAGGAGGCCTAGGACCCCGCCGACGACGCCGCCGGCAATGGCGCCGGTGGGCGTGCCGGAGGATGAGTCGGCGAGGGCGGTGCCGCTGGGGTCGGGAGGGGCTGTGGCGGTCTGGTTGGCGCTCGGCGGTTCAAGGGTGGTGTCGGCCAGGGTGGGGAAGGAATCGAGTCTATTGCTACCGTCGGCGGCGACGGCCTTGAAGGGTCTGATCTGGGAGTCGGAGGAGTAGCTGGCGGGGGCGACTTGGAATTCGTTGCTGTCATAGTTGATTGCCTACGGAGGGGAGACCCAAATCGTGAGTACGTACTCGCTCGGGGTACGGATATATAAAATATACAGCATATCAAAAACTCACAAGATAGACAGCCTTCAGAAAGGGCCTTCCAAGGATAACCCTTGCGCGGGCGGTGGACCTGTTGATCACGAACGGGAAGTATTTGTTCTTTGTGACGCTGGGCTGCGAGTAATAACTCCTGTCCCATCCCCAGACTGTATTATAACCGATCTGTTAGCAGGCATGCGGGCCCACAGATTTGGGGGGGGGGGGGGCTGAATCGGTGCTGGCACGTACTTGATTCTGGAAATGTGATGTTGACCTCCGACGCACCACCCCCATGGCCAGTCCCCTTCACCTGCACAGTCATGGAGATGTTGCCCAGATGTACAGGGGTGCTCACGATATCACCCGAGTTGTCCCAGGTGTTTTCACGTTTAGCACGAATAGCCTCTGCAAAAAAAAAACCCCTGGTTTAGCAAAGTCTTCCAGCAAAGACAGGAGAGAGTGGGATCATTGGCACGTACGAGCAGCAGCCTGGGGAAGGTAGATCCAAGGGCTCGAGACATCAATCTCTGCATCATATGTATCGACACCAAGGCCCCCCATAATGCTGTATACCGCGTTCTGTGCATGGACGTTTATGCCCAAGACTTCGAGCTGGGGAATCCCATCCGAGTCAAGGTCACCTCTTATGAACGTCTGGCTCTGTTTTGCGAAATCGAGCCCCCCAAAGACTATTGACCCAGGGTAGTTTGCATCCTGCAATAAACACCATCTCATGTCAACTCCCAATTATCCATCAACAAAACTCGGGCGCTCCCTCTCCTGCCCATACTCCACTAACAGGTTGCATATGCAACGTACCTTCGCATTCGGATCCCAGTTCTGCAAATACCTCACATCACTCCCCACAAACAGCGAAAAGGCCCTCGCGTTGATGATCTTCTGCTCAACCAGCTTATCCAGCAATGTAGAACCCTTTGCCAGCCCCACATGCGCATGCGAGGCATTCACACCCGTCGCAAAGTTCAGCCCAACATCCGGAATATCAACACCAGCAATCGTCACAGTATCAGTTCCAGTGCCTCCCTCGCCCCAGTAAGCTTCACTCCAGAGATCCGTATCGGCACCGGGCACGGTGAATGCGCCGTTGGGTGTCTGTGTCATTGTTTTAGATTTCGAGGGGTCAAGAAGTTGGCCTTCATAGCAGTTTTCGAGATACTTATTCCATGGCTTGGCGTCGTCGGGGCCGGTGTTGTTGCAGGCTTCGGCGAGGGGGAACCAGCTGGTGGTGAGACGGTTTGATATCAAAGTGCGGAAGGATACATTGGGATTGGAGACCTTTTTTGTTTGTTTGGAGTATCAGTATTGCCCATTGTTGTTTTTTATTCTTTTGGTCCCTGGGCACTTACCGTTAGGGGCAATAGGTAGAGATCTTGCATCTCGAGGCTTGGGTGCACAAAGTCAACTGATATTGTAGAATTGACCGGCTGAGTTGTTGCCCGAGGCAGAATAGTACTTGGGATTCTCATGGTTCTTGTTTTCTTGTTTAATTGCCCTGTTCGTACGTTCGTGCAAAGAAATTTGAAGCAAGAAAGCAAGAAAGCAAGAAAGCAAAGGGCGGAAAGAAAGAATCAACCGAAGAAACCAGAGGTAATAAAAGTAGAAGCACCAAGGGTTCTTCTTAAGCACCACTCCCACTCAGCACGGGATCGCTTGCAAGTATTATTATCCACCATATAAATTAGGGCCCGTTGAATTGGCTGGGGGTTGATGGATGGCTGTGTTGGCTTCCTTTTTCCCATGGCGATCATACGGTTACTAAGGATTACGCTCCTGGGCAACTACATGTAGTTTGAAATAGTTAAATGAAATTATGTATGCAGTAAAAGAAACATGGGTAGAGTGACTGCCGCAGGGCATATTCCCAAAATGCCGTACTAATGCGGTATCAGTTTTACCCCCATTTCTGATACTGTATGCATGTGCCACATCTAGTGGCAGTAGCACGGGTGTTCATGTCACTACAGATGTGGGTCGTGATTGCTGTTAGTAGACTCCTGGAGTCTCTAGTATCAAGGCATGAGGTTCTCCCTCTTGCTCTCTTACGCTAACTTTTAATTCCTTTCGAATTTCTCTATTCTGCAGATATTCATCGTAACGTTTCAGAATCGAAAGAAAGGGTTGATAGGCCCATAGGGCTGATCCATTACTGCCAAGAGGCTCCCTAATTGGTAAGGTATTTGGGCCATCATGCTCACCGGAGGTCCAAAATAGTGACAACCACCGATGTTCCAACATTCCTGGCAGGGGTCTGTCGCAGGTATGTCCTGCAGTACCTATGGGTAGTAGGTAGAGACTTTGCGCCGACAACCTAATTAGTGCCGATCACACCATTAACCAATCAGATAATCAAAATATAGAGCTGGCTCCATTTGCGCAGAGTCTCTAGTATAGGGCTCTTCGGAATGTTGATTGACTCGTGCAGGTGCCGTAGGATCAAAAAGTCGCTGCCCAGCCCTATGGAAGACACCCCTTTCTTTTCTTTATTTTCATAGGTAGATTGAAAACCAGTGATGTAAGATTCAATTTGCTAGAACGAGATGAATCAACATTCCGCGCGCTCTGAACAGTAAATTAGCTTTGCAGTATGCGATAATTTTATAAGGCAGCAGCAAACCTACAGTACTTGTATTTTCGTGACGTTTTACTCGCGCGTTCATTAAATTGTCGGATGTCGTTGCAACACCAAAAAGGAACCACTATTGCATACCATATAAATATGCGCCAAGTCCCCAATTTAGTATGGTATGCAATGGCTGTTTCTTTTACAAACGTCAGGAAAATACGGGTACCGGTACCTGCCTTTAGTTCTGTAAATTCGCCTACACAAATAAGGTTTGAGACATGCCTTTAGTCGAGGAGTAGGTCATTTGATCGATTATTTCTATACTGAAAACAGATACAGCCCCGACGCTACGCCAAAATCGTCGAGCAGTTTAACCAAAAACTGCAGTTGCTGACTTCCTGAATTGGTTCTCACCAAATGGCGCATGTATGTAATCTAGCTTAATTGGCCTGACTTGTAACTAACCTCTTTTGGTTTTGTAGATAACTCCATATCTTGGTGGAATTCTGCTCTAGTTGAAATAGGTTTCTACTCTCTATTATGTAAAGGGCATGCTTGGAAATCTTCGCGTTCGACGGCCCTTTCTTCAAACCCGCATACCGCAAAATCCAAGAAATTTCGCAGGATAAATGCCCATATGGACCTGGCAGCCTTTCAACAAGTTTTGGTGTAGGGGATCCCTACTGTAGTGCAACGAAATCTCTCAGAAGTCGTCTTGGGGGCAACGACGAAGCCGGTTGAACGACGGACAGGGGTCTTTGTCAGTCAAGACAGTGGCGCTCAGGCTGGTATGCAGTCACTTGTTTGGCTGGGACCTGTGTTTTCGTCGTTGCCCCCAAAGTTGACTGTACCAGGTTTCACAAACTCGATTTGGTTCTCTTATCTAGGAGAGTTTGATCGACTGCAGGATAGATCTTGTTCCACTGTTGCACTCCACGGTAGAGTATGGTGGGGTAAACCTTGATACGGGGTGCCGCAGGAAAAGTACTTTTTGACTCGGAATATTTTATAACTCAACGAAGCATCATTTTAAAAGTCCGAGCAGATAGAATGATAGAGCAAGTAGAGTTGAGTAGATCTATGCAATAAAATTAGAAATACAGATTGTGGTTGACGAGCTATAAGCGGTCAAAGTTAAGATGACCAAGCTACTCCGTTACAAAAAATAATCCTTCCCCCAAGTACAGTCGCTCACCTAGTGACGGCGGATCCTATCTGATGGTTGTGCCCGTAGTAATTTACTCTTGGCGTCCCAAACTTAACTCTACTATTGGCCTCAAATCCCTGACCGCCATCAGACAGGATCCGCCTTCACCCCGTGAGTGACTGTACTCGCTGTCATTGTCCATACAAGCGGTGGAGACAAGGATAATTTGTATGAGGGATCGCCGCCACTCCATATGTACAAATAGATAATCCATATGTACAAATAATCCTTGCCCTGAGCGACTGCGTTTTCTGGTTCTTTTTCTGGTTCTTTTTCTGGTAAGCAAGTATTGTTAGGTTACAAAGATAACCGATCACTGGCACCATCGTGAGCCTCATAGCGACCTTCCATCGAGAGCTTCGAGGTCAGACGGATAAGTCAATCTTTCCCAAGCATCTAACTCCATTTAGCAAACTCAAAATTATGTATTCAATTGCTCTCCTGGTTGTTGAGCTATGCTGATTTAAAGTGCCATTATGTAGGTACTCTACATGTAGGTAATCGGTTATGTATTTTTGTAACCCTAGAATACATATATGGTGCGAGAAGCGACCTTATAATCCCTGTTCACACCAGTTCAGTATTGTAGCCATAAAGTCGAGTTAGAGGTGAGGCTCTTCAATGTTTGCTGCCCAGAGCCTTCTTGCACCTCCCACTCTACCGCCAAAACTCGAAAAATTGGCTATGCATACAAGGACCAAACTTGCTACAAACGGATACTCCTGAGGCTGATCGATACCTTTCAGCCAATCGTCTTAGAGATAATCCCTGGGCGGAGATAGCCAATTTTTCGAGTTTTGGCGGTATTATGAACCCTAGCGCCTATGCAAGTGAATTCACTGCGTCATACTCCCAGTCTAATGTTCTTCGATAAGGCACACTGGTTCCCCGGATGTAACAACAATTGTAGATGTCACCTGTGGTACAGGCTCTGCCACACGCCATAGGTGCTTCCTGTAGGCACAGCTTCAAGATGCAGGCAACTTATAAAGATAAATATAGCAACAAAAAAAAAGCCGCTATCGCCTGGTCGGCCGAGGCCTGCTCAGAATCTGGTGTTCCGCATATTATACAAATCCGATGCTTGGCTTTCTATAGGGTAGTGATCGAATTGAGATTACAAGGCGGCAGAGCACCAGATTCTGAGCAGGTCTCGGCCAACCAGGCGATAAAGCAAAGATGGTTTCGGCTGTTACTCTTGTTTCCTCACGTTCCATGAGGAAAGTGGCTAAGATGATATGCACCTAGTTGACGGCATTACAGACCAGTTTTAACCGCCTGCTATGCAGATCAGCGGCATAAAATCCATCAGACGAATTTAAAGGTCGGAATTCGATATGTACCGAAGGCATATTCCGCGAACAGGGTTTCCCTATCTTCACGATCCTTGCCGTTAGGTGGAAGTGGTAGAGCAACGCAGAATGTCGGTACAGAGCATATACTCGTAAACGGGTACATAAGGCGCGAGAAGGCATAGGGGATGGGTGTGTCAACTCTAGAGGAACTTTTTTTTGTATGGGAATAGACCCTTTGCGCAGATAGAGCTGGCTCTAAGCCTAAGTTCTACTTGTATGATTGGTTGATGGGAGGATCGGCGCCAATCAGGTTACTGGAATTTGGAGCTAGAGTCTTTTGCGCAAAGTGCCTACATGTAATTACATGTGGTACTCTACATATAGTGAAAATCCCACCCTTAGGCTGGGTGCTAGTATCAGTATGGGGTATATCTTTCAGTTTCTATAGATTGGTTGGCTGCAAACGCCGAGGTTTAGACACCTACCCACCATAGCTTCTCGAGCCACATGGTGTAATACTCTGAGCTAGTACTAGCCTCATCCCTGAACTAACTTCTATCGCGGAACCTCACCACCTATTCGTTCCCTGAAGTTAGAGAAGGCAGAGCTAATGCAGAGTAGCGGCTCTACGGATACAGTACCTACATGTACATGTACATGTGTACAGTGCCCACTAAATCCTGAATATAGTATCTGTGTCCCCAAATCTCCCAGCCACCGAGATTGAGCCATGCGCAACTACATGTATGTCCAAGACTATAATATAAGTAAGCGAGCCGTCGGAAACATATCGGATAGTATATTCACGACCTTTGATATGATCTGTTTGTTGAGGGCGAGGTTGTACGCTTAGGCGTTGAAACCTTCCGCATGAACTTACATCCCAATTTAGATAGCGAATCTGGAGATGACCGTCTCTAAGGTATTCTTTGGGCAGAGTAACGCCATTCCTTAGTCTATTGTATCGGGATTAGCACACTGCGCTCTCCTTGGAAGTTGATAAGACCAAGAATCCAGGATCAGCAGTTGTGAGGGGCAAAGAAGATTTCGCGAACTGTGAAGCTCGTTCCTTTAGTTAACTCATTAACGCAACCCCGACATTCATGTTAATCGAGTGATAGGTCGTGAAGCGTAACAGCGATAGACTAGTCGCAGAACCGATATAATTTCTAATCATATGCAGCAGGGGATGTTTGAGTGGCCTTTGGCAGCGTCTTTCTCTACAAGGAGCGCGTATATAGAAAAAGGTGGAGAGTAGGAAAGAGTGATGGTGGTGAGGCAACTAGAGTGTGTACTCTAAGTAAAAAGAGAAATGGAGATCAAAACTCCAAAGAGGTTGCCAAACAGTACCACTTCAACACCTGTGACATAAAAAAAAGTGCGGATCTGAGATCTGGCTATACAAATTCGATGTAGGCATCCTCTGTCGAACTGCCGGAAAGTGTAAATTTGCGTCATCGCCTTATATAATTATGTTAGGTACATGTAAGCCAAAGTATTAAGTCGATCAATTGATTTTTATCTGAAGTCGGAGCTAGGTGATACCAGCCCAATCAGCTATATACATACATGTATGTACATGTATGTAATACACGGGTCTAGGGTAAAAACACTTGCGCTTGGGAATGTGGCCTGGGCATGGCCAAAGTTTATATGTATATGAGACTTAATATGATTGACATGTATATACGTATTGTGCTCGGGCGTTCATTAAATGATCGGATATTGTTGCAACCAAATCCTTACTAAGAGTTCTGGCCATTTAATGAACGCATGGTAAATTTGAGTGGTGTAAGCAGTACTGATCTCCTCCAGCGACCATCTAACATTGGTCCACCGCCCGCCGTCTCAAACTCCCATATCAACTTCAGCTTGATTTCCCGATGTTACCTGCGCCGTATGCAGAATATACATCATCATCATGTTCATATGGGAGACTAGGAGGTACATTGCTAGCTGTCTTGCAAACACCTTTTACCACAGAGTCGAGTCGTCGCCATTGCAATACCGCGTTAGAGCGGCATATCAGATATCACATGCATATATACTGATTATATATCCCTACTATATCTATGGATTCGTGACCCAAGAAAGTATGCGGCCCTAGGATAGGGCATGGTGGCGGCCGGGCCCCCGGGATTGGATATAGCCTCACCGCTATTAGATAAGGCAGTTCTGGGGCTTGAGGACCGGTGCAGCTAGAGATCTAGGGTGTGGAGTAAGTACAAGCCCCATTTTAGCCGCTAAATTGAGTGAATGATTATTCCATGCACCGCTCATCAGCGTTAGGCTGGACCTCATAAGAATTCACATCTCACAACATAGCCTAGTATATGAATTCGAATTAACAGTAGAGAGGATATGCCTGCCTCGTGAGAAGGTGGTTCCGCGCAAATTCATTCACTGGCAGACTGTCCATTCCTCTCGTATTTAGCTCCAAGATCCCGTGCGTCTCTCTGGAAATTGACTAGGCCTGTATATATAAGGGTCTCCTACAACCGCCAATTCATTCATTAAAATACTGGTAGCGAGCTATCGATGTGATAATATATGCCGTCCAGAACCTTTGTATAAACACCCTTGAGGCTGTGGTCAAGATGATACGAAGAGGCTTCGGGAGATTAATCTGGGTGATATTTCATGAATCAAATGACTTTGTAATGTCAGTGCTAAACAAATTTCGAATCAGTTGTATTATGCTAAATATTCGCAATCTTAAAAATGATTTTATTTACGGATGGTGCCACCCACCAGGCCTAGGGTCCAGCCAGCATGCCTCCTGCAAGGAATGTTAAATTGTTGAATTACAATGCCTTGTTAAGCTAGCTACCTCCAGAACAAGGCATCCCATTTCAAACTGCAACGAGAAAGACCTTGGCGGGACAGAGAGGCTGTATATACATGTATTGTTGATATATACATGTAGTTTGTACATCGATCCGGATCCCTTAATTACATGTACGTTAGGGTGTTGTATATATAGCTCAGCCTGGCAGGCCGGATCGCGACCGCCTCCACCAATGTTGTACTTGGAAAATCAAAGGTGCATCAAAAGAGCGTTCGAACATTCTAAGATATAAGAACGTAGTCCAATATGCAATGCAATAGTCTAGTTGAAAGAGATACCGAGTTATTCCTACTACTCGAATGCTTTAAACCATAGATCAAGCTAGCCGAGTGCTAGAATCTCCTTTCAATCGGGATACCACAGCGAGTTTCGACTCTTCGGCCAGCTGATCAAAAACTGCCTATATTTTTTTATATTAATCGACATTAGGTGGAAGGGGTTATATATATGTGTAGTGAACATTATTAGTATCAATGCACATAGCACATAGCGCATGAGGTGCATACATGTAGTTAGACTAGTAATTTTATAGAATCTCAATAGTTGACTATTCTGAATAGGAAATATCAACATTGCCACCTATAGCAGATTAATACCAAGGGACACAGAATCATGGGAGCCTTCTTATCTCCCCTGATATTGTATACGGTGTATCTACGCACCAGAAGGAGCTTAGAGTCAAGTTATGGGCGTTGGTCATAAGGAATGAGCCCAAGGGTAAGCGCCAATACATTTCGGCTCGGAGTAATCACGTAAGCTAAAGCATGTAAAGCTTCGAGGCTTATATATATATATATGTTGGCGATAGGTTAGATTATGATTCAACAGTATCAAGCCTAAGTAACATGAACATATACCTTGACTGGAGAGGACGAATTCAAATATGACGGTTTCTACTGGTATGTGTTCTTCTCTAAGGGCGTGTGCGACAAACTCGAAACCGACCATTTGTAAAGAGATATCAGTCTGAAACCAGTTTTATTGGACTAGAGGCCCCCATTCTTTAAACTCTTGATGTTTATGCCAGATCTTATGGGGGGGTGGGGGGGTGCCGCCGACCAAGGTCATTTTAAGCCATAGGGTATAATCACTCGAGTCGCGCATAGCTCAAATGTAGACGTACCTAGCATTGAGTGTCCTGCTAGGTATAATATTAGGTACTGTGGTATCTTGGTTTTTGTGGTATTTCATATATCCCTAATTATATAAGCAATACCTAGTATTTGAGTGTTAGGTAGGGCATAGGCGGACTGAGACATCAATGTCGATTCCACCATAGCGCAACCTGACTACTGGAGGATCGATATTCGTATGTGGATTGATGGGCCTGTGACAACTCGATGGTCTACTAAGGAGTATTCAAGTGTGTGCGGCAGGGGATACCCTTGGGTAGGAGGGTATCAGCATGGGTCCCTGCCAGTACAAGGGATTACCATCAGTAGGCCTAGGCCTAGGGACTATAATTGAGCCCCGTAGTACCCCGTATATCTTTCCTTCCGCCCAATTAACGCAGTACGTTCAGAATCGATCACTTCACGATATAATTTTAACTCTCTTTCTCAGTGAGTTTTTTGGTTTGCATGCCTCCTCTCCATAGTAGCGCTGCATTACCGTCGGGGGGTCGCTGTCTTTCCGACGTCTACCTGTGTGGAGAGCTACTTATAAGAGGCGCACCAAATTGATATACGATTGCCTACGAAGGTGTTACTAATAGAGATGCTAAGCTAGAGTTTATAAAGGGTCGTAATACTCGAGTTATTGCATGCGCAATCAATCAATAGTTTATGATCATAAGCGATCACTCGGCCGCCCTCTGTCATATGCAACATGATGAGTCTTTGGAACAATATTCTAGAAACCAAATTTTGTCTATTCCTAACGGAAAACCTTGACACACCTGTGCTCCACGCCGCCCATGGTGCCTTTTGAACGCCGAAACCAGTACTACATACAACAGAATAAATACAAAATCATATGCTCCAACCAAACAACCAGCCAGCCAGCTCCCATGAAATATAAGATCAAGTAACCGACCCATGCTCCAATGAAACAAACAAATTTTTTTAAAGTCTATTAAGTGAAGTACGACTTCAAGCTCTCATAGACCAAGAAGATAATAGCTGAAGAGGGCGCACTCCTCATGCATGTGATGCCGCAGCCTCTATACATAGGCTTAATGCCGCCGGCCTGGTACATCTTCTTCGCGACCGTGAAGAAAGACTCCATCTTATCACCCTTGGCGCCGATAGCTTCGGTCTGCATACGCGACTTAACCGAGTCTGCGGGGTAGAACATAAAGTTGTAGCTTACACCCGCTAGTATACCGTCAGCATCATCATGACATATAGATGAGAAAATAAACAAGGAGATGACAAACCCGTAGCACCGGCAATCATCTGCTCCCCAGCAGAGTTCGTCTTCTTCCCACTCAGCCCACGCAGCATGCCGCTCATATATTCATAACTTCCAAACCACGCTGCGCTGCCTCCGGTTTCCCGAAGGAAAGTTCCAAACTGACCATGCCAGAACCCGCGGAATCCATACACGCGGTATACCTCTCCAATAAGTGCAATAGGCCCGGCATGGCGAACCGCTGCAGTATGGATTCCTGCTGTTGCACTAGGAATGGCTCCGGAGGAGACGGAGCGCTGTAATCCGATCGTCTGCACTTGCATTTTGCACTTTATAAGCTCAATTGGTGTGAGGATGAAGGAGGCGAAGGCGCCTGAGGCTGCGCCGCAGAAGACTAGCGCATTTAGCGGAAGCTTTTCGTTCACTGGGATCGCCGGGTAGAGGGTCTTTTTGACGAAACTCTGCGCGATGTTGTACTAAAAGTCTCATAAGATTAGTTATGACGTAACTAACCCATGGGCGCAAAGGGTCCACATACGCTAAAGAACAGTGCCGAGTTCTCAACAGCAGCTCCCACAAGAGGCGACGAGATCCCACGATAGAGGCCTCGGATTCCGTCCTGCGCTACTGTTTGCCGGAAGCAGTCGAGCGGTCCACGATATCGCAGTGGGGCATCGTCGCGTTGCGATTGCAACCGCACCTGCAGGCCGGGGGTGAGTAATTTACCGTACTGTGAGAATTTTTGACAGTGGATACCTTGACAGTGTCGAATGGGTATTCAATGGTCTTGCCAATCATTCCAGCGATCTGCGCGCATTTCCTATGAGCTTCCAAAGTACTCGAGTTTGTAGTATCAGCAGACTCACCGAGCCGAACAAAAGGTCCTTGAAGCCGGTGAGGGCTGCAGCCTCTGAATGAATACTGGTCGCCGCTGCGACATCGAGAAGAATGGATTCCTGGGACATCGGTATGGTACTTTACGGAGTCCAGTTATCTTGCAGATGGGGTATAGGAAATGTGTACTGAAAGAGCTGGTAATAATTGCACCACAATAAAAAAGAGAATAAAGAAAGCTATCAAGTGGATGTCATAGTAATATTGATGTAACGGAACAGAAGTAGAAATTAGAAAGTAGAAAGAAAGAATAAATGCAATCGGGACAGGAAAAGGAGAAGCACTCTCCTTTTTGTTTTGATGAGCTGGAGGAGGAGGAGAGGGAGGAGGAGGAGGAGGAGGAGGAGGGACGCTTTGGCAGCGAAACGTCGCTCTGACGATTGACGGTGCTGACGACAAGTTCGAGGGATTATTTGTGCAGGAAAGTAAACCCTGACCTTGCCTCTGCTAGACCAACAGCTGTCAAAAACGGAGGATTGTGCGAGATTGGTTAAACAAATGAATATCCGTAATATAGAACAGAACTAGGGAGACCCCAAAATTTCTTCAGTACTCATCGGGGAAGTGAATTGAGAAAAAAGGTCCCACTTCTGTAAGCCACTCTGCAAATTTTCTCAGTTCCTGGTAGTTGTTGTTTCCCCCACCACAAAGGGAAAGGCTGCGATGCATGCAATCAGATAACACGGCACAGATCCTGGTTAATCATATCAAATCTGATCATCTGATGAGATTCTATTAGCAACAATCTCTGCCTCACACAAAGTTATCGAGTTCGCAAGCTTTCTCCACCCCCCCCACAACTACCACTACAACCCACCAGGCCCCAATTCACTTTCCGATCGCTACCGAAAGAGGACCAGAACTGAAGAAAACGAATTATGACTGAGACAGTAGGAATTGCTGCCCCCGCAGCGCAGGATATCGTCGGTGTTTCTATTGCGCCCATCGCCGGTGCCCGAAAGAATGGTATTTCACCTCTCTGTGTTAATGATATCATTCCCCTCTTATTCCCCCCATTTTTTTTCGCAATGTGAGTTTAGAGATAAACCTTTTTTTCTCTTCACACAGGAGTGTGAAAGCGATACTAAGATATTATCATTTAACCAGGAAAGCAATGGAAACCCGCCAAGCAAGCCTTCCGACCCAAAGCTGGCACAAGTAAGACGTGGGAAGCCCGCGTTGAAGAGCGAAAGGCTCTGGCTGCAATGAAATCTAGAGAGAAGGAACTCAAGGGAGAGAAGGAAGCTGCTAGAGTGGTGCGTATCAGCTACTACCCCAGGCTAAGGACATGAAAGCTTACGAGTAAAAATATATACAGGCACGGATAGCAGCCTTAAAGACAAAGCGGGAAGCAAAGGCGGAGAAGGAGAGATATGAGAAGCTTGCGGAGAAGATGCATGCCAAGAGAGTGGATAGGTTGAAGAGGCGTGAGAAGAGAAATAAGGCATTGAAGGAGAGGTGATCGTATATCATCCTTCATTACTCCTTCGTTTTTCTATTTTCTTTTACTTGGTCTTTTGATCCTTGCGCGTTGTTGTCTCTCTGCCTTTGTATGATATGCCGAAAGGTTGTATGATCTCCTGTTGTAGAATAGGATAATTTCCCGGGAAAACTTGCTGAAAACTACTCTCGTTCAATTAGTAACCGTAGGATCTAAGAGATTGGAAGTATAGGAGATATAAATCAGTGAAATAAGAATTCGAGCAAAGAGGAGTGCAATTGTTAGTGTGGCCCCAGATTATCTCTAGTGGTCTATCTTCACAGTTTCATCCACATCGCCATGACACTCTAATATTATATTCAAATTAAGTACCTATGTTCAGTATCTGTCATTGATAAATCTATCAAATTATGTGAGAAACATATTACGTTCCGAAATACTTGGGAAAGTTGTATCTTGGGTTTATATGCGACCTACAAAAATGACTCATCAGAACTACATGTATATACAAGCAGACGCAAAATTCAAGCATACCTATAATCGGGAATTGAAATAGTGACTTTAATATTTGTGTTTATAAAGGCACCTTTAGCAGTACCTACATACATATACAAGGCCCTAGCATTACGTGAACGAACTACATGTGGTTCTGACAGGTGAGGATCCGTTCATTCATTAAATGCCAGTGCACGTAAAGTACGGAGGCACCTCCCATATCCATTTTTGCTGTGGTTGATTTTATATCAATGTCATGAGTAGCAATCAAAGCAATTGCACAACCAATGCCGCAGGATGACTTTTACTGAGATTTATGTGGGAGAAAAATACCGAGTTTAATTGTTAAAAATACTCTACAAAGAAAGAAAAAAAACAGTAGAATCTCCCTTGCCTATCACGTCATCTTCATATCATTTGAGGACAGTAGACTTTATTGACGGTTGTTATTTGATGGAATCGTCGTTGAACAGGAGTGATGAAGGTTGTCTTGCTTGTCACTTTAATTTATATCAGCCCAATCAGAGTTCTTTCCAAACCCTTATTTTTAAAAATTCTCCAAAAGAGGTTCTCAGTACTTACCCTTAACCCCCGTATTGATGCATGGGAAGGTGTACCTATTATTACAAGGTTCTCAATTAATATTGGGGCATTAATATTCCTGTGTAAGAATCCGTAGTCTTGCACCTTCACTCGGTATGAGACACAAATGTCTCCGGAGTGCTTCTTAGATGTATGCACGTAGTCCTTGGAACTCGCGAGATAGGGCAGTTGATTCATTCTGGAGATTAAGTGATGCCCCTGCACGCAGCTTAATTGGGATCCGTGGTTGCATCTAGTACCCCGGATTTCACTAGCATCGGTAGGAGCCTTTTCACGGCCGGACCTGCATTGCCTCCCGTTAGTGGCCAACTCCAGGGGCACATGCTCGTAACTAAGTCTTTGCAGGTTGAACAACAGCCTGTCGTTTCTCGCAACACCGCTTCGGTCGTTCGCCCTCTGGGCTGCCTCTGGCACACCTCCGGTCTCTAATTCTATCGCCCTCCGCTCTGCTACGATTGAGGCTACGCCCCCTTTTCATAGTAAATACACTGAATAATTAATTTCTGAATAATTGGTTACATAATCATTGACTAAGTGTCCAAACACCCAGGTGACGTTTCGCTTCGCGGAGTGCGATAGACTCCATAATAAAAAAATAAAAAAATCATTTCCACCATCATGTCCCTAGAAACAAACAACTCCCTCAATACTGTCCTACGTTGGCCAAAAAGGGGATTGCCGGCCAGGGCAGGGAGTCCAAGCACCCCCGCAACAACCTGGAGTTGATGTGCTGATAATCATTCACCAGTTTGCTAGCAGAACACTTGCCCGTGAAATTTGCGGGCTCATGACGAATTGCTGGTAGGTTATTGAGGGGAATTCCAGCTGGATAGCGGGGTGGTGCGAGTTCAATCGTAAAGGCGTTGTAAAGTCCCTACCCAAAAGTTCTCGTGAAAGCCCGAAAGTAGTTGAGTGGTGAAACCCCATACAAAATCTACCTAGTAACAGGTTCTCCACTACAATATTTTATTACACCTTAACCACTCCCTTTTACCAATTCAAAAATGTCCAAAAGGCTTCTCCCAAGGGGTAAAAAAATTTACCTCTGTTTATCGTTATAATTAATTGTGTTGTGGTTCTACACTTAGAACTTGGTTCCGCCCAGTTTGGGTGGTAATTGGCCCTTTCACAGAATCTTTTGGGTAGGAGCTGTACATACAGTATCATTGGCAAAAGTTGTTGGCTAGTTAAACTGTAAGTTATACAGTCGCATTAAACAAGCTCTCTGATCTGATCTTGGATCTGCCGTTGTCCTTGCAACAACCGTTGAAGCATCTGAACGATCTGACCCTTAATTAAATGCTGGTATGTTCGGGGCCAGAGCTGTTTCAATTGCGAGGTCTTGGTAATCATCCGCTATGCAACGAATGGCTCGGGACACATTTTGGGCGTTCGGCTGCTATAAGTGTGCCATTTCCTAAATGTGAAGATTCTTGAGATGATAAGTGAGTCTATTTCTCAACCACTACCGTGGTAGCATCTTTGCTGTTATCCCTTCGTCTATTCCTGGTCTTCGCGGCATCTGAGCCTTGAGACGGCACTATGATCAACCAAAATCTAACGGCGATTGTTTAAAGCACTGCACGACTGAGGATTTTTGCGTGACAAGTGGGATCAGTTTTGCGCCGCCGACAGCTGCTTCCTTAGATTTTGGTTGATCACGACGCCGTTCCCACGCTAATAGGTGGTGATTCGTGGAGACGGGGGGAGGAAGTGCTTTTGCTTAGGCTGTTCTCGCTTTGCTTCGATCTGCTGCTGCTGTTGCCTTCAGTGACCTGGCCTAGAAATCTTCATTTAAGGGCGACGTGGATAACCACCTCTAGCTTTATAATTTACCCGTGCTATGTCGCTCCTCCCGCCCCTGCTTGTGGCTGTGCGTTCCTCTCGTTCCGCCAAGTCTGACTTGCAGCGCTCCGGACTGATCCTTACATCAGAGCGTTCCTACTTTTACGCTGTAAAATCTAAGATATGTATGTAGGTACTCTGGCCGTTCCAGAGAGTACTCGCCTACCAGCATAAGAACCAGAAAATGAAGTGACAAAGTCAAGGATTTATATACAAATAATCCTTGGCTCTGGCAGCAGCATTTTCCTGGTAAACGAGTAAAGACAACGAACATGGGGGATTTCAAGATCAAGCCCCCTGCACCTCTGATACGCTCCAATACTCACGCAGGTACACTCAACTTCAAACGCCACCATCACAGAAACCACGATGAACGTGTCAGAGTAGAGGCGGAACTAGAAATGGAGGATCATAGAGATACAAGCTCACAACCCATGAGCCGGAAAGACTCATTGCAAGCCGATATGGCGGAGAAGCAGGAAAGGGAACGAGACCGGGAAAGAGATAGGGGCCCCTCACTACAGTTACAGTCGAAGCAGCAGCTGTAAGTCTCATAATGTCTGTTTGCCTCGTTGACTCGCACTCTAATCTTCTAGGTAGAGAGGTTTCCACTGCCGTTCGCGACCTTCAGGAAACAAGTAAGCGGCAGATGCAACGTTTAGAGACCACTTACTCCGCTGTATCGCGTAAACTACAGGAGATCCGCTTGATGAGCGAACAGCTCAAAAATCTTGGAAGTGCAGCAGAGGATGTCCTCCGGGAATTCGATGACGGTGATATGAGCTGCCGGAAAGAATTTGCGGCTCAGATAAAAGGAATCGAAAGGTTCCAAGAAGAACTAGTTTCGATTCAAAAACTCCAGGAACGGCTCGGAGCAGAGAAGATGAAGGTGCAGGCTTACAGGAAGAGATTAGAGAATGTACAAGGCAAAATCGATAAGCAGCAGGAGATGGAGCTTGTGTGGAAGCAGAGAGCTTCTCGTATGTGATTTTAATCCGGATAGCTTTGTGGATTGTTGAAATGTCGCTAATGCTACTTTAGGGAGGATACGATTGTTGTGGGGCTTCATATCTATATTGGTGATATTATGGCTTTTGGCTACGGCTGGAAACGAGGTAGAGCTGCCCCGGGCCCATGAGACCCCCAAAGAACCTACTACCATACAGGGGGTACATGGTGGTCAAACATCTACCTCAGAAGCCAAATTCCTCTCAGAGGGAGCTTCTCGTGAATTATAAAGGTCCTTAGAGGTTTTTAATCATTCACTGATTGTCTGTTTATGGGCGCATGCTGGAGGGCATTTCAGTAGGCGTTGTGTTTCGTTCCAGATAGCTAGCTTTGTAGCTCTTAGAATTTCTTTCTCATCCCTTACATTAATCACTTCAAATATCAGTTTTTAAAGCAAGTCTTTGTCACAATTATATCAACGTTTCAATGCCTGCTTTCGTTTTTCTATCCAACACTGGCGCTTTATTCGTACTTGGAGGCGGATGGCTACATGTAAATACATGTACTGTATACATGTACTTCCAGCTACTTTAAGTACTTGCATATATGTAGAGAAGTAGAACAGTATCAAGAGCCTCAAATGATGAGTCACTACAATCAATTCAACTGTTCTACTAAGTAAGTGTAACATTTGATGCTTGTATGTCAGCGTTTTAACATCATGCAGGTACATACATGTAGGTACTGTTGAAACAGCGCCTGCCTAAAAGTAAAGCAAAGGGAAATAACGAGACACAAGTTTCTGACGCCTTACCCTTGATATGTGGCGATGTCAGGGTCAGGATCTATCGCATGAATATGAGGACTGTTGCTGCAGATCGCTTGATGCGGCCACCTAAGCTCTTATTAGTCAAAGTCGCAATCCACGCGTCCCACCAATGGTCTCAGCCGCAGGCAAGGTAAGACTCAAGCAACTTCGAACCCACCACCCCCCCTTCTATCCGTAGACCCCCCACCTCCCGCAACGTATCTTTATCATCCTCATTGTGATAATCTACTACGACCTTTCCTTGCTTTGTGTGAGGTTCGTTTCTATCTGCTTCAAGCTTTTTATCAAACCGTGTCCTCATCTCGGAGCTCGGAGTGAACCTCGCCACCATTTCGGACTTCTCGATATTTGTGCTCGGACCAGCAGCGATACCTTTGTGATCGGCGGCTTAACAACGCCTCTTCTCCTCCATTCATATCGCCCAATATGCAACTGCTGAGGGTTTGGTGGCTCGCAGCTGCGTTACTATCTAGTGTAAGGATTTGATAATAATGGATGGAATATATCGTTGTGATAGCTGACAGAATATGTCACGCTTTTAGGCAGCTTATGCAAAAGGTCCAGAAGTGAATTCAAAGGAATTTGACAATATACCTGCAATCTTCTTTTACTTCGATGATAGTTCGGTATTACTCATTAGAGATATGTTCCGCCGGATTATAAGCTGATTATGATGCAGGTCATATTAACATTAGATGCGAAAGCGGGAAACATCTGGCGATCAGATAATGACGGGAAGAAATGGCAAAAAGTGCAGGATATTCCAGAAGGTGATGCATGGGATCTAATCGAGCATCCATTCGATAAGAAGCGGGCCTTCATTCTGGGACAAGATACCGAGCACTGGTACACCAAAAACCAGGGCAAGAGCTGGCAAAAGTTCAAGGCCAAATACCCTGCGTCCTATACTCAACCAGCCTTCTCATTTCATGCGGAAAAACCGAACTTAATACTTTACGCTGGCAGAATCTGTGAGGATGATGATTTTTTCGGACTCAATTGCAAGGAAGTGGTAAGTTAGTTCATTTTCTAGGGTTCTCTCGACATAAATGGTGCTGATGTATGTCTGTTTGCAGACATACTATACAAAAGATGGTTTCGACAGCGATATGAAGCAGCTTAGAGATGACACACATAGCTGTATCTTTGCTCGTGGAACCGAAATCTTCAGTGAAGCGAAGGACTACACCATAGTTTGTATTGTCAATGGTAAAGATAGCTTCGCGGAACATCGTAAACTAGTGGTTTCGGATAACTTTTTTGATACCGAGGTTGAGCCTAAATTAAACGGCTATAGTACTGTTGATGGGTTAGCCGGTATCGCAGGAGTACAGAAGTTTATTGTTGCCGCTGTCAAGAGCAAAGGCACAGATGAGATGGCACTGTACGTCATATCTCCTCGGGTCTCCGTGATATATTATGACACTGACAAGTGCTATGTAGCTATGTCACTGATGACACAATTAACTGGGACCGCGCAGAGTTCCCCCATGACCATGGCGGGCTTAAAGAGGATGCTTATACCATTTTGGAATCAACACCATATAGCATCCAGGTAGATGTTCTCACGACGAAGCCTATGAACCCCATGGGCTCCTTGTTCACCAGCAATTCTAACGGAACATATTTCACCAAAAACCTTGAGTATACCAACCGTGCTCCTGAGGGTTATGTGGATTTTGAACAAGTACAGAATATCCAAGGTATCATCCTAGCAAACGTGGTGGATAACGCCGATGAAGTTGCCAAGAGCAGCTCCGCACAGAAAAAAGTTATTTCAAGGATTTCTTTCGATGACGGAAAGTTTGATACCTGGAAGCCTCTTAAGACGAAGGATGGTGATGATCTTCACCTTTTCTCAGTCACCGCATTAGCAAATGGGGGACGAATTTTCTCCAGCCCAGCCCCCGGAATTCTGATGGGAGTTGGAAATACTGGCAAATACCTCGAAAGCTATACGGATTGTGATTTATATCTTTCAGATGACGCGGGCCTCACATGGAACCGTGTGCGTAAAGAAGCTCACAAGTATGAGTTTGGAGGCTCCGGCTCAATTATTGTCGCCATCAACGATGAGGAGATGACCGACGAGGTTTTCTACTCAATTAATCATGGCGATGACTGGGATTCAGTCAAACTGGATGAAAAAGTCCGTGCCAGGTTACTTACAACGACGCCAGATTCAACATCTCTGTTTTTCACTCTTATTGGAACCAATAGAGACCGAAAAACTATTGCTTTCTCTATTGACTTTTCTAACGTATTCGATCGTAAATGTAAGTCTGATAAAAGCGACAAAAATGACGACCTCGAAAAGTGGTACGCTCGACTTGATGAGGATGGTGAGCCAGACTGCCTAATGGGTCACAAACAGTTTTTCTGGAGGCGGAAGAAAAACGCAAAGTGTTATATTGACGATCTCTATAAGGATCCTGAGCCCCAAGAAGATGTTTGCAAGTGCACAGAAGAGGACTTTGAGTGTGACTTCAATTATGTCAGGGAAAACGGAAAGAGAAAGGATAAATGTGTTAAGGCGAAGGGCGCAAAATTTCCCATTCCCTCTGGGGAATGTAAGAAGCCGCAAGATACGTTTATGGGATCTAGTGGTTACCGTAAAATTCCAGGCAATGATTGTGATGGTGGGAAAGATTTGGATAAGAAGGTGGAGACAAGTTGTGAAGATGGTAAAAATGCCTCAGGATTGTTCCTATACAAAGGCTGACCATACATAACTAGCTGCTATTGCACCTCCGTCCAACGGCGATATTGTTAATAGAAAGAAATCGTTTCCGGGTTCTCAGGTTGCAGAGTATTACTATCTTGAGAAATCAGATAGTTCTAGTAACCAGGATGAGGTAGGCTATCTTATCTATTGAAGGTCGAATACAACTAACCCCTATCTGTCCTTACTAGACTATTATCATGAGAACAGAGAAGCAAGAGATTTGGCTCACCCATGATCATGGTGAAAAATGGGAGCGAATTCTCAAAGATGTTGAGGTTGTGTCGATCTACCCCAATACCTACTTCTACGATTCTGTCTATTTTATTACACCAGATAAAGAGGTTTGGTACACCCAAGATCGCGGCCGCAATTTCAAGAAGATGGTCGACGTCCCTTCAAAACCTAACAGGCGGAACCTTCAAGTAATGGATTTTCACCCGACAAAAAAGAATTGGCTCATCTGGACCGGTCAGGCTGATTGCGACAAACCGGAAACATGTCATGCAGTTGCCTACTATACCAAAGACAACGGTTTTATGTGGCAAGAATTACGTCAATACGTTGGAGCTTGCAAGTGGGTTCGTGGCGAGAAGCAAAAGGTTCAATCTGAGAAGTTAGTTTTCTGTCAACATGACGCGAAGGAGGAAAATGGTCCTGGCAACATTGAACTTATTGCCAGTGACAACTTTTTCGATGATATAAAACAGCACTTCGATGATATCATCGGTTATGCGACAATGGCTGAGTTCATCGTTGTTGCAAGTATCAATGAGGATGAAACCTCTCTAAAGGCGTCGGCATCGATCGATGGTTATAACTTCGCCGAAGCTAAGTTCCCACATAACTTTAATGTTCCCCACCAAACGGCGTATACAGTCTTGGACTCGAATACACATTCTGTTTTCTTGCACGTAACTGTCAGTCCGAAGAAAGGATTTGAATACGGGAGTCTTCTAAAGTCAAATTTTAACGGCACAAACTATGTTCTCTCTCTTGACGCCGTGAATAGAAACGAACTTGGTTTCGTCGATTTCGAGAAAATGCACAGTCTTGAGGGAGTTGCCATTGCAAACCGTGTTATTAATGCGGAGAAAGCGTTAGATGGGGAGAAGAAGAAGCTTGAAAGTTTGATTACCCATAATGATGGAGCAACGTGGGAATACATTCAAGTTGAAGGGAAAGACTCTGAGAACAAAGACTACGCCTGCAATCCCAAAAATGTGGATGATTGCCATCTAAACCTACACCACTACACCGAGCGAACTGATCCCAGGGATACGTTCGCATCTGGCTCTGCTGTCGGTTTGATGTTGGGTGTTGGGAATGTCGGAAGAGAACTTACAGGTTATAGAGATGGCGATACCTTTATGACCAGGGACGGTGGCATCACGTGGAAGGAGGTTAGAAAGGGACAGCATATGTGGGAGTATGGTGACCAAGGTTCCATCATTGTCATCGTAGATGTAATGGCTGCGACAGACCGTGTAGTGTATACCCTTGACGAGGGTGAAAACTGGCATGAGTATATATTTGCGGACAAGGACGAGAAGGTTGTTGTCAATGATATCTCGACGCTGCCGACTGATACGAGTAGAAAGTTTATCCTTTGGGGTAGACAAGAAGGCGGCGGAGACGAGTTTTTGACGGTTCAACTTGATTTTACTGGAATCACAGATGTTCAATGTAAGTTCTGCAGCAATTCATTAACTTTAAGTATTAATATCTAACCATATTATATAGGTGAATTAAAGGAGGGCGACGAAGCGAATAGTGACGATTTCGAAGTTTGGTCGCCAAAGCACCCCGCAGGCCTTCCTGGTTGTCTGTTTGGGCGCGTGACAGAGTACGCCCGTAAAATTCCATCACACAACTGTTATATTGGAAGATCACTCGAAAATTCGCATAAAGTTGTAAAGAATTGCCCGTGTAGCAAACGAGATTTTGAATGGTCTGTGACCCGAGTGTCTTTGCTAGGTTGTGTCGACTTTGTTTGATTACTGACTTGTGCTGCTGTATAGTGATTTCAATTATGAACGACAAAATGATGGAACCTGTGGCTTGGTCAAGGGCTACAGTCCTCCAGATCACAAGGCTATCTGTACACAGGATAAAAACGCGATAGAATATTTCGAGCCCACTGGTTACCGCCGCATTCCTTATTCCACCTGCGACGGTGGCCAAGAACTCGAAAAAACCACACCGAAGCCCTGTCCTGGACACGAACAAGATTTCGAGAAAAAACGGGGGCGCGGCGCTAAGGGGTTTATGCTCTTCCTTGCTGTGGTTATACCTATTGCGGCCGCGTTTGGAATCGGTTGGTTCGTCTGGACAAAAATATTGGATGGCCGGTTTGGTGCTATTAGGCTTGGGGAAGACTCAAGCGGACAAAGTCCATTTATCAAATATCCTATCATTGTTATTGCAGCTCTCGTGGCGGTTGTTGTGTCGATTCCCACAATACTGCAGGCAATTGGCACTTGGGTTGGTGGGAAGTTTACCAGGACGAGGCGGTACACTAGCAGGCAGTCATTTGCGAGAGGGGCAGATTACTCGATTGTCAGCAACGATGAAGGCGAGTTGTTGGGAAGTGATGATGACGATGAACTCTGAGGAATGAATGATTGATTTGCATGTTAGCCTTTTACGTATGGGATTAGGCATGGTTAACAAGAACCACTGACTTGTTTCAATTCGAATTGTGATATTAGTTTGAAAACTTCGAGCTTTGTTTTTCGTTATGATATTATACTCAGCATGCGTGTTTTGACTCAATAGTCTCAAACCCTAGTGGTAATACCAAATCCGAGTTAGTTATGTTTCCTTGGGGTGTTTTCTTTCTCCAACAACCATTTCTCATACCAATCATTTAATCTCGTAAGATGTTCTTCGTGATATCAACACTTATATATAGTTTTGATAGGGAGAATAAAGCCCAGAAAGTTTGGCTTATAGGACTTGAAAGTAAAAATACAGGTGTTATATTATGTTACTTACATACAACTCCAAAACATTATTACTGCTCCTCATCCTCGCCCTCGTCATCCAACCACCATTGCAAAAGGCCCATCCCAGCCTGTTGACAAGAAGCAGTAAGTGAATACGGTGGCTTCTTATGCAAGCTTGCCTCATCGTTTTTTAGATGGGGTGGAATCGGTAGCTGGTCAACAAACTGTTCCTCCTCAATCCTGAATCGGATGAGTTCGTTCTTGTCCATGTAGAACTCTTGCCCGTCGTTATTCCATATCCAAACCTGCTCCTTACCATCGAAGGTCGTGCCCTCAAATAATAGGCGGTGAGGAATAAAAATCTCGTCGAAGAAATCTGTTCGTACTTTAATCCCGTGTGCTGAGGAGGAGGAAATACGGCCTGTGAGAACTTCGCCCTTGAATGGGCGGAAAACGACCAGTCGAAATTCAACTACAACCCAATATCAATGTCAAGCAGAAGTTAGAAATCGAATGGGGTTGGCATACCGTTGACATGGGCAGAACCACTACCGTGCCCTACCATGCCCTCGCTGACTTTGAGGATGTCCCATAGGCAGATACAGAGCCCAATGTTGTAGACGACCTGTACACATCCCACATCTGTTAGCCAACTAGCTTGATATAGAACTAAATGGTTAGGTAGAAATGAACTTTGTTCGCATATTTGGTGTTAATCTGGTCCTCAAGCGCATCGACAGTCGGCTTTGAGAAGTCCTGGGGATCGATTATGACTAGGTCGGTGAAGCTGGACTACAATTTTCTCCGTCAGTGCTGCTCCTTTTCTAAGGATTGGGACTGCAGGGGCCGCACAAGTATAAACATAGCTACTAGCTGTGTGTACGGTGTTGTAGCTATGGTATGACGAGTCGCTGGAGCATTCTGATCAAGTTAATTGTTTATCGCGGTGACGATATTGGGGATTAGATTGAGGCTCAGCCGAAAGTTTAACGCCAAGACGGAAAATGCCGTGAAGTGACTACAGTCGTCTTGGCGACGAACAGGGGTCTTTGTCGGTCAAGGCAGTGGCGCTCAGGCTGGTACGCAACCACTTGTTTGGCTGAAATTTGTTGTCCCAGGTTCGTCGTTGTCCCAAAGTTGACTGTACCCTTAATTTCATAGTCTCCGAACACGACTGCCATTGCATGGCATATAAAAAGGTTCATTTTGCGCTTTTGTATGGTATGCAATAGTAGTCGTGTCCGGAAACGTCATGAAATTAAGAGTACATATAATACTTTCCGGGTTAATGGCGACATGGAGTGCGACATTGATTTGCTTACTAACACATATGGTGCGGCGCTGCTCTTAAATGTAATCGAAAAATGAAGCAAAGCCGACTCCCTAAGGCTTTTCAAAAACAAAGGTTAAAAGAAATCTGGTCAGACAGATCAACTACATGTAGTGATGAACTTTAACTTGTCTGACCAGATTTCTTAGGGATTTGAAATTTCGCATTTTTGTATGCAAAATGCGCAAAGTGGAACAGTATTATGCCCATTTATTCCACCAAAAGCGAATTGTGGCAGGAATGCAACAAAGTGGCTAGAAATAGGGCCCAGAACTCAGCTTACAGCTAAAATTGTTCCACTTCCAAATCCTACAATATCACCTTTAAGGTATGCGCACCATACAAATTACGTGCCAAGAGTGGTTTATGACAGGAAAAGTAGAGCAGGTACATGCATTGCCCCATCGGAATATTTTTATAACTCAACAACGAAGAATTATTTTAATTATCCGAACAGATAGAATGATAGAGCAAGTAAAACTGAGTAGATCTATATAATGAAATTAAAAATATAGATGGTGGTTGACGAGCTATAAGCGGTCAAATTTGAGGTGGCCAAACGTACTACATACCCCGTGACAAGGCTTCTTACACCGCTGTGGTTGCAACAGTTCTCACTGTCAACAGACTTACCCGGCCCTACCAGCTTAGTAGTACTACATGTAGTACTTATTTAAAGTTGCTTGGGATCTAGCTAGGTCATGATTCTCTCTGCCTGCCCGATCGCATTATAGATACGGTACTGTAATATATATAATACAATAGTAGAGATTCGATATTGCATGGCCCAAACTTGCAAAATCTATTATCCGGTCCATGAATATTGATGAGTACGTACGTAATTATATAATCCCACCATGTTAAGACAGACCCTTCTGTACTCACTCTGCCAAAATTAAATTGCTGCTTACTTAATATTTTACTATTAAATCATACTTAACTGGGGTTGAGGCGGCATTTTAATTCTGGCACTACGAGTATACTTAAAGGTCCTTCTAGCTAATAAGTGCTCTTCGCCATTGAGCCAGGTTCGCCATTGTCCAGGAAAGGATTGCAGTTGTTACCCTACCATGGATTGACTAGCTACCTGTATGCAGAGCATGAGCTCTGACGACGTATAGAGGCAGTATACGTACATGTACTTACAGGCCACCCAGAGCTAGCTGTAGGTACATACATGTATCCTTTATACCCTACTCACCCCTCACATCGTAGCCTTATACTGGCAGGTATCTACAATTCCTCAGGCCTACAAACGGCGTTTACAATACAAATATCCTGCCAACTTTTGTCCTGATCCGTTAACTATACGCACTTTTTTTTTTTTCGGTGTTTGAAGTTTTAGTTTGTCAAACCCATCCCTCAACCCTCTAAGAGGTTTCTTTTATCCCATAAGTTCCTCTCATATTCCTCTACCAAGCCAGCAGTTCATAGTTTAAGGCATTCCTCTAGAGAAAACCCTTGATATGACAGCCTTCCGAAAGATTCACATTGGTCCCAATTGTACTACCATCCATCAGAGGTTTTACGAAAGCGTCGAAGATGGGGTTGACTACCGCTCCGAAGAGGACATATATACTGGTAACTCCCAGTCGGGCTCTTCTTCTGTTTTCGGCCCTGATACGTCGGAAGCCCCCAATCTTGAAGCTATGAGTCGAAAGCGTGCTGTTTCCGACTACGAATATCATAGGACCCCCGCAGAGTTCAAGCGAGCAAGGACTACTACCTCTCTCAACTCGAGAGCCCCCCTTGAACAAGCCGTTTGTTTTATACTTCCAGAAGTTCTATGGGCCAATATATTTTCCCTGCTACACCCGACTGAGTTGGGCCGCCAGCGCCGTACCTGCAAGTTATTTAAAAGTTATTTGGACAATGAAAATATCTGGCAAAGGAGCATAAAAAGATATCTTCCAGGCCACCCAAAGCCCGTGTTTGGGTTGGCTGAATGGGAGATGTTAAGTCTTACTCTGGGAACTGGGTGCATGCTTTGTAAAGGTATGTCCAGAGGAGAACATAGTAGCAGACCAGTAAATGCCAAAGCTAGAAAGGCAGTGATTTATTGGCCTTTCCGGGTGAGATGCTGTAAAGGATGCTTGGAGGAAAATACTACGAAGGTGAGGGCAAGACTACTACGCCCCTGCAGCGTTCACTATTGATCATTGTAATTCTTCAGGAATTTTTGCTTCCCTCATCTGAGTCATTTCCTGACGTTTTATTGACCTCTTTACCATTTGGAATCGTTGACTTGCGCAATAATTGGATCTCCAACTCGACTCATTACCAACCAGATATCGGTCTGGCGAGAATATTTTGGAATGCTGATATTCAAGACATACTCGAACGATACCAAGAAGCAATAGATATGAAAGCCCAGGAAGAATGGCTGAAAGGCCTAGAAGCTGAAGGAATGGCCCATAAGCTAGATATCATAAGAATTGAAAGATTCGAAAATATGAAGATTAACGGGTCAGATTCCCGATCAGCGCGCGAGGATGGTTCCTATCTAGGTGAAGACGGCGCAGAACTTGGATTACTACAGGTAGGTTTGCTACAGGGAGATTTGCTACAGAAGGAACACACTGTGCAGCCTGGGAATATTCGCGGTGGTGACCAATGCCGAGAAGGGCCTTCTTTGCATCAAAATCCAAGCGTGAATCTCGGCAGTGGTTCAGTTACAGAACCGAGTGCCGTGAGTATAGAATCAAAAGCTGGTCTCCTACTCTGTGAACCGGAACGTGTTGGTGGAGATATGAATTGTATGGTGGACCCTTTATTGAGATCCCAGATTTCCCCCTACATTTTACCCATCATCTGTCCTACATCATCGAACATTGTTCTATACCGCAGTGAAATTAGCGTCCATAATTGGTTGCTAATGGTTTTCGCAGATCTCAAACAATTTGATTCTTCTCAGGTTTCGGGTTCTGTTCAAGTACAGCATACTGTCCACGAAACATTAGAAGTGAAATCTAAACGTCGCGCCGACATCGAATTCCGCTGTCTTCAAATGAGACCTTTTCTAAAACCAGAGCTGCTGGCTCAGTTGCCGGCATTTCAAGCTGCCATCAAAATACCACTCCCTCTCACTGAGCACGCCTGGGGAAACCTCAAAGTTAAACTATTACAACAAATCTCAGGTGAAGATGAACGGAGCTACGGAAAAAGCGGCCCACTAAAGATAAAGTTGCTACACGAAAATCAAAAGACCCTAGAGCAGAAGCAAAAGGAAATAAAGGATAGAAAAGAAAATGAATGGGATGAACTCCAGATTCCTGTGCGTGCAAGGCTGATAATATACGCCGATGAAATTACTAAACATTGGACTGGCTGCATCACTGAAGGTACTGCCTCAAAATTCGCAGTTGATGTTTTGAGTTATTGCAGGCGTCGATTTTATGAGGAAACTCCTTACTCTCTGGATGATCCCCACCACATTAATCTTCTTGATACTACAACTCGAGTTGGTAAAGCAACTTTAGAGGTGCCTACTACTCGAAGGTTGACATTAGAGAACATGAAATTTGTGTTTGATAATAAGATCAGGCCATTGACAGACCAGTTTGGAAGGGAACTATTTGCCTGTAGCGGGTGCGAGCACAACTCAAGACTGTACGCCTTTGAAGGAGCTATACAGCATTATGCTGCTAAACACACTTCGAAGCTGAGCTTTGGGCCAATAGTTGTTCACTGGAGGACTGATTGGCCAGAAAAGCTGCCGTTCAAACTTAATCATCTAGTCTCCCATCCCACAGCTGTTCCTTTTTTCCAGTCGGACGTGAATATTAGTCAATGCCAATTTTACCCGTCTCTTCAAACGTCCATAACGCACCAACTTCCGGGAATCTTTACCCCAGTGTCTGTCGGTCTACATACATCGCATGCAGCTTATAATTTCTCAAATTATTCCGGTTACAACTATCCTCCTCATCACCAAGTGCATCAGGAGATTTCACAGTCCGAACCCATCAGCCAAACCCACTCTATATATCTTGAGCAAATAGCTCAGGATTCTCGGGGCGCCTGGTTTCAACTCTCTGGCATCAAGGACCTTCCATCGTCTGTTCGGGCCCATTATCTCATCTCGAAAATCGTTCCTAGTTTTCGTAACAAGTTTTCTTGCGAGCCCTCACTAGCAGTGTTCATTGAGGCACTCAAGGAGTATAAATCTTTGAGGCCTATAAGGAACACAAGTGGTCTCCTCTGCCTTGAGTGTTACAAAAATCCCCCGCCGCCCACAGCAGAAGGTAATATTAGAGCTGGAAGGCTTTTCACGTTTTCCGCGTTACTTCAACACTTCGAAACTATCCATATATTGAGAAATCGAGCGATGATCAAACCGGATTGGAAAACAGAAATGATTAAGTTACCTGAAACAAGGGTTATTGGAATGATAAGCCAAGCCCAAGGGATGGACGTAGAGAAATACAGCTTACTCAAAGGCATTTTCCCGCTAGCGTTTCCTCTGCCATTCCCTGGAGTGAATTCCAGCGGTATAATCAATGAAGCAACACGGGGAGTTCCGTCTGAAGGTCACATTAATACTGATATGTGTAATCCACCCAAGGAGATAGGATCAGAGGAGGAAGGTAAAGTTCACCTTCGAAATTATTTTTCAACAAATTATATAAAGCTCCTGCCCCTTAGAATGTAATCGTGAATGCACACCAACCAATAAGCTAATGGTACTTGGGTACTAATACTTAGGTATACGACTGAACAATCATAAAGAAATATCTACAATCCCAGCTAGAATGAACCCCAACCCCCAACAAAACCTTCGCATTGAGGCCGATTGCCAACGTTCACCACACATCAATAGCAACGGCCGTCGATGTGGATCTCTCATGAAAATTCATGAGCCGGAACTACAAACAAAATCACCTCAGCATATTAACAAACCAGAAATGACCGCTGCAGAAATTTTCCTCGAAAATTTCCTTCGAAATACAGAGGATAGTCTACAACAGGATCGCAAAAAAGAAAAAGAAAAAATAGCACATAGCTCAGAAAAAGTACATGACTCTGCAGCCTCCTCGCCTGATCCCTATGACCAAGGGGGTAAGGATAATATCCTCGAACACGGCCGGCCTAGTCTTCAAATTACACCAAACAAACCCACGAAGCACAACCGTCCAACTGAACCAGGATTCTATAGTAACCAACATGACCGAAAGTCTATACCTAGATATAGACGTTCCAAATACCCTATTAGTCGGAATATGTTTAAAATGCCTGAGACAGTGCTACACAAAATATCAAATCTAAGAAATTCGCCTACTGCGCCATGTCATACTAGCAAGAGGTCCTATTCTTCTTATCATGACATAGACAACTATAAATCTCCTCGACAACAGCCAGCATACTTGAAAGAGAAGTATAGCGAGCCTTTGTATCCTAGGGAAAGCAATAAATACTATGACACAAAATATTCTCTTCCTTCCCCTGCTTCTCCTCCGCCACCTCCACAGTCACTGTCAAGCGACTACTACAGCTTAAAGGATAAAAAGAAAAGTTATCGGGGTACCGGGTGGCCCCATATACCTCCATTGGTATATCCTGCTCCGCCATTACCTTCGACCATACCTTCAGCTGGATTCTATGTCACTCAGTATGAGTTTGACTATAGAGGGCCAGCAACATCAAGGGCCCCTCTGATTCCTCTCAGATCTGCAACAACTCAATATCGCCCTAACCCGCTGCTACGATCGCCAGTGAGAGAGGCTTCTTATAGAGCGAGATCGCGGGGCCTTGTGGTCTCAAACAGGTGTTCCTATAAAGAAACATCTCCCTCTTATGAAATAGAGCCCGTGCCTTTGCATAGGGGTCATGCCAACTTAGAACATGACCAGCACAAAACTGGCAGATGGAATAAAGATAGAGATTATCATCATGATCAGCCATACGCGATCCCGTCAATACGAGACTGGCCACAAGTAAAATCACTCAGGAAGACCGAAACGTAGATAATTGACCGCTCGTACGGGAAGGGTGAGTCTTGTGACCGGGGAGGATGGATATAATTAAAGTTGAAGATATCGATGATGAGAGGCACCGATAAAAGTATAAAGACTAATCTTAGTCGATATTGACTAATCTCTGGAGGATTAATTGTTTGTGTCTAACCCGATTGCATTTGCTTCTGGTCTCGCTACTTAATTGTTCTTTCTCGTTCATTTCAACTTATCATTATTTCAGTTAGCATGCTGTAATAGTACCGTTTGTCTTTTCCCCTCTTCTTTGCGATTCCTCTTTCTTGCCAGTGGTTCGAAACACAATTCTATTACCTCTATTATCTCCCCACTCATTTCAGGTCGCGCTCAATTTTTTTCTTTAGCTTTTTTGTTACTGCCAGGTATTTATATACCTACTTTGAATGTTTTTTTCTTCTGCCTGGGTTTAGATTCCCTATCCAACTAGAGCATAATCTACATACCACCTTTGCATGTATTTGAGACTCTAAGACTCTGCTTTATAACTTTCAGCCTAAAACTGGCATGCAATATCTATTGGAGTTTCGTGCATGTACTTTTACTTGCAAATCAATCATTGGCATGATTATCTGTAGAAGTGACCTAATTGCATATACAGTCTGGTCCTCTTGACACCAACATGCGTTCATCTGTAAAATTTGGGCTTTTAAATCAAGCTATTTAGCTGGTTGCGAATTTCTCAATTGAGGGAATTAACAGAGAGGTAGCCGATTTTTCCTTTCCTTTTGAGGATATGAAATTAAAGGGTTGATATTTATCTCCATATTTCAATTGTCAGATTGAGTATTTCCGCCGTTATGGTTCATGCACTTGTGAGAACCTGAACCTTAGAACCCATTGAAGATATATATCCATTGTTTAAATTCCCTTATATTTACATCCACCTCCCTGAGCTCGAATATATTATTTGAACCCCCATTGACTTCAACCCGTCTTTTCAGCGCTACAGACATTTACTACACATTAAGTCGACAGGACAACATATTAAGCGGGCGGATCTGATTTCCAGAAACTCGAAGTTCCGTAAAGACCCAGACATAACAGGGACATTGAACTGTGCTTTTCTTTCCGAACTCCAAAACAGACAAGGAAAAGGAAAAGGGGGGAAGTACATATATAATTTACAGTGATAACCAATCACGGGCATTAGACGTAGAAGGGAGAAAGAGAAAGAAAACCCATCGAGTTCAAACCAATTCAAACTCGATGCACTTCTCGACCAGCTGCGATCCTTCACGAGGATATCATGAGCGGTTGGCTAACAAAAAGATGTATCAAAAAGGGAAAAGAAAAAATAGGTAGCCAACGCCCTGAGCAAGATGGCTGAAATATATGAAAACTCCTGCCAACAAGGAAAACGATTTTACACGCTTACGACGCTGGAGTATCAACAAGCAAAACATGTAGGAAACCCTGTTGAGTCAGATAACCAGGCCTACGTGAGAGTTGAAACATCCAAGAGCGTGCAGAAATTGGGATATGGTTATAAATAGTAGCCGAAATTATACACCACACCGAAGGCAGTGATGCCGAATTCCGTAACCAGCGTATAGTTTATAATACCCTATCAACCGGTCAGTATAAACATTTGGATTGAACTCGGATTTTCTCATCGGTCTTACCCAAGGTAATCCTAGAAATTTGGTTAGCACATTAGAACAGGTAATGGTAGCCGAATTGAATGATATACCTCTTTGATGCTGCCAATGGCGTGCATTTTCCCAACATCACTTCTTGTCCCCATAAGTTTGATTCTGATCTGGGAGCCTTTGTTGATAATTTGGTCGCCATTGTCCGAAAACTGTGGAGGGTTCGAGGTAGGATCGAATTTTATTTCCCGAGGGATGAGCTGGCTAGTGAGAAGGAACGTTGCAAAAACAGAGCAGTGGTACTTACATGACTAGACACGAAGACGGTAAGAGGACCGACTTCGGCGAAGAATCCCATCTTATTGACAGAGCTCACAACTCCGTCAACCTGTCGGGAAAAAACAGCGCGGTGAGTGGACTGTAATACCGCTCTGGCGAGAACATCTCACAGGAGAGTAAAGTGAACTTACTGTCTCACCCTTGAAAGGTCGCCATACAACAGCTTTGTAAGTGATCGTAAACTCAGCATCTCCTTTGCCCGGAATGATTCTCCCTAGAGTGAAATTATCGTGTTCTATCACACAGATGATGAAGTATCGACCGGTACAGGAGCCTTCCACATCTGCATGAAGTTTGTGGATAAGGTACTCGCGCATATGAGGGCCAAAATAAGATGGGTGGAGCGTGATAGTACGCTGAAGCTCGTGTATGAAGAACATTGTAGCTAGTCGTGACGGTTGAGTGAAGGGTATTCGGTAGTTTCTTTGTTCTTTTCTGAAAAGAATCTCCTGCCGACGGGAGGCTTGAGGTGTTGGGTGGGGGATTTGAAGGAGAGTGAGGGTATAGAATGGAGATAGCGGGTAAGTAACGCGTTTTGAAGCTTTCACGGGATTAAACTGATGAAGACGTGAGGTATGTAGGTACAGTACTGCACGCACTAAGTCCATCCAGTTACAATGGCTTTGTTGCAGCGGTTAAAATTACATAGCGCTCGGAGCTGGACAACCTCAAAATCTACTACATACATGTATTTACATGTATGTACCTACATACTGTAGGTACAATAGTACGTATTCCCTTCAGTCCTTGAGCTAGGTTACCCCATAGAGTAAAAGGCCAGGACAGACTGGGAATCTTGGCAACTAAACCTTCGAGGCTACTGTAAGTCTGTAACTGCCAGATGAGGTACATTTGTACATACAATTCTATTGTATTTATACTACTCTAGTTACGCCACACTGTCACACCCAATCACAGTTCGCTCCGAATTCTGCCGCTGCCCACCAGTCGTCCCGCCGCCTGGCTTGTCCTCGTCTGCAAAATTCATCATTCTTTCCCCCGCCGTCCGTTCTCTGTGGTCTCAGAACTCAACTCTCCCCTCAACCACACCTCCCCCCACCCTCCCACCTTAATTATCATCATCGCCATCATCATTAACAATGTTTAGATCGGCCCTGCGTCAGTCTACCCGCTCCGTCGGGGCTTTCTCTGCTGGCAGAATTGTCGCGGTACGTTAACTCTGCTGTCGAATTTTCACATTTCAATTCATCCTCGGCCCTCCGGAACTAGTTTTTTCTTCATCCGGAAAATACCATATTCATAGCCAATTGACTTCGGATACAACCCGAGATGTTTCTGAATTGTTTCAATCATTGATCAAGCGATAAAATACTGATGTTTGGTTTATTTATAACTAGGCACGAAATGTCGCTCCTGCCATGATTAGCCATGTCCGCTCCTATGCCGGGGAGGCCAAGGCATCTCCAACAGAGGTTTCTTCCATCCTTGAACAGAGGATCCGAGGGGTCTCCGAAGAAGCCGGCCTAGCTGAGACCGGAAGAGTTCTGTCTATCGGGTAGGATTATGGCCTTTAAATCTATCATGTAACTGTACCAAGCAGCGCTAAATCGGCTACTCAACAGTGACGGTATTGCCAGAGTTCACGGTTTGGCCAACGTTCAGGCCGAAGAATTGGTCGAGTAAGTACAATCATATATTCATGAAACATGAAACATGTTTACTCATTTTTTATTAGATTTGCATCAGGTGTCAAGGGTATGTGCTTGAACTTGGAGGCTGGCCAAGTCGGTGTTGTGTTGTTTGGTTCCGATCGTCTTGTCAAGGAAGGAGAGACTGTCAAGCGTACCGGTGAAATTGTATGGAGTACCTTTTGCACTTTCATCCCAACAAATGCCACATCTTATAATATTGCATTAACTACTGCATTTACTAATTTTGTATCAGGTTGACGTTCCTGTTGGAGAGTCACTTCTTGGACGTGTCGTCGATGCCCTCGGTAACCCCATTGATGGAAAGGGCCCTCTCAACGCTAAGGAGAGGAGACGCACCGAAGTCAAGGCTCCTGGTATCCTCCCCCGTCAGTCTGTCAGGGAGCCTGTCCAGACTGGATTGAAGTCCGTCGATGCTATGGTTCCTATTGGACGTGGACAGCGTGAACTTATCATTGGTGATCGTCAAACTGGTAAGACCGCTGTCGCTCTCGACACAATTCTCAACCAGAAGCGCTGGAACAGCGGATCCGACGAGAAGAAGAAGCTTTACTGTGTGTACGTTGCTATCGGTCAGAAGCGTTCCACCGTCGCCCAGTTCGTCCAAACCCTTGAGGAGAATGATGCTATGAAGTACACTGTTGTCGTTGCCGCCACAGCTTCCGAGGCCGCTCCCCTGCAGTTCCTTGCCCCCTTCACTGGATGTGCCATTGGTGAATGGTTCCGTGACAATGGAAAGCATGCCGTCATTATCTATGACGATTTGTCCAAGCAAGCTGTTGCCTACCGTCAGATGTCTCTTTTGCTTCGTCGTCCCCCTGGACGTGAGGCTTACCCCGGAGAGTAAGTGGATTACAATTCTTGGGGCTTTTATTCAGAGTCTAATTATCCTAGTGTTTTCTACCTTCACTCTCGTCTCCTCGAACGTGCAGCCAAGATGCACAACAGTCACGGTGGTGGATCTCTCACTGCCCTTCCTATCATTGAAACCCAGGGAGGAGATGTGTCCGCCTACATTCCCACCAACGTCATTTCTATTACCGATGGACAGATCTTCTTGGAGTCCGAGTTGTTCTACAAGGGTATCCGCCCCGCTATCAACGTCGGTCTTTCTGTCTCCCGTGTCGGTTCCGCTGCGCAAGTCAAGGCCATGAAGCAGGTCGCTGGGTATGAATTTCAGGCCGTTTAAACCGCTGTCAACCAGTCACTAATCCTGAAGCTAGTTCCCTGAAATTGTTCTTGGCCCAGTACCGTGAAGTCGCTGCTTTCGCCCAGTTCGGTTCTGATTTGGATGCGTCCACCAAGTCCACCTTGAACCGTGGTGAACGCCTCACTGAGCTTCTTAAGTATGTTCCACATATTCTCGCTTTATACCGTCGCTCTCTAACACCATTAAAGGCAGAAGCAATACTCCCCAATGGCCGTTGAGGAGCAAGTTCCTTTGATCTATGCTGGTGTAAATGGTCACCTTGACAACATTCCAGTCAGCAGGATTGGCCAGTTCGAACAAGGTATATATCTCCGATATACGGTCTAAATGGATATAGAAGTACGAGCTAACAGCTATACAGACTTCCTTGCCCACCTCAAAAGTAACGAGTCCGGACTGATCGACACAATTAACAAGGAGGGTGCATTGTCCAAGGAGACTGAGGCCAAGCTGAAAAATGTTGTTGTCAGCTTCGTAAAATCTTTCTTGTAGACATAAGCCTCGTTTTTCCCATGGTAAATTTGGCCTCATAGCATTTTTGTACACCTTTCTTTGTTACATTACTCCCCATTCGCATAAACTGTATTGCCCAACAAATATATGTTTGAACGAATGAAGTAAAAATCTATGTGTCTCTTTAGTTGGTTAAGATATTAGAAAAAGTTGTGATGTGGGAGAAGTGGGTTGTTGTATTTACCGTGAATTTCAACAGTTATTTCTTTTTTGTGATTCACCCAGGATCTAAGGGTGCGTGGAACGAATTACATGTGAGAAGTACTTATTCCAACACCTAACCATGTAAGTCCTAGGTATACAGTCTAATCTCCCTATAAGAATACGCTCGGGACTGGAAATTGGTGCCTTTATAAGGTATTTACCCCCATAACAAGCGCTGTTTTTTAGTTAAAAGTCCATTAATGACCCCTTATGAAGTGGTTATTGCTAAGTCAAGGTATATGCTTATGTATGTAGGTACACCCATGTCTAACTAATTTCCGGAGCCCCCCCATATGGCAACGAGACTCCCACGTCTCACTCGACTACAACCAAAACAAGTAGTGAAAGAACATTGCTCTGTATCTTTGGTCCCCGCTTTTGGAGGTCTAAGTATATTTGTGTGCAAAAATAATACAAATAATATCTTTTTAATTGTAGCTCATCAACTATTCATTCAATTCCATTGCTCAGTATCATTGATGATTTTGGTGGGAGGTTGCCATGCAGGAGTCAGTCAGGGTTAGGGGTCACTACTCTCGAGATTGAGACCCGCAACCTCAACCTCATATTGCTACTTTCACCAAGGGTATACCTAAGGCCATTTAGCCCTCTATCTCCGGATTTTAATCAAATAGAAAGAATTTAGGTAGGAGGTCTCTAAGCAAAAGGTCATTAAATCTGAGGATTTGGTCACACCGATGCAAGAGGCCTGGGACAAACTCCTTATAATGATAATTAATAGGGAGATTGGGAAACTATGTATCAAGCATGATAAATTGGATTCGTTGTATTATGCTTCGTGGAGTTGGGCACCATTGCGTCCCGTTGCAAGTATGTTCTTTATGTTGGATGCGTTGATTATGTAACTAGCGGCGATCGCCCATTGTAATACCTAGCCGCTTGAGAAGCTCCAAGCATATGTATTTAGTAGATCTCACCGGACAAGCTTAAGCCACCTCACAATCTCAGGGGTCAAGTTCCCTCCCAGTAACTTAAGATCCTTCTTCCACCTAGAGTTGTGCTTTACTGGAGAACAACTCATCCTAAACACCTTATACAAAATGTACGATCCAGCACCTTATCGGGACGTGGAGGGACAACCATCGCGAGTACTTGGAGAAGAAGCTAGTCCTAGGTCTTCAATAGACTCTACCTCAACTACTTCCCTCATTCTTGAAAGGATAAATCGTGATGGAGATGACACAGATTACAACCCAGCGGCGCCCATTCACAGGGAAAAGCACAGTGATGACCTTGAGGGTGGAAAATCTCGTCTCAAGCCTGCCGAAAGGAAAGTTAGAAGAGCTGTGTATATCCTTGGAGCTGTGATGGTTGGAGCTTGGGCCCTGGCACTTGTGGTATACATTGCTAGAGATCATTACAAATGGGCAGATACCCCCGATTCAACATTGCCATCACATTTGGGGAAGACTATCACACTTGATCAAGTCATGGGAGGGCAATGGAGGAGTAGAAGACATGAGATTCAATGGATCGACAGTGCTACTGGCTCAGAGGATGGCTTGCTTTTAACACAAAATCCCCCATCATCTAATAACTTCCTTGAGGTACACGATGTTACAAATACCAGCAATACGATCGTGTTAATGCAAAGCAGGTCCTTGCAGGGCAATGGACAACCGATTCAAGTTTCCAAAGCGTGGCCTAGCGCGGATTTAAAACGCGTTCTTGTGGCATCGGATGTTCAATCGGTATAGCTCTCTCGCGTCTTGTGATTCTAGGCCTTATTTTGTGTTAACAATTATTTAGAATTGGCGCCATTCGTACACTGCTGTATATTGGATCTATGATGTCGCTACAAAAGTTGTTCGGCCTCTTGTACCCTCTGACCCAGAGGCAAGATGTGCGTTGGCAGTGTGGTCTCCTCAGGGAAACTCTATCGCCTTTGTTCTCAACAACAATCTATACATCCATCAACTAGACCTACAGACCACGTCAGATGTATTCAAAGTCACACAAATTACTAGAGATGGCGGGACAGAGTTGTTCTATGGTATTCCTGATTGGGTTTATGAAGAGGAAGTATTTTCTGGAAACAAAGCACTTTGGTGGAGTGCAGACGGAGGTCATCTTGCCTTTTTGCGAACAAATGAGACAGAAGTCCCTGAATATCCAATTCAGTATTTCGTTTCGCGTCCTTCAGGCGAGATCCCTGAGCCCGGCCAGGAAAACTATCCTGAACTGGAGTTCATCAAGTACCCAAAAGCTGGCGCACCCAACCCTGTGGTTGATTTGCGTTTTTACGATGTGGAGAAGCAGCAAATATTCTCTGTTGACATTGAAGGCGACTTCTCTGATGATGATAGATTGATTACAGAGGTCTTGTGGGCGGGAGGGGAAAATGTCCTCATTAAAGAAACCAATCGCGAAAGTGATTTTCTAAAAATGGTTTTGATTGATGTTAGTACACGGACTGGAAAGGTTGTGAGAGAAGTAGATGTTGACTCGCTCGACGGGGGCTGGCTTGAAGTGGTTAGTAAAATCTCTATCCTGAATTCCGAAATACAAAATGATCTAAACCATGGCGTAGACGCAAAACACGAAATATATTCCCGCAGATCCTTCGAAAGGCCGGAAGCATGACGGATATATTGACACTGTCATCCACAACGGATATGATCATCTGGCATATTTTACTCCTCTTGACAACCCAGCACCCGTACTTTTGACATCCGGTCAATGGGAAGTTGTTGACGCCCCCTCTGCAATTGATTTGGAAAACGGACTGGTATATTATGTTTCTACCGAGCGTTCCCCCATAGAGAGACATATATATAGCGTCAAACTCGATGGTTCTGACAAACGCGCTTTGACAAACATATCTGAGGATGGACGTTATGAAGCTTCCTTCTCAAAACTGGCGGGTTATGCCCTACTAACATATTCTGGGCCTGATATTCCTTGGCAAAAGGTAGTCAGCACACAGTCCAAGAAAGGCGATTCATTCGAGAAAGATATTGAGAAGAATCAAGCGCTTGCAAAGCTCGCAGCGGCATATGCACTCCCCACTTTTCACTACTCAACTGTAAATATCGATGGCTTCGACTTGGAAGTTGTTGAGCGACGCCCCCCAAACTTTGACCCGAAGAAAAAGTACCCTGTCCTTTTCCAAGTTTATGGTGGCCCAGGCAGCCAGTCTGTTACCAAGAGTTTCCAGATAGATTTCCAAGCCTACATTGCTGGAACACTTGAGTATATCGTCGTCACTGTAGATGGGCGAGGAACTGGGTTTATCGGGAGGAAGGCTCGTGTCGCTGTCCGAGATGACTTGGGGTCTTGGGAAGCAAATGATCAGATCGAGACTGCAAAGATATGGGCAGCCAAGGATTATATTGATGAGGAACGAATTGCCATCTGGGGATGGAGCTATGGCGGTTTCATGACTCTCAAAACTTTGGAACAAGATGCTGGCCAGACGTTCTCTTATGGTATGGCAGTCGCGCCCGTTACCGACTGGCGATTCTATGGTAAGCCCGTTTCCCCACTCCCTATAATTCCGGAGTCCCTAGAACTAGACAAACAAGAAATACATCTTGGCAGCAAAATTGAGTATTTATATTGAGCCATACTCAATGATAACTCCAAGCTGTCTTTTTTCTCGGAGGTATATATTCCCCATAACTATAGCTTATTGTGGTTATCACAGACTCGATCTATACCGAACGCTACATGCATACCCCACAAAATAACCCTGACGGTTATGAAAGCTCGGCGATCAACAATGTGACGGCGATCTCTCAAAACGTCCGCTTTCTTTTAATACACGGCATCGCCGATGACAACGTCCATCTCCAGAATTCCCTTACATTGCTAGACAAGCTAGACCTTGCTAGTGTGGAAAACTATGATGTTCACGTGTTCCCCGACTCTGACCATTCAATTTATTTCCGTAAGTCCATTCATTGCCCCTTGTGTGCTGCAAAACCCTAACTGGTTATGATTGTTATTATAGATAATGCAAACAGGATGGTCTATGATCGTCTCAGCCAGTGGCTTATCAGAGCGTTCAATGGCGAATACTTGAAGCTAGACCACCTGAAACCAAAGGAGCTTGAGGATGAGTAGAGGCCTGTTTGTATAAGGAGTTTCTTTCCCATAAGAATTGTATTAGTAGCAGTTTGCTGGCGGCGCTTGGGGTCTCGATATGTTTGGTTGCTATTTTCGTCTATTTTGCCATTTTGCTTCAAGAACCTGAGGATCCGCTGCTATTATTTGATTTACTACGGGTGCTTCACTTTCCAGTCCGGTTCATGATATACGCACGCGCTAGGCCGAAACGAGTTAAGTAGTTGGTACAGATGATTTCAGGGTGCAGTTGAGTGAATATAATACACTTTTGAGTCTATTGCCAACTTTTATGACCATTATAATATACCTTCTTCTTTTCTTTCCACCCCGCAATCTATATAGATGATGGTCCCGCTGCACCTACACTTCCGGCTCATCCATCGCGAACCACTTTGCCCTACAATCAACAGCCTACCATACCTCAAAATCAGCCCGCACTCACTCCACACAAAAACCAAAAAGAAAGAAGGAAAAAGAGAAGATAATACACACCTCCTTCCTCACCCCTCTCTTCGGGTCATCCAACACGCCTACCAACCCCTTCACCACCTGCCTCCTATACGGCAACACCAGCTCGCCCCTCAACGCCCCGGGAAACGCTGCAAGACACCTGAGCGCCTTCGCCCTCACCCGTGGCGGATTGGCCTCTCTGTCACCACACGCCGAAAGCAGCCGGCCGACAAGAGAGGCGACATGCTCCTTGACGGCGTCGGCAGACTCGTTCACGGTCACGATGAGAGTATCGATGGTGGCGAGCTTGACGGAGGGGTCGCGCAGGTCGAGGGACTGCAGCAGCAGCGGGAGGAGCGTGGGCAGCGAGGGGAGTATCACGGGGGGGGTCACGCTGCGGAGGATGTTTGAGAGGGCGGTGAGGTGGGGGGGTTTGAGTGCTGTTTCGTAGGCTGTTAGTTTTTTTTCCCCTCATTTTTTTTTGGCCTTATGCGGGGGGGAGGGAAGGGGAAGAAGGGAGGGAGGGATGGGGGGAGGGGGGGTACATGAATCGGCGGCTTTGAACCCCTCCACGATCCTCGGCACACAGAACGCAAAGATGCGTTGCTTCGTGAGCAGCCGCATAACGGCGTGGTTGGCCTTTGTGAGGAAGTCGTCGTCGTCGCCTAGCAGCGCGGCGAAGCCCTTACTGGCTGTTGCGCCGTAGGTGGGGTGCGAGAGGAGGGTGACGAGGTCGGCCGTGATGTCCATGCCGTGCTTGTCGCCGCGGAGGACCAGCGCTTTGGCGATGAAGAAGAGGATACGCAGGTTGTTGCCGAGGAGCTCGTCGTAGGGGGCGGTGGGGGGCGCGGAGAGGAGCGGCGCAAGGAGCGTGCTGGTGAGCTCTTGGAGGGGTGGCGTGTCGTCGGGGGAGCGCAGCCATTTGTTGGTGAGGAGGGAGGCAGTGTGCAGGTGGCTCATGCGGTGGGCGGGGGATTTGGGGTGTGCGGCTTGGTGGACGGTTGAGCGGAGGAAGGCGGGGAGGGAGCCAACGGGGAGGGCGATCTGATGGTGGTGGTGGGTTGGGTCAATGATTGGTAGCTCATGAAATTGTACTAGGCTGGGTTTGGTGGGTAACTCACCTCTCGTCTCATTGCTGCCAAGACATATGCAAAGATAACGAAGCACCCGCTTTGCTCCTTCGGCGCCGACTCTTCAAACGGCCTAAACTCGGCCGCAACCCTCTCTCTGCTCGCAGCAGGGATATACTCGCACGGCTTCCCGCGTACAAACAGATTAAACACCTGCTCGACAATCGCCGTCTGCTGCTCCACGTCCAGCGCGCGCACAAGGATGTTGACCAGGCGTCCAGTCACATCCAACACCGAGTCATCGGCCATGACGCGGGAGCCCTCATCGCCGATGAGTGGTAGAACTGTCTTTGTGAGCAGCGAAGGCACGAGCCGTGTGAAGTGTGCTTTCATGTCGTCGTTGCTGCGCTCGGGCATGTTCTGGAGTACGTAGAGGAGCGTGGAGAGGATGGCGCGGGGGTAGGCGGGACCGCATCCGCCTATGCGTGGAGGGTCAATGATTATTTCTACAGGGACTTGGCTGGGGTAACATACCATGTAGAATCACTTCTAGCTTGTTGACCATCCTGGTGAGCAGGATCTCGAACACTGCTCGTTCCAGACTCAGCTTCGCCAGTGCCTCTAGCGTGCCTATATAAGCGCCGCTGCCCGCTTCATCGTCATCGTAGTCCGGCAGCTGCGCCATGAAGGCGGGAAACGTGATACTCATGATGAGCGCAGGTTTCAACTTGCTCACATCCTTCAACCCCCTCAACGCCTCCTCCCTTAACTCCACCTTCTCTCCCTTCTCCAGTGCAACCTCGTCCAAATACTGCACCACCATCCCAATCTCTCCTTCCTCCAGAAACATCCTCAGCTTCGCCAACAGCGCCAGCCCCCGCAGCGCCGTGATCCGGAACCCTGCTTCCTCCTTTGACGACCCCATCAGCGCCTTGGAGTACATCTCAAACAGCTTCTCGCGGAACTCGCCCATCGGGTTGTCTAGCGCCGGGTACGCCGCCATGTCCCCCCAGCTGCCATACACCTTCACCGAGCTCTCGAGGAACAGATTCAGCACTTCTAGCAGTGCCCGCTGCTTCGCGATCCCCTCCGCGTCACTGTAGATCAGCAGCAGCGCCGGCATCGTCGTCTGCACCACATAGGCATGCGCCGCTGCACTCGCCGTCGCAACCTTCGCTAGTATCTGCCCCGCAGGCTTCGCCTGCTTCTGCTGCGGCTCTTGCAGCAGCTTAAGGCACTCCTTCACGAGTCCCTTGAGGAACCGCGCGAGCGGGGACGTCGGCGGTGGGACCACATTCAGGCCGAACGAGAGGGTTTGCGCAATCGCATGTGCGACGTTGAGGGCCTCCTGCGCGAGTTCGTCCTCGTCGGTGGAGTTGAGGATCTCGAACTTGACGGCGTCCCAGAGCTGGACGGAGTGGGTTGCGATGGTGGGAGCGCCGTAGGAGGAGGCGCAGGCAGCGATGGTCTGTAGGACGTCCTTCTTGACGCTGGGGGAGGTGGAGTCGAGTTTTTCAATGAGTTGGGGGAAGACTTGGGCGGCGAAGTAGCGCGTGGAGGAGATGCAGGCGCGGAGGCGGTCCTTGAGGTCTTGGGCGGTGATGCCGTATGGGTCGTCGGGCGGGGGGCGGAAGGTGATGGGGAAGTAGCAGTAAACGACGTCGAATAGCAGCTGCGGGTGGGTGTTGTGTTCTAAGTATGGATAATTGCCTCTACCAGAGCGGGGAGATACAAACCTCGACATGCATTACGATATCAAACTCCACCAGCACAACCTTGACGACCGAAAACACAATCATCAAATTCCTCGGATCCTTCTCCCCGCCCACCAGGTCCACCAGCCCCGTCACAAACTTCCCGCCCATACTCTTCAACGCTATCCATAGTCAGCAACCCCGCCCTTTGCCACTCTACCACTCTACCAAACCCTGCCCCACCACCGCCATCCAGAACACTCAAAAAAACATACCGTCCCTATGCCTCTCCATCAGCCCGTTCAGCAGCGTGAGCACTACAAAACGTGTTCCCTGCGGGTGCTTCGCCAGGTCGACCTTACACAGCGCCTCCGTGACGGTCACGGCCTCGTCCTTGCCGAAGCGCGCCATGGCCTGCAGCGCGATCAGGCCCGTAGAGGTCTCTTTGAGCCCACTTTCGTCATCAAGACGGTCGCAGAGGAATTGCGCGATTACCGCCACTGCACTGTGTGGTTAGCCCTTGGGGAGGAGGGACAGAGGAGAGGGGGAGAGGAAAGGGAAGGGAGGGGGAGCGAAGGGAAGGGGAAGGGGAGGGGAGGGGAGGGCGAACCATGTTGTCGGGTGAGCGCTTTCGAGTCGAGGGATGAGAGTACGGCCGAGAGGTAGGAGATTGCTGTGGTTGTAGAGAGGACGGACAGTCAGTCAGCTGTGTATTTGTTGTATTATCGAGGGGAGAGCTGGGCAGGGAAGGCGTAAGGGCAAGCAGACCTTTGGCACGCACGGTCCTGTCGTCGTCGACTAGGTACTCGCCGAGCGACTGCACGACGTCCAGGAGCTTGAGCTCTTTGCTTTCGATACCTGGGGAGTGCGCATGAATGTTACTATGGATTGCGCTGTGACCTAGCGATGATGGTGGGAGTGGCAATAATAATACGTTTTGCGGACTGTGTGGCTATGCGGGTGGCTTCGGTGGGGTCCTTTTCGACATTTAGCATGTACAGACGGGCGTCCATGGCGGGCGATATGCTATACGGGGGGAGGGGGGGGGATTGGAGTTTTGAATTTGATGTATGTATATGGATATCTATTAGTATTATCACTTATGGACGGTTATGGTGGGGTTGCCCGCGGGGTATTTCGTGCAGCTGAAGCGGAAGGATGCGAGGATTGGGAGAGACGGACCTTATCGATAAGCGAGAGTGGGGCCGCCCGAGCATGGATTCTCACTCGGTTTCTCTGCATCAGAACGCCAGTCAAGCATCAAACACACATCCATATTTCTTCAACACTGTCAATGCCTCAAACACCAGACATGGCACGGCGGAATGTGAGATGAAAGAAAAACTAATAAAACTAATAATACTAATAAAACAGAAACAGAAACTAGAGATTCCGCAATCAATCACCCCCCGTCTTGCCTGCCTCCGCCAGCACATAACTCTCCACCTCCCCCGCGCTCGCAAACCCGCCCGCTACCTCCGTCTCCCCAAAGCCATCGCACCCCCACACCAGCCCGCCCTCCACCGCCTTGCCCAAGCCGACCTGGTACTCAAAAATGTCCCTCGACACCTCCTCCAGATCCACGCTCGCGCCGTTAAATGTATCCCCGACACCCCCCTCATCCGGCCTCACACACAACCTGGCAGGAATATCCGCCCGCGTCAAATCACTGTACGTAAACACCCTACTCGTATCCTGCGCATGCTTCCCCTCCTGCCGAAACACGTTCCCGCTCACCAGCACGCTGCTCTGGTTGTACACGCCGAGGTGGTACTGGAACGGATGCACGTCTGTGTCGGCGTTCTCGCCGTCCGTGGCGTTTGAGGCCGGGAACAGCGGCGCCTTGTTGTTGGTCGAGTCAAAGAGGTTGTTGACGATGTGGAAGGTGCCGAAGCGCATCAGCGGGTTGCGCGAGTCGCTGTTGTTGAAGTGGTTGCCGTAGATTGTGAAGCGCATCTTGCCCAGGTCGCGGTCGGCCTCTTTGTTGCCGCCGCCAAAGAGGAGGGATTTGTGGTGGTTGCGCACAATGTTCTATTCATATACGAAATAGGGTCAGAGGTCATCGGGCACAAAGCTATCTACCTACGCCATAGAGGGAAAAAAAGGGGGGGAGGGAGCATTTACGTGTGAGAAGGTGATATTATCCGATCCATCCTCGGCGTCAAACAGTCCATCAAACCTATCAACGAGCCACCCACCGATGAAGGGCTGCGGCTGCACATCCTCAGGCCCATCCTCGAGGATCAGCCCGTCGAGCCAGATGTTTGTCGCCGCGACGGCAGAGATTGCGTCGTATCTTGCGTTCCTACATGCGTGTTAATGAACGACCGATCGGAGGTTGGGTTGGGGGCCAATGATCGGGCTGCTACTTACCATGTTGCCGGATACGTCTCTGGCGCCGGAAAACAGTCCTGCGGCGGCACGATGCGGAGGTTCCTTACTACAGTTCACCAATTAAACCACCAGCCAAACACAAGACCCCCCCCCCCCCCCCCCTCCCTCCAGCACTCGAGCACTCACCATGCACATTATCCACGCTGCTCAACTTTACATTCACGCCCACCAGCGCATCCACCCCCGCGTCCGCCCACCCCACCAAACTCGTCCCGCCCGGCACCTCCACCGCCTCCCACGCCTTCTGCGCATTCTGCGCCTGCCCCCGCCACCCATTCATCTTCCCTAGCCGCACTCTATACTCGCTCGCGCTCCCACCCTCCCACGTCCCGTTCGCCGCAACCGCAGCATTGACCGCGGCCACGTACGTCTCGTTCAGGCTCAGCACATACATGGTGAAATTAAACGCCAGCGACGCAGAGTGGTCGATATACCACTGGCAGTCGGCCGATGTGCCATTGTCGGAGATGGTGTTGCCGTAGAGGGTGCCGTTTACGTAGATGGTTTTGGGAGAGGGGAGCTGCAGCGCGGTGCGCAGGGAGGGCATGGTGGTGACAATGTAGGAGCTGTTGGCGGCGGGCGGGAGGCCGCCGCCGGTGCTGAGGTGGGCGAACCCTAGGGGGGTGCGGGAGAGGTGCGCCGGCGGGGGGCCCGAGTAGGGTGTAAGGGTGCTGAGGGCGCTTGGGAGCACGGATAAGAGCGGGAGGAGGAGGCGGTGGAGGCGTGCCATTTTGGCTGGTATGTAGTAGTTATTTCGGTAGGTCGGTGTTGAACTAACATTGTGGATATGGGGGGGGGACGGGTTTTATATCTAGATATATAGCTACCAAAGCGGTACTTTATTTGTTGATACTAATACTACTAACACAGCTCTGCACCGGGCCCAAGGGAAGCTCTTCCAATAGCCCGTACCCTCTTCGGGCTATATGTCCCCATATATGCACACCCAAGATTGTCAAGCTCATCTGCAGGAACATGCATGCTGGTGTGGAGTATGTGTAAAACAGCAAATGTTTATTAATACCCGCAGATCTTCCTTTTGCTCATTAACCAGGATTGCCAATTATGCTGCCGAGATTTCCGGGGAAATGATCGGTATCCCGGGATATTCTGTCCCGAAGGCCCTTCGACTGGCATCATGGATGGTCACTCGTATGTGTGAATACATGTCGTCACTCATTTTCAGGCTATTGGTGAACGAGTTCTTTCCACATATCTGAGGTCTGGGTAGGTCTCGGGAAGACTGTTCCGGCTATTTTGCTCTGTTGCTCGGATGGTCAAGGATGAAAGGAGTGGTGATTGAGACTAAACGTTCTGCTGCAGCTTAGGTCTTAAAGCCAACGCCTAAGTGATTACAATAACGTGTTTTGACGCAGCGTGTATATGGCCAGTTACTCGTGCATGTGCGAATAATGTAACTATTTCTCTAAATAGTAAACCAATTATCCCAACCAACTACGTACGCCGTGAATCTGGTCCGTACCGGATATGCTACGCTAACAACCTCAGACAAACCAAAGCGAAAAAGGCGGGTAAAAAAGAAAGTTCATGATCATTTGCACGATATGACAACTATGCCTAGTAAATAAGAAAGGAAAAAATAGAATAAATGACTATTTCCTTGTGCTCGGTATCGACAACCCCTTGGCTTAAGCCTCCTCTGGAGTCTCTTCAACGACGCTTCCAGACCATTCTGCCTTGGTAATGCTCCCCTCCTTCTCCGACAAACTGGTTTGACGTCTGCTAAACGCCCCTGGCCAAACACGTGGCTCAGATCCACTGATATGCAGATCCTTCATGCCGTCAATGTACCCGCCAGGGCTCCTGGAACCCCCACCCTCCATCACCGTACTGGTGGCGAGAGTGTTCGCCCTTGAAAGAGGTGGATGGGTGGGAGTATTAGTGCCATCGACACTGTTGTGGCCTCTATCGGTCCCGGCAATATTTAAGCCGGTGTTCATGGGGTTTTGGTACATCTCATAAGGCGTAAATGATGTGCTCAGCCTCGATGATCCCGGGGAGATAGCATCTAGGAAAGCCGGCCGTCCTCCCATTGATGCGGCAGTAGAGAAGTTTGCTACAGAGGTTGGGTTTGTTTGCATGCTTGTCGTGGGAGAATGAGGGCGTGATCCTTGTGCGGCCGAAGTCGGGAGTAGAAGCTTTGTCGGTAAAGTGGCGTGGGAAGGCTTCTGGGAACTCGCCTGGGACGTGTAACGTTCGATCCTAGATAAATCAGCTGAAATGCCTTATAAGCTTTGTGGTTTGAATGGAAACATACATTGCAAGTTCTTCCATCAGGGTCTCATGCCTGAAAGCCATTCTGATATTGGGAACATTCGATTTGTCCATCATATTGCCTGCAACACCCGAAAGATGGTAGTCGTTCCCTAGCCACCTCGCCTTGACAGCACCTTCAAATCCAGATTGCAGCACACTGTTTCTGGCAAGCTCACACATATCAACAGCACTCAACTTGTAAATTTGTGCGGCAACGGAGTACTCTTCGATCAACGGCTCTTTTGTAAATGCAAATTGGAGGGGATCGTCTGTTGATAGCGACACATTCAATCCCCGCTTGAAGTATGAGAGGAATGGGTTCTTGTCATACGCCAAGAAAAGTGCGTTATTGGACAGAGGGGACATGGCAATTCCAATACGGTCAAGGTAGAAGATGTACTGCAAGAGTGGGACCTTGCGCAACAGGATACCGTGACTGATAGAATGGCAGCAAAGAAGCGCGGCAGCAAGATGATCTGTATCTCCTGCTTCTCCACAATGAGGCCGAAGAACAAACGTGTTGAATCCGCGTTGCTTCCTCCATACATTCAAAGAGGCAACGTTGGAGAAAAGGTAGTAGAGCCAGTAACTGTAGGGGGGGTTTGTTTTGAAGTTCCAAGCTGAGGGGAATGGGAATTTCTTGAATGTCCTTCTCTCTACTTTACTTTCGTCGTCTACACTATCAAAACCAATGACTCTTTGTAAAAAGATGTGAAGCTTTGGATGAGAAGTCGGATCCTTGGTAACCTCAAACAAAGGCTTGAAGATGTTTCGAATAAGTTCGTCGAATGAGCTGAGGAGATTGGTGGACTTGTAGATATCATAGAGTCTAGGTATCTGAATCAACCAGCGGACGTTATGGGAGAAGAGCTTGTTGTCTACGACCCATGCAGCTAGTTTATCCCATTCGTCCTCAGAGCGGCCATAGATTGAGATCCGGTATTCGGCCATTTGGTATTTGCTGGCTTCCAAATCCACGAAGACCTCTGAATATCACTGTTAGTACTGAAAACAGAACATTGTATAAATTACACATACCTTTGGTGATTTCTGCCAAGTAACGGCCTTTAATATCATTGTCGGTCTTCAAAAAAATTGTTCTCAGACGTGATTCACCGACCGGATTATACTTCAGATTGAATTTATCAAACCGGTGAAAGGAATCTGTATGAGCCTGTAGTGGTGTCAGTTGCCTCGCCGTAAATGTTTAGTTAAGAAAAATCAAAGTATTTTTACTAACATGCATATCCAAGGTATCAATACTGAGATCGTAAGCAGTCAGATTGATACTTTGGAACACCTCCGCTAAGGTCAAATGCTTTCCATCTCTAAACAACACAACCTCCTACGATAATAAATCAGCATTTAGAACAACGATACCAATGGTGAAATTACGACTAACGTCAGGGCTCTTCTTCATCTTGTGTTTGATGAAACGCAAGAGATGCTTCTGGTTCATGCAGGCCGAGTGATGAACGTGCGTATCGACCTTTCTGACATTGTAAAAGTCTCTGTGTGGCACCCTCTATTCGACCAGATGTTTAGCAATTGATGTGAATGACAGGATTGGAACCATTGAGTCTCCAACTAAAAAGTCCCTTACCTTCGAGTCGGCCATTTCCTGATGCTCGTTCAGCAAGATGTACAAGTTCCATTTCCCCTCCAGATACTGTAATCTCCTAAAGGCAAAACTTTTACTTGGGCCATCACTGGAAATGTCAAGCACTTGATCCAGATCCATATAGTACTCTCGGAGCGTTGGAATGGCAATAATTGGCATTCCGACATCAAGCGCTGTTTTTCATGCAACATTAGATCTACGTCCCAAGCTTACATCATGGGGAGCTTGGTGGATACCTTTTTTGTTTTCATACACTTGGTATACGCCTTGATCATCAAGCTTGAATTCCATCTCATCTTCCGTAGGGACCTCACACTCTTCAAGCACAAAGTCTTCCCCGATATTGTGACCTGGTTTTCTTCCTTTCTTCTCATTCTCAGTTCTTGGTCTCAACTCCCCACTACTAGTACCCCAGTTAGTGTTGTTAGTACCTTCACCTTGAGCAGTAGAAGGACGTTGTGGATCTTCAACCCAGACAGGAGCTGGTGGGGGTGGGTAAATCGTCCAGCTAGGGTCGTCTTTAGGATTATCGGCATGGCCTTGGAGGGAAACCCGCAAATACTTATGGCGAAGGTCCAAGATCTTTTGCACATTGGTATAGATAGTTGTAAGCTCGTTAGAAAGTACAGGATCTCCTATTCCAGTTGAACGCAAGTTACTGATATTGTCCCCTAGTTGAAGTTGGAATACTGGATACTTGATCCAAGGGCACCTACTGTCTACATATGATCCCTTTGGAGCACTTGTAGCCTCCCCATGCAAAGAGGCAATGTCATGCGGCTGTGCCAGATCTTGGGCACTTGAGATGACGCCGTGAGGGTCAAAACGGCCCATCTCTGGTACCTGTATCCCTTCGTGCTCCTTGGGCTTATCGAGGGAGGCTAATCCCACTGGAGCTACTGGTGCACCCATACCTCTGGCACCTGCGACACTGGATCCAATTGTTGCTCCTGCTGCCGGTCCCAAGTATTGATGTCCGTGTGAATGCGGGTTTGGGTGTTGGTATGAAGAGTTGATTGATTTGACGCTGGCGGCTCTACTTACATTCCCTCCACCACCCCAGGTCGAAGCTCGCATTATAGGTGAATTCCACCCACTGCCCCCTGGTTGCTGCGGTTGGTAAAACAGCTTCGCATCTGTTTGCTTCAATATTTTTTCTTGTTTGTAGTCAAAAAAAGCAGATTTTCTCTCCCCATCCCTCCCGCCGTTATAATTTCTTTCCGCGTGATCATCTTCGGGCGACGATGAAAGAATATCATTATTCGCTTGGTCAATACTCCCACCATCACTAGATGTTCCACGATGCATGGACGCATCCTCATCCATTTCCGAGCCGTCTGGGGAAGCCACCAAAGGTACATTGTCGGGAGATGGCATTACTGAGGATGTAGAAAAGGCAGGTTACGACAAATTATTGGGGAATTGGGGATGAAGATGCAATCGGGCTCTACAGCGGTGTAATGTCAAGAGGAGGAGGTAGAAGCTGGTGCTTCTGTGCAATGTGGAACGCCGAAAGCTTAAGTAGGAGGAGATACTTAAGCAGGTATACGGATCTGTACCTGCGGGGAATATCCCCAGAGCTGAAGGTCTTTTGATTCGTCTCTCGAGCCAGCGCCAAGTGGCCCCGCCCGGAAAAATGGTGGGGTACCGATAAGTAATTGCGGTGTACCTACATGGATGGGGTTGATAGCTACAGAACCTCCTGCCTAGTATCACGGTACATCACTGGACAGTGGTCATCAGACCTGTCTTCGATCTCTTGAATCATTGTACCCACGGTAGTGCTCGAGAATAAGGGTGCTGATGAAGCTCAAGATATTTGAGCGGGATGCTGGGAGAAAAAAAGGTGTCTGAGACACCTACATGTAGTTCTTTGTTTAACCACAGACCACTGGCTGTGTCCATGGCAATTGAACGCGCATGCCGGGTGGGTTTGCCATAAGTGGTAGCAGCCGAGAGATCACGGAGCTAGGAAACGACATGAAACCAAGAGAACATGTCGAACAGGTAGCATCTGTACTGTACCTAGATACCGCCTGTCACCGTGGGATTGAATGCGTACCAGTAGCGAAAAATATATCCTGTGATACAGTATCTATGGGGCGTCTGTAGCCGATCTGGTTTGTAGGGATCTTCCGAGATTCTGCCATATCTCATGTGCGTAAGTAAAGCACTCTACTCTGCACTGAATACATGTAGGACAGATGTTGTACTATACTCAACTTGACCTTCGGCGACGGCCGTTGCCGCTACCTCATGTAGATAGAGTACATGTATTCACGGCGCGGCATTGACCATAAACATAATCACAGAGTCTCGTTCCTGCATGTATTATAAATGATTCCTTATGATTCATTAATTCGTTATAAAACTACATGTACATAATAGTACAGATACAAATGAAAATAAACCATTACCAAGAATAGGATAGAAAGCTAGTGTAAAGGAAAATAAAGATAAGAAATTCGAAAACTCCTGCAGGCCATGTTGTCTACATGTAGTCTTGACTAGATCTAATAACTTGGCTACTAGGAAATTTACAAATGCCTCCTGCGGCGAGATCCGGGAGTTCTGCCGTTCGCCATTGCGTTTCCCTAGCAGATTTTTAGCAAATAATAATAAACATACAGCCTGATTATGGGAGTGCCTACCTGAGCTTTCTTGGTCCTAGACCCTGTAAGAGTTCCAGCAACTTTCTTTGCCATACCTTTTCCAATGTTAGTAGAGCTCTGTTACCAAATAAAGTTATGTGACAAACCATGAATCCTAGCACCAAGGGTAGGCTTCGTGCGAGCACGACGATGGGTCGATACTGGGGCTGGACCAGTAGCTTTGGTTCTTCTGCGGGTCGCTCTAGTAGTTCCTACTGTTGACCTAGTCCCTACTGTTCTAGTTCCCGCGGGGTGAGTAAGGCGGTACATTAAAGATGGCTTTCTAACAACAGCAGTGCTGCTAGTAGCATGTGCGCGGCGGGTAGTCAAAGGCATGTTGATTGCGATTTGAGATAAAAGTAAAGTTTATTTGTAGTTGCGATGATTGGATGCAATGTTGTAACTCAAGGGTTTCTGGGAAGATGTAGAACAAAGAAGGTCAGGATCAGGGTAAGATTCCGGCCTATTATATAGACCTATTGTGCTCAGTTACATTGACAGCAGCCTTGAGTGATAAACGTCATAGAACCCGACTGCAGGATTTTCGAATGTGAATTACCTGCGATACCAGCTACATAAGTTGTTGATCTTACCGCAGCCCTGCGTCAGTGATCGGCAGCTCACTTAATTAATTCTTGGCATTCTAGAAGATTAGCTACAGGTTCTATGGCAAATGACCAAATACGCTCTTTGGCCATGCGGGGTGGGTACAAACAGGATTCAGTCGATAGGCCTTGGGTGGAAGATCGTAAAACAATTAATGTGGCTTGTGATGCCTTAGCCCACTGAGATTGCAAATGCAGAACATCCTTCTCTCAATCCTTGTCAACGGGTATTCCTTAATTAAAGACGTCACAGTTACACAGGCATGAGCATCATTCTTGATTCCTGGCTTCAAATGAGTAAGATAGCTTTTTTTTAATGAGATTCATGTTCTCTACTATTGTACGCTTGGTCTAGGCTACGATAAAGTTCATCTAGAATTCGAAGCTTGCAAGAACCCTAGATAATACGTGATCGGACATATTCGTGACTATGGTACTAAAAACTATCTTGGTCTTGCGGCTTCCAATTCTGAGGTATACGCACCAAATATTGAAGGCTCCACGCAAAGAAGGAATTACGTGGCCCGTAGAATTGCCAACACCGCTAGTAAATTACGTATAGATACATGTAGATCAAGCTCTAGATCTGATCATGATCTGACTTGAAATATTACGCATGCATATACTAACTAAGCTTATCAAACTTACAACCACATACATGTATATACACGTACAAGGGTCTAGCATTAAGTGAATAAACAAAATTAGGTGTTAACAGGTGAGAATCCGTTCACTCACTAAATCCCAGAGCCTTGTACTCTATATATAATGTAATCTTTTTGATTTTTGTCCCAGTCATTAAACTGGGACTAGAGCATAAATCATATAAAATATCTCGTTTAGCCTATCAAAATCAGTAATTCAAGTATAACAAACAAACACCGAGTGATATTTAATGATTGATCGCAAATGCTATCACGTGATCGGAACCCCCGCACAGGTCTCTACGTCATACTGATGATCATGGCGCCGTTCCCGTGAAGCAATAAGCAGAGCCAAACAAACCAAACCTAAACACTACACCTCATTGACTTGAAGCTATCAGATACCAATTTCCTCAATTTCTCTAAGCACCAGCAAAAATGCCACCAATTCCGACACCAACGCCCAAAGAGCTCCTTATGAGGGTCAGGAAGTTCATTCCTCCACTATTGGAAACAATGCACAAAGGTTTTATCCTTCGTCCATAAAAAGACACAGGAGGTCAATAAATCTCACCTACCGTAGGACAGCAGGGAAGAGTTGCCGTAATTGGTGGTTCTGAAGAGTTAGTTGGAAATTTTTACTTTATCGACTAGACAAAACAGCTTACTTGCCAAATCTAGCTATACGGGCGCACCATTTTTCTCTGCAAATGCGTCAGCGTTGATGGGTGGGTACATGTATTACACATAGAATCGACCATTAATGACCCGAGCTAAATTTTGAATATACAGGCGCGGATATGTCCCACGTTATTTGTGAACCTCAAGCTGCTCAAGTGATATTCTCACATCTTAAAACTCGAAACGGCCTTCTAACATGTTACTTTCCCTAGGTGATCAAAGCATACTCACCTAATATCATGGTACACCCTTACATGCGGCAGTCACACCACCGTGAAAAGGGTACAAATACGGCCGAGGAGATTAGCACAAAGATTGAGGAAATGCTGGACCGGCTTCATGCTATCGTCATCGGACCAGGGTTAGGGAGAGACTCTTTGATGCAAGATACGGCCAAATTGATCATAGAAGCAGCGAAGAAGAAAGGAATGCCTTTTGTTGTAGATGCCGTAAGTGACCCCCTTTATTCCAGAAGTAAATGATACTTAATTGGCGGTAGGACGGACTTTTCTTAGTTCAGAATCATCCGTCAGTTGTCAAAGATTATACACACGCCATCTTAACACCGAACAAAGCAGAGTTTGAGCGACTGTGTAAAACTATGAATATCGAGCCTTCTGATGGTGATGAGACGGAGATCTGTTCAAAGCTTGCCAAGGCATTTGGGGGGGTTACTATTATCCAGAAAGGGCCGAAGGATTATATATCCAATGGGAAACATACAATGGTCTGCGATCTCAAGGGAGGATTGAAAAGGAGTGGAGGCCAAGGCGATACGTTGACAGGATGTTTGGTCACTTTTCTGGCTTGGAAAAAGGCATATCAAGATAGACTCTGGAAGTAAGTAAACGGTCTACATATTAACAGTTATTTCAAGTATTAACGGGATTTTATCCTAGACACGACAACTCTTTATCTGATTCCGAATTGATTGCATTGTCAGCATTTGGTGCTTCAGCTATGACAAGAAATTGTTCACGGCTGGCGTATGAGAAAAACGGAAGGGCTCTGCAAGCTTTCGATCTTTCGTTGGAAGTTGGACAAGCTTTCAAAAACCTGTTCGAAAGCGAAGACCCAAAACTCTAGGCAAACAAGCTTAGCTAGGAATAATTTTTCTACCATAAATAGAATGTTTTATATAAACGACGTCGCTACAATATCATCAAATGGTCCAAGCTGTAAAGTACCTTAATTTCTGTACTTATTATTCCTTATCGCTATGGCCGGGGAGCTCCGAAGCATGGTTGAGATCATCGGGGCCAAACGACATAGGCAGGAGCTGACGGCGACAAATCGAAAGAAATTTGTCAGTATACAATTCTAAAATCTTCCAGGACTGATTATGACTTCTTTTATTCTCACCTGCTCTAGTGTCCTGACCACGTATTCCCCGTTTTTGTCGTACATGAAAATAGGTGTCTCAAGGCTCGCAAACTCACGAATGAATTGGCGGCACATTCCTATTGATCCGATTAGATTAAGAGTTTTTATGTAGCCCCAAGCGTGAAAATCCCAAAAGTAGAGCCTCGTACCGCATGGCGATGCCGGCGGGGTAATGTTTGTGGCTACACCAATTGCCCTATACTTCTTCTTCCCCTCTGTCTATAGTTCCCCACTTCATGTCAGTATCAGACCAAGACGTTCTGCAAATCTTAAACTTGAACCTACAATCGCTTTTACCAGAGCCACTCTCTCGGCGCAGATGGTGACCGGGTATGAGGCGTTCTCAATGTTGGCACCAATGACCCACGAGCCATCATCGCAAAGCAGAGCGCAACCGACCTGGAAGTTTGAGTAGGGACCTAGGTTCGGAAGGACTCATATCAACATGACTTCCGAGAGAGCTGCCGTGAAGCTTAACCACTGCAGCAGCAGCAGTACAAAAGACACCTACAGTATGCGACGTCTTTAGCTGCAATGGTCCGCTTTGTGAGTTCTACGACTTCGACACTGGTCAGTCCGTGGATAAGATCGCTCATGATGGCGGAGTAAATTTGCTAGAATGATTTTATAGGTAGTTGAAACTGATGATGGGATTTGCTTGGATGTCGATAAATGCGGAGTTCGAGACAGCTTCGGTGTTACCGATAAAGACAAGCTATGTTGCCAAGCAAATGAAATAAAGAATAAGGTCACACTCACTAATGCGCAGGACTGTAGATCGCTACTACATGTAGTTCTCCTTTGAATACTCTCTCGAATCATGCATGTTACTGCCTAATTTGTCCCTCGGGGTCGGTGATTAAAGTCTACACAGGTCTAAGTTTCCAGGCGGTGGTTCCCATCAAGAAGGCCACTCTCGGGGTGCCAAGTAACCTACTAGACCCGCGGGGTAACTTAGTAAAATGACTCCCAAAATTCTGCACGTCCTCAAAAGAGACTTTAATTGGTCCTACAACCCCGGCGCACAAATTCGAATAGATGACCCCTACCTATACAAGGAAAGGTACCAAAATCGCATCAACTACTCGCGTTTCCATGTTGCATACACAGAAAAAAACCCGCCAAGGCTATCTTTTGTATGGCATGCAATAGTGGTCCAGTCCGGAAACGCAAAAAAATTGCGAATACTAGCAACGTGTGAAGAGATCGATAGGCAACACATGGCAGTCACTAGAAGGCCCATGACACCGTATGTAGCACGGTCATACACATGTATGTAGGTACATTATACCGCGAAGATACATGCACATACATATGCTAAGTGAAAAGTCCAGATAATAGATCGTCCTAGATTTCGCAGCGTATCAGTGGTGGAGCCGGGATACTACATGTACGCACCGCGAAGACGTATAACAGAGTACCGATTCCCGTTGGATATAAACTATTACAACAGATTTCCAAGCCCGCATGAGGAAGCAATAATATAAATCCTTCATATATATAGATTCACAGATTATCACTCGTGCTTCTTTCTTATGATTAACTTTTGAGCAACCAGATACATGTAGTCAGGCAGTCCGTTTGAAACACTCGCAGCTAAAGACCGACCTACATCATCCCCCGTTAATAGTTTCTGCGCCTTCTGCACGATACATTCTGTTACTAATCGGGCGGCTGCAGCTGCAGCACCATCTCCATCCTGAGACCACACATGCATAGATTTCCAAGATGACCCTCTTCACTTTAAAGTTATGCAACAACTACCAATCATTCGAGCCTCATGTCTTGCTGCACACCATAATCTTGACTTGTATCAGGCAGGTCATACGACCGTGCAGCTATGATCTTCTAAAGAGCCTCCCACCGAGCCCATATCACGGACAGCTCTTGGTACCCGTCGATCCGGAGCTAAAGGCCCAATACACATAAACCCAAATATTCTGGTAGATAGCGCCGATTAGTAGTTACTCCGTCAAATCATATGTCTAGATGATTGTCGCCATTGTCGGTCTGTGCGCATAACTAACTTTTACCTAGGGAGCGTCCCAATGGAACAACCCATTACACAGCATATCGTGACTTACATCGCCTCGATTCTAGTAAATCTTGTAGAATCCAAGAGCGGGGAAACCGGAGGTACATACATACATGCTACTAGCGAAGGGGAACATCATGTACTCGTAGTTTTCTGGATGCAACTACTATTGCATGCCATACAAAAGATAGCCTTGGCAGGGTTTTTCTGTGTATGCAATAGCAGTTGCATCCGGAAACGCTAAAAAAACTACGAGTAGTGATAGAGTACCAAGGCCAAAATCAAAATGATTGTTGGGAAAGTCTCAGATGGCTCGTCATTCCTTAAGGCTCCACATTTTGTCCAAAACCATCTAGCAACTAAATATTATGCTCACGTGTACCCGGCGCCATGACACTGGAGAGCGGTGATATTACGGGATATCGAGGCACTAGGTACATGTACTCTAGATAGGGAGCGATCAATGGTTGGAGTACCGGTAGGTCCCAGGTTTAAGACAGGAAGAAAAAAAAGAACTCTAAACCTGTAATATCTGAGTCAACGATAAATGTAGAGTTATCCACCTTCCTTCCTATCTGAATAGCGTAATACATACGAGTTAGCCGCCAGAAGACGTAGCACGATCCATCCATCGATGACCCATGATCAGCGACGAATTTGTTTCATGATAGGCCAAATTTGGGGCCAGAATTCGTATATGCTGAGATCTTCAATGAAGGCTCCAAAAAAAAAACCATATCAGCCTTTATACAATCCACGATTAACTTTTTCAAACGGCTGTGACGTTTACTGCTCTTACATTCACCACAAAAAACGCACTTATACAGGGGCCTTCCTGGGTTAAGCAGGTACCGGGCTACGACGTAGCATGTCCACCCATCCTCCCTGTTCTCTAGGGGGGTATTTTCGCGGTCACCGCCAGTAAAAGGATGGTCGCTTATCGCCGGAATATTTCGTGAGCTAGGCTTCTTTATTATGGAGTGAAAGAAAAGCGCAAGGATCGACCTATTCTCCCCGAGCAGTCACGCATCACGAATAGCCAACGTGCTCACGTGTGGTTGAGACAACCATTTTAGGGATGTTTCAGCGGATGATGCCTATGTAGGTAGTTATCCCTAGGATCCTCATGGTGGGAAGTATTTCGAGAGTTCATCTAGTTACTACTAATTTGTTTGTTTGTTTGTTTGCCGCCCCTTCGTCCCGAGATTATCATTCCCCGGAAACCAATCGGCCAGGTTTTTAATTGGGCAGATCATAGATAATGCAGATGCCCCTCATAGCTGTCACGAATAAAGAATAAAAATAAAATAAAAAACGCGTCTTCAAGGCACACTTTTCATGTGATTGGTCGAATCTTCAGATTTGTCAAGCGAGTGATCCCCTGTTTATAGGGCTGTGAGGGGAAGGCCTCCAGTTGGTCGGGTTAGGCGCTCGCCCTATTGTTCTCGAAAGCAGGTTCACCGAAGGCAATCGAAGCTGGTTAAGATATGAATTGCGGGGTCCAATTGCTGCTAACATTAAAAGTGCTGCAACAGTCTCATCAATTTAGATCCGGCGGCAGCATCGAATCAAGATCATACTTCATGACGAAAAATGTTTCCGCGCCATGTCGGTGCATCATCACAAAACGAAACAATTTTCCCACATCCTTTTTTTCAGCCGAGCTAGCCTTGCAGGAAAAAGCATGGCTGTTAGCACCACCCATGGCATTATGGGATTGAGCCTTGAGACATTCTATAACTTGCGGCGGCGGCGTGGCTTTCATTGCATGGCTACTACACTCACTGAACGAGGTTGTGGAAGAAGATGGGAATGGGATTCCCTCGGTTCCACCGCAAATTTAGTCGTGGAGATGAGGTGGAGTTTTGAAAGTGGCATGATGCCTAATAAAACTACGGCTCTATAGTGGGGATTTGTTTATTCCTAGTGTCGAAACCCCGGTCCAAACGCGAAAGTGTCCAAAGCTTTGCGATGGTCTAGGGCTGGGTATAGCGGTGCCGGTATAGTCGAGACTTTTGCACCAAATTGAGTAAACATATGCGCAAAAATTGACGGGGGGGGGATCATTCAGAAACCGGAGTCAGTGATGCCATGGTGCATGCATAGGGCCATGGTGGTAGTAGACATCTCTACATGTATGTATGCATTTTTCAGTACTCGTATTTTCGTGACGTTTGTGAAAATGACCGCTATTGCATACCATACTAAATTGTAGACTTGGCGCGTATTTATATGGTATGCAATAGCAGTCATTTTCACAAACGTCACGAAAATACGAGTAGATAATTGCAGTACCTATTGTACCACTACATACATGTAGTGGATTATAGGTAAGGGAAAGAGAGGATAGAAGTCCATATATGTACATGTAGTCTTAGGGAGGGTCCAGGGAGATCTAGATGAGGTGCTTAAACAAAAAAAAGATTATCAGATACATACATGTAAGTATCTAGAACATGTACCTACGCATGTACCTACATGTAGTTCAGTGCCGCCTTTGTGAAATATATACCTACATATATGCGCGGTACTGTGCACAGGACACATACTGCCAGGTATCCTTTCAGCCTTTTTGAATTTTCAGAACCATTCTCCTGTCGTTGAGAAATCGAAAAATAGGAACAATTGACGCTGGGAGCAAGCCGGCGGCTTGCGCACCGCTGTCGTTGACGGGTTACTTTCTGCATTGTATGCGCACGAGCCAGTCGTGCCCCTGACCTAAACTGCATCTTAACACACCCCGCTTTACTCAATTGGTATACCTGGTAGTTTACCCCTGCCCAAATTTAGGACTGCTAGACTAATGAAGTTAGTGACAGACGGCAGTACCACTGTGATTCGCGCTCTAACGTTCCACAATCCCCCATACAGATACACGCTGCGTATACTTATTTACTTATTTCGAAGGAATCTCGCAGCAATTGTTGGATAAGAGCCTGGAAAAACCGATTCTGGCGGTTTTGTTTTACCAATTGAGTGCTTGGTTGTACATACGTACATACATAAAGTATGTGCTCTACCTACAGGCTACAGATACATTCCTGTTGGGGCAGGTGTCGTCCTACTAATAGTACTGCATGTAGGTACTCTAGGGAAGAGTCCCATCGGCTATGCGTCTTGTAGAATTCGGAATTAAAGGAAAATAGCTCCCCGGGTCTTATGGGGGGACGGAAAGGAAGGGGGTCTCCTTGCCTGTCGAGATAGTTACATGTACCTCCACTCCACCATGGATGCCCAATCTAGCCTCAGGTACGTTGCCGGGTTAACCAGCCTGGAGTCTGAACAAGCGAGCTGTGGGACGACTGGTTACTGGTGTGGGCGTTGTGCGCGATGTTTGGCTCGGTCCCGCGTCGCGCAGAGCGTTTGCGTCACGAACAAATCAAACGATGCAGAAAATTGCACTCGCTGGCAGGTGGGCCCTGACGTTCAACGGAGTGTCTCAGCCGAAAGCGCTGTGGTAGTGTCTCCGAGCTGTACATACATGTACAGACATAGCTAGCCATTTTACGCTACCTCCCTACACATCGAGTTGGGCTTTCTATCTGGTACCGGTACATACATACCGGGGCGGGAAAGACAGACAGAAAGCAGAAAGCAGCAGCAAGCAGCAAGCAGCACCTCCACAACCACCACCACCTCCACCACCACCAGTCCCAGTGTCAAGAAGGGAACTCGGCAGCGGCCAAGCGTACTACTCTGCATTACTATTACCTACAGCTCAACTCAACCAACGGGACACTACGGAGTGAGCACAGGAACGTCTTCTGCTCCTGCAGGCCGTATCCCATCTCATTCCCATTCCTCCAGTCGTGTCGAGAATAACTCATACCTCACCTACTTACTCCCCCTCCCCCCCCCCTTCGTCCCCGTTTCCAATTCCTTGGGATAGGGCACTGGCGTTCTTCGATTCAAGCTTGAGGAAACCAGCAGAGCAGCATCTGACCATAAACGGGACGGTACCAAGCAGTAACTAACACCAGGCAGCAGCAAAGGAGGAACACTCTGATGCAGATTGGAGCCTGTCCGTCCTTGGATACGCAAGAAAAGAAGCAACAGCTACTGATCTTCATCCCCAACTGCAAGTCAAACCCTACTAGTAAGCTTCAGCGTCTATCAGTCTGATATCCGATCATCATCCAACATTACTTCCTTCTCCTCATCCCTCCTTCTCATCCCACACACCCACTCACACCCACCATTTCACGAGAGAGGGATATCAAAAATACACAATACGTGCATCTCCCATAAAAATGCCTTCCGCACGCCCAGCTATATCACATCCTGCTCGCCCACCGAGGCATCATACCCCGGCAGTGACTCGTAAGATCTCCAAAAGGCGTTCTCACTACGACGGTTCTTCTTCATCAGACGAAGGTCCTCGTCTTACATTCAAACGTGTATCGTGCTGTACTGCTGGAACAAGTTCAAACAATCCTGAAATGAAGATGAGGGCACCTATTCCCGCAATGGATCCTGTTGATTTCGACAATCTACCGCCTGCTGTCCGACGTAAAGTAAGTCCAAAAATAATATTTTAATATTGTTTCATTGAACTTTAGCTCCTATTCTGGCTATGATCCAATTGTATAGATTTCTATTGGGGGTCTAAATCTAACGGTTCATTTGTGCAGTACTTTTCGTCGCTTGAAAGGCTTCGGTATGCACAGCAGCAACATACTGGTTCCTCATTACCACCTTCGAGCCATGGTAGAAGCCAGAGTTCACACAGCGCAAAGCACAACAAGCCAAAGTCAAGGGCTAGGCCATCCTTTGACAGCTTTCGAAGCAACTCCTCACTACCTCAAGCATCGAATTTTATATTAAACAGGCCGCCTGGTACAACAGCCGACGAGTTCATTTTGTCACAAGCAGATGCTAAGTGGTATCTCGAGCTTCCCGAGACTATTAGGAGGAAGCACTTCTCGAGAGAGGAACGTATCTTGTTGGCAAGCAAGTGTGAGAGCATAATTGTGGACGCAGCAGATGAAACTATTTATAGGATTGGACGGCAGGCAAACCGAAGCCTAGATACCTTAAACAGCTTGTCATCAAGTTCTACATCCAGAGCATCATCCCTGGACTTGGATGGGATGAATGCGGTGGAAGAAATTAGGAAGTCTTTTAGGTGGATGGAGGAAGATGGTACATTGGATTTGCGGTTGGATGAGTTTTACAGTCAAGTATCAAGAGATACAGTAGCAAAGCCCTTGGGGAAGCCATCTATACAGAGGACAATGTCATTGTCTTCAAGACCATATAGAGCACCTTCATCGCATTCATCGTCTCCCAGCCGGCCGTCGTTGGGATCAGCCCGTCGTCCAGCATCGCACAGCATGGTCGGTTCCAGACAGAAAAGTATTCATTCGATCGATAAAGATGCGGCGTACTATCAAGACCCAGAAGCGCGGCTGAAACTCCGTGTTTACCTTGCATCCCCACAGAAATTTGATGAGGCTATTGAGTTTGGTTTCCCCTCAGCAACAGGAGGCAAGGACCTTTTCAAGTGCCGACCAAACACTTCGGCAACTATTCGCAGGGTAGAGCCCGGGCTTGACGATTATTCAACTCTCGATAGTCCCCTCTTCGACAACTTCGACGATACTGAGACATCTTCAGCGCAGAATGAATTGCTTGCCTATCACAAGCTTAGGGACAATAAATTTAGTGAATTTGGTGAGCCATTGATGGGTACAAATATTCTACCTTCGCGCATGAACAATGGCTCTCTGTTCGATCCTTACCTGCATGCCGAGCCTGGCAATAGGGAGATGACTTTGAGAATGACGCTCACAAGGAAGGATTTGCGAGCGGATGAAAACGAGCTGTACGGGTGGAAAAAGGATACCGACCCTCTAGCGCTTGAAGAATTACCTCCAGTGAGTGATTCTGACGCTGGGAAATTTGATTGGGGAAATGCAGGGAAGGAGTCGGATTCAGGGCTGAAACGACTTTGGCGAAGAATCACGGGAGGGAGTCGGTGATACAAGCGATTGGCGCTTGGAATCGGGGTTTTATTTTTATTTTTTATTACACTATTTCACATGTCTATTTTTCTTTCCTCGTCCATGTAGCATGAACTACAGCGGTCATCCATCGAAATTCTTCGCTTTCCTTAAATTTTTCTTTCTTTTTTCCTCAGGGTTGGCGGCGCACGGTTTTTCCTCTTCTTTTGTGGCTATATTCTCTTTAACTTCACGTCTATCATGAAATCCGGTATATTATTGGGTTGCTCCTTTTTTATGCAGCGCCGGCCAGTGAGGCCGAGTCATTTTCTTATGCGTTTTGCTATTGTTTCGGGTTTCTTCATCTTGATTTAGCTGCATATGTGCAAGCGATTTGGGGTCTTTCTTGATTTTTTTTTTACCAGGTTGGCGTATTATGCATTTTCGTTACTCTCACCACCCGTTCCCCTCCTCCTCATTCGCATTCCTTGTTATCAGTTTGCATATGTAAAAAATTCTGGTTTAAGTTACCCTTCTATGAGTTATCTCTGAGCGGGGTACTTTTTTTTTGTTCATAAGGTTCATAGGTTGTTGTCACCGTACGACAGGATAATTGGGCCGGATGGCTTTCGATGGGAAAAACTAGGAGAAACTCAATCGATCGTGTGGATCAACCACAGAGAATTTAAAATATGTGTATATATATTTAAGAAGTTACAGTAGATACTAGCTCTTTCATACATGATACTTCAACTGCCTCGTTTCCTGCAAGTTACCGACTGGCCTTCGCCTGTGAATGCTTGTTTAAAACCTCGAGAGTAGAGAGCACATACATTGTGTTCCTACATGTACATACAGTACGTGTAGTATCCCAAGACATCTATATGATACTCGACATACATGTCTTAATCCATGTCTGTTTACGCATGTATAATCGACGAAAACTATACGTCTACCTTGGTCACAGATTGTTACATGTTTTTATCCAACACGCCTTGCATGCTTCATAGACAATTGTGCACAAGTGAGAAACGCTGCATATGTAGTGTTTGAGCCTATTTCTATATTGTCCCTTTTAGTCCACGGAGCGTGCACAACTACATGTATGCGCGAATAGCTCATTTTATTTTTAAGCTTTTTATTTTTATAGTTCCAGTTGTATAATCATGTGTGTGTAATTTTGTAACTGACTGATATCAAGACAAAAACAATGATCTACCAAGAACTACAGTTGATTCAGATCACGGACCCTGTCAGATGGTGAGATGCCATCGTGGGGTGGGGGGCGGGGGGGAGGTGATGGGGAGCGAGAAGCTTAGAAGTTGGGGGACCTTTTTCACGGGGCCAGTACCCTACAAGTATCTTTGGTCCGGGAGTGTAAAAGGAAAAAAAAGAAGAATGGGTAAGGATAGAACATCCGGAGGAAAGGTCTGTGAACCCGACCGGCATAAATGTCTCGGACAGTAGAGTACACAGAGAATCTAGCACTAATATCATAGAATAGCCCAGACTCTTGTTTGTTTTGTTTCGACCCGGAGAATGCTTTCTTGTTTCCTCTAGGATCATCAATCGACTGAGATCATAGGATATCACCCGAATCACATGACTAGTTCTGCAGAGCATTGCATGGCGGCTCGGGAATCTGAAGCATAGCGGGATCGGATGGGAATTGGAGGTTGAGAAAATTTTTCTTCTTCCCTGTGATCCACGGGTCGGCCTTATCTCCTATCCAAGGCCTTGACGGAATTATAACTGCAGACGTATGCACTGTATGATAACCAGGAACTATCTTGTTTACTAACGTAGAGGAGAGCATGTTCTTGACACAATCTATCATTTGTGAGTCTACTTGAGATCACCCATTTTACCCCAGCTTTTACGGCACGTACCGAAGGGTTATGACAAATAAGTTCGCCGATATCAACAACATCCTTCCATCCAGAGGGAAGGCAAACGACACCAGGGCTTTGAATACGCACCAGGATTTTTCATTGATCCTCGTAAACTAGAGAAATCCGTTGCCAAGCTGATGACTCCAGGGTGAACATTCACCGACAAGGCGCAGAGAAATGCAAGTCCCCAATCTACAGATTGGAAGAGCTTGATTTTTCGCTACCCCTTAGACTAACTGAGTTGTACTCGGGGTACTTAAAGATGTATCAAGATCCCCGTAATTCAGGGGTATGGGGTCGGCCAACCATGTCGCTGGCGTGGTGTATTGAACACAAAAACACAAACCAGCACTCTTAAGTGAAAGAAAAATCATTTGTCTAGTTGAAAGGCTCTAATTCCTTCTTGTCATTCCCGGGTCAGCTCACGCCTGGCCAACCGAAAAGTGCCGTATGTGAGTGTAAGCCCTAGAAATTCTTGTCCGTATGTTTCGGTTTCGGTTTCGGTTTTGTATTGCGATGTTCCGTGTTGGCGATTTGGATTATTCTCAGCCACTGAAAGAAAGCAAAAAAAGCCACCTATATCATACCGCAACGTTTCGGGCATCCGTAGACCGGGGCGGTATTTGCCGAAAGAAACATCTGAGCACGGAGAGCTTCCAGAACGCTCACCAGAGGATTCGGATTGCGAAATAAATAGGGGATGTCCGATGCGCTAAAGATATCTCCATGAAATGAAATCCGTGCATAGAGGGTCTGTAGTAACCAACCTTTTGGGCTAGCGTTGTCAGATCTACTTTCAGGGCCACAGACTAATCCTGGGATGGCCGTGTAATATTTGATTAGTCAGCTACTCTTGACTTTGTGCCTAGTTGTTTTACTAGGAAACAAGTCCAGTACTCCGTAATATTAGTAGTCTCTTAAAGCCTGTAGCTTTAAAATTTTGGGCGGCCAGTGCTTTCCACCAAATCCAGAGAAGGGGATGTGGCCGTGAAAGTGCCGATCTTAGCAGTAGACATCTAGTTTCTTTAAAAACTTCGAATCCGCCTCCTCACTGTGATATTCTCCACATGTCCTCCCGGACAGGTGTACCGCCCCACCGAACTCCACCAGTCTATACGGCGATATGGCTCACTATTGCGGTAATTAGTTACGTACCGGTTCTCACTGGTTTTTGATCAGGGGCAGCATCAGGCTCAATATTCACTGGTCATTGTTTGGTGTCGATAATCATACACAGATCGCGGAGCAGAGACTAAAGGTAGGTGAGATACTACCCGGAAACCACATGTGCTCTAAAGATTCATATGACCGAATAACACCCTCCTTGAGTATTTATTCTAGTGATCTCCTGTCATCAATGATAGCTCGTCTAGATGATGGTTGACTTATTGATTAGGTCCATGTACGATATAGTTGATTATAATTATGGACCGCAGGTCGATTGTTCGAACTTATAATTCTATCAATTCAAAATCTCCCGCCGTGATACCGAAAATTCAACTATAGGCACCACACTTCACCGGTTATAGTCTTATACTTTGCAGTCAGTAATAGGCCTGCCACGTGGACGGCGGCAGTTCTGGATAATTCCTAACTGTTGACAAGCAAGCGATCATCTGAGAACGGATTTCCAAATCCATGTCCGTTCCAGGCGTCGAATTTTTCAAATCTATCGGGATTCTTTTCAGCAGCTAACCACCACCCATGGCCACATGTCTCAGCAGATGATGGCATCACCGGTGGGGCGGTGAATAGGACGACGGACAATCATCGGTGATAATAGAGCTAGTTTTGACAACCTTATTTCGGTAGTTGGTCCGGGAAGTTTCTACTTCTGAGATGTTGGGCTATCCAAAAACGAAGGTGGATGGTGGCCACTTTTACTAGCTTAGGCTAGGGCAATACCGGTACTAGGCTTACAATTGGCTTTATGGTGCGCCCCGAAACCCCTCGTACTTTAGGGCTAGACAGCCTGATACACTTGGTAAGGGTATCATCAAATTTACTTAACCTGGTGAGGGGAAATATGGCTCGAACATGCTGGGGGCAAGAATTTGGTCTAGAGTGATATGCCTTGAACAAGGTTCATATCGAAGCCTTGAGTGGCAAGGCGGGTAGCCTTCTCGAGCGAGACCGCCTTCCTGTAAGAAGCCCATTATCAGGCACCCCGGAACCGCATAGCTCATAGCATGTAGTACCTATGACACTTATCAGACCTAAAATACAAACGGACCGACAATTTTAATCAGTGTGCCTCAAACGAGGCAAGAGTGAGAGTTTAAGGGTCTGAGCATACTATGTGTCAGAGGCCATCGAGCAGAGGGTTTGAGTGAGCAGATAAATTAAGTTTTCATCTGCCTAGAGATCTGAGATACAGCTGATAGAAGAGGGTTCAGTCCATATCCTGAAAGCAGTAGTGCATGGATGAAAGGGCCCGGGCTGGGGTCGGGTTCGAGAAATGACTAGAGAAAATCTACATAGAGTTCAAAACTTTATTTTTCTTTTGAACATACCTTAAGAAAGAAACATTAATCGCCACAGTTTCTCTTTATACGATTCTAACCCTTAAAGCTGAGAGCTATTCGGTCATATTTAGAAGCGACATACGCATAACTGAAATGCTGGGCTTGAGGGCTCTTGCATGCTACAGAACTATCGAAAGTATTCATGATAAGGAACCTTACCAGTCCCTTATTCCATGTATACATTGGTATCTACAAATAGCGGCAGATCAACAGTATTACAATCGAAATTTTCAATCAGTTAAGCGTTAACATACAGCTGCCTGTATCTCCCAAAGATTCACTGGGAAGTATGATGATTATAGCCTTGTGGGTAACGTCGTGCATTAATTCAGCCATGGTAACCCCATTTAAACCAATGTCATTGATCAGGTTATATGGGTATTGGTGATGAACATTAGGCCCAAAATGGCTTATATGATCATTTTTAGAAAGTAGCTTTAGATATTCCCTAGCATGATATCTGTATATATATTTACTAATTTAATAATACGTATGTAGGCATAAATATTATTTTAAGAAGTAGCACAAGCTGTTTTATTGCCCACCATTTTGTTTCTCTAAGTGCCAATACTAACTGGAGCCCGAATTTTAATGAAGGATGAATTGGATTTAGTAAGCCAAAGACAGCTTAAGAATGCCTTTTGATAACCCACAGTTTCATACACCAGCACCTGATTTTTTCTCTTTTTACAAATACCCTAACACATTGGTTCTGGCTGTAAAGAGCAATGCTTGATATTCGCCATCATTATCCCCAAATAAGTACAATGTGATCTATGATCTAATCTAAGCTCTTTCGCTACCCCTCAACCTGACGGCTTGGCCGAACTTTTGCAGCTTGGTAAGAAGCTGATCTCCCTGCTTTACAACATCCTGGTATTGCTTGTTCTTATCATCCGGCCGATTTGTCTCGATGACACCATTTACACGATCAATAGTGCAATTGAGCTTTTTGGATGGGATGAATTTAGAAAGATCACGATCAAGCCATTCAACGGAAACGCCAAAAGCATTAGCCATGCTTTCCAGTCCGACAACACGGTATGATTCAAGAAGCTGTGCATAAGATCTCCTCCTCATTTCACGAACGTACCTGTATCCATGTTAGTTTATCTAAGAACTGTTGGAAGCCGGGTGATGTTCATACCAAGCCCTATGCTCAGCCAATACGCGGTCCTTGCTTAAGAATCTTTCTTCAACCTCCGCAAGTGCCACAAAGAAGCTCTTGTAGTCACATAGGTACAAGCTGTTTACCAGTGTCTCTAGCGAAGAATATCCGTCTGTATTCTCCATGTCGGCGTCAATCATCTCGACATCACCCACAGATACAGCCCCACCACTCTTGGATCCAAGCACGGCCAGAACCTCTGCCGAATCGATAACTTTTGCTTTGAAATCAACACGGTTTAATGATATAGTACCGGCGAGAACCGCATATAGGACTAACGAGGAGTATGTGCAGATTTCGGTGGATGTGAAGGTTGATAGTGAATCAAGCAATAGTGGCGCGGCCTCGGAGTATTGACGGCTTGAGAGGAGATGAAGGCCAGTGTAGGACTTAAGGCGGTTACGGCGATCCCAATCTCCACCAGTGTCAATAAGCCTACAAACAAAGTTAGATGCCAGTTCTTACGGGGAGCTAGGTTTGAGCGGCTGGGTACCGTCTAGCACGCTCAACGCTCTTCTTTACAGCCATCTTGTCATCATAAAACATCTCCATGCGGATTATGGCAAGGACTATGTCAATCTTGGCTCCAAGAGTTGGGGTTTTTGTGTATAGCTCTTCATAGGCAGCGAGAGCTTTCTCCTAAGAATGAAAAGCGTTAGATTTACTTGAAGCTAGATAACTAGTACTTCCTGGGCTATAGGAAGTAGCCGCAGATATAATGCCGATCCGAAAACATCGATAAGGGTAATAGCCTACCTTATCAACAACCCTGGCCCAAAACTCTGCCTTCTTTCCCATAGCTTCAACGACTTCTGATTCTCCAGCCTTCTCCTCTACCTCCTTCAGCTCCTTCTCATATCCCTCGAGCTCATCATCGTTGCTTTTCTTAAGTTCTTCGTAGAACTTTTCGTCCCAACCAATCTTGCCCGAGAGAATGCCATCCACTGGGTGCGCCAAGTAGCGGTACAGCGGCGCTTGAGAGTGTTCCTTGATGGATGCAGTCAAAGTTTTTTGAGCAGCGGCATGGTTAGAGCTCAAGGAGGCAGTTTTGAGAGTGAATATGTGCTGCGAGAGGAGCAAGTTGGGATACGACGCATATTGAGGGTCCGAACCCATGTTGGAGGGGTACCGTGGGGGTTTCCGTTAAAAGGCGGGGGAAGCTATGGGCTAGACACCGTTGAGATGAAAACGATGGGAAAGATTGTGTTAATGGGGATTCCCACGAAGATGGAGATGAAGACGCAGCTGGATGGAGATGTAGATGATGAAGATGGAGTAGGAGATCCTAGAGGTTGACCCACAGTTCATTGAAGCGGATGACATAATCCCACACTAGCCACATCATCCAGCCTCACATCACGTCGACCAAAGCTGATTGCTACAGCCTCTACATCACGAATCACCTCCGGAACACCCACGAAAACACGTCCTCTACAGAAAAACCGCCTACAGACCCTACACATTTTGACTTCATTCCTTACGAATACAATAACGATGGGGTACTACGGCTCTTACTCTCGCTATGGAGGCCTTACCACTGCGGTGGTTGTTGTCGGAACTTGTGCGTTTGTCCTGTTTCCGCGCCCCTAGAGTTTATCCAGTTGGGCTTGTGTCGTCACTGGTTTAGATAGCTAATAGAGAAAAATAGATATGCTCTTCAATGGTGACGGCGAAGCTTTTAATGTACGTCTTGTTCCTATTTCCCTCACAACCTTCCATTTCTCGCCTAAGTGGACGTGTGCTTACGGACGCAAATCCAGGTCGGTCGCTTTCTCGAAGAAACATCACCATACGCATGGGCCTCGCTGGGGGTGGCCCTTTGTATAGGTCTTAGTGTCGTGGGAGCAGCATGGTATGGCACCTCACATTCTATCGCAGGTTCACTTCTCACAATGCCTTCGTAGGGGTATCTTCGTCACTGGTTCTAGCATAATTGGAGGAGGAGTACGGGCACCGCGCATCCGCACTAAGAATTTAATTTCTATTATTTTCTGCGAAGTTGTCGCCATTTATGGGGTTATTATGAGTTTGTACTCCTTTAGCAAGCCTCCCTGTTTGATATATGCCACTGACGCCTCATAAACAGGTATCGTCTTCTCGTCTAAACTTGGAAACGTACCCTCAGCAGAACTTCTCTTCACCGAGAAGAACTACTACACAGGCTGGGCTATTTTCTGGGGAGGCCTCACTGTTGGTGTCTGCAACCTTGTTTGCGGTGTTGCCGTTGGTATTACTGGTTCTTCCGCAGCCCTTGCCGATGCTGCCGACGCGGCCCTGTTCGTCAAGATCCTTGTCATTGAGATCTTTGGCAGTGTATTGGGACTATTTGGGTTGATTATCGGACTGTTGATTGCCGGAAAGGCCGAGGAATTTAGTTGAACGGTCAACAACTTCACCTTGGGCGCGAAATACAACAAGAATTGAAGTTTACTTCACGGACTGACGTGGAATTGGTTTGAATAGGTTAGCTAGGGCGTATATAAAATGACATTCAGGGTCAGGGGACGGAATGGTACGGTTAATTGAACGAAGGGTATTTTTCAGGCGTGCGTGGTTTGTCTGTATTACTAGGTTTCTCGGGGGATCTTGAGGACAATGATATATATCCAATAGAGCCCATTTTCTTCTTTCTTTCTTTTTCGATTAGGCGAGCTCGTATTCAATTCTCGCAACTTAGTGGTATGGATTTTGTTACCCTTTATCACACTGGGAAGTGGGTGCTGGGTCGTGGTTGGGTCTGGTGGCACCTTTCCTTTCTCCACCAAATACCCCAAGTTGTACAGAGTGGCCCTCCCTTATAGGTAGACCCCACCAGTCCTACTACCCGCACCCCTACAAGAGTTTTGGATCAGGAAGTTTATAGGCCAGAGTACTGGAGTGACCGTTTTTTAAGATAAATACATGTAAGTACTACTGAGACTTATCAAGGCACACTCAACATGTCTACCAACACTCTTGAAGTCTCCCAATCGAGTTACAGTTATATTCCTGCTGTGATAATACGGAGATAAGCGGCAAACTCATAGTCTCGGTTTTACCCTCACTTCTGGCACTGTAAACGATTGACATTTTAAGTAAATACATGTAGATACGGCAACCTGCCAAAATGAAATTGATCCCTCTTCGTCATGGCCACATGTAAGTACCCGTATTGTATCTTTACCAAAAGAAAAAAACGGCACACACCCGGAAACGGGCTGCTTGGCGAGTATTTAGACTTTCCTCACGGCTCGTCCGACAATGTATAAACCTGTAAAGATTTGCTAAGTCTATAAACTCCTCTATTAGTAGATCGTCCATTCAATGATCAGCAGGTAATAACGGACTATTTCGGCCGCTGGCATGATTGACGCTTCGAGGGGTGAGGCTTTAGTAACGGACCAGCTGACCGAGAAATGTTCCGGAATCGGCCTGAGTATGCACTCGGATCAAATACATATCTAGCTGGAAACGCCATTTAGCAATATAAGACCTCAGTTTATTGTTAATCTATAAGTAGAGTAACTAGCGAGTACTATGTAAAACTGAGAGAATAATCCCAGCTGCTTATATTAACACAGTATAATGAGAATTCGTAACGCCATCACCGCACCAACAAAACCCGAAGAAAATAGGAAAAGAAATAAGGAACCATCAAACCACATAAAGCACAAAAAAAAAGGCAATTAATCTATCAGGTAGCCCCGCCCCCCTCCCGATTAAGAAAAAGAAGCCCTTCTATGTATGCGGACGCACAAACCGAAACTTTGAAAAAGGGAAAGAAAAATCAAAAGCAAGCTGGATAGACAGCTTAAGCTTTGTTTCCTTGGACGTAGTTGTTAACTCGTTCAAGTGCGCCAATGATATCATCAACCAGGTCCTCGGCATCCTCGATACCGATACTCAACCGGATGAGGTCATCGAAGACGCCACTCTTCTCCCTCGCCTCTACGGGGATTCCAGCGTGGGTCATACCAGCGGGCAACTCGCAAAGACTCTCAATTCCACCGAGGGATTCCGCAAGTGTAAAGATTTTGGTTTCCTGGCAGAACCTCTCGGCGGCACGACGTCCACCCTTAATTCTGAACGAGACCATACCACCACCCATACCCTTACGGTGCTGCAATACGGCAATCTTGCGTTGCGGGTGAGCGTTGAGGCCTGGGTAGTTGACGGAGAGAACGTATGGTGAGGACTCAAGAACAGTAGCAATGGCAGTGGCGCCCTCGGTTGCGGCCTTTGCACGGAGGTGAAGAGTCTTCAGGCCACGGTGGGCAAGCCAGCAGTCAAAGGGAGAGGGAACGGCGCCGATTGCGTTTTGGAGGAATGTGAGGCGGTCGTTAAGTTGTGAATCGTTGAATGCAGCAACACCCATTAGGACATCCTAACAATTATGTCAGCAAGGTTTCAATATTAAGATATTAATAATAGGAATCTTACGGAATGACCATTAATATACTTGGTTACCGAATGAACGACAATATCAGCTCCGAGGTTGAGAGGGTTTTGGATGTATGGCGACAAGAAAGTATTATCAACCACCACAAGAATTCCGTGCTGGTGGGCAATTTTTGCAATGGCGCTGATGTTCACTAGCGACAATGTGGGGTTGCTTGGGGTCTCGATCCAGATAAGTTTGGTGTCTGGGCCAATCATGGATTCTGCGTCGACTTCGATGGCACCCGTGAACGTCACACGAACACCGTGGGCAGCTGCAACCTTTGTGAAGTAACGATGGGTACCGCCGTAGACATCACTGATGGAGATGACATGACTGCCAGCTGCCAAACTTTGAAGAATTGTAGCAGTAGTTGCAGATCCGGATGAGAATGCGAGAGCGTAACTGGCGCCTTCAAGTGCAGCTACGGCGTGCTCAAAATTGTCACGGTTGGGGTTCGACGAACGAACATATTCGTAAAGACCGATTGGATTTCCTACTGCTGTTTGGGCGTAGGTGGTAGCCAGGGAAATCTACAATAGAGCATTGTTTAGTATTTTATTTATAATAGGGTTTGGCGGGGTATGGGGGTCTTACAGGTGCGATAACAGCCCCGGTTACGGGGTCGTGGGGTGAACCGGCTTGAACAGCCCTGGTACCAAAGCCGCGGTTGTCCTTAGGAAAACGGGGTTCCTCATCGATGGCAGGTACATCTTGGACCGATTGGATAGTCATTGTCTATTTTAGTGAGAAATTGAGTTTTTGTGAGGTTTCTTTAAAATAGCAGGGTGGCGTTTAGGGTAAAAGGCTGGCAACAGGAAGAAAACCGGTAAAATCGAAACGAATAAAGAGATCTTGAGAGGAGCAAGGAAGAAGGAAGAAGGAAGAAGGTGTAGATGAGTAACTGGTGGATGGGAGTGAGAGAGAAGATGAGACGAAGAAAAATGCTGGTTTTTATAAGACTCAAGTAGGAGTAAGAAAGAAAAATGTATTACCAAGTAACTCTCAATGTATGTATGGAGTAGGTACAAACACTACATCGAAGCTCGTTCCTGCAATAGATCCCACCAATCGATGGCGACATCTCCGGAGCAGCTGATGGAAGCTTCCGACTGAATCCGTCGGGAGTTAGAAATCAAGCCCTGCCTACACACCCTCAACTTTAGGTGCTCCTCCCCCGCCGCTTCCCCGTTGTTGAGTTCCTCCGAGTCGTAGCAACCCTTACAAATCAGTTCACCTGACAAATCCACTCGTACCTGCCTTTACAGCAACTCAGGTATTTTCCCTCACCACCACCACCACCACTCTTCTGCGTAGGAGTGTGTCTTGGAAGCGTCTGATATAGAAGTAAATCATATACCGACGTCAGTGGACGGTCCTACCTTCTAGACCCTCAAGCTTCAACCACGTACAGAGACATCTCCTAGCAGCGCATGATGGTATACTAGTAGTGAGGGTGTCTATCGGTCAAATGAGAACTCATCAGATATCTAGCCGATGATAACCACCGTATCTCCGCAGCTTTATCTACTTGTACCTACTCTGATAGATATGCGCAGTAGTACTGGCACAGAGCGAATGAAGAACCTGATCCACCTTGACCCTGCTAGCGCGTTTTTATGTTCATGTTCCTCTTGCCTGCCCCAAGTAGGGTTGCTGCACGCGGCGCATAGCGCATCCTGCATGCCCCGGCAAAATAAAGTAACTTTCTAGGCCACCTTTAATTTTTTTTCTTCCTTGAAAAAGAAATACTCAAGTACATCTGCCGATACACATTGCAGTGTTGATCTTGTGTAGAGTATCTACCACTACTATATAAAAGATCCTGGCTTTATGGCTTTATGGCTTTATGGCTGCTTATGGCTTATGGCTTTCAGACCCATTATTAAGGAATAAGTGCCACGTACTTTGGCCTTGGTACTGTTCTGTCCCACCGAGATACTCGTACTGTCTGTTCAAATATTAGACCCTTTGCGCAAAAGACTTCAGCTCCAAGTTCTGGTAACCTGATTGGCGCCGATCCTCCAATCAACCAATCATACAAGTATAATTGAGAGCTAGCTCTATCTGCGCAAAGGGTCTATGGACGTACTACCCAGATACTGCCAGATAGATGGCTTCCCTAGCCACCCGAACACCCCCCTCACCCGAACAGTTGAGTATGATTGGTACACACACCGGTTGCAACGAAGATCCTTTCTTTTTAACGTTGACTGTTCGGGTGAGGGGGGTGTTCGGGTGGCTAGGGAAGCCATCCATCAAAATCAAAGGCTGTGACGAGGAGAAAGATTTGACTATCCCTTCGTCTGTCGACAAAATGCTGCCCACCCAAGAAAAAGCAAATCTGGTGTGGCTTTACTAACAGATCGAGTTATATCTGTTATCAAATAGCAGATCTCCCATACAAATTTAAAAGTAAATTTAGTGTGGCTTTACTAACAGATCTTGGTATCTCCCTTATCAAATAATAGATCTCCCATATAAATTTAATTCCTCTATTATAGGGGGGTCAGCATCGACGGACCATGGGAGGGCAGCAATCGACAGACGATAGGATAGAATCTCGGATTAGACGAGTGATATTATGACAGAAGAAATTAGGGCCTACCATGTGACTATCTGGTTGGGCATACTAGCTAGATTATTCCGTTATGTCAACCACTATCTGGATAGCGGGTCCACCCATGATATCTCGCAGGTGCAATTATCCTGCTGGGACAGAACAATACTAAGAAGATCGAAAATCCATTGTGAGATTCTCTACCGACACCCTACTTGAGGTGTAATACAAACTAGAAGATACAAAGGGAACCCGAACTTGACAAAAAAAAAGACAACTAGGGAATAAAAAGTAAGTGTTAAAAAAGTTCACCAGCAGTCCTCCACTCCATATATTTGTTACAGCGAAAGCAATATCCACAATTTCCTAACCCAAAAAATAAGAACCCCAAGCAAAGCAACCAACCAGCCAGACTAAAGAAAGCTTAATCGTACCACACCGACCAACCCCCTACTAACCCTACCAAGTAAATATTTGTACCGGTACACCCCGGCTCATCTCTACTTACCCCACCAATGAACCGACCCCGCTAACCCAACAATGAAAAAGAAAAGCAAAGGTGCCCCCAGCGAGAAATCGAGTGGAAAGTTAAAACTTCAAGTTAAAAATGGTATCAAACATCCCCTGGTCGATCCTTGATCGTGTTAATTAACAAAAAGGGGAGAGGCACCGCGACAGTTTGCCCGGCATGATAAAAAGAGCCACCCGAGTACAGACAGAAGAAAAGAAGAAGATAAAGGCAGACTCGAGGGCGTTATGTGGAAATACCACATTGAGATACAACCGCTCCCTATAGAGAAAGATCCTCGGTGCTCTCATAGCAGACCTCCCACTTGAGACTCGACTCATAGTCTCTAACGGTAGGGTGGTCCCTCACAAAGTACGCAACAGCAGCGCCGCCGAGCGAGATGATGGTCATCGCTGCCCACAGGCTGTAGTTTGTTGTCTCGATCGAGACATCATCGCTGAGCGAGAAGGCGACCCCAGTTCCTGCAACCGCAAGGGACCGGAACGCAGTTGCACCCTGCATGAAGCCCATGATGCTTCCCAGACTGTACGCATCAGGGCTAGCATTTGTGACGAGAAATGCGACAAGTGTTTGTGCAAATCCAGTGACTAGTGTCTTTGTGAAGATGGAGCTCGCAGATGAAATCCATACTGCGATCTCAGAGCTCCGGGCGACCTTAGACACGAGAGGTGTCGCAATATAGATCAAGGGGAAGACCCAGCAACATAGGCGGTAGAGTCTCAGTAATCCTAACCGTTGCACTGATTTGGCGAACCCTAAATAGATGACTGTACCGGCAGCAATACCGGCGAACAAAACAACGAATGACAGGAAGAAGCAAGGCAGCCCAAGTCCACCGTGTTCGGTCGGTGAGTTGCCAAGAAGTGGCAGCAGCTGGTCAAAAGATGCCGAGTGAAGCGAAAGGAAAGAATAGGAGCATAAGAGGATCATCAACGATGGCGCCTTCATAATCTCGCTAAATCTCATGGGGTCCGGTCTGTCGCTCTTGAAAAACGTGGCTCTGCGGCACGGTGTCGCCAACGTCGTCTCTGATTGGCCAAGGAAAGTGTCCTTCTCGGTCAAGAAGTCAGACGAATCGCTGCGGCGACCGTACAACGGCTGCGTTTCCTCATCGAGATTCTCGGCAGCAGTGGTGCTTGGTAGAGTCTGTTGTACTCAGTAAGCAAGGAAAGGGAGAATAATTATGAGGGGAAAATGAAACCCGTACCTCTTTGAGAAAAACTAAATTGATGAGGAAAATGATAAACATCAAACTTGCACAAGCTAGCTGGGAGCTCAGAATGGGGAATCTCTTCCAAATCTCATTTTCGGACGAGAAACGATGAGCAAGAAGTGCCTGTATAAGAGGTCCAATGACACCACCTGTAGCTACAAGGGGTAGTCTGGAGAAGTTGCGAGCCTTCGCGCTTGACGTCTCGCTGACATCTCCAATCATGGTCGCTGTGGACACACGGATCGAAGAGCTCATGAGCCCGCCAAACGCGCGGATCAAGCAACAGCTCAACAGACCATTGCTAAAGCCCATGACTACACAAGATACTGACAATCCCAACATTCCAACCAGAGCGACAGGTCGTCGGCCCAACTTGTCTCCCATCCATCCCCAGTAAAGACCTTAAAAATGTCTTAGCTTCTTACTCACTATAACCAACATCTTCGAGAAGGGGAACTTACCCGCAATTGAACCAAGAGCAAAAACCGTCTCAACCAAACCAGTCCAATATGCAGAGTTGACGCTTCCACATAGCTGACTATCACGAAGAAGGATATATAGCTGCGGTTGAAGACTAGATGCAACGATACTGCTCATCCGTCAGTCAGTATATCGGAGCAACTCAGTGGGGAGAAAGATGTACATACGCTTCCGCCAAATGCAACGAGTAGATCAACCAGAGCTGCTTCCTATCTTTATTCGAGGCCTCTCCGTCCGCCTTCTTCAACAGGTCTTCCAGAACCTCCTCCTCTCCTATCTCCACCCCATACTTCTCAAACAACGGGCTGCGATAATCCGCCTCGTCCTCCATATCCATATCCGCGATATGGATCCCAAGGAACTGTTCTTCTTCACTTGATGATATGACTGACATGTTTGCTGGATAAGCAGTGATATTTTGTTGTGACCGGCACAGAGTTGTAGTTTGTTTGTTAATGAGTGATATTTGGACGTGGGTCCAAGCAGTAGTAGTTAATGAGTGTGAAGTTGATTTACAAGAGCCTCATGAGACGGTATTTCTCATTACTCACGGGCGGTCCGTGGGGAAGGGGAAATCAGTGACAGCGGGCTGCTGCAAAAAAAGAGTGTGTGATAATAGTTTATCGCTACGGGGATTTCAAGTGGATTGTCGACGGACGGTTCTTCCAACACACCAGGTTGGAGGGGGAAAAAACTGGGTAGCCAACTGTTATGCAACAACAACACAGGTAAAAAGAGCGTGAGATGTTAAGGGAGTGTGGAGGGGAGAAGTCTGTGGTGGTGTTCGGTCTTCAAGACTCGAGACAGAAAATGAAATTCTCTAAGCTCCGTCCAGGGGCCTGCAGAGAAAGAGGAAAAGACCCAGGGAATGTCCCGCGCGCAAAAACGGCCTTAGATGTCGGTTTATGAACCAACAGGCGAGCGTGGGGATGCCACTGCCCAATCATGGCCCCGGTGAGGGTAGACAAAAGGGTGAAGGCGCTGTTGATCGGTGGGGCCAGGAGCAATATGCCAGGGGTAAACATTGTATCAGATACGCCAAGCCGATAGGCTCCTTCCTGTGCTTGGTTTGGCGACATGTCTGAGTACAGCAGAGCAAGGGCTTCATTTAGCGCCTCTGCCCATTTAGAAGCGCTGAAGGATGGGTGATAGGCTGAAGATCTATGTATGTACGGTGTACCTTACATGTGTGCATTGTGTATGAACAACGCTTCATATGGGCAGGTGTTTCAACAATTCTGTGTTCACAGTTGGACGTTGGGCGTTGAACGTTGAACGTTGAACGTTTGTTTGACACCACGAGCCCCTTGATTATACTACGAGAAAGAAAGAGAGGACGGCTCTACTGAACTACCGCAATATCTAACATATTCCCTCCCTAGCTCTCTCTCGTCGCCGAGGGCGCACCTTCTCTTCGTCTTTCGTTAGGACGTCAGCGGCTCAGAAACAAGGTTAAGCAAGGGCCCCTATAACTGCACTTCCAAGCATGTTTGCACCTCACCTGACGCCCCCAAACTCCGACATATAGACTATGCTCTACTCTAAGGTCCATTATGTACCATATATACCTGCATACATTACTATCAATACCAAATTGTACCGGTATGGACAGAAATTTCTACCTTCACAGGCTTCGGTCACGCACCAAGGGATACCCTGACGCACTTGCACATTGACCTCGTCCAATTACCACGAAGTCCAAGAAGAGTACCGAGTACCGAAACGACCCCAGAGTGTTGCGCTTGAGCCTTGAGCACCATATGATGGATCTAGAAAACGGGCTATATTAATAGCTGGTAGCTACTACCAGCTAGAGACTAGTCGCAATGTAAGTCATTCATTAGATTACCACGGTTTAATTTGGTTCCCATAATATCGAAGCCCATGCACTTCAAATGACGAGAAGTTGTCGACTTATCAGCGGTGTATTATGCATAATCGCACCCGCAGCTCACTCACTCCTCCACTCCTCCAAGGTCTTGCGAATCAAGTTCTACAATCAATCGACTTAGGTATCTGGGTATTTAATCTCGTCCCATTATCCCTAGCAGCTGAGGTCTTCAAATCCTAGTATTATGCAGGTTTGGTGCCTCCCGCAGCCTTCAGATGGCACTAGCGAGTGGTTAGGTTTTCTCAGCAGCATTTCCCCGGCTGGCAAATGTCATGGAGGAGAAACACTTCTGGAATGGCCCCATTATAAGTCTCTCGGAATTAAGCGTGGGATGGGACCTGCGAGATAATTAACTCATCCCGCGACCGCGGCTGGCCAGTTAATCCGAAGCCACAGATACTCTATGCTAGACGACAAGCATAGTATAGATAACTGGGGTGTGTTAATTACTTTGCCTTGAATGGATAGAGGCATCGGTATCGATACCCTAGATGAATGCTTAGCCCGTGGCAGGCAGCCATCGAAAAGTCCATATGAGTATATGTATGTATGTACCGGAGGAGAAAATGCGTTTTTTTCTATGGTCTTATCAAAAGATATAAACCAGATCAATATGCCTAATCTAACAGTCTCCCATTTATTCTACTTATAAGTATGCCATACCCAGTCTCAGCAGAGTAGGCACTGAAACCTCCCCTGTGATCTCCACAAAAAACACATTTCTAATACATATCGCATATCGGTGTTCCCCGCGCTCACCGCGATTATGGCGGTAGAGGACGTGCGCGTGAATGACCAGAGGTACTGACAATACCTATATACAAGGCCAAAATCCCCTCCTCTTGTTAATCGCGCCAAGGCTGGAGTCATGTCTGAGACTCTCTCCAGATCTTTGACCTTACCGGAAGAGCCCGAGGATTAAAGACAGGTTAGGAGGCCTTGGTGGGTAGTAGTTGTCCCCAGTTCTTCCCGGTAGAGAGCAGGTTGATCCTTGTAGAGTAATATGTGTGCTCTATCTCTAGAGAGGTTTGAAGAGCCTTTAGGGTATTCTCTATCGGATTCACGGGCCGATGTCACTTGACTTCCTAAGGTGATCGGGGAACACCCATACCCAAAAGGTGCTTCTAGAAAGAATAGGTAATAGAGTAGCGGTTTCCATTGACTGGACGCTTTGCCTGAATTTTCGGGGGCTCCTCCACACTGGGGGCGTTTTGTGCTAGAAAATGTATGGTGGACTCGACACTGGTTCCATAAAAGCCCATTGATCTTCCCGTGCCATAGGAGAAAAGAACTTGTGGGCAACAGCCACTCCTTTCATCAAGAGGTGGTTTATTTAATGTGCATGTATTTGGGATGACATGGCCGATACTACATGTAGCTAGCCGGTAATATTGCAATATTTGTTGGTGGTGATCATGATGAACATCGCTTTCGAAATTCCAATAGCTACATGTAGTTGTGAGTACTTTAATTGCCAATGTATTGTCGGCTTATATATGGCAGGGTTAGATACATGTAGCCTTAAGTGGCGAATTGTCTGGTGGTTTGTATAACCAGGCTAGTGATACTGATTCGAATTCACTGTACGTGTTCGAGGGTAACTACAACACCAATGCGGGTTGACCCACTACACTACTGGATGGATGCTGTCAAGCAGCGTCGACCAGGAGAGCTCCTGCCAAATACACCACCTATTCTAACACCTCACTGCATAATCTACGGTGATACAATAGGACAAGCCGCGATTTCGCCGTAAACCTACCTTTCCTACTGACAGACATGGCCTCGAGTGGGAATCACAGGTTATCACTCGCTTGATAGTGGGGGGGGAGGTGCCGATTTTTTTTTTTTTTTGTTTAACTCGGAGGGAGGTGCCGAGGTTTTTTTTTTTTTTTTTTTTTTTTTTTGTTTAACTCATGGGAGGTGCCGCGGGGGTTTGTTTATTTGTTTTTAATTCATGTATGAAGGGCCCAAGGAGATCTATAGATCAGGCTCTTCGTTGTGGGTATCCCTTTGTAGCTCTACTGTACTTCTGTTAAGAATGCCTATAACTTCTTAGGACCGCATGATAGGGTGGTGGCTTTGATGAGGTGTTCGACTCTAAACGAGTCTACCGGGACGTTTTCTCTCCCTTTGAGCCCACTTAGCTACATGTAGATACCAAGCGTGCTGGGCAGCTAGGTAATTAAGGTCTAGAGGTCTCGCTGTTAAATATAAGCCCCCGACCACCCGGCTCTGCTAGAAATCAGCTTGCGCCATGTCTAGACTACATATAATCTAATACATACATCCGTCTCATCAAGCCCCATCTTCCATCCATTTCAACAGAACTAGACAGGAATATAATATTTCTCATCAGAAGAAAGAAAACCAGCACTAGGACAGCGGCTCCCGTAACTAACCATTGATCTATCAGACATCGATGCGCGACGGTAACCAGTATATTCTCCACCAAAAAAAAAAAAAAAAGAACACTGTATCATTATACACTTGGTTTCATTTCGATTTCAAACCTCAAAGTCAGTCTAGCGACATGTCCATGATTGCCATTCGCCAAGTTCAGTGCAACAGGGGCCTGCCTAGGAGAAATGGATGGGATCAACGATATTTGGTACCTGGATCTGACCTCCTTGCATCGTGGGGGTCGGGGCTGGCTGGAAATGCACCTAGTCCACCACTCACAGAAAAGTATAAATGGCTAACTGAGTTTATCTCGGTACTGAGTGATGATTCATGAAGGTGTATTGTAAATCCGGGCCGTTTTTTTTCTTTCTGTGTTTGTTTAACTCATTAATTACATAACTCAGGCCGGTGTCAATCATAACTGGGCTGGTTTGGACGTTCTATGTTCCTTACTCTGCACACTAATATCGTATCAGCACCTCTATGTCCATTAGTTACTCTGAATTACTACGAACGACGTCGAGAACTAGTGGGTACTAAATGAAAGCTCAGGTTTTGGTCCCATAACTCCCTGGAATTGCAATATTTACAACCACTATCTATTTATCTACACAGCCATTCACCTACTTTCTCGCAACCTCTACCACACATCTCCCCACCCCTACTTCCTTCTCCTCCCTCACCATCCTCGTAGCCCACCCCCCCCTCGCCTCCACCACCTCTAGAAACTCTCCTACGCCTCCGCCAACCCCAAAGTATATCCTCTTTGCCGCCACCAAGCCCTTCCCCCCATCCTCCACGGTCCCCAACAGCACATCCGTAAACAGCCCCAACGTGGCCGGCGAATAAATCGTCTCCGACCCCAGCACCAGCCCAAACCTCGCACCCCCCAGCAGCGCCAACATCCCCTCCCCCCACCCGCCACTCACAAACTCAACACCCACGCCGCGGCTCTCCAGCGCCGCCACAAACTCGTCCACCAGCTCCTGCGTCACCTCGAGATCCCCCTCATCCTCCCACGCCGCCCCAGCACGCAACATGCACCACGCGAGCAGCAGGTTCGGCAGCGTCACCAGCCGCAGCACATCCACGTTATAGTCTGCGAGCGTGAAGCTGCAGGGCGTGCCGCTGGCCAGCGCCGCCTGGAAGAGATGGAGCGACGGCAGCGCCGTGCCGCAGCCAAGCTCGAGGACGCGGGCGGGCGTGGGTGTCGGCGGTGCGCTGAAGAGGTGCTGGACGAGGTCCAGCGAGCACTCCCAGGACTTGAGGCCGCCCTCGTAGACGGAGGTGTGGATGTCGGAGGCGCCGATGAGGGCTTTGGGGGTGGTGGAGGCGGAGGTGGAGAGTGGGTCTTCGGACATGAGCTGCATGCGGACGTCGTAGAGCTCGCGGCGGGGGAGGCGGATGTGGGGGGTGGGGTGCAGGGTGGTGTAGGAGATGTTCTGCGGGAGGGTGCTAATCTGGGGGTGTGTGTGTCAGCTGTGGGTGCTGTGGGAGAGGGGGGGGGGGGTGGGAGAAGACGCACTAGTGAGGCGAGTGTGTGGTGTTGCGCGGGCGTGGTGGGGGCGGCTGTGGACGCGGCGGGGGCGGCGGTCATGGGGGTGTCATTGTCGCTGTCACTGTCGCTGTCGCCGCCGGTTGAAAAATTGAATTTGAAGGCCATTGCGAGGTTGGTCTGGCTGGCGGGCTGGCGGCGGCGGCGGCGGCGGCGGGGTTGGTTGGTTGGTTGCAGGCGCTTTTGGTGTAGGTTTGCGGGTCTGTGGATTTTGGTTTGCACATGGAGTGGGCATCTTCTTAGTCATCCAGCGTTAAGTGGGGGGTGTGATCATTGACACTCGGGACATTGGGACGACCAAAAGAGGAGTATTTGGTAGCAAAAGACGAGGTTTCGGTCTGGACGTACAATTCGTCTTGGAGGATTTTTTTTTTTTGCTGATGCATATAGCTCGCTAAAGTCATGCTATTATTACCAAAGATCTTATTGGAATAAGAATAATTAACTAGCTACAAACTATTGAATACAGGCACAAGCTCTACTGAGTCTGATGGGGATCGATATCAAATACTTTGGTGGGGAATTGCATGAGTTCGGGGGGAAGTTCGGGGGGGCGTGCAATCATTAATGAGGTTCCCGTTGTCGGGCGATCACATGATTGAAATGCGAGTATGCCTATCATACGTGGCAAGCTACATCGCTTTGTTGAAAACTGGAGCAATGATAAGAGAAGGAAAAAAGTATCAGAACCAATATTCCCGCCGGGGAAGATTACTACAACTACTGTTTTCCATCTGACGGTGTCAATAATTATGAACAAATACCTTCTCCAGATACAACTTGAATTGAAAGTATTAGAGATAAAAAATTCAAAAATGACTACACAAATGAGTACTAGGTATATATTGAATATTCGAACATTTCAACTTAAATCATTCCCTAATTTTTACTGACAGTACCACATATAATCAAGATTCTTATCTCCCCGATTCAACAATGGATTATTATGAACATATTCTTTCTAAAGAAAGTCTATCTGTCAATGAGGTACAGTATGAGGACACCATGCCTGATCGTAAAATGACTCATTTTGTTAGTTATACCTTACTTAAAGCCTGTTTAGAAAGACACATTCAGAAAGAAAATCAAAATTCGGTGCTCACAATATTGTTAAAGTCCCAAGAGGTGTCTTCCATTAGCTTACAGGGTGCAGCACACCCCGTCGCAGGATCTCTCGATGAATATTTACCAGACACAACTGATAATTAACTCAGTCAAGAGAAACGTTCAGACTTCGAATGTTAATTTTTTTATTTGTATTCCACTACTAGTCCTTTAAATTCCTGTGAATCGTTCTTTATTACTATATGTACATGTACTATCTACGCTATTGCATCAACCAACTGCCACCTCCGCTCAAACCTATCAACTACCTACCTCGGACACTGACCGCCTGTATGTATACCTATCAATCTTCCTGCCAGGTATCTCCTTGGGACTCTGGCTGCCTAACTAACTTGGAGGGCACAGTGATTGACTGCACACCATTACAACCCTCTGCTTGTTTCCTTGCCTGTCTCCCTACCGGCCTGCCAGACAGATCCCTGCAGCATCCTGAAACCGTCGGGTGAAGTACATAGCTTGTTCGTTCGCAGCGTTGGGTTATTGTTATATAGTTCAATCACCAGCAGTGACTTCTGTTTTACATGCGCGGCCGATTGTTGTTTTGTAGCCACCAAATTCCATAATTGCACTTTGGTAGCTACGAGACCACATATATGTATCCCCCCCCCCACAACCCCACAACCCTCCATCATGGCTCGTCACCCGTCTGCAGCCGAGTGATATTCCAAGACTCACTCGCTCACCTCCCCGCCAGCCAGTGCCAATGACCGCACCGCGATGGCGTCGCATCTCTGCGTGTGCGATCCGTCTGCCAGTGTCTGCCTGCCTGTGCCCGGGGCAAGCTCTGTCTCGCTGTCACATGCAACCGCAGAGAGCCGCAGCCGCAACCGCAACCGAGTGGGCCGAGTTGTACGCTGTGTGTGGCATGTGGGATTCTGTCTGTCCCCGACACACAGACAGACACCGCCGGATCTCAGCCGGCCGGGAAGCTAGGTTTCCCCACACCCGCTGCGCTCCTTTCTCTACCTCACATCTGCGTCTGTATACAGCTACATATACGGTGCTGTATCTATCTACACTTACACTGACGCCTACATCTCTGTATTCTACGTTTCCCTTGATCTACGCGTCTCGTGTCCAGTACTGCTCCAGCACACAGTAGAATCCCCCCCCACAGACACCATGGCCGCCCCTATAGCTCCCTCAAAGCTTCAAGCCCTCCAGGTACCCCCACCCCCCACCACCACCTCCTCCTCCTCCATCCACGCCTGCTAACCCCACTCTTACTCCCAGGAAACAATCACAACCTTCCTCCTCGACCCCGCCAACCATGACCTCCTCACAATCCTCAAGGGCCTCCGCAACGGCCTCGTCTACGGCACCAAAGTCCGCTTCCCCCACGCCCTCGTCATGGTGCTCCTCTTCCGCTCCGGCACCCTGCGCTCCAAGGCCTCGCAGATCTTCAAGGCCACGCGCACCCACGCCATGAACCTCGGCATGTTTGTCACGCTCTACAAGACGGCCATGCTGGTGCTGCGGCACGCCAGCCCCACGGGCAAGGAGCGCGGCGCAGACAGCTTCGTGGCCGGCGCGCTCGGCGGATATGTAGTCTTTGGCCGCGGCGGCAGCGGGAACAGCGTAAACATGCAGATTGTGGTCTATGTCTTTGCGAGGGTGGTGCTGGCGCTGGCGAAGCTGACGGTCAGCGATGGCCCGCTGGGCGTCGTGAGGGGCGAGAAGGCGAGGGAGAGGGTGGGAAGGGTGGCGTGGCCGCTGTTTGCGGGGGGGAGCTGGGCGATGGTGATGTGGCTGTTTAGGTGGTATCCTGAGGCGGTGCAGGGGAGTATGAGGAGTAGTATGGTGTATTTGTGGGTATTCCTTGTGCTGGCTCTTGTTGTGGGGAGTGGAGTGGAGTGGGATGTGTGGGATGTGTGGGATGTGTGGGATGCGGGCTAATGTGTGAGTGCGATAGGTATGATAATGCGGAGACGTGGACGGGAATTAGAGACTTTTTGATACATAATAAATAGACGGGAGCAAAGGCGTTTGGGGAAAGGGGGGGGGCTTTGGTCTTGCGGGGAGTGGGTCTTGGGCATTGCATTGTGGGTGTATGATAGATATCCGCGGAGGCGCTGGTCATTTATATTCTATAATGCATCACACGCCAAAGCGCTGAGCTGCTACTAACTGAATGACTAGAAACGGATTGAGGAATAAAAAAAAATATAATACAAGCTAGATATATTTAAATACAAGAAAGATGCCGTATAGTCATTCAATCAGTGAAAACAAAATGCCTCGTACAAAATATCAACAAGCTATATAACAGTAACAGTACAGTAAAAATCTAATTTAATACAAACCATTAACCTCCCCCAGCTGCAGTTCGGTAAACATCAAGTCCAGAACCCCGCATCAAGCGCTCCCTATAACCTCCGCATCTCCACCACCTCCTCCCCCGACTCCACACTCGCCCTCCTCGCGCTCGCCTCCGCGCCCGACCCCGGTCTCTGATAATCCACACTCAACCTCCCCCTATCCACCGGGCCCGTCCCTTCCGCCGTCTCAACATCCACACTCCTCTTCCTCGCGCCAAAAAACCTATTCCGATGGCTCACCACGCTGCCCCCCGTACTCCCCGCCCTACGGCGCTGGAACCCCTCCCCGCGGTACTCTGAGCTGCTGCGCGACGTCGTCCGTGCCAGCTCCGCCTCTGCTGCCTCTGCCGCCTCTTCGCGCTCCCGCTCCTCGAGCACCTTCACCATCGGAATGCGCTGCTGCTTGCGCCGGTCCTCAAACACGTCGCCCGAGTCGTCGGAGGACGCAATGTCCTTGACGCCCAGCGAGAAGTCGACCTTTTTAGCGCCGCCGCTGCGGCTGGAGGAGCGGCCGAGGCTGGTGCTGCGCGCAAGGTCCGGTGCGGGGGCGGCGTGGTCGGGGCGGAGGATGCCGGATGGTGTTGCGCCGCCGCCGCCGCCGGGGATGAAGGGGCGGTACTCGCCGTCCTGCTTCTGCGGGCCGCCGTCGCGGTCGAGCACGGACTGCTGCAGCTGGTCGTTGTTGACGGATTGGAGGAAGACGGGCTGCGTGCTCTTCTGCCCGGGCCAGCGCATGTTTGGCGACTCGATGCCGACCTCGTCGACGGCAACCATGAGCGCGCACATGAACTTGTTGCGGCGCTGCAGGCGCACCAGCTCGTTCTGCCAGTTGCTCTTGTAGAAGAAGATGACGTTCAGCTTGACGCTGTGCATGTCGGGGATGTCGCGCAGCTCCGTGATGATCTTGGGCTGGTACTCGCGCTTCTCGGCTGTCACAAAGGCGAGGAGGCGTTCGCGGAGCTCCTCGATCTGTTCGAGGGAGGTGCCGAATTTGCAGACGACGGGGATGGCTTCGGCGAGACCGCCGGAACGGCGCATGTTCAGCACGAAGAGGGTGTTGAGGAGGGAGTTGGGAGCCTGCACGACGTGCCCCTCGAGCTTTTTGAACTCCGTGTACATTAGTGCGATTTCTTTGACGAAGAAGGTGTCGATTGTGCCGGCGCCAGTGTTGTAGATGTCGACACGGTCGCCGACGTCGAACGGGTGCTTGACAAAGACGAAGATGATACTCGCGAGGAACTCCTGTGCGGTAGCGGAGAAGAGCCAGCTGAGGGCCAGTACGGCGCTGGAGGCGGAGGTGAGAACGTTGGCGGTAGACTTTGAGATGAGGCTGAGGAAGACGAGGACCACGATTACGGCGACGATGAATGTGAAGACATCGTCGAGCTTGCCGACGACGCTATCGAGGTCCTTGAGCGAGGCGGCAATTGCTTTGCGCTCGCGGCCAATCTCGACACAGGCGAGTTCCATTTCTTCGCAGGAAATGTCGCCGTTGAGGTCCCGGTCGAACATGACAAAGGCAGCGTCGGCTTCCTCTTCAGAGGAGAAGGCATGCTTGAGGTCGTCGGCTAGGACGTTTTCGCAGCCGTCGCGGATGAAGGTGCGGTAGAGACGGCGGGCCAGCTGTGAGTAGATATGTTAGCTATGGCTGTTGATATATGATATATAATGACGGCGGGGGTTATAGGCAGGGTCAATGATCAAACTTACAGCTTGGCTCCCCTCGGTGGTGTACAGCAGCGTGAGCACGACCTGCTGGGGCGAAGTACTCTTCGACACCTGCTTCCCCGTAAAGTCGCCCGCCACCTTCCCAAACACATCACCCACGCGATTAAACGTCTTTTGTGCGCCCGCCCTCGCCTGCTGCAGCCTCACCAGGGGCGTCCGCGCGCCGCTCGCCAGGTTCGAGTCCCGCTTCTCGTCCAGGTCCCGCTCCTTCTCAAATAGTTTCGAGTACGTATACAGCTTCGCCAGCGAGCCGATCTGGAACTTGTTGAGCTCGATGCGGTCTTCGTAGGTGCGCTGGTGGAAGCTGATGGCGATCAGCTGGATGACAATCTTCTCGGCAAAGTTGAGCACCGTGGCGACGAAGAAGCAGAGGAGCACAATGTTGGCGCGGTTCTCCCAGTAGCGCGTGGACTTGTCGCCGTTGTTGTGGTGGTTGGTCATGGTGGGGAGGAAGGAGACGAAGACGGCGAGCCACCAGAAGAAGAGCGTGGCGGGCACTTCGAGCATGCGCCCCATGTCTTTCCATTTTTTGCTGTTGTTGGTGAAGACGCTGGTAAGGAGGGAGAAGATATAGGGGAGGGATTTGGCGATGATCTGGGTGGGGTGTTAGGATTTGGAAGATTGGTTTTGGGTTATATGGGGGGGGGGGGGAATTGGGGTGTGCAGAGTACTCACTCGCGCGGCCCAGAGGGAGAGCCAGACTACTTCGAGCCAGACCATGAACCACATCAAATAAACATCGCCAACAGCTGCGTCATGAAACACCAATCCTCCCAAAAGCAGTGGGATCAGCAATATCAGCACCAGCGGAATGATATATGTAAAATATCGAATGATAACCGATGATTCATGCACCTATCGAGAGAAGAAAGAAAAAACCCCATCAGCTACAAATTCAGCGATAAAGAACACCAACCAACAGACAGATACTCACGCTCTTCATAAACTGTGCAAACTTATTCTGCGGCTTCTCCGGCGGCCGCCACACGCCCTTGCCATTATCATGCACCGGGTTCGTTGCAATATCAAAATCGTCGACGGGATCCACCACCTCGCTGACCCTGGACCTGGAGCGGTGTCTCCTGCTCCGGGACCTATCCGGCCCCGTGGCCGACGCACTCGTCACCACACGCTCTGCCTTGAGCAGCTCTAGGTCGTCGTCGAGCCGGTGGCTCTCCTCCCGCTTCCGGGACTGCGAGAGGTGCCGGTGCGGGTTGAGGTCGTCGGAGACGGTGGTGCCCGTGGTGGGGCGGGGGTCGTGCAATTGGTGCCGCATGAGCGGTGAGTCGGTGTAGGTGTGGGAGTCGGAGGATTCCTCGGGGTGCGGGGCGGGGCGGGATTGGGTTTGGTAGCTGCCTGGCGGGCCAAACTCGGGGTAGGAGGGCTCGGGGATTTCGTACATGGGGGTCGACATTGCGGTGCGTGGTGAGAGTGTCAAACTCTAGTGGGCATTGAAGTATGCTGTATATATAAGAAGAAACAGTCGGAGAAGTATAGGCTTGGGGAGGGGGCCGCTTCGTCGACGCAATTATAACGAAATATAGCAGGGAAGGGTAAGGAAGCGACTGTTTTTAGGGATCAGAGGAGATCAATCCAAGGATCACTAGCTAGTTTGGAAGAAAGACAGATGGGAATTGGGATTGGGTTTTTTTGTTTAGTGGATGTTTTTTTCCTATGTATGTATGTATGTACATTTTGTGCATGGACGAAGGACATTGCCTGTCTTTATACCCTACTAGTAGCTGGTAGAGCATTCTGAAATCTCCCAAGCTATATCGGCGCTATAACATTATTAGCAGAGATACTCTAGTCCATACTTCTACAGAGATGGATGGTCTGGGGAAATGAGATGCAAGCATTTCTAAGATATGCGCATGTACTCTATGTAGAATATTCAGGGGGGGGAGAGGGAGAGACGCGGGACTTGATGAGAATTAGATAGAGTACATACATACCTAGTTGGATTATTTTGGGTTTTAATTTTTTCACCTCTTCCCGCCGGAAGGCTCCCCATCAGGCACTGATGTACAGACAGTGATTCCGAAAGATGATGATTACTGAAAACAGTCCGAAATGGTACAGACACGAGAGACCCTTTGGGCCAGGTATGACGCCACTGTCGTCATAGGGGCTTGTAGATCCCGCGGTTGTGGTTGTGGTGGTTGTGGTGGTTGCGGTGGTTGTGGTAGGGAGAGACCAGATGGGCCGCCGGCTGCAACAGCGGAAGGGCGCTCGCTCGCTCGATGGACCGGTGTTGGAAAGGTTGGAAAGTTGAAACGGGAAACCGTTGTGGTGGATGTCGTCGTTGACAGGGTCCAGTCCAGTCAGTCAGGTCCACCAGCGCCGGGAGAGGTCGATTCCGAGCAGTTTCCCCTGCCGAGCCATGTACCTCGAAAGCCACAAAAATAGAGAGCTTGAGACGACTTGAGAGGCACCTTGATTTTATTTATCCGATGAATGGGCCCGATGAAGCCTCTCTACTACATTTAGCATCTAAAATCAAGGCTGCTGTGCTGCTGCTGCTTGGTGGGGTTCTGCTCTTTCTTTGTCTCCTCCCTCTGTCCCTCTCTCCCTCTCTCCCCTCTCCCTCACTCCCTGCGTCATATCTGACAGGAACCACACCAACATGTAAAGAGTTGGATACGACTCGTCGATTCCTCTAAACAACGCAGAGTGCCAAGCCTCCCCGTTCCCTTCTACTCAATCATCCATCATCCTTCCTTTAACTCCTCTATCGATCCAGTCTATCTATCTATCTTGTCATACAATTGAAACAAAACAAAAAACTATCCTTTCCTCCCCTCTTTTAAAAATTAATAGCGACTGCCTCTCTCTCTCCGCCTTAGACTCTGATATTTTTCCGCTGCAAACAAAAAAATAATGAGGGGTGAAGTAAGCAACTCTAACTCTAACTCCACGTTCATTCCCTGACCAACGATCGTCCTATCTATCTATCTATCTACCCATATCCTCGCATATCGTGTCGCTTATGATGATTCTGCCCATGATCGGATCTTATCCCATTCATTTCAAACCCCACTTGATCCCTGGTTGATGGTAGTAACAATAATAACGCACGCACCGTCATCTAACCTCAACTTTTTTTCTCACCTCTGTAGATCCTCCACGTCCACGTCGGCCAGGCCGGTGTGCAGCTAGGGAACAGTGCGTGGGAACTGTATGCTCAAACTCCTTTCTCACAGCCCCCTGTCCTCTCCTACTCTGTGGGAATGGTCGAGGTTGACTTCATAACTCTCCTGTGTGTGCTGCTACAGATACCTCCTGGAACATGGCCTGGGGATGGATGGCCGTCCAGACCCGAACACAATCGCAGAAGGTGGTGGCTCAAATGAGACGTTCTTCTCGGACGCCGGGAATGGGAAATACGTGCCTCGGTCCATTTTCGTAGACTTGGATCCCTCGGTCGGTTTTGTTCTTGCTGCTGCTGCTGCTGCTGGTGGTGGTGGTGGTGGTTTTTTTTTGTCGAGATAGGAGATAGTTACTGCTGCTAATGCAGAATGCATGTCCGCCTGCAGCCCATTGATGAGATCCGGACTGGTCGCTACCGCCAGCTATTCCACCCCGACCTCCTGGTCAGCGGGAAAGAGGACGCGGCCAATAACTGTAAATAAAAATGACTCTCTAGATAGCAAGCCGAGACCGAAAGAAGAAAAAAAAAAAGAAAGAAAGAAAGAGAAAAAAAAACTGCTAACGGGGACGCTTTGGGTTAACTCCCTCTAGATGCCCGCGGCCACTACACAATCGGCAAAGAGATTCTCGAAAACGTGATTGACCGCATCCGCCGTGTGGCCGACAACTGCTCCAGCCTGCAGGGCTTCCTCGTCTTTCACTCGTTCGGCGGCGGCACCGGCTCTGGCTTTGGCGCGCTGCTGATGGAGCGCCTATCGGCGGACTTTGCAAAGAAGTCGAAGCTTGAGTTTGCAGTGTATCCGGCGCCGCAGACGAGCACGGCCGTAGTGGAGCCGTACAATGCGGTCCTGTCGACGCACAGCACCATCGAGAATGCAGACTGCACGTTCCTGGTCGATAACGAGGCGGTCTATGATATCTGCAAGCGCAACCTGGACATCCCGCGCCCGGATCACGATTCGCTGAACCGGTTGATTGCGCAGGTTGTGTCGTCCATCACGTCGTCGCTGAGGTTCGACGGGCACCTCAATGTGGACCTGGGGGAGTTCCAGACGAACTTGGTCCCGTATCCGCGTAAATTGGCACCCCCTTCCCTCCTGTCGGGTACCAAAGCAAGTTACTGACCACCAAAAAAAAAACCACCAGGCATTCACTACCCGTTGATCAGCTATGCGCCTGTCATCTCGGCGGCTCGGAGCTCCCACGAGTCCTTCAAGGTCTCTGAGCTAACCTTCCAGTGCTTCGAGCCCCACAACCAGATGGTCGTCTGCGACCCCGCCAAGGGAAAATACATGGCTGTCGCCCTGCTCTACCGCGGCGACGTTGTGCCCCGCGACTGCACCCTCGCCGTCGCGTCCATAAAGGCTCGTGCCAGCTTCAACCTCGTTGAATGGTGCCCCACCGGCTTCAGTATGGTCCAATGGTCACGCTCGTGTTGAAAAGAGGAAAGGGCGCTAATCATGGAAACTCTTTTTTTTCCTCTTTTTTCTCAATTACAGAACTCGGCATCAACAGCCAGCGGCCAATGTCGGTGCCCAACGGCGAGCTGGCGTCCGTGGACCGCTCGGTCAGCATGCTGTCCAACACGACGGCGATCGCGGAGGCGTGGTCAAGGCTGAACCATAAGTTTGACCTGATGTATGCGAAGCGCGCGTTCGTGCATTGGTATGTGGGCGAGGGGATGGAGGAGGGCGAGTTCTCTGAGGCGAGGGAGGATCTGGCGGCGCTGGAGAGAGGTGAGTCTCTACTGGGGGGGGCAATCTTGGTATTGTGGGGGGTTTGGTTACTGATTGGGGTGGTGGTGCTAGATTACGAGGAGGTTGCGATGGATAGTCCCGCCGAGGAGCACGAAGCGGAGTATTAGTAGCAGAGAGAGAGAGAGAGGCAGTACCCGGTAAACAGACGTTACGTGCTGGGGGGGGTGCATTCTTTTTATTTACTTTTTTTACGTTTGAAGGAAGAAACAGCACCCCCTCCGCCTTTGCGGCTGTTGGGAGCAGCAAATAATGATACCCGCTCTGTAATCTAAAAGAAAAGGATTCCTGTGTCCCCGAGATGAAAACCACCGCAATCCGAACTGGGTAGAGCTAGAAGTAGCGAGAGAGCATGGCGTGGTTTTTAGTGTTTATGGTCACGGTTCATGTAGCGATCCCGCGTGTCTCGGCCTTGTAGCCTATGAGTTGTTTATCTCTTGCCCTTGCCCAGATGCAAGTGCAGACCGTGAGTCAGTGAGTGAGAGTGAGTGAGGCAAGTGTATCTATGTATCTATGTATCTATGTGTGTGTGTTGCTGCGGCAACAGTGGACGAGCCCGTTGCAGCCAGTCAAGCGAGACGTAAACAAAGGATGTGTGGCAGAAAGCCAGAAGGGCCGTTTCTCGCTTCTGCTCTTTTTCCTCTTCCCACGAGAGAGAGACAGAGAGAGAGACAACTTGGACAAGACAAGACAGACGAGACGAGACGACTAACAACCACGGCCACAGCCAGACTTGGGCAGACTACGGGCAGACTGGGCAGACTACGGCAGACCACGACCACACCACCAACATAACCACCACCACCACCACCACCACCACCATCACCATCACCATAACGATAACCATCACCATCACCATAACCACCACGATCACCACCACACAATAACCACTACTATTACCACCACCGCCACCACCACCATTGCACCATTGCACCATTACCTCTGCCACCATCAGCTATCTATCCATCTGTTCATCTATTCATCCACCCATCCATCCATCCACCCATCCACCATCCACCTATTCACCTATTCACAACCCATCCACCCATCCACCATTAACCCATCCACCCATCCACCATCAACCCATCCACCCACCCACCAAATCCACCCAATCCACCTCCTCCATCCCCTCATCGCTGCTCCAACTAGCCAACCCCCGTGAATATACCCACATGTCGCTAGTCGTTCTCTCATCTAGTTACCAAACCAATTGAAAAAAGAAATACCTCTCTCACCCCCACCCCAAACAAAGAAACATCTTGCAGTAGCACCTTTCCCCCCCCCCCCCCCAGAAATGACATCATTTTCAGCAAGCGTTTCAACCCCCTCCCCCTCCCCCCTCTCAGCTCTAACCCGCCCCGCCAAGCAAAGACGCCAGAGCCCCTACCTCTCGCACTCGCGCCGCAGCTCGCCGCTCTCAATTGGCCGAATGAACGACTCGGACGAGGACGAGGAGGAGGACGGAAAGGCCCCGCAGCTCAGCGCGCTGGCCCAGATGCTGCTCAACGACTTCCCCGAGTCGCAGTCGGAGCGAGGATCGCGCACGCCGACCGCCGACCCAATGCCCGGCGTCGAGTCGGTCATCCCCCGGAAGAGAATCAGCTGGGACCGCTCGCCGCCCCCGTCGGCAGCGAGAGGCGACGCAACGATGGAGGAGCCGCGCTCGCACCGCCGCAGCAGCACCAGCCCCGACTATGCCACTGCTCGCGAGCTGGTCACGCCTGCGCCGGGGAGGTATTCGCGCCGCGTTCTGGCCTCGGGAGGGTCCTCGGGCAGCTCGGAGGAGCTGAAGCAGGAGGAGGGCCAGAGCTACTATGGGAGTGTTGCAAAGCCTGGCACGGCGAACCAGCCGACAATGACGATGCAGCCGTCCACGACGGCTTCGGCAATCCGGTGGAAACGCGCGGGGAGGGGGCTGGCGGGGGGGCTGGCGGGGCCGCCGAGGAGGGGCCCGCGCAGGGGGAGCGACCCGCAGGATATGGAGGGGTATGAAGGGTATGCTGCAGAGGATGCGGGGAGTGAGCATAACCCGATAGAGATCAAGGAGATGGATGAGCCGAGCTCGGGCTCCAGCTCAAAGGGATTTGGTGGCAACACGAGTATGCGCGAGGAGACGCCGGTTGGTGAGGGGTCGTTCTCAATGATGTCGAGGAGGTCCAGGCGATCGAGTCCGGAGACGTCGATGCAGCAGCAGCAGCCGCGCTCAATGAGCCTGTTTTCAAATAGTGCCCCAGAGGAAATGCGGTCCGGATCGCCGGGCTCTTCAAGACGCTCCTCCTCGTCGCGAGCGGCGGCGGTTGCGGCGGCGGCGGCAGCAGCTGTACCACAGGTTCTGGCAGCAAAGGACAAGGAGAACATGCCCCCGCCACCCGCGTTCCGGCGTCCCACCCTGCCAGCTTCAAAGCGGCTGAGTTTTGCCGCGGAGGAGGTTAAACCTGTTGCTGCTGCCGCTGCCGCCGCAGCAGCAGCAGCAGCGTCTCGCGCCCCGTCTCCTGCGGAGGAAAGGGAATACAGATCGTTAGCCCCGGCTCTGGCGGCAGCTGGGTCGCCGGAAAGAAAACATGTACTCTCGACAAAGAGCAATAACACGCCGCTGCGACCGCCGCCCCCGCCACCGCCGCCGAAAATGTCGATGCTCGAGGCGGTCACAGCGAGTGCCGGGGCATCGGCGACGGCGGCGCAGCAGTCGTCGAGGAAGCAGCGGTCCGTGGTGCATGTCAATGGGAAGCCGTACAGACGGCTGGACGCGATCGGGAAGGGCGGGTCGAGTAAGGTGTACAAAGTCATGGCCGAGAACTTCAAGATACTCGCCATGAAGAAGGTGACGTTTACGGCCCAGGACGGCGAGTCGGCCATCCGGGGCTACAAGGGCGAGATTGACCTGCTCAAGAAGCTGGCGCATGTGGACCGGGTGGTGCGGTTGTACGATTGGGAGATCAATGATGCTAAACAGTGCTTGACCATGGTAAGCCGCTCCATTTCTGCCGGAATGGGTTTTCAGAGTCTTCAGAGTCTAACCTTGGGCGCCAGTTGATGGAATGCGGTGAGACCGACCTGGCAAAGGTGCTCATGATGCGACACAACAACGAGGACTCGCAGATGGACATCTCCTTCGTCCGCTACTACTGGCGCGAGATGCTCCTCTGCGTCGAATCCGTGCACAAGCTAAACATCATCCACTCGGACCTGAAGCCCGCAAACTTCCTCGTGGTCCAGGGCCGCCTCAAGCTCATTGACTTTGGCATTGCCAACGCCATCGCCGACGACACCGTCAACGTCCACCGCGAGTCGCAGGTCGGCACCCTAAACTACATGTCGCCCGAGGCCATCGTGGACATCAACGCCGCCTCCGGCAAGGCCATGGCCAGCGTCGGCGCGCCCAGACTCATGAAGCTGGGTGCGCCGAGCGATGTGTGGAGCCTGGGGTGCATCCTGTACCAGATGACATATGGGCGCGGGCCCTTTGCGCACCTCACGTCCATGTACCAGAAGATCAACGCCATCCCCGACCCAGGCTACCCCATCGACTACCCGGGCACGGGCATTGGCGGCGCGCCCGTGCCGGCGTCGCTGGTGGCAACCATCGGCGGGTGTCTGCGCAGGGACAAGGCCGAGAGGCCGACGATCGCGCAGATGCTGTCGTACGATGACCCGTTCCTGAACCCGGACACGTGCCACCGGCCCGCGAGGAGGGAGGACGAGGGCGTGGTGGATATCAGCTATGAGGTGCTCAAGATGCTGATGGAGAACACGGTCGAGCATGTGCGCTTGAATGGCGCGGCGGATAAGGAGCGGGTGGCGGCGTGGGCGACGGATGTGTATGCGAAGCTGGAGAGGAGGATGTTGGAGTCGAGGGGCGTGCAGAGATAGTGTAGTGGTTTGGTTTTGTTATTTTTTTTTTTTTTTGGTGGGCTTTTGTTTGTGGGCGCTGGGGGCGGGGGCGGGGCGGGGATGTTGTATCTTTTTTTTTTCTCTTTTCTTTTCTTTTTGTTTGTGATGGGTTTGCCTTACTTTTGGTTCTATAAACATACCCGGTTCTCTGTGAATTATGTCTCTTTCTTTTTCCTTTTTTTCCTTTCTTTTCTTCATTTTTGGTAGGAGTCGTTGGTTATGTTACGATGGGTTTGGTTTTTTTCTCTTTTTTTCTGCTAATGTTGGCGGTGTTCTTGTTACTGCTTACTTACTTGACGATCGATATTGGACTGACGAACCTCCCTCCCCCTCCCCTTGTTATTATTACTGTCTATCTATCTCATCCCCCCCCCTTCCTAACCTCCTCCTTTATTGGATTCCTCTATTTCTGTGCTGTGCGAGGCGCCGTATCGTATTATTGTCTATCCATCCCCCCCCCTTTCTTGTTTATTAGGTTTATGACTACATACTCTACTACCTCTACTACCACTACTACTAGTAGTGCTGCCTGCTACCATCATTTGCGGCGCCCTAGGCCTGGGGCATCATGCTTGTTTTGTTCTCTCTTTCTCTCTTTCTCTCTTTCTGGTTTTGGTTGCTCTTCAAGGTCGTTCTACTCCTTGTACGGCGGGGGGATATTTTTATTACAGACGGGTCGGTGCGGTTGGGGGTAGAGAGAAGAATGGTTTGGTATGGATGCGGATACGTGTAGGGATAGATGGATGGATGAATAGATAGATAATATATTTACATGTCTGTATGTCTGGATGTTCGTATATCCAGTGTGGAGGTGGGTGTGCCAGCGCACATGTAGGACTTGGCTCTGGGCTGCTGCTGGTGCCTGGATGGATGGATAGATGGATAGATGGATAGATGGATAGATAGATGCTATGTGTGTATGTGGGAGATGGGATCGGGGTTCTGTACCCCCCTCTCCCGAGGGCTAGCAATCAATCTGCGGGGAACGAATGGCGAGCCGGCGTGTTTCCTGCGAGCCAGAATGGTGGTGAGAGGCCTTTGAGTAAGACTACATGTATACTCGGCTGTTGCAGCAGCGAGTGATGCGGGATGATGCGGGCGTGCAGGTAATATACTCTACTCTACTCCACTCCACTCTACTCTACTCTACTCTACAGCAGCAGGGCGGGGGTGTTTGTGATGGCAACCACCCGGCTACGGGCACAGACAGCTAGCAGCCACGGGCGATGGTGGAAGAGGAGCGGGGGGCGGGGGGGGCGGGGGTCGGCGGTGTGGCTGGCTGGTTGGTTGGTTGGTTGGTGTGTAGATGGCAGTCAGTATCCCCCCTCCCTCCCTCCCTGCCTTTGCTGCAGCCTCTATCCTGTCGGGGATGGACCAGTGAGTAGCAGCTGGGGGCGGGGTGGTTGTGGTGTGGTATGCCAAATGGGGGTCGGGGGGGGTGGTGTTGGTGGTGGAGCTTCTTGAGGTGTACTCACCGGGTGGATATGGAGGGGTACATGGGCAGAACAGACAACAACCCCGCTCTCCTCTAGTAGTTTCGGCAGTGTGGGCGTTGGGGGTTATCTTGCGTAGGGAATTGGCCGGTGCCCTTCCTTTGCCCGTGGGAGGTTGCGGGTTCTGGTTGCGGCGTTGCGGTGTATGGAGAGAGTGTGTCGCCCAGGTCAGGCGCGTCACGCACGCGAGCCGGGGGAGCTGGGGAGCTCGGACATAGCTAGTTACCACACACACACACCTGTGCTGCAACAACAACAACGAAACTCCTCTCACCACAGTCACCGTCACCGTCAGCATCAGCATCAGCATCAGCATCATGGCAGACACAAATACAACTACAGACACAGACACAGGCACAGGAACGGCTATCCACGATCCCGCGACGACGCACCCGCCCAAGCCCGAGGGGGAGCCCCGTTCCCCCCCTCCTGCTACCACCACCACCACCACAGCAAGCACCACCACGCCAGCGCCAGCAAAGACAGACGAGCCCCCAGCAGCAGCCCCAGCCCCCCCTCCACCTCCACCATCGCCACAAACAGACACCCCCACCCCCCGCCTCGACCGCCTCCCGCGCCCAAAGGTCCAGGCCAAGATCCGCACCACTATGCAGCGGGTACGTCCCCCTCCCTCCCCCCACACACCTAGCTAACACCACCCCCAGGACGACATCAGCACGCACGAGGCGCAGCGGCGGCACCTCAACAACGAGCGCAACCGGCGCACGCGGCAGCGCAAGATTGAGCGCGAGATTGCCAGTGGCGTGCGGCACCGGGACGGTGTGTCTCTCTCTCTCTCTCTCTCTCTCTCTCTCTCCTCTCTTCGTGTTGATGGGTTAACGGGTGGGTGTGTAGGTAGGGTTAGGAGGTCGAGGGAGCGGCCTTGGTGCTGAATTGTGTTTTTGAGACGGGGGGGAGACGAGTGATGCATGGTGGATCACTCGATTAGGGACAAGAAGGGCAGGCTTAGTTAGAGCTGGTGGATGATGTTTTGTTTGCGGGTCAAGCGGTAGCAGTGCGACATGTAGCCTGGGACTGCAGTTGGGCGGTGCTGCAAGATGCGGTCCCTGAAGACACGCTCTCTCTCTCTCTCTCTCTGTCTTTTCCACCCATCATATTCGAATTCAGTTCTCAGTTCTCATGGGATGTTTGACGCCTTGTTCTGTTCTGTTCTGTTCTGTTCTGCTCTGTTCTGTTCTGTTCCTGTTGCTGGTGAAGAAGAAACCGCCCGCGCCAAGCCATGCGGCTCCCGGCTCTTGGCACGCACCCACCAACCCACGCCAGAGAAAAAACTTCCCTACAGCCAATCTTCTCTCTCTCCATCCCAACTTCTCTCTCCGCACAATCAACAATTCCCCCCGCACACAATGCCCCGCGCCCCGAGCACCCGCCCCCCGTCCGCCGGCAGCGGCAGCGGCGCCCGCTCCCGCGCCCGCAACAACCCAAAGACCCGCTCTCTAAACGCCTTCTCAATCGCGCAGTCCACGGCCGCCGCCACCCGCCGCCGCCGCCGCCCATCCAAGCACACCACCGCCGACCCCGACCCCGACACAACCAGTAGCAGCAAAAATACCCACACCCGCAGAGCCGACAGCGCCAGCATCGATGGCGGCAGCGACTCGGACGGCGGCCACTGGCGCGTCGGCGTCGGCAGCGGCGACGACTCGGAGAGCGACATTGACTCTGACGAGGCGCTGGGCGCGAGCGACGAGGAGCGGTTTGCGGGGTTTGCGTTCCGCGGGAGCAGCAGTGGTGGGAACAAGAACAAAAAGAAGGAGAAGAAGAAGAAGGGGGTGGTGACGCTGGATGAGAGCGATGATGATGATGATGATGAGGAGGAGGAGGAGGACGCAGAGGAGGAGGAGGACGACGGAGAGGGCTTCGTGGACCTGTCTGAGATGCTGGACCGGGCGACGCCGAGCGGGTCAGAGAGTGGTGAGGAGGCGGCGGAGGCGGCGGGCAAGCTGCGGCAGAACAGGCCCAAGAAGCGGGCGGCGCCCGAGTCAGAGTCCGAGGACGACAGCGCCGGCGGGCTTGATCTGGAGGAGCCCTCAATGTCCGAAGCCGACGACGGCAGCGGCAGCGGCAGCGACTCCGACAGCAGCGACTCCTTCGCACACTTCTCCGAAGAAGAAGAAGAAGAAGACGACGACGGCGGCGACCCCGCCGCGCTCGCCGCCCTGCAGTCACGCATCGCCGCGCTCCCCTCGGGCTCCAAGCACGCCTCCAAGCGCGCACGCCTCGACAACGACCCCAACGAGGGTAAGACACCCAACGAGTACAACCTCGCGCCCACACCCCACACCAAGCTCACCGTCAACGACCTGCTGCCCACCATCGCCGACCGCACGCTCAAACGGTCGCTCAAAACCCTCTCCTCCGACAGCACCACCACAAAGAGCACCGGCATGCAGGCGGGCAAGCTCGCCGCGCCGCTGCCCAAGCGCCAGCAGGACCGCATCGACCGCGCCGCCGCATACGTGCAGACCACCACTGCGCTCGGCCGCTGGGCCGCCACGGTCAAGACGCAGCGCGAGGCCGAGCACCTGCGCTTCCCGCTGCCCAACGCGCCCAACGCGCCCGTCGCGACGCCCCAGCGCCTGCTCTCGCTCTCGGCCACGGAGGCGCGCGGCGGTGCGCAGACAGAGCTCGAGGCCACCGTGTCCCGCATCCTCAAGGAGTCGAACATGGCGTCGGAGCGCAAGCTCGCAGAGTTTGAGGAGCTGCAGACGAACCGCATGTCGGTGGAGGAGGTGCAGCGGCGCACGGCGGAGCTGCGCATGGCGCGCGAGCTGATGTACCGTGAGGAGCTGCGCGCGAAGCGCGTAAAGAAGATAAAGTCAAAGGCCTACCGCCGCGTGCACAAGAAGGAGCGCGCGCGGCAGGAGCAGGCGGTGGAGGAGGCGCTGGCGCTGGAGAGGGGCGGCAGGGAGGCGGAGGCGGGGGAGGAGGCGATGGAGCGGGAGCGCAGGCGGGCCGAGGAGCGCATGACGCTGCGGCATAAGCAGAGCCGGTGGGCCAAGGGGATGCGCGAGTCTGGGCGCAGCGTGTGGGACGACGAGGCGCAGGAGGGCGCGGTGGAGATGGCGCGGCGTGCGGAGGAGCTGACGAGGCGCATTCGCGGGAAGGGCGTCCGCGGGGAGTTTGGTGAGAGCGGCAGCAGCAGCAGCAGCGAGGACGGGGAGGACGAGGAGGACGAGGACGATGATGCGTTTGACGAGGAGGGCGTCGAGCTGAGGAGGAAGCTGGCGAAGGATATCGAGAAGGCGGAGGCCTCGCTGGGTGCCTCGGGGGCTGGCAGCAGGCTGGGCGGGCGCTTGGTGGGCATGAAGTTCATGCAGACCGCGGAGGCGGCCAAGCGCAAGGAGAACGACGCCCAGCTGGAGGAGCTCAAGAGCATGCTGATGGACGCCGACAGGCCGGGCAGAGGCAGCGAGGGGGAGGACGACGAGGACGAGAAGGAGCAGGAGGAGCAGCAGCACAAGCAGGCCAGCGGCAGAATGACGTTCAGGCCCGGCAAGAAGGAGAAGGAGAAGAAGAAGCCATCCGCCGCCGACAGATCCGAGTTTGAGGAGCAGGACCTCAGCGACCAGGAGCAGCAGGACGAGGACGGCGAAGAGGAGCAGGAGGACGAGGAGGACGACAAGGTCACCCTCGTCAACAGAGCCAACGCCGCCGCCGCCTCCTCCTCCACGGCGCCCAAGAACCCGTTCACCGCCCCGCGGACCACCGCCGGAGCAGCCGGCGGCAAGCACACCTCCTTCGGCGCCGGCAATGACACCGCCGCCGCCGCTGCCGCTGGAAACCCCTGGCTCCCGCAGGACGCCCCCCCGCACCCCCAGCGCAAGCAGCCAACCCTCTCCAGCAGCACCAAGACCGAGTCACGCACCGAGCGCAGCAGCAAGAAGCTCGCGCGGACCAGACACGCGGCGCTCGCCCCCGCCGAGGCCGAGGCCGAGGCCGAGGTCGAGATCGATACCTCTGCCACGCTCCAGCTGGCGCCCAAGAAGCAGCAGCCCACGCCCGCAGATGCCGATGGCGATGACGGCGAGGACGAGGACGAGGACGAGGTGGACGCCAAGGACATCCACCTGATCCCCGCCCACAAGGGGGGCGGGAAAGCCGCGCAGTCGCAGCGGGCGCTGGTGCGGCGTGCGTTCGCGGGCGACGACGTTGTGGCGCAGTTTGTTGAGGAGAAGCGGGCGGTTGTGGCGGCGGAGGGGGACCGCGTTGTGGACGAGAGGCTGCCCGGGTGGGGCAGCTGGGCGGGGGAGGGCCTGCCCCAGTCACAGACACAGGCAGCGCGGGACGACAGGTTTGTGAAGGTGGTTAAGGGCGTTGTGGCGCCGGAGAGGCGGAAGGATAGGAGGTTGGCGAGGGTGGTGGTGAATGAGAAGCGGGTCAAGAAGGTGGGTTGGCTGCTAACTGCTACTACTACTACTACTACTACTACTACTACTCACTCTACTATTCCTTGATATCCCCACTCGCTTTGATGCTGATGCTGATGTGTGTGTGTGTGTGGCAGAACATAAAGTACCACGCCTCGGCCCTCCCGCACGTGTTTGAGACCAAGCAGCAGTACGAGCGCAGCCTGCGCATCCCCATCGGGCCCGAGTGGGCCACAAAGACGACGTTCCAGGACGCGACGATGCCGCGGGTGGTGGTCAAGCGGGGGGTTGTTGTGGAGCCTATCTCGGCGCCGTTCAAGTAGAGTGGTGGTGGGGGGGGTTAGTTGGTTTTAATTTCGTTAGTCTTTTGTGGATACATTTCTCTCCCTCTTTGTTTTTGTTTCTTTTTCGTTCTCTCTCTCTCTGTGTGTGTGTGTGTGTGTGTGGGTGTAGATATCTGCCTCGTGGGGAGTGGGAAAAAAAAAGTGGTGGTGGTGGTGGTGGTGGTGGTAATCATTTGAGGAGATGCTGCGTATTGTAGCTAGGTGCCATGAAACTACATTAGATAGAGCACTATTATGCGTCTTTCATCTACAGTGTGTGTGTGTGTGTGTGTAGATACGTTTAGATACATCTTCTTGAGCAGTCCTGCTGGTATATACAGCCATTCAATCACAGACCCATCCATCCATCCATCCGCCGCCACTACGACCACAGTACCATACAATGTTACAACACATAACTACCAGTGTAGCATAATATACATGCAGCACTGCACATTGTCTGTGTACCGCGGGGCAGCGAGTGACGCCTCATGGTCGCAACCCCACACAACCATCTCACCTCCCCTCCCCTCCCGCGCCCCGCAAATACATGCGAGTGACTTCCTATGATCCCCACCCTTCCACCTCCCACTCCCTTAACTCTCTCCCAACCACACGACCAATCGATATCCCCAACACCCGCGGACCGTTCATACAAGAGCCTAGCCAACTCCACCGACACCCAGCTAGCCAGCTTCAAACTGTAAAGGGCCAGCCCTGCAGCTGGCCGGTGAATTGAGGCCGTCCGCAAAATGCGTGCTGCTTAACCCCCCCCCCCCCCCCCCCCCTATTTGCTTATTGGAGATGTGGGATGTAGACGTAGACAGAGCCAGCCACGTAGACGGATATACTCTAATCTATTCTATTCCACCACTACAAACCGCGCTGCCCACACACACACAACCACACACACACAGCCCTTTTCCAGCAGACTCGCAGTGACTTCGCTCCCGGTGTGCAGCTTCGGGGGGTACAGTGCAAGGTCGAACTGTGGATTCATAGTAGTATACCGCGTAAAAGTACAGGTTGATAATTACCAAATCTGTGTCTAATATACTCCGCAACCCCCTCCCCGCCCCCACTGCACCGTAGAATAGGTGCCTCGTGTTTTGCTCATTGACGGACCGGTTCCCAAAAGAAATATAAAAAAAAAGGACAATAAGATAGAGGAACACAAAAACCGAGCAGAAACGAAAATAAAAAAAAGAAATCTGAAAAAGAAAAAACCCGCCATAACTAACGAAAAGAAAAAAAAGCACCCCCTCCCCCTCCCCCTCCCCCGCACGCTCACCCTCACACCCTCTCATCCTCACACTACCTCTTCCCCCCCGCCGCCCTCCTCTTCAACCACTCCGCAATCTGCTCATGCCTCGTCACAAACATGTACCTCCTCGCCACGCTCTTCCACTTGAGCACGCCCAGCTCGCCCGCATACCGCGCCACGTCCTCAAAGTCCTGCGCCGTCGTAAAGTCCTTAAACAGGAAGCCCTGCGTCGTCTTCATGCGCTCGCCCTCAATCTGCCACAGCCGGATCTGGTCGACGACGGTGGGCGGCAGGATCACGAGGTTCTTGCGCATCTGTGGGTGCGCGTGCACCGTCAGGTAGCTGATGATCTGGTCGGCGGTGATGCCCATCTTGATGGCCTCCTGGATTGAGTGGCGCGAGATGCGCCCCGAGACGAGGTTGGGGAAGCGGGTTGTGAGCCGGACAAAGAGGTTTAGCACTGCGATTTGGAGGGGGGAGTCTGTTTTTGTGTTAGCACTACTACTAATAATGCTGCTGTTGTGTTGGTAGGAGTGGGGGGGGGGGGGGGTTCAATACTGGTGTAGGCGTAAACGCGGTAGTTGGTCTCAACAATGACAAAGCCCTTCCCGCCATCATCGGCCTTATCCGCGCCTGTCGCCACCTCCATCGTCTGGCTCGCGCTGCGCAAGCCGCCGCTCTCACTCGTCAGAGTCGTCGCTAGGCGCGTGGGGTAGAAGCGGTCCGATGAGGCCTTGCGCTGGTATACGATGCCGTAGTCGCGCATGTCCGTGAGCATGGTGCGCTGCGTGAGCGTCAGCGTGTCGACGGCGTACGCCTGCCCGAGCTCCAGCGAGCCAAGCATCAGGAAGAAGTGCAGCACGTCCGTCTTCTCCATCTTGAGGTCCTCGGCGTAGTCCAGGTACTGGATCAGCAGTGCCCAGATCTGGGAGTTGCCTTCCTGGAGGAGGAAAGAGAAGCCGTTCTTTGTGATTGTTGCCTGACTGCCCTTGCCTCTGCTGCTGTTAGCCTTTTCCTCGGGAGTAGTGCGGGTACGGGGGCGCGGTCATACTGCCGCTCCATCAGCTTCCCGATACACAGCAGCTCAATGACGCCATCGCCGGGCTTCGTGTCATTGTGCGTGCCCACCATAAAGTGCAGGATGCTCTCAAACTTCTTCTGTGCATACTCGTCAAGGAAGGCCACCGTGACGTTCTTCTTGTCGGGCGTGTTGCACGGCACACCAAACGAGTGGTGCGACCCGCCGCCCGTCAGCGCCAGACGAAAGTTCTTTTTGAACACGGGGTCGAGACTGATGCCATCCGCGGCTTCGGCGATGATGTGCAGCCGCCGCAGCTTGCTGAAGGCGTCTTCGCGCTGACGGTGTGATTCGGGCCGGATCAGCGCTTCGAGGTCCACCAGGGGGATGGGTTTGTCGTTGTAGAGGAGGGTGGTCACTATCACTTTGGCTGTTGGGAGGGTTAGTGCTGATGAGTTGTGGAGGGGGGGGGGGGTGTGAGTGGCACCCCCGGGCAAGTGAGTGCGCGTACCTAGGTTTGGGAGCATGCGGCGGAAGATGGCGAGGGATGTTGCGGGCTGTTGGTACAGGCGGCGGAACGTTATTGGAGGGAGGTTCTATAGCGGTGTCAATTCCATCTCAACTCCTTCACAAGTGACTTCCTGCTCGCTCGGTGGCACCCCCGAGAAAACCGACTGACCGTACCTCCAAGTAGCTGAATCTGTAGAGGGCGTTAGCTATGTGCGCGCACCCTGCCAGTGAGTGGGTGAGCAGGAGCTACACGAGAGAGACTTACCCTCGAATGTTTCCGCCCGACATCGTGGGAGTTTGCGAGCTGTAGAATCGCCTTTAGAGCTCCGGCTTTCTCGACGGGCGGCGGCGGAGGTAAATAGCTAAGGCGCGCTGTGCGACAGAGAGCTTGGGGGCTGCCAGTTACCCGGGGGTGATGGTCTTGGCAGGCACGGTATTGAGCGGCCGTGGCGTTGTGAGGAATCCGCAATGGAGGGCGAGTCGAGAGTGGAATACAGAGTGTTATTGTAGTGAGTGAGTGAGTGAGTTGTGGTGATGATGATGATGGTTGTTGTGAGTGAGTGTGCTATAGCTGACAGCGTGAGTGGATGGCAGGGAGCTGGCTGATCATTGGCTCCACGTGACTGGCCGTTAGGGATGACTCGACCGTGCTGTGCTATTTGTGTGATGTGATGCCTGGGTGTTTTGGTGCGATGGGTGTACTTCACGCAGCTTGCTGGCTTTGTTCGATGTCAGGGTGATTCCAGGTGCTAAAGTGGAGATGTCTCAGACGGGCTGGAGAACCCCGGCGCGAGTGATGGGTGGTGATCCCATCTCTTTATGCTGTGGATATATGTATATATACAAGGCTCTGGGATTAAGTAAGCGAACCAAATGGGGTTTTGACAGGTGAGGATCCGTTCAATCACTTTATCCTAGAGCCTTGTACATACATGTATATAATATAGAACTAGATGGCATCCTTCTTCCAGAGAGAACGGCCCCAGGCACGGACGGGCCCACAACGAGCACAAGGCAGCACACGAGGAAACGCTTCCTGGTGAGTTGTGCGTTATACACAGAGATATGAGAGTACTGTGTATATGTAGGAAGACTCATGCAATTGCAATATGATGGCCGTATGGGCAATAGGCCAATACATGAATGTACATGTAGATGGCTCGATTACGAAGGAGGACGGAAAGCTAAGTACCTACATGTCTACATGTACTTTTCATATAAAGATGTGACGTGCCTACTTGTAGCTAGGCCAGCTAGACTGGACACCGCTGCCAGAACCGCCAGCCTATAGAATTATGCACATTCACATCCATTAATGCGACCCCTCTCCTAGTCTCGTACCCACCTCCTACTTGGCGGAGAGTTGCCATATAGCGGGGGTTGGGGGCGAGCCTACCTCTCTCCTTGCTATTAGAGTACATATAATGGGTGCCCACATGTAGACTCCATGATATGCGGGTGATATTCTATGATGTATACTACATGTAATGATCGTAGATATATATCTACTGCCCATGCAACAGTTCTAGATCGATATCCCATACCCCCCCCCGGAGAGATAATACCACATGTTTTCAAATGAATATGGCTGATGATGCAAATGGAGCTAGTTGCTTCCTCGGCAAGCCGTGGGGGGTGCATTAATATGCGCAGGGTTCAGAATCTTACATTGCCCCTGGCCCTTCATGTGGATTACGCTGTGTGCCCTGTATATATATATATGCTTCTGTACATGTATAACCTAGGCCTCCGCACCAAGCTCGTCGTATCCAGCCAGGTCTCCTATATACCGGAGGGGCTGGAGTTTTATATATCGTTCCGAAGCTCTTGGTGAGATCTTTTTGCTGGTATATATATTACTGTATTGGCAGCGCTCCGGCGTCGGAGAGGCTGCAGCTGCTGTCGGAAGCCTGTGAGCTGTCGGGGCCCAACTTGCATATACAGAAAATAAAGTTTCTTTGGCTGCCGACATGAAGATTAAGGTTTAGAGCCCGACACCGCATTTCAGACCCCCCCCCGGACATGTATGTATATATATACTATATAGGAAATGGAGAGCATCGGGGTTTCTTCCCGAAATTTGTCGGAATGTTAATATCCCAGACCGAGTACGAAGGCTACCTTCACATAACACCTTCATATACCCTCTAGCCCTTCATCTACCCATTGTGGGGTTCCGACCCATCCCTAATAATTCAAGTAATAGCCCATGAAGCAGACCAACTACACATACACCTAATCCACCAACCTAGGAGAAAAGAACCAATCGATGAACCCCCACAGATAAGAGAGCTTACTAGAAAATTTTCACCAAAAAACAAATATAAAACCGGCCCGCAGATTCGAAGAACAACCTCTCCGCGCGCGCCAAACCCTCCGAGGAACAGGGGCAGCCCGGTTGATACTTGCCGTATTTTTATTCTGTATGAATATTACTCATATTCATGAGGTTTGGACACAAAGCTGCTTCGCAATGGACTTTACCTAGGCCTTGCTATCTTGCCAGTTTTCGTGATACCAATTTACCGGGGCTTGGATCGGACAGAAAGAGAGAGAAAAAAAACCGGCAAGTGCTATATCAGCGCGTGAAGTGATAAGGCTGATAGGGCTTATCTCCAAGGCCCAAGGCCGGAAGAAAACCTTGGGTCATAGACTTGTTCATGAAAAAGAGCAACTAGTGGTATATTGCGATCGATCGGGCCTTAGACACACGAGTGATATCTCATGATATAATTTCGCCACCGAATGCAGGTACAATCAACTAGCCGTTAGGATGTAACATTGTGGCCCCGAGATAATTACAAATAGCATCTACATATATGCATGTACGAAACTATGTAGGCTGTATGATATCCCGTATTATGGTACAGCATGTCATGTGACTGTCAGTTGCGTATACTACAATTGTAGACAGCTTATGACAAGGGATAATAATATCCAAGTGACTCGACAAACTGTCCTCAACAATATTACGTTACCATATCAGTTAAAGCTAGAAACTCTGGTACTTTACCACTCTCTTTCTCATCCAATAACCTGGCCTCTCCATAGGCATATGTTGAAACACACATGTACAGCGCTTTACAGTGCCTAGGCCTATGAAGGCGGCACATATTGATATTCACCACTGGATCACCGGGATTACCGGGGGGGGGGACGTCCTATTCCTCGCCGGTTCTGATTGATATTTTACTTGATACCAGGTGTATTCTACACAGGTAATGAGAATTCCCGTAGGAAGTACCGAATCTGATATTGTTAATTCATTAGACACGGTTTTGTAAAGAACCAGGCCCCAGGCCTAGTCAAGTCAAGTCATAAGCCCAGCTATGATCAAATAACCGACCACCCTACCCCGAAGAAGGAAATATCAAACATAGAAGTGGTTTTAGAGCTGGTGACGGGGATGTCTCAAAGACCAAAAATCCCAACCCACCAATGCTTGAAAACTCCAAGTACCGGCAGCTAGTCCATGGGTGACATCTATCCACCTCTTCTACTCCAAATCTGAAAATTGGGTGAGAATAAGGATCCTCGATATGGGCAACATACGAAGCCGAGGAAGTATTCCGGTTGCTGAGTGAAATCCATGGCCGGGCGCCCAATAACCTGTGCTACAATCATTGACCCTCCGGTAGACACGTAAGATACATAAGGAGACAGCAATCCAGACTACTGCTACTGCCGGGTTATATATATACATTGTCTAAAGGCTACGTACTCTAGTCTACTGGTCATACGCCAGTCTTGCGCAACAAGAAAGAAAGAAGAAAAAATTTGTTGAATTTAGTCGTACCACACGAGAATTTTTTGTTGGGAGCAACGACGTCAGCTGCAACACTTTTATCTCAGATCTGTCTGTCAGCGACCAGGTTTCATAAACTGTGGGCATGACCGCGCGGGGTGCATGCTCTTCGAAACCGTGGAATGAATTTTTGTACCTGCAGCTGGCAAAGCTGCCATTTAGCTTTGGGTTTAAGGGTTGAGGAGAGTGGGGTGGGAGGGTGTAAGGGGGGGGGGGGGGGGAAGGTACATGTATGTTGTAGCTATGATATGTATTGTACCTACTCTAATCACAGACCTCGCCAGGCTGTGACTTTGGAAGGTGACACTTATGGAGTTATTTGGTGTGGCGTTGTGAGATACTGGTCTTATCACTTTTTATGAAGGCTACATGTATGTATTTTTTTTATCTTAATACTACCCAGGCGTGACGAGCACGTTACTAGTCAGGACTTCCAATAACTCAATGCTTTCCATTCGTTGTACAGGTCCGGCTTCCCACTACAGAGCTGCCTGATAGAAGAATTTTAAAGTCAATGAGGTGTTAGACATATATAATGTGACCTGATTCGTCGGTCGGCAATAGATGATATGATTTTATGTCGACTTGTTGAGATAGGACTTTAGGTACATGTATGCTGATCATGAAGGGCTTATGTTTGTTCTTCAATTCATCGCTTTGATATCTAGCAAAAGAGCCATTTGCGCGACCCTACAATTATTCAAACCAACGTAAGTGGCCGAATCCCACCCGATGGGTCGATTTATCTCCCAACCTTCAAGTCATTGTGCACCACATCATATGTACTTACAAAGGGCCAAATCGTAAGCCAGAAAACTACAACAAAGGAGAAAGCAGGAAGAAAATGATTTTTTATAAAAAAAGCAAACACCAAGAATCACCATTAACCTCAAGGTCCCTCGCTCTTCTTTTTCTTCTTCTCCTCAACCTGCTCGATATTATCCACAGGCACCTCCGGATACTTCTCCTCGATATACTCCAGTATATCATCGCTCAGGTCTCCCTGAACCACAATCTCATCCTGTCCCGCGGCCGCACCCTTCGTCACGCTGCTCCCGCATGCAAACTTCTTGCCAAAGTCCTTCGCAACCTTCTTCAGATCCAGCCCGAATGCCTCGAGCCCAGTGACAACAATCACGTGCTTGCGCTTCGCACGCTCAACCCGCTTGAGGACAATCTTTGACGAGAGCTTCTTGGCGAGCTCGCGCTCGGCTTTCGCAGTCTCCTTGATTGCCTTCTTCTCCGCAGCCTGCTCAGCCTTTTCTGCGCGAGCAAGGGCATCCACGGTTAGGTGAGACATTGCAGCCTCGACGGCTTCTGGAAAGGTGGATAAGAAAAGAACCCAGTCAGCCTATGCCCGTAGACCTGAAGGGAGATAAGAACGAAACATATGGGGTGGGGGACGGGTGGTGGGAGCTCCAACCAGTGTTGTAAACGGATGCCACGAGGTCAGGGTAGTTCTCTTCGAGCCATTCTTTGCACTTCTTTGCGGAGCTGCCGAACTCGCAGTACTTTTTGACTCGGTGTCGAGCGTTAGCATCACGTCGATGTACTGCCTCGCAGAATCAAAGAGCTGCGCCCGTAGGATAGGTTGGGTACCTCCGGGGGTAATGTGCACACTACCACCATCACCGATGTAACTCAGCATTGCAAATCGGACATCAAGGGATGGGGGGAGGAGCCAAAGAGCTGCCAATCGAAGATCTTACCTCCGCAGTAGAGAACGGTCCTAGCTTGGGGCTCCTGGGGAGCTGCTGCTCCTGCTTCTTCGCTGTTGTTGTTGTCGGCCATTTCTTGATGTAACTGAGCTGTGTGTATATCAAGTGGTGGTAGTAGTGGGTTTTTCCGTGGGGGACGTGTAGTCAAGATTGCGGCTCAACTGAGGGGTACGTTCACTGGCCCATGTCACGGTCGATTCCGGTCCCGCAGGCTTGGAGTTCCTTCGATCCCACATATACCGACATATGTAACTCTCTACAAACCTGGACCCCCATCAGCGAATTCAAGGTTTACGACTTTGTTCTTTCAGATGTTTCGCCAATTATTTCCCCGGATTTTACTCTCTCTGAACACACGATCTACAGAATAACCTATAGACCCCGACGGCTTAATTCTGCGCGCGCGATTGGTAGGTGGTCTGTCTTGGATCAACTTTTTTTACGCCGTTCCCAGCACAGCTTGGATACTCATCCCCATCACAGCCCCTCACTCGGAGAAATGATTCGACTTTGTGCACAGCTTCAGCTTTGCTTACTCACCTTTCACCTCTTTCTTGCTAGATTCCCAAAATAATTAATTCAGAGAGAAAAGAAAGCCCTGCGCGCGCAGAAACACGTCATGATCGAGACGCTAACTGATTATAGTAAACTATTTGAGAATCGACAATTCTTCATTTTCACTCGGATCCCTCTCCCCCTTCTCTCTCTCGATGTTGCTATTGTTGATTGTTGCTCGTTTGTGTGTCGTCGGCGGGTGAGCGAACAGGCCACAGACATATTAAGGGTTTGAAATCGATCTGTTTCATTTCGTGCGGTGTTTTTGCGGGGGAAATTGCATGATATCATGTCGCAATAAAACAGCAGGTCGCGTGCCCTCCCACGCTCCCCCCCCGTCCCCCGGCCCTATGTAAGTTACATAGTGCCTAGGTACGCTCGGTCCAGGTAGGGCGCAAAGGACATGTGTAAAGGAGAGAGGATTCGCACACGGATAATAACTGCTCGCGCCGGTCCGGTTTTGTGGACTCGGTCCGGTCGGCGGGCAGGGGGGTGGGAAAGCTGACACTACCTTACCTTACCTTACCTTCCCAGACATCCTCGGCACCACCGCTCTGGGCCATGAAAGTGGAATTCGGGCACCGCGATGCCGAAGGGGTCACGTTTATTCAAAGCCTCACTCAAATTTTGAAGTCTTGGTACTTTCAAACCGTTCTAACCATCTTTAGAGGCAGTCGACGATAAGGAGGAGGGTGCCGGATAAGACATCACGAAGCTTCGACTGACTGACTGCACCCGTGGACCCTTTTTTTGGATACGAGAGGGAAGAAGGGGAGGGTTGAATTGTGGGGTCGAGATCTGGTGAAAAGGCTTGGGCTCTCTCGTTCCATGTGCGACTCCGGCTGGGGTATTGTGGGCCGACGACGAAGATGGATCATACCTAGCTGGGTGGGCATATCGCCGTTTTGTATGCGTAGCCTGCACCGGTAAACTACAGCGCAGATGGGGGGTATGGGGATGAGGGAGACATTTCTGCTTTCTAGAGGTACATGTAGGTACTGGGACTCTAGGTGGAGCACTGACTATGCAACTAATACTGCTGCAACTCGCCCCAGAGGGCGGGGAAGTCGGTCTGCCTATGTACTCCATTTTACCAGATACCAGAAACTCTCGGTTATGTAGATATGTTTTCTCCATGATGCCGCGGAGAGGGGAAGTTGAGGGAGCCAAAGCAAGATATGGTCTCCCTACATAAAAGTACTCATATGCTATGCTATGCTATGCTATGTAGGATCGCCATGAGGTTGCAGGAGAAGGACCCTATTGAGGCGCATAGCATAGCAGCAGCGGCGGCCCAGTATGAAAGATTTCATAAGTGCCCCAATGGCGGTGTACATGAATATCGAGCTGCAGCAACGACGCCGGAAATTACAAACTAGACCTGCAAAGGGCCGATAGGTTTGGGTCAAAGTAGAGCAGTAGGAAAAGGATGAATTGAATTTCTTAGCGGCATGTCCGTCGAACCTGCATGTTGTTATCATCATCATTGACCCCACCATGCTAGTAGCAATGCAACGGTGCGTGCTAGGCTGTATGCTGCCACTGCACGCACTAAATAAACAATCTCACAGTTGCTACTGTGGGAGAAAGGAAGGAACGCAACAACGACACCCGGACAAACGGACAGATCAGAGAACGAGAGAGGGGACGGTAAGGGTTTAGCATTACGTGCTTGGTGACATTTCAGCCCTGCAGATGGATGGTCCATGGATGTTCACTTTGTGGACCCTTCTCTTGCCACCGCTGCTGTGATGGGCGACATGAAGTTAGATCTTGAAACTGCACCTATTCAAGATTCGCTCTGACAAACACCACGTTTGCGTCTCTCTTCTCCCCTTCCTCTTTTTACTTGCTGCTGCAGTAGCAGGTATCTACATAATCTAGTGGACTCCCTTCCGCAATGCCTCATAGCGGTGGTTAAAATGGTTAATAATGGTGATAATAATAATAAATTTGCTTTCTGCGGCTTCGGGTTGCTCATGTTGATAGGTGCCTACAAGGTGTGACTTCTGACTTGTTTGCAGATACCTACAGGATACAGTAGCCGGATGTACCTCTAGTACTTCCACCTACGTCCATGCTGGCTGGTGTGTTGTTTCCTGAACCCCGTCGCCGGAAGGAACCTGCTCCCCGAAAGTACGTTTCCTTCATGCCCCCCCCTCCAATCCCTGGGCCGCCCCCGCAATGTTCAGAGTTTGTGAGTTGCTTACTAACTAAATAGAACCACTACGAAGGTGAGAACAGACCTTCTGGCCGTTAGGAGTGAAGAGAAATCGACGACGAGGCAACGTCGCGGTTGGGTCACCGGCCTAACTAACTAGCTAATTAGGGGTGAGAGACCTCAACAAAACGTGACTTTCGCCGGGGGATGTTGTAGCAAGGTAGAGTTTAAAAAAAAAAAAAAGGCAGAAACGTAATGGGATGAACGTTGAATGGGCTTTCGTAGAACCTTCCCAAGGTACTTCGACATCACAGAGATCATCTTTTGGAGGGTGAAGGGAAAGGGATCGTCATCGATGTGGCGTCAAACCAGAAAAGCGGGTTCCCCGGGTTTCTTTCTCTCTCCTCTTTCGCGCTCTTCGCAAGGTCATTCGTTGGCCTGGTTGTGGTTGTGTCTGAGAGCGCTCAACAAAAGGTTGAGGAGGTGGTTGTTGAACCCACAAGGGTGGTACACCATACACATACAGGTGTTAGCTTGGCATCTATGTCTAATGAAAAAAAACTTGGGCGGGGTGGGGGTGGAAGTTCGGAGGAGGGGTGTAAGCCTTAGACTGGGTTGCTCTTGACATTCTTGGAATTGGGGACTTTGCAAGGAGAGCAGGCGGGTACTTAGGTAGGCATCCAGGGAACTACGAGATATACGATAGAGTGTTGCAATCTTGCGCGCCCCGGCATTAATGAAATAATAACAGCTCGCGATTAATTGATACTGAGTTACTTATCACTCACTGGTACTCTACATGTAGTAGGGGTGTTTTTCTTTTCCTATGTCTGCCTGCGACAGCATACTGACGCAGTCGATATATCAATTGGAACCTTTCTTTCACAGGGTAGGGGGCATCTGAGGGGGCGGTAAACGATTGGATCGTGGAAGGGGGAGACAATGATACAACAGTTACAGGGGGGGGTAGTAATTCCGGAAGTGAGTGATTGAACCCTGAGAAGGCGGCGAACAGAAGCCCGCAGGGAAGAATCTCCGTTCGGAGTAGGTACAGTCTGTACGGCCCCGACTTGTAGGCCTATCTCCTACTCCAGGTGTTGTTTTTATTTTTCTTTCTTTTCCACTACCTGTTGCCGTTGGGATTCAACTGCCATCGTGGGAGGTCGTCGGTCAAGGAGTGTTTCCCTCGACTAGTTGTGTCGACATTTTCGTCTGAATTGGAATTTGATGGTCGGCCAATGCCCCAATCTCCGTTTTGCTTTTCAATTTTATTTTTCTTATCTCCTCCTGCTTCAATTTGCAGTTTGATATTGAGAGGAGTGGTCTATCTACATACCTACACGGAGATAGCTCATATGTACCGTACACTCCATTCCTGGTGTAGATTGTTAAGATATTGACCCGTAACCGCCCGCTGCACATACGTAAAGTCCTATCTATCTATAGTTCTATCCCACTGTCCATGGTTGTGTATCTGGCTGGTTGGCCAGCCCTATCAAGAAAAGGACCGCGAGGATGCCATGCCGTCCGTTATCGCACAGTTACTCCACATCCGAAGCCAAAATAGAGTTTTGTCCTTGCTGATCAGAAAGCTCTTTGGAGAGGGGAGTACGAACCTGTCTACGGCATATTTACTCTATCTGCTCTAGAGTATGTATGGAACATGCGCGCCCCATCCCCCTCCAGATCTAGAGAAACAAAGACAAAGGGGTAGATGTGCGTACAAGATATTCGCTAAAGTACTGGTCATCTTAACGTAATGGGGGGGGGTGGAGATAGGCGTGCTAGAGAAGGAATAAAGAAGGAAGGGAAGATCGGTGGTGGATATTGTTTAGCTGAGTGACCATTGATGATGGATTTGCTCCTAGGGTCCATCCGGCCAAGTATCACAACGAATTGCATGGAATTGCGAAAGAGAGACCTGTAAGTGAGTAGCTGTATGAGTGTGTACATATTGTATGTAGATGATACACTTGCTTTAAGGTATGTCATGGTAAGATTCTCTGTGGATGAGTACATGCCCTCGTGGTGAAGTTACTCTGGATATTCCAAAAACAACAGTTGAGGCATCCACACCCAACAACGCCTCTTGTCTTTCACCGCCCCCCCTCCCCCATAACCCGTTGTCTCCAGGTGGACGAGGATCCAATCCACCCTATCCACGCCCCCAATCCCTGTCCGAAACCTAGCTTTACATTTCGCTTCGAGGAGCTTTTCTTTTTTCACTTCAGCGTTCCTTCCATGACCTGCGCCTGCATCCATAGCTGCTGCTCACACTCTTTTGCTTCTTTCTTCGTCTTGTCTTGGATTTCTCTCTGCTGCTGCCAACTCCTTCCGGTTTCCGTAGTGTCGCTCTCCACCTACTCGTTCACACTCTCTCTCTCTTTTTAATATTTTTCCTTTCTCTCACTGTCCTTTTCTATCCCCATCAATCCTCCTCCTCTCCATTCCCACCAACCTACCCCCCCACCCTATCGCTTTCATACTACGCCCTGTAACTAAGTAATGCTACCGCCGCTGTACAGTCTGATATTCCGCTGTTCCCCTTGCGTCGTTTCCAGTCTCGGCATTTAACCACAAACCATCAGCAACTATTACTACCAGTGGCCTGCCCCCTTTGGACTCTCTGCACCTGGTCTCTTGTTCCCTCGCATAAGTGCATCATACAACAACACTCGCATCTGCTGGGAACCGGTCAAAACACCTGCTTGCCCGCACCAAACGTCTTATACCCACCACCACCACCTCGCCTTATTTTTTTTCTACTTCTAAAAAGAAGGGAACAGCAAAAACATTAAAGAGAGCCTCTACTTCAAGAACGTAAAGAAAATAAGCGTTGTTCTTACTGCCATTCCTGCCACTTTTTTCCTATTGTGTAATCAATCAGGCAGCTCACTCGACCAGACCTACAACGGTTAACCTTCTTGACTACTTCGAATTGATTTTTCATTACCAGCGGTTACCTTTGTCTGAGAAGTTCCCCACCATCTTAGTCCGCGCCCATTGACCAAAGCAATCCCCCACTACCAAACCAGACCAAACCAAACCAAATCAAAGAAAGAAAGGAAAGAAAACAATGGCCGAAGTCATGGCTGCACCTATACACTCTTTGGATGGATACTACTCATCGTCACCTCGATGTGGTTCCCCACAACCCTCATACCACAGTGTGCCCTCCTACGGTACTTCACTGCCTCGCTCGCAGTACCACAGTCCCTACGACACCAGCAAACTGTCGCCACCACCATCCTCAATCGCATCGTCCTCACCACCACTCTCGAGCATCTCGTACTCTGCAAGCTCGTCCGTTACTTCGTCAGTTGCAAGCAGCATTTGTTTGGATACCACCACTTCGTTTATAGATATTGATGATCAACTTTTGTTCCCGGTCTACGATCAAGGAACTGGTTCTTCTTCTCCAGAGTCAGAAACGCTTTCTTCGCCAAGTATCAGTGATTACCCCACACCAACGACGACGCCCCTCGGCCATCCATTGGTTGCTGAGCCCCCGCACGTGGCTGTGGTGCCTGCCGACGACAGCGTTGTCAGGCATGAGCCATCACGTCATGTCGACTACCTGTCTCATGATTGGAAGGAAGAGGACATCTGGGCGTCGTGGAGGTACATGGTGGGCAAGAGAAAGGTGTATAGCAATGCCGCCCGGTTAGAGAATGCTTCATGGAGGACTTGGGCAAAATCGAAATTCAAGTTGAGAACGGTGTCACCAGAGACCTTGAATTGGTAAATTCAGCCGAGGTAAATTTTATATGGCATGGCATTTTTGACTAATTGTGGGAATATATAGGCTCAAGGATTGCGATGTCACATGGCTGTATGGACCTTTATCTACTGGAAATCAGAAGTCTTCGCTGCTGGTTGACCCGCCTTCACCCACTGCTTCACCAACAGAATCACGATTAAGGACATCAGGGTCTTTCTTGGTGAAGAAACCTATTTTGAAGAAAAGAAGCATGTCTGAGGTGATGTTGCAAAGATCTTTGTCAAATTCGAGCCTGCTCAAACAGGCCGCGGCTGCAATTGAATCCCAGCAATCGGGGTTAAGTCGGCCCGCTATGGTCTCACGTGCAAACTCCGATTTTTCGACGTATTTCCAGGACTCGAAGAGTACTAGCGCCATCAGCACTAAGGAGCTTCCTTCAGCACTTTCAACCGGCTCCCAGTCACCTTCATGTGCAAAGCATATTCACTTTAACGACCAGGTACAGCAATGCATTGCCGTTGACAAGGATGAGGAGGATGAGGATGAGGACGATGTCTTTGAGGTGGAGAACGTTGAGGATAGTTCGTCCGATGAGGATGGTTTGATTATGATGCCGAAAAAGGGATCAAACAAATCGAATTCAAGGGGAAGCATTAGCGATCACCAGACGATCGCCATGCTGCCATCTACGACACTCAAAGCCGTTGAGGAAGTTTTAGAGGTCAAGAAGAGCGACACTTTTGGCAACATTGGCAGCTTCTTTTCATCGTTTGGGGCTAGTTCAACCGAGACTAAGACAGCAGATAAATCAGAAGGCTTGGCTGCAGTTGGCACAAAGTCATACATCTTGGAAGACGATGACGAGGATATGGCAGAACTTGACTGGGAGCCAAGCCGCTCTTCGTTTGCCACTCGAAGAGATAGTGTGGCAGTTACGCAAGACCGCTTTGGGTCTCGAGGTTTTGGGGCCAGCGCAGCTGCTGTAGAGGATGAGGACTTTGAACTACCAAACTACACGCACGACGAGGACGAGGATGATGAAACGGCAGCAGGTCTTTTTGGACGAGCTGTTGATGCAGTCAATACTGCTAGGGACATTGCGCATGTGCTTTGGAACGTTGGTTGGAGCAGATGAACGGTGGTAATTGGGGAATAGTGCGATTTGCGGGTGTAGCCGGGATTGAGCTTCGGTAATCTTGGCCGGAAAAGCTCGGTTCTGACAAGCTTCGCGCGTACGGAGATGAAGACCTATAGCTTCCGGTTCCGGTTAATACATCAAATGGGAGGAGTTTTTTTTTCTATGGTATCTGGTCGTGGCGTTTTTATCCTTTTTTTCTTTCTTTTTCTTCTCTCTCTTATCCACCATACTAGTTTCACCCGCCACCTCTCTTTGGGAAGGCGGGCGTTTAACTGGTGTCGAATTATCATTTTCCGACAGCCGGGTTAGCAGAATATTTCCCTGACTTTCGAAAGTAGTCGGGTTAAGACTAGATGGCATAGCACATCGTACAATATTCGACAAATTTCTTTTCCTTTTACTTCATTGGATCTACAATGCGGTTTTGGTTTTTATATTTGTTTCTTTTGTTTGGTATAGGTTGGGTTGGTTTGGCTCTCTTATATTACTATCGTATTTTTTGTTTTGTTTTCATGTAATATTCGCATTCCTTTTTTTACTAGTCTGCTTTATTTCTACCCACTCTATTATTTACTCTGTATCGGCGGTGGTGTGGCACTTTTTTTTTTCATTGATATGTCGTATCGTCTCCTATAGTAGTCGGTCGGTCGGTTGGGTTTCTCTCTTAGAGTGGGGTTTTTTTTTTCCTTAAGGAAAGGTAGCTCGCAGTTGTGCTGGTGTGGGGGAAGTATTATATGGCATTGGAAAACATTGTATAAAAGTTGTTTTTTGACAAATCCTTTCTGACTGTATTTTTTTCTCTGTCATTTTCTTTTCCTTTTCCTTCTTACATATTTCATTCTTGTTTCCATGCAAGCAGCTTATGGATTAAGCCTATCGATTGATTTGAATTGGCAGAAGGAGAAGGAGTGATTATGGGTAATACGTGGGACATGACCAATTTTTTATTTTTATTTTGTCTTGGGGACTGGAGAATGGGAAGGGATAGCAAGTAGTAATATTGGCATATATACCCCGGGGGTGTTTTTTGTCTCTGTGTGTGTGGTATGCATGTGTTTTTATATGGATTGAAATAAGAGGTTAGCTGTTCTATCTACTCTATTCCACCTATTGTGCAGCATTCTACTCTGCCCCATGATGTGGTGAATACTGTACGTGTGTGTGGTGGCCCCGCCTCCAAGCAAAACGTGCGATTTCGAATCTCGATGTTGTGAAGTCCGATGGAGAGCGTGAGGGAAGCTAGAGTAGCTGGTTGCACATCAAAACCCTGCTACCTACCGTGGCTAGCTGGTCAAGGATCAGGATAGCAGGTTGGTAGATCTTCCGTTTTGATGCGCTTCTTTACCGCTCGCTTGGGGGTTTGAGAGAACCTTACCCTGGGATGGGGGCCTTCATTAGGAACGTCCCGATACCGTTACCGGTATCCTACTTGTGCCACTTTCCTCTGTCCTCCACTCTCCTTCTACCCCGTCCGTCGGCACTGCCCGGTATTGGGGCCTGTCAACGGGTACTATGCTTGTCACTCTAGAGTGTAACTATACTTACATCCACTACCGTTTGTAGGTAGATAGTGAAGTACTATCTTAGAGACAGACAGACAGGGGGGGGTTGTGACAGAGCTGCCTGCCGGGAAACATAGAGGAGCTAGTTAGGTACTCTATCTATTCTCGATGGATTTTACCAGCCGTCCACCACCCTTTCTACCTATTTATTTAACCCTGAGAATATCACGCATGTCCCATCGAGTGGCAATCAAGCATCCTGTTGCTTGGTAAAGTAGTAAGTAAGCCTCACCACGTTTGCAGGCAAAACTGCCGTATAGAGTACGAGGAGATATCTAGCTAGCTAGACTACCGGTAAAAACCTGACCAGGCAGGCTAGGTGCGGGGTTAACGTTTTTCCGATACGGCGGATTTTTCGTCTCGACACCGGTTTTGATTTTTCTTCTCCCTTGGTTTGTTTGCCCATACACGACGTTACGGCAAGAGTGAATCCCTTAAACTCTCGGGATTTTCACTACTTTTTTAGCGCTGTCGATTGCCCCAAGCAGGAATACTGTTGCCCACCATGGCTAAACATTCGTACCTTGGAAACAGAGGAAGGGATAGGTAGTCTGATGGAGTGAAGTTTAACGGTCGTGCATACATGTAGGCATTCATTACCTACTCATTACCTAGGACCTAGGCAACACTTCGGCGTCTCCCCCAGGTTTCCGTCCGCGGCCGTAGGGTGCCGCGCCGAAGGCGGTATGTATGTACATGCAGACGGTGATGATGAGCAGAAAGCGCGGATTCTGATCGAGGCCAATCAATTACTCTACCTACTCCACCAATGCAGAGGAGAAGGAGAGGGAGTTCATCTCGATATGCGTGCCCAGAAAAGAAAAGAAAGCCACCACCTAAAATAAATAAAAAAGAAAAACAAGAAACAACAGAGGTCCGTTCGCACTAAAACTCCCTCGGAGGAGAGGAATAGATAGGGTGAAAGGGTGAGGGGATCGCAATGCGGTCTGCCATATCTAGTTATAGATCTCGTTATATGCATTTTCCACAGTGCAGGTGTAAAGCATGCAGCATGGGGGTGGTCGATCAGTCAGGGAGGTCCACCCAGAAGGAAGGGCCGGTGGATAATGTATCCCTCTGATAAGCCGCTACATACCTTGCCCTCCCCGTTATTCCGAAACATGAGATATCACTCGATGCCTTTCTTTGATGATAAGCAATGAGCCTGCTGCTGTCCCTTATCTAGCTGTGAAGGATGTGATTCCTTTGAAATCATGGAAGTCTATTTCGCACATGTAATATATGCGCCTCGCGAATCTCTTTACGAAACATGGCACAAGCATAATGCATCCGAGCAATAAACAGGCATTCGAGAATTAAACCGAAGGTGAGAGTGCTTCTATATAGTTAGCTAGCTGGCCCTGCAGGCCTGGCATCCAGTAGATAGTGACGCTGCACACCAGATATCGATCCTCATCACCTCCCCCACGGAGATGATCTTCTGCCATGAGCATACATTATATGCATCTTGGTGATGCCGTTACTGTATCTTATTGCGGTTGCGGTAATTGGTTTACCGGTCAATCAGTTTGTGGATCGATCGGGCCAGCCAGCAGTTGAAATTTAATTTCTAGGGCATTTTTCTTTGATGAGTCATGTCAGGGTGCGACCTAGAACTAGGTTAGCTCGAGCTGTTTTCTGCGCCGTAAGAAATCTGGGTATCTATTAATGAAGCGATTTCAGCTACCAGGCGCAGGCCTCCCTCCTTAAATCTTGAATACAGGTAAGTTCGAGCCTAGGCATTGTAGTGGTACAGTATATATATGTCGGTCCATAAATAGTCCAGGTGATATGGGCCCGTCTGTGAGTAAATGTGTGAGTGAGTTTCCATGACTGAAGAAAAGTGAGACATGCTGGTCCGAGAGCCGTATATGACGCCTAGCTCTCGAGATCTCGGGATGCTATATTTCACCCAACTCAAACATCAACAACGGTGCCGAAGGGGCCGATAGGGTAGGGCTTGTGCTCTGGCCTCCGTGCTCAGGTAAATATATACCTCAAGCCCCCAATACCATTTGCTCGCTGGTCGTGGTCTCATTGGGTGCCGTCTGTGTCTACTCGTGGGGGATATATCCCTCATTGTAGTTCGATCTCGAGGTATTTTTGGTTGAGGCCTTCACGCTCAAGACCTTCGTGCTCAAGGCCTAGCTTCACGATCAAGGCTGTGTCCGCCCCAGCCAATATGTTGGGGCGCTAGATAATTTTACTGTCTATTGTTAGTACTTCGACTTCCTTATATTATATCACTTCTTTAGCTATGAAATTTGAACAAATATAAATATAATTTAATTCTTGCTCCCCGGAAAAAACCCGCAACATATCGAGACCTGCTGAAACCAAAAGCATACGGAGTCAATGCACTTTCGTGGCCACTATATCTTGGCTATGGTAATAAAGGTGTGGAATTGCGGAAGCATCGTTTCTCTCAACTTTTAGAGTACTTGTAAAAAATACTAACCAAGGGGATAAAGTCTCTATTCATGCCTTTTATTCCTTTAACCCAACCCGGACAGTGACATTGCGGGTTCGGCGGTACGGTTTTTGACTACCAATATTATCTTACTAATTGCCTCTACCCTGTAATCGCGGGCCGAAGCGCATAATAATTTTGAGCAGAGCAGATCAATCTATCAATGCCTAGAATGACAACCAAATATTCGGATTTCGAAACTCCTAGAGGTTTGAACGATCCACTCCGCTGGCTTTTTTGCCTTAGAAGCTAAAAATACCAGTCCAAAATCTAGCTTCGCCTCACGCAACGGCAGCCTGTATTTTAGGTACAGGTCTGGACGAGTTATCTATCCATCCAGGGGACTCCATACCATAATTACTAACGAGCTTTCATGGACAGTAAAGATTCCTAGGCTAACAACTACTTGCCTCGTTGCACCAATAGATTGTAGATTTTGTCTTAGTTTTTAATGGCTGCCGGCGAATTGGCGAAAGTGATGTCCCATGGTCTATACGGGTTCATTGGTCTTGATAATTGATCGAATGCTTCATTAATCAGCCTCGTTGGTCCGAGTTCATGCACATGTACGTGGCGTCCTGAACATAAGCTGAGATTATAACGGGCTGTACTGATTTGTCTAAAGTACACTCCCAAGAGATATCACTGGATAAAAAGTCCCCGAATAAAAAAGCTCATATATCAAAGATTATGTGTAATTTGAGAATATCCTTAGTTGACAGCTAACTTGGTCTCATACCTAGGCACTACCGGTACTATGTCAAGACCTCAAAACTATATAACTATCCTTAAGCCTATGTAGTACTCTATATATGTGATGTTATATAGCTCATATCATAGGATATCACTCGATCCATGAATCCCAAAAATCCTTTTTTTTGTTTAAATCATTAATTGCATGCAGACCATAGACTATAGCAATATTACATGTACCCAGGGTGCTGGAAAGTGATGCACATTTTGGCCTGGCAATGTCCAAATACACCCTAATCTATATTTTGGCACAACACAAAACACTACCTAAAGCCAGAGTTCGGATACAGAACATCTGTGCTATGCCTGAGGATACATTGGCATGTGTTTAGAAATAAATATCCACCTCCATACAAAGAGCCACTGCAGCTGTGAGGTAGCGAAAATGTATCGCAAAAACCCAGAAACATTGATGACAAACATTCTTTTATTCTTTCATTATCAAGAGAATCTAAACACTCAAGTTTGACCTTGGTATACCCTTATGTGAACATTTATTCTCTCATTGTTGAGACATCACCGAATGTGCAAATGTGCATCATTTTCCGACACCCTGGGTACACCATGAATCCCTATTCCAGCGGTGCTTTATTGTCATTTTCGTCTTTATCTTGTTTAGTTAACCTTAATTGTATGCATGTAGCCTTACGTATGTACACGGCTATACTGTCGTTTATCCAGTGGATGAGTCCATAGGCTCCATTAACACAGCAATTTTTATTTTGGCTCTTGCCTTTATAAGTACTAGTAATTAGATCTAGAAATATTGTTTTTATTAGCTATAACGTAATTATAAGGAACTGGGATGTCAGTTATTACCCAGAAGTCAGATATATCAATATTGCTCAAGAGAGATGTAATTATAATTGACTTCGCTGGATGCTTAGATAAAGAAAAAATATTATCTAGTATGAAATCTAAGTTCTTTTTTGCCCCTAGTAGCAATATAGTGATTTTGAAGTTTTTCGAGTTTTGGTAGACCTTTTTTTTTTTTTGTTTAACTCATTTTGGTAGACCTTGATTTAACACCGGTTTTTAGTTTAACTGGACTCATTCAACTCTCGTGCAAATAAGACCTCATCCGACAGCTCAAAGTTGATATTTAAAGTCTAGACCATCCATTTGGATCTACTCGCCAAAAAATAAAGTCTGGCGATAAATCAAGTACCGTTGCAACGCAGCTACTTAATCCACCGCTAGACTTTATTTTTTGGAGTTTAAGCCACCCGACATTTTGGCAAACAAAAAAGATCGTCGGACAAAAAAGATTAGCGGTCTATGGTCAAAAGATAGAAACCAACGCAGGATTGGTAACTTTTCGCGCCAATCTTTTTTGTTGCCAAATATAATATCTGGTGGCTTAAACTCTCTAATACAGAGTTAACTAATAGCAAAACTGTTAATATTGCGGTTCATTTATAGACGCTATTATTGCTTTATTATTAGATATTTATGGACATGTTAACTAATGTACTAGGATTGAAAACAAGCTTATACATCTAGTATATAGGCATGCATAGTAACTTCAAACTGCATATTTTTATATTTTTCTATAATTGTTCGTGAGCTTTCCTTTGAAAAGGCAAACATCCGACATCCCGGTCACGTCAGACTTCAATTCACCGTCGGACACGTTACAAGTCTTATATATACCCGGCCCGACTCCGATGGTGATGTTGACCCGCCTGTTACTCGGTAGAGGGTTTAATTTGACAAGAAGTTGACGGAGAGACTGGACCCGGGATGGGAGCAGCAGGGTGGTGCTCTGGGCTTTTGTCGAGACTTCAATTGAGTCGCTCTATAGCTAGGATCCTCAGATCGATCCGGATCTGAGAATAAGATAATATAAAAATGACCAAGTTATTAATTGTTTGCCGTATAAATTACGACATTGCCCCCGGCCCCCACCATTAAATGACAATGTCACTTTCTAGAACAAATTGAGATTATAATTAAATTATTGGGTGTTTTAAAATAGTCATTTATATGAGCACCGGCGTTAATAGATGACTGTTATTTAGGTAATATAATCTTTTCTTTATTTTTTGTTTTGTGTCTCCTAGGCCTGAACTATATTATTTACTGCAGATAAGGTATATATATATCTCAGTCCGCCATTACCTCCATAAGATCTTAAGATTATATACTCTACGTATATACTGATGCTGCTGCGTACTGCTTTTACGTATGTCGCTGCCGCTGCCGCTGCCGCTGCCGGTGCAGGTGCAGGTGCTGGTGCTGGTGCTGGTCCACCACTCATATATATGATCATGCTAGCACTGTTGAAATTGTACATGTTACGTTACTGTCGTTGCTGCTACTTCCGCTGTTAATATTAATATATTAGTAGTGGTAGCTATGCCAATTAGCATGATAGATCTGGCTATGACCTACGTACGCACCTTGGTACTGGTGGCTATGGTGGTAGCGATGGCCTTGATATTGGTGTTCGTCGATCATGATTATTTCACCATGGCCAGCACGGAATAACGTATTATCAATTACCAAACGACTATCGATACAGAAGGAATTAGACAGGCAGCTCCATCGATCGACCGGACACGTCGATTCTTTCAAATTATCCCTCATCTTTCCCTTTAGCTACTCCTCTCAAAGACAAGTCTCCTGAATTCACTGCGTGAAGGATATATATATATGGATGATACGCGGTAATCACTAATTAGACTGTGATTGGAGATATCATTGATCTAGCCCTTCTGCTACAAAGCTGTGTATACCTAAGCCTAGTGTAATCTACTAAAATCGAGTGGCTTCACAGCTATTTGATATTCCAAACACCATTGGCCTAAAAACCTATCGTTTCCAGCATCTTATGACACCCAACCGTACTTTCGTTTCGCTTTGAATCTGATCACACTACCATATGCATTGATACTAGTCGACACCCCGTCTTCTCGACCTGTACATATAATCTCTTAAGACTACCGATAATCATAGCACTAGAAATACTTACAAGCGCGCTGGTCCCAACTGATCTATGTGCAAATCCTTCCCATCCCGTACAGCCAGGGATGTAGGTAGTACTCGGGGAGGTGGCGAAAGAACAGACCGATTAGGCGCAGCTAACGGATAGTTGAGTGCACGCGGGTGGTTATAATACTAGCTAAACATGCATAGTACGAATGGGAGAATTCGAACAGAAAAAGGTATCTATCATATCGAGGTTCATGGAGAATGGCAAAGAAAAGGTAAAAAAAAAACTGCCTACAGAAAATAGTGCACAAGTTCTCAATCTTACTTCCGAAGCCGCGATTGTAATTGGAATTAGAGATCCGTGAAGGATTCGGGGTTAATTACAGTATACTAGCCACCCACGGATATATATAGTTATCGATAATTATAGCTACTTTATATCTCATACTCATAGTCAATCAGGCCAGGGCAATGATATTGATGTATTAGAAGGGCATCAAAGTCTTCTGGGAGGAATCTTTGTAACCCGCCGAACGCTAAACCCAGATACGGTTATTTAATCATTGGCATATATGCATATTCGCCATAATAACTATAAGGGTTAGGGCTAGGTTCGGCGTATTTACCTTTTTCTTCACAGCAGGTTGGTTACGCAAGGAGTTATAGTGGTATTCCTCAAAGGCATGTGTGTGGATCGGCCTACTTCATCGTCGGAATGTAGTGTTTTTAATGTCATTTTTTTTTTATTCTTCACGTGATTGATCATGATAGTCACGCCATGGCCTGAATTAAACAAAAAAACAAAAGTCACGCCATGGCCACGCGTGCACGGTGGAAAGGCTGCGGTTACAATCGACTTGCTGTATCTACGAAACTTTTTTACATGACCAAGGCTTTGCTCATAAACTTTTTTGGTCATCGATAGTAATAAACTAAGCCGGGCTTAGAGAAATCATATATATCTTAATCTCATGTAGAATCTAATGGTTCAAAAACAAAAGCAAAGCTCACATACAGAGAATGATTGATCATGAGTGATTGATACTTGTAGTTTATCTGTGTAAAAGACATAGAGATGTTTGTATAGAATATATTCCAAAGCAAGTTAAAACAGAGAGAGAGTAAACGCCAAATCGCAAAGCCATCGAACTTAAATTAAAGCGTAAAAATATACAAATTCCCGTATGTACTAGCTAGCCCAGCCAATTAATTCCCGTAACAATTGCAAAATAATTAACCAATATCATCGATCATTCAATATTTCCCCTCAGAACCCTTCTCAAACCCCTAATCATAAACATAAAACTCGTCGAACCTCCTCTCACCCCTATTTTCCAGCACCTGCATCGCAGTCCTCGACTGCGGGACGTCTTTTCGCATGAGGAGGAGGTTGATATTGTGTTTCATTTTCGCGCCACTCGAGCCAGTGACAGCGAGTGCGGTGACAAGAGGACAGAAGGCTATCACAACAGCTGCGTAGCCGGCTATTTTTGTTTAGATTTTGATTTAGCATTTAATTGTACATAATTGTTAGAAAGAGAAGCTAGAAAGAAAAGTGTAAACACGTAGGTACGTACGGTCAACAAGCCTCCTTAGAATAGTTGCCATTTAATTAAAAATAGTGCGGGGTGATGATTGGGCGATTGATTAGTCGTACCTTGTACTCTGGAGTTTGTGGATAGCTACTGAGAAGAAGATATTGCAGTAGTTTATGGGGACTTTATAACAAGAGGAATACTAGCGTCGGGTGAAGTCGCGTGAATGTGGACTGTTCGACGGCCTCTTAGTCGAAATCAGATCATGGTATATCAACTATATGTCTAATAGTCTTAATTACTGCAATTATAGGGTCTCCGAATCCATACGATTGGCTACCCGCAACCTTCTGCGGATAAAATCGTACAGGGGGGTTATGCAGAACTATCAGATGTTACTGACTAGAAGAAGCAATGGTTTTGACGGTCTGTGGTTTCATAATATTTCACCCGTGTTATCTTTTGGCGGAGCCGGGGGAGCCGGGGGTAGTTTTCTGGAGTTCGGCGGGGGAGTAACAAAAGCGAGTGATCTGCCGTGGATAGTGACATGATACGATGTACTACTCAACATTTAAATGCTTGTTGAACGTTTCAGCCGGGTAGCTTATTAGGCTTGATGTTGGGTTGGGCCACGCCCGCCTCTGTGTATATAGGTATGGTGCGCACCACGATAAAGGTGACACATTGGGACGACATTTCAAGAGCCTAAGGCTTTTCAACAAAAATGTTAAAAGAAATGTAGAAAAATAGAACTCTAGTACAAAAGCTAAATATTAGTTCGATTTTTCTCGATTTTTAATATCTATCTTGGATAAAAAGCCTTAGGCTTTTGAAATTGTAGGTTTTTGTATGTAAAATGCGCTAAGCATTCATAGAATGGAACAGGCTTGGCAGGAGGTACACAACAACACCCCAAATATGCAGGCCAATATTGTAGGGAAGAATATTTGGCTAGGCTCAGAATATATAGAAAATTTAAAGTCAATTATTCTGCCCTAAAATAACGATTTATTATCTACAATATTTGGGTAGTTCCTGTCAAGCCTGTTCCACCCGCCAAACCTGACTTGTCACCTTTATGATAGTGCGCACCATACATACATGGCTCGACCTGTAAAGGAAAATCTGGTGCTAATGCTTTATTATGGTGGCGTTCAATAACGCTCTCTAGCCCTATAAGTAGAAAAACTGAAAAGGCACTCCAGGTCCTGTCTCGAACTAGTCGCTGAGGTTTGATATACCCTGGACATTGCGAAGCTAGTGCTACAAGCTGTAGGTGTGTACACTTGACTCCTGCCAATTGTGGTTTGCTTTGTATGGATGCTGCGGGATATCTCGGGTAGAATAAAAGGGATAAATTGAACGGGAGTGTGGTGAGCGTTCGGAGGTAGCGAAAAACAAGTTGTGGAAAAAGGGTGTGGATTCTTTGCGAGTCGAACCTCCGACCACGCGATTTTAAAAAAAAACTGTTTAGCTCATCTTTGTGAAGCGTGTCATCCTTAGTGCAGGGGCCATGCTAATCTTCTCTGTATCGTTTCAAATTGACCAAATGTCCCGAAGGACAACACCTTCATTTTTTCAGCTATTTTGACAGCCTTAATTCACTAAGCCACAGCACCGCCATCGCTACAGCCACACCCCATGGGCTCTCACAAAACACTCAACACAGTCGTGAATCGAACCACCCCCCGTTTATAATCCTCCAACAACTGTCCACAAACAGATAAGTGACAAGCTACATGTATTTTCTAGTGGTCTTAGCCTTGAGGCTTGCGTTGCACTCATACTGCGATTCATATAAAAGCACACCCAGATTCTTTAATAACGATTTTAGCAGAGGCTCCAGAGAGATTCTAGGATAAAACTGTATCTCGACATAAATAACTACATTGGAGATGAAATAATCTCTGTAAATCTGATTGAGGTGGCACTAATTGATGCGATTAGCTTGCTTCTGTCTTGGTAGAAACTCACGTCATATAATGTCACTCGGAGAACACAATCTCGGTATAGTACTGTACTTCCTTTGTAATAGCAATGATTCGTTTCATCCAACAAAGCCTTTTGAAGCTACCTGCTCTGCTCTAGAGTATCTTTCGTCCAATAGTTGCCTGGTTCAGTTGCGGACCTGCAGGAAGCCAACAACAGCGGGAGAGGAAGGTCCCTGGCAGGGACGCGAGGCCTGTGCGCCAATCGCGAGGCTCGCGACTCGACTTCATCGGGCACAGACAGGGAAGCTCCGCTTGTCCCCGCAAGAAAAAAGACTGTTATCCTTCATTCATCGCTTGCGCATCCATTCGATTCACTGAAAATTTCACACCTTTGGTCCTCGGAGAATTGACCACGGGGATTTCCATCCCTTACATGTTGGAATCGCTACCTTCATCCGCTGTGCCTGTACAGTTCTAGCTTCCATTCTTTTTTCTTTTCCTTTTCGACATTCCTCTGGCTCGCCCCTATTCGCCCAACGGAACCGAACCGATACTACGAGCTTCGGCTCTTCAGGAAACATGGATAATATTTCGGAACTTATCGAGCGGCTATCTAATGATGAAGTAGGTTATTGCTGCTGCATAGCTCTCTACATTCCAATCTATGCGGTGGATAGGAGCAGGCGGAGGTGTCGGGGGGAGATAAAAGATACATGCATTGACTAAGCATCAACAGGACGCCGTCAAGAAAATGGCAGTCTTCAAGCTTCAATCAAATATCGGGGACCCCTCATTCGCGGAACGATTCATTGCTCAGGGAGGCCTGTCGAAGTTACGGGAACTAGCGTTGACAGCAAGCGGTAATACTCTGGCGTATTCACTCACCTCATTCTCACGACTGCTAGAACTCGATAAAGGTTGGGATTATGTCAATGCCGAGCTTATATCACGGGTAAATTTCGACTCGGAATGCTTGCCAGAAGAGTTGGGAATTTGAGCTGACGAACTGTCATTAAAGGTGGTTGAACTGATAGTCACCCATCCCCTCGTAAACATCCTCCGCGGTGCAATGTCGATCCTAGTTTCTATTGTATCGCATCCACATATAACCTCAGCACGTGGTTCATACACTGGCCCATTCGGCTTCCGGGCGTTGAAACCAGCTATTGGGGCACATCCGCAGTTCTTGGAGATGCTGGTTAGCCGGCTATCGTCGGCTGATCATGCGCTTTGCGCGAACTCTCTGCAACTGATAAATTCTTTAATGCGAGATGCTATCACGAATGATGCGGATAACGAGTGGCCGAGGTTTATCAAAAGGTTGCAGGACTTGGGAGTTATTAAGGCTGTCTTTGTAAGATCAACACCTACCTATTCAGTCGGCAGACCATATATCTGACTAGATTGCCTTATAATAGGTCCTTATGCAAAGTTCAGCCCTACAAGATCTTGCCCACCCGCTACTTGAATTCCAAGCGCTTACAAAGATATTGCTACGAAGATGGAGAGATGTTAAGGTAGATTTGGAGGTAAAGGAACACCGGATAGCTCTGAAGGGCCTCTATTTGGCTAGTGCCCCAGAGAAACCTTCAGATCCTTCCTCAACAAAGAAGAAACATAACCCTGAGAAATGGAGGAGGCTAGGGTTCGAGACTGAATCACCAGCGTGGGAGTTTGGTGAAGTTGGGTTCTTGGGAATGATGGATTTGACAGATTTTGTGAGAAAGGACGAAGATGGATTCCGGAAGGTTTGTTTTTTCTAGCTTCATCAAGTTGCAGTCGCCCTTGAGATGCGCGCGTTTCTAATATTTAGCAGGTTTTACTGGAGCAAAATGCAAAAACCCTGGATCTCCGCTGTCCCGTTGCTCGTGCTAGCATCACTGTTACGCTTATCCTTTACCACCAGTTTCAGGTTGATAGATCCGATCTTGACGATGCAAAAACCTATGCTGTCCTCGAATCACGAACGAACTATGAGCGCGCCTTTCGCCCCCTTCTTCTTCAATGGTCACGGCTTCACACCGCCGGCCTCCAAGCCTTCCTTCGATTATGGACCGAGACAGGTGCCAGCGCAGAAGATTTTGATAAGGTTGCAGAACTCGTAAGAGTATTAATCTACCATGTCGTCGGTCAAGCACCTCGGACCAAGGAAGTCCAGGAAGTAGAGGAAGAGTTGACGCTGTTTGAGTATCTCAGACTGCGGGATTTGCAAATGGAGATACTAGAGCAGTCATATGAGAGTGCGTGGGGGAATCACTTGAAACAGGTCAGGGAAGAACTGAAATCAGAGGCTTTCCAGTTCGTGAAGGAACAGCGGATAAGGTGTCTTTTGCACGGCGCATGGTTCCCTGTGACGGTTGCTCCACGAACAGAAAATGGGACGACGCAGCAGAAGGAGCAGAAGAAGACTCAAGCGCACTCAACGGCGTGGCGTTATGTGAGACTGTCACATAATCGCCGATATCTGCATTACTGCGATTATGAGATGGAGACTGCGTATGAGCCGAAGCTGGAAGAGCTTCCCGAGAAGAGTGAGTTATGCATCTTTCTTTGGTTACCAGAATCCTTATTAATATGGTTTTTATGCAAATAGTCGACCTCTCCATAGTCTCTAGTGTAGTCTCAAATGTTGTCCCTGCGTCCATCGTCTCCAACTCGTCTACAAACACTTTAACCCAAGTTTCAAAGCTCGGCTCTACCAAGATAACGATCCATGGGTACCCGCCACACGACTCACCAGACCGCAAACATGCCAGGGAGGTTGTTTTATTGACCCTGCACCCGCAAACTCATAGCGTTGCTTCTGAGTGGCTGGATGGGCTTCTGATGCTCCTGAACCAACAGCCGATCACCAGCGAAACTAGTAAACTCATCAACCTAGTGACAAACTATGGCCTCAAGATCCGGCTGCTGAATGTGAGGTACACGGATGACTTCCACACAAACCCACCAGATTTACCGAGCCGGGAGGGAGTCGATGATGATTATTATTACAGTTTGTTTGTCTGATTCTGTAGGCCTACCTATTTTTTGTGTGCAAAGCGTGCTGGACATGATCATATGATTATTGGTACATGGGTGTAGGGTGTAAGGAGCTTTTAATGACTTTAATTCTTGTGGTTTCTGTTCCCTTTTTCTTCTTCTCTTATTCTTCTTGCCTATATTTTCTTTGTCGAATACCGCGGACAAGGCCTCGCCGTCTTGTACTGAATTTTTACTTTACCTTACCTTGTATGATTCTTTCTGTCTGTCTGGATGAGTCTGCCGATAGAAGGGTGGCAGTTAGTGCTTAATATGAATATCTCGACTTTGTCCGAGTGTAAAATACCCGGCAACGGCCCTCAATTCTCTCAATTCTCTTTCTACCCAACCAATGACATCTGCCCATCCATCCCAACCCGTGTTTACGTGCAGAAGCAGGTGCTCTTCGGGAGTACACGAATCGCGCTGAACTCTTAACCGTAAATTCTCCGAAGAAAACACCAACTTTCATGAAGGGCGTTGGATTAATTATTGGCTGCACATATGCAGATTGCCCGCAAAGCGAGCCCGCGGTCCCGTCTTGCTGTCCTGTTTTTATTAGTTAGGTTGGCTACTCATGCAATAATTTACGTTGTTCAACGAATCTACATATCATGGAAACCTCTTCATGCGGCCGGCCGACTATATGAGCGGGCTTGTGTGGCTTTCTTTTAACGGTCAAGCTCTTTACGCTAGCGTACTTCCACAACCCTCATTTTCACCGCCCTTGAGGCGTCAGATATATAATTCATCATCCCAACAATGTCTTATAAAAAACAGAAAGAAAGAAAGAAAGAAAAATCAAGACACGCAGACACTAATATTATGAAACTCGTTCATCAAATGAAGGTTATCGGCGGGTATCAAAAACACAGGGCCACCGAACATAAACCTCGAGCTCCCGAGGGCGGCCATAATTCCAACATGTGCATCTTAATATGCCCACAGAACCTAACACTTCCCAATACTGAGATACTCCGTATCCACTATCTCCCCCTCAAACTGCAGCTGTGGTGGGTGCAGCTGTGGTGGGTGCGAAAGCCTCATGCTGTCTATGATGAGGCGGCAGTTAGCTCCTTAGCTCTCCAATTTAATTACAACCATCAACCTACCAAGCCTGGAGGTCATAGACGCCACCTCCTCCTTCATTCTCTTCTCTTCCTCCAGCATCCTCGCCTTCTCCTCCATCAATTCTCTCTTCTCCCTCTCCAGGGTCTCGTTCTTCTCCTTCAACTCAATAACCCTAACCCTCATTTCCGCAGCCTCCGCCTCCATCCGCTTTCCCTCCTCCAGCATTCTCCCCTTATCCCTCTCAAGCGTCTCATTTCTCCCTTCCAAATCCCTAATCCTAACCTCGGTTTCTGCTATATCTAGATCCTTCCTTGTAAGTTTCTTCCGCAGCGCATCCCGCCCCTGCGAGATCCCCTCCTTCTGTCTCACATGCCGCACCAGCACCGCTCTGAGGTCCTCACAGAACACCGACAGGTTCACATTATTGTGCTCCAGCAGCTTAAACGTGTCGGCGATCAGGGTGTCCTGAAGCCCCCTCCCGGGGCTGCCGATGTTGCGGGAGCCAGGGGTGGCGGGCGCATAGGCGGGCTGGGATTGCGGCGGCGGGGTACGCGGGCGCGGGCCGAAGAGGGTACGCCGGACGGGGTTGAGGGTCAAGATGTTCTCAGAGAAGGAAACTGAGGGGTGCGGTCTAGATGGGGTTTGAGCGGTGGCAGCTTCGGGGTGGAGGCGCGCATCGCGGGGGTTGGAGGATGAGCTCGCCTCTCCTGGGCCATATGAAAGATGTGATTGATACAGCCGCACATTGTTTGACTTGGTAGGTGACGACTGGGTATCAATCCTCCGCTGTTTCCGCGGGGTTGCCATGCCCTGTGAGGAGTGTAAGGGTCCGCGCCATCTCATATGCGGCTCTACATCCTCCTCCTCACGCTCGGAGTCGAGCTCGGTGCCAGACGTGTCATCTTCAACGATACGACGCTTAACCGGCGCCGCCACTACGTTCCCGGGAGCGGGGTTGGCCCTGGTGTGTCTTCTGCTGCCTGTGGAGGGGGTTGGAGGGAATGATATGTTGGTCTGTGTGAGGGGCTTGGGGCGTTCGCGGATAAGGGCTTCGGATTCCCAGAGCAAAAGGTTGCAACCTGTGTCGGCATTGGGGCATTTGTAGTCTGTGTGGTTGTGTTATATATTAACGATCCTGATCCAAATTTTCATGGGGTGGTTGGTGGGGTTTGGGTACATTGACGGCCATGGTTATGATTTTTCTTTCTGACGGTGCACTTGACTGCAGGGAGTCTGTTGCAAGTATGGGATTCAAGCATTAGTGATTCATCTTGGTATATATCAATGGAAAGGGCCGTCAAAATTTCAGTTGTGCTAACCGTGGATTGCAATTGCCTGTGCGGTGCGGGGTATCAGTTATCAGTGGACCAATCAATCGAAGTAGCAGGGAGGCGCCCACATCTCCAACCGTCGACATCCAGAAGTCCTTTCATACTCCGCTTCCTTATAATTGGATGCCTCTGTGTCTGTGGCTCTTCCGTGGACTGCTGGGTGGAGTTTTTAACCATTGTGAGTACTGTGTAACGTATCTAGGGCGGATCCCTGGGGACGTGTTGTTGTTGTGCCGGTTTACAGCCTGGGGAATTTCGTGTTTTTGTAGTTGATACCGGGTGGGATGGACTATTTTGGATGGTGGGGTGCCTGATGATTATATCTCGTCGGCGAACAGTGACTGGAACAATCAGCTACGAATCGTAACTCGCAAAAGATATCCCCACTCCCTATCAGGTTATAGTGAAAGCTATGAGAATTTTCAGGCTGGAACCGTACTTAGATATATGATGAATTAAACCAAAAAAATATACCCAGGTCCTTATGGTCATAAATTATCACTCGGCGATAAACAGCTGTGTAGGTACGGTACAGCCGCGTTCGAAAAGACTTGGTACCCCAGGCCAATCCACGAAGGAGACTTTTCTGCTTTCTAACTCTCTTATATTAAAAGTCATAATTAGAGAGAGCTTTAATATCTCCATTGTGATCATGTCTTAAACGTTATGAATGTGCGGGAGCAAATAGACCCTTTGCGCAGATAGAGCTGGCTCTAAATTCTACTTGTATGATTGGTTGATGAGAGGATCGACGCCAATCAGGTTACCAGAATTTGGAGCTGGAGTCTTTTGCGCAAAGGGTCTAATATGGTTGTTGGTGGCTACAATTCATTAACTCAATATAGTAGGGTGCCAGGACTCTTCGAACGCGGCTATATACAGCGCGAGGTAAAATGACAGGCAACCAAAACTACCTTAAACAGAACGAAAACACACATCCCAATTGAAATCAGACTTTATAGAGTAAGACTTTAGGTATCAAATTTAATATACCTAAAAGGGCACTCTCCCAGATCAGATCCCTTCGTGTGTTTACACGACCAGGCGCTAATGGGCAGCTCAGCTTTTACTCGGTAATAAACCTAAACCTCATTCCGTTGTGAAGCCACCTTCTGTGACCTCTCCTATACCTTTTTCAGGTGTCTCCACAGTCTGTAGGTAGGTAGATTTTTTTGAATATCACCACGCCGTCGCGGGCCTAATACGTCTCCGATTTTGCTCTGACGAACGAAGGGATAGACGGAGGACATCGACCCTTCGTCTGTATTCAGGATTGGGCGCTATGAGGGGGGCTAAACCGGTCAAGCAAAATCTCTGGTAAATCCGCTACTCATAGACCTAACCCTCACTCCGTGAACCTCTTTAGTAGAGACTTTGCGCAAATGGAGCCAGCTCTATATTTTGATTATCTGATTGGTTAATGGTGTGATTGGCACCAATCAGATTGTCAGAAAATAGAGCTGGCTCCATTTGCGCAAAGTCTCTAGTATGAATGTCACGCTCGCCACCCTTCCTTCAGCAGATCTCTTTTGAACGTGTTTGTTCTCCGTTTGGCAGCATTACAGAGTCTGGTAGAATTAATGCGAAAGTCAGAGCTAAAGGTGTGGATTTCTTAGTCTGTGCTCACAGTAGAAATTCCTTCAAGAGATAATAGGACTATCGGGTCACGGAAACCCACTTTCGCAATAATGTGACCACCCTCTGTACAATCCAAGCACAACTAGAACACTGAATATCACCACGCCGTCTCCTAATACAGTCCGGCAAGTTGTGAAAACCGGGAACAGACGAAGGGATAGGCTTATGATCGATTCGGTGTGTCGTGATCTATTCACAAACAGGGGCTAAGAGCGTTCATCAACCGCCTAGGCCACCTAGTGACGCCAGACTACCAGGAACACAGCAAGAAGGAACGTCTCGAGATCTTTTATATTTCTAAGGTAATTGTAATGCACGAGTGCTAGATAAGGATGTGTTTACGGTTCCCTAGAGTATTTTTAAGCCTCTTCCCTTGTTCTGCGAGTCTACTATTAACAGAATGCTAGGCCTTGCACCACACAAATACTGGGTGGTTACGGTGCGAATTGAATGTTGCATCCCTTGGGGCCGGAGGTCAGAGATACACTCGCACATGACATGCTTCTCGCCCTCGCCTTCATGGCATACCCTGCAGGCCGTCTAGCTTCCCAAAGGACACCCGTACCTTCGCATTAATTAACCCACACTCGATGCTTTCTAGTCGAGCTCAAATGTGCCATGATCTTCGATCTGGGGCTGCCCCCGACCTGGGAGTTAAGCATATATGCTCTTGGATGGGCTACCAGAGGACGGTTTTGGTCGGCCACGGAATGACAGGCCCGCCTATTTTTCCCATGGGCTGGGCCAGGTCGGGCCCTACGATATTTAGAATCTAATTGACTCGGTCCTATTTCCATAGACGAAAGTCTCCAATTAATGACTTAAACAAAAAATGAAGGAAAAAAATGGGAGGAAAAAAATGGGCTCGGCCGAAGCACACTACTCGAGTGATACACTGTGACCTCAGCACACGATGCAAAGCCAAGCATCCCTTGCTCGACAGACACCAGATCTTTCATACACCCTTTGATCGTGTCTCTTCAAATACACGCCAAACGAAGCACACCGAAAACAAACCTGCCTCCGTTATTACCTGCCCTACAGGGATCTACAGGAACGAAATTTTAAGCATAAAGCACGTACCTACGCCTATGTAAAGGGCCGGTCGGCCTTTGCTCTGCACTAACTGGTAGAGGGGTACTAAACGGCGTTATGTAAACAACATCGGTGTGGTACAACTAACCTCCCTCCTAGATTTCATTCTAGTTTACATAAAACGGCCGGTAGGTGGGCGGCTGCCCCTGCGCTTGAGCCAAACTTTATATTATGCTCGAGAACAGCGGTTTTGGGTTCTAGATTTAATAGACGCTTTTACTCATAAATCTAATATATTAATATAAATACTGAATTCTGAAATCTGGTAGACTAGTTAAGACTAGATGGCGAGAAACAGCAAAGTACCACGCCAAAACCGCCGGCTCATATTTAGCCCTGACCACTACATGTACTTACACGTAAAAAAAAAAGGCATGTGAGCTAGTATAGTTGCTGTACTCTAGATAGTCTTTTGATGACATATCTTCTGTTCTACACCTCGCTGGACATATCGGCGCGTATAGCCCACAACTTTAGTGATACAAGGCTGGCAATAATGTTTCTTGTCCAATTAACCGTCATAGGTAGTATCTTAACTTCATGTCCGACACAGCTTATCGGAGATAAGGGGTGCCTGTACTGTACTGTAAGTACAATTCCTTAAATAGTACTACCTAAACCTACCTAGGCACAGTACTGCAGCTACTGTGAGCACCTAGATACATGTACTCAGTCAAACGCATCTACTTCCGTACACCTCGGTCTGCCTAATAGCTCCTTAGGGTTCACAACCCCCAGGCTCCAGGCTGAGTGACGCTCACAAACGAACCCCTGCTCGGTACCCCAGTTCTCTCTTCCCCGGCGTACTGGCCCTAGGTGTTGACGGGCAGGCCAAAAGAGAGACAGCCAAGCCAAGTTTTGCCTGCAATCCGTGAACGACAGTACCCTACCTACTCCACCAAGGTCCCCCACACATCCCTCCTGCTAACTAGAGTACGCACCGCGTGCGCAGTCAAGGGGCTTGTGATAAATATCATTGTTTACTTTTTCCTCCTCCCTTGGTCGTGGTGGTCATGGTGGCGTGGGCAGTTGAAGGAAGAAATACGGGCTCCCAAACCAGCCTCACCCCCAAGCCCCCCAATATTACAGGGACACCCCTCTTCGCCTTACCTCCCGGAGCTCCGACAAGATCGATCCGGTTTTTTTTCTTTCATCCCCACGCGTCCGTCGTGGGTAGAGTAGAATAAAAGGCTGATATGATAGATAGCGCTCGTACGGCGCGCGGCCAGACCCTTATCCGGCCAGCGGCGGCGGTGGGCATCCGCCGTATGTTTTTTCTTTCCTTTTTGTGTTTTTTCTTTCACTTGCGCAAAATTGACCACCTCCCCTATCCAGAGAGCACTTTTGTAGAGAGTATACGACCTGTATTTCTACCTATGCAGCGCCCGGCGCCCCTGAGCTTGCTATGTATGTTACACGCGGCGCCTAGCGTGAGAACACCTACCGAGTGAGAATCCATGACTCTTCGGTGATAAGAGTTGCTCCCTCAATTATGTGGGTGTGTGGTGTGGTAGTGGTGTGGTACGAAATCAGTCAAGAGAGAAAAAAGGTCTACGGCAGATCACCTCGAACGGTTAGGTGCATCCGGGTAAGGTGAAATGTGAAATTACCTTGGCCCTCTCTGCTTCTGGAGAAAGGCGTTTTTCCTAGATGGATTTGATATAAGTTCTGGACGTCTAGGTACTCTAGAGTGAGACTATGGGAGTGGATACGTGGTCTGGGTGGATTTGGTACGGGCTGGTGCATAGGTGATTTGCGAGGGAAGCCCTAAGCCCTCTCTCTCTCTGCCTTCCGGTTTTAGGGCTTGGGGTCTATTATCAGGGGGCTCGTAAAATCGGACTGGTACTCTGCCCTGAGCCCTTATTAGTACTAGCCGCCCGGGAAGTCGGAGATGACACTCCACATTTTTTTCACTTTTGGGCAACCCTGAGCCCTCGCTGGTTTTTACCGATTTTGATTCAGGCTGTCCATTTGTCTTGGTCTGGTTTTTTTGTCGTTTCTATTTCTGTACTTTTTCAATCTAAATTGTAAACCGGGCCTAAGAGGGAACAGATTTACCCCTTGGAAGAATTAATATTTTTTGGCCTCTGGATACAGGATCTTTCTTAGCTTGTATGAACAGCCCTCGCTTGTGACCCCAGTTGATAAACATGTTGTGTAATGCACATAGCCGAGCCGTTTCAAGGGGGGATGGATGAGTTTTTCCCTTCCGGTTGCTTTGCCAAAATGTAAAAATGTAAAAAATGAACAGACAAGATTAAAGGTTGATGATGATGATGATGACTGTTGGCATGGAAACCCAAGATTTGGCCTGCTCTTGTCGTTCCATCGCTGTTTTGTAAAACCCGGTAGATCGTGGGCCCGTATTAGCCAAACAGGGCGAAACTTGGACAGACAGACATGTATGTACTGTATGTATGTAGGCAGCAGCTAACAGAAGCCGCATGCGGGTGATATTTGCGATCCTCCCTCCCTGGCTGGGCTTCTTTCCTCTCCACCCTCTGGATTGTGGCCAAATTGCGCCGGAAAGACGCGATTTTGGGGGGTTTGGCGGGGCAGGATCGCAGAAAGAAGAGAGCAGAGACCATGTCGACTTTTTTCGGTCCTGTTCTGTTGATTCAGCCCTGTATGGGATACATGTAGTATTAGGTGCCTTTTTCTGGCCAATCGTGGCCCTTCTTTTTGGGGCTCTGCGGTAGTAGCCGAATCGGTGGGGATGGACATCGCGCATAGCTAAGCTAGGCGTTGGAGGAGAGAGAGAGACGGTGTGAGTCGCTCGCTACCGTTTTCAGACTGCGCTCCTGTTTCGCCCCTCCCCTACTACTACATGTATGTATGTAGGTAAAGTACCCTATGTACCCTCCGGTACTATCGGCAGGTTATTAGTAAGTTAGTAAGTTGGAGAGCTGACTGTCCGTCTTGCTTGCTCCCACTCTCGTCCGTTCTGTCTCTTTTCCCCCGTCCGTAGATTGTCGTCTGGCTGTTGCCTGCTGCCAGCCTCCTCATTTGTCCATTTCCGATATGGTGCTAACCTCTTATGATAATAATACATTGCACTTGTCACTTTTTGGAAGCCATTCCTCATGCCGTACTTGAAGTTAACTCTCCCTCCTTCCACTCTCACTCGTCTTGTCCTCTTACTACATATTTCTCTTGCTATTTCTCTTCCTCTTCCTCTTCCTCTTCCTTCCTCCTCTCCTCGCCCTTCCTTTATCATCCCCCTCTCCTTCCTCTTCTTCAATCTACCCTTACTTACTTTACTCCCTCCACCATACCTCCTCACACACGATTGTTACTACATCGTATTTACCCACTCTTCATCCGTCAGCCCATCTACACTACCACTACCCACTACATAATCTCTCTCCCACCTCTAGCATTACGATTACAATTACCACTATTGCAATTACTACAATCATTACCCATAACCAAATAAAATCACCAATTCCCTTACAATCAATATGAACTCCTACAAGCAAGATCAATGGCTCTCCTACAAAGAGCGTTCCACCCAACGCCACGTCTACGCCGGCTTCTCTTGCGGCGCCCGTGACCCCGACTGGGACTTTGTCGATCAACAAGTTCTGAAGGAGCTGCGTCCCGAGAGCGCTAACGCCGGGTACAAGCTCTCGTCGTCCGAGAACCCCATGCCTCTACTCAACGACAACGGCGGCATGGACGAAGACGACGACTACTCGTCATATGATGACGACTGTGTGTACCCTTACCATGGCGGGCGTATGCTCCAGACCCCAGCGGAAACGCAGGTGCCCGAGTGCGAACTGGGCTCCTCTCCTGAGGGCTCAGTCGTCGAGGATGAAATGATTGATGTTTCTGGCGGCGAGGAACGCTTTGCGCCCGTGGTTTTGCAGCATGACGGCGACGACATGATGATAGAGATGGAGCTCGAAATGCACATGTCTGCTGCGGCAGCGGCGGCGCCTAGTGGCGGCGTGAGCAAGAGGAAGAGATGGGCGGATGATGAAGAGGAGAATGTACAACAACAGCAACAGCAGGCGCCATTTGCGGCGTGGGGCGCGTTCGCACAGCCTGGCGCGAAGAGGGTGAGAGTACGTGGTTGAATGATCATTGACGTGATGTGGCAGCTACTGTAATCTCATCCTTTTCGCTACTTCTCTTTTTCTTGCCTCGCTGTTAAATTTCTAAAGTAATTGTATTGTTTTTCATTTCTTATTTTCTCTTATTTTACTTCCTCATGTTTCTTTACGGCTGTTTGGACTTGTATTTTTTGTTTTATGGGATACTCGAGGAACACTACAAAAAAGGACCTTCTACCGGCCGGCTGGCGTCGAATGGATAAGTAGAAAGGAAAGTTAAGGCAAGGATTACCCTCCTCCCTCCTTTCCTTCTTTTTTTCGGTTTTTTCTTCTTTCTTCTATTCTCTCGGTTGGGCTTCATTTCATATTTACTTTTTCTCACGGGTCTCTTTCTTTTGGGAAACATCTTCTTCAGATGCAGGCAGGTCATCACGGAAAGGGGGGTATGGTAGGTACATTTTTCGGTGGGAAATTATTTTTTGTACAATAGGATTAACAAAAACCACCTCCTCAAAGCCACAGGCTGGGGAAATTAACATACACAACCACATAACTACTTGATCATTCGTATTCCATCGTGCCTCTACCGTGCTTTGAGTTGTGTGGGAAGCTATAAATCAGAACTCACAGAAGCAAATAAAAAAAAAGGAAAAAAATCTCGATCGCCGCGGGGGAGTTTGCAATGGTAAGTGCGATGGTACGCAGGCAGAAAAATCGGTGGGAGAAGAAAAAGGAACATTCGCAACCTGTAAAGTGAAGTGTCGTTGTTTTTTTCTTACATCCATCCAGGGGCGGTATGTAGGCAAGCCGCCAACAACGAACGATCATGATCGTGGCTGTGGGTGGTCGTGATAGGCCTAGTTTGGGAGAGGTACATGACCAATGTATCAACCACTGTGCGAGAGCATCGTGGGGTGGAGTTTAATATCTATGGAGCTTAGAGTAATCGGTAATGAAGACTTTTATGTAAATTCGGGGATCTGGACAAGTCTAGTAATTGGTTAACGCTAAGAAATGATTCATGAACGCCAATTGATGATCGCGGAGTTGGAAGATTGTAAACCCCGGTTTTTTTTTTTTAAAAAAAAAGATATCAAATACAACGTCACCTGCGCATTGTAGAAGAAACATCTCTACTACGGTACAGTTCGGACAGAAAAATGGCAACCAACAAGTTTCTACGCCCGCTGCTACGGCAGTCCTCAAGGCTCCAGCCTCTGCAGCATCTCCGCCGCTCCTCATCCAACGGGCCAAAGGTGCCCCCGACCTATTACTCACTCTTCCCCAACACGCTCCCACTCGGGCCACCGCCCAGCGGGCCTTTCGATCTCGACCCACGCGCTCTCCGCCAAGAGTTCTTCAAGCTCCAGCAGCTCACGCACCCCGATACTGTTACTGACCCGACCTTAAAGCGGCAAGCCGAGGGAGGGTCAGCCTACCTAAACCACGCCTACAGCACGCTGCTCTCGCCACTCCACCGGGCCCAGTACATCCTCCAGCTACGTGGGATCGACGTGGCCGAGGACGAGAATCTAAAGATGGATGACCAGGAGCTGCTGATGGAGGTGCTGGAGGCCAGAGAAGAGATCGAGGGGGCCCAGAGCGAGGAGGATCTATGGCCTATGAAGGTCATTAATGAAGAGAGGATCAAGGGTAGCTTGAGGAGACTGGGAGAGCTCTTCAGGGAGGATGATTTGGAAAATGCAAAAGTCGAGGCGGTAAGGCTGAGGTATTGGGTCAATATCAGGGAGAGTTTGAATTCGTGGGAGAAGGGAAAGCCGGTCGTTCTGGCGCATTGAAAAGCGGCCAGTGCCTAGAGATAGAGAGCTTGTCTGTAAAGGCAATTAATTTATATAACTGTAGAATATTGTATATTATCGAGCTGCTTAGTATTGGTACTGACTGAATCTCCATCTTAGAACATCTTATAGCGCCTGGGGGCTAGCCACTGAAACATATGTGAGTTGGAAAATTTCCCACATATATGTTAGACCCATGTATTGCCCTTAGATTGTATACTACATAACCGTAGTGATTGTGGTACCCCGGAATGGGGGAGTTTCTAGGTCCTTCCGGCCCTCATGATCATTTATACACGGACTCCACGATGTTCTTTTGCAAGTACTAACAAGCCTTTTCGCAAAGCGTTGTTTTAACCCGGCATTATGTCACGTGCTCTATGGTTTCGATAACTGAATTTCTAGAGTGGTTACATATTTACATTCTCTATCCAAGCATGTACCGGATGTGGGTGTGTGCACGTTAAATACGGAGACGCCTTGGAAACTGCCCATAGCAACCAAAAAGTACATGTAGCCAATGAATTTTGGTCTTGGCCCTGAAATTTATATGGAGGAAAAAAATACCGAGACGTTTTATCTATGTTCACTTAAAAACCTAAATATTTCCCTAAAAATACAAAGAAAATAACAGGTGAATAGCCCTTTCCCACAGCTTCATCTGGATATTAATTCGAAGTTATCAAAGAAGTTTTGGAGAGGTTTGAGTGGAAAGAGGGGATGGGGGTTGCGTTGCAAAAGCTGCAACACACACCCTCTTGGCCCAAGTGTCATTTTTATTTGAATCGACCAATAACAGACCCCCGCTGGCCCCCTCAGCCCAAAAAGGGGTTCTCAGTACTTACCCTTAACTCCAGTTACTCTACCAACTAGAACCAATTTTTCATTGCGTATATACTACTGCCACAAGCGCGCACCAGATCGCGGTATTTAACGCGGACGGAGCCGTACTGATCCGTCACAGGTGTATAGCTTATCACTGATATTGGATAGCACAATGGCTGTATACAATTTCCCCTCTCCAACCAAAGGATTAGCCGTAATACAAGCCTTAAGGTTGAGATTGAGGGTCAACATCCAGGCGAACCAGGCCAGTCCCTACTAACCCCGCAAGGTGCACAAAGCACATAAATGAAACTAGCCAAGTATCTTCAATATCTAGGGTACATACAATCACGGAAGAGATCTGGTTTCTGGCCTCGTATCAGCACGTTAATGAAGAAAGTGAGAAAAATGTGGTTTGGGCGTCCAGTCTACAGCATCTGCAATGCAGCAGCTGTCATACCAATCACTCACCCAGCCAAACAAAACCACCCCGAGACTCGGTGGGGGGCTGCAATTAACGACATGATCTACAATAATACCTTGGAGATGCTGCCGGCGTAGCGGGGTAGGGGTTAAATCTCTGGTACGTACGGAAGAAAAAACTTCCATTGAGATGGTCCGGCCTGGTTGATATTATGATGTCCCTGCTGCAGTCCTAAATATGGCCCCGCGGTGACCTTTTTCTCTCATATCGTGGCGGTTGAACTATGGGGTATGGTAAGGAAGATTTCTCAAATTCATCAGTATAGGAAGTGTCCTGCATGAGAATAACCCGAAATACCAATGTCATGACGCAATACATGTAAATAGGGGGTGTAGACATTCCGCATTATTAAGATTTTCTTGTATCCTTGCGTGTCATGCCTATGTGTGCTGTTTTTGCTTAACTTTCTAAAAGTGTAAACCTCTGGCGTTCTGAGAGGTTCAAGCGACCAGGGGTGACGGATGATTGTAACGCCCTATTGGACCCCCATATCCTTAGGGCAATTCTCGCCGAACATCCCCCGCCTAACCCTTTACCCGATCACTTTTGTTTTAACTGAGCTCCTCCGCTGTATGGTGAAATGCGCGGTAGAATGCGCGTCTGATCCAAAAAGGTGCACAGAGCTTTCTGTTTGTCTGTCTGGTAACGGCAATGCCCTGCAGTTTAGTCATCTCCACAAGAGCGATGTACACGTTACGGTCATAGGTTTCACAATGATCCGAGTTATGCGTACCTTCTCTACATAGAGCAGAGTGAGGTTCCCGTATCTCGAATTTTTTGGTCATTTCACATTTCATCCGTATTTCATCCGCTACGACCAACAATCAACCACATGAGGACATCGGTCACGTGCCAATCTCTTTACACCCCGCAAAGCTTTTTCTTCTCGGGGCATCGGGTACGACTGAAATGTAGCTGGGGGTTTGAGGAGCTTATTATAGCCTAGCTAAGTACTCGCAACTTCATAGCGTTTCTGAACACAACCGCTATTGCATACCATACAAAAATGTAGTCTTGGTGGTTTTTGGTGTGTATGCAATATTGGTTGTGTTCAAAAATGCTATGAAATTGCGAGTAGTTGAGGGTGTATCGGTCCTGGTGCGTAGGTTTACCTAAGGAGGCCTTGTGATTCAAGGGCTTCTGAACCTCCTAGGACCAGGTTTTTTTTTGTTGCAGATACAGACACGGTGTTCCTGGAACACAGACCGTTTCTTATTGGTTGAGTTGGGGGTATGTGTTGGACAGGCGGAAATGAAATCCCAAACCCATAAAAACAAGGCTGTCGATGGGTGAATGTCATGTGTCAATGATACAATCTTCAGTTCTCCGCACACTCGGTTATCGTAATAGGCCAGATCCAAATCCCGGCCTAGGGGCAGAGATGTTTCATTGTGCGAGCCAAGACTACCGAGTGATACCCCCATGAAGTTGCCCCAAGTGAATGTATTAACGGCCTAAAGATAGGGTTAGTGCAATCTTGTATCAATGGCTTAATATTGAAATATCCCCCATCATACGTTCTTCTATTCCTTATGAAATCAAATGCTATCCCACCAAATTAATGAAAGAAAAAAAGAAAGAAAAATATCAACAATCCAGTCCAGCCTCCCATGGAAAAACTAGTCCCACATATATACTAACTACCACACAATACGGTAATGACGATTTCTCATCCAGTCTACACCGGAAAGATTGAACCAACTCAATATTTACAGCACAATCTTCTTCTCCTCTAACCATGTCAAACCCTTTAGGCTCCTCTCAAATGTCCACATTGTGACTGCGCTCAACGGTGCTGCTTTCACCAAGCTTACGAAGAGCCCTTTATATAGTCCTCTGAGACCCTCCGCGCTTAAGATGTCTCTAGCGGTACCAAAGATGCCTGCATAAATTGGTATGTTTCTATGGACGTATTTCTGCCTGGTAGGACCTTGGACCTGTAGTCTTTTCCGGATCAAGTCAAGAGGAAATACACCTGTTTTGGCAACGGTGGCGGCAAAGGAGCCAGCCATAGCATCTGACCACCCACTCGGGAGTTGTTGTACAGTAGAGAGGTACTGACGGGCAAATTCGTAGTTCATGAAAAATAGGCCCATGTGAGGTACAATCTGAATTACGCCGGCCCCAAGGCCACGGAAAAAACCATAAGCACCTTCGTTTTCGATAATATGTCGAACCGAGTGTTTTATAGATTGGTAGACCTATTTGCGAGGTTCTTAGGAATAATTATCATTAAAGGAAACCATGAAGACAAACCTTTTCTTGACCTTGAGCGGCGAATCTGGTTCGGAGAAGGTCTAGAGGATATGTAGCCGTCGTTGCAAGCCCTCCAGCGGTAGCTCCAGCGATAAATGATTTTACGCTCTCAGGAACTTCCCAACCTGACTTTGTGATCATGAGATGTGTTTGCTGGTATGTAAGAAATTGAGAAGCGCCATATGCGAGATATAGAGCCTCTGCTGGAATATTTCCCTTCCAGAGTCCAGCGATTCCTTCTTGTGCAACAATTGTACGCATTGTCGGAAAGATCCCACGATACAATGGCCCATTGTGAGTGAGGTTTGCGGCAGGGCTGTGAATCTGGAGTTGGAGGCGGATCTTGACGACGTCGAGAGGTGCTATTACAAACCTAGAGAGGGTTAGCCTATTCTGTCTTTTGACATCGCCGAATGTGTAGGTACAGGATAGATAGGGGATTGTGCAGAGCATACCGTGAAACCAGGCCTGCAAACGCACCAGCAGTTACAACACTTCGTTTCGACGCCTGCGAAGATAGGTTAGTATTGCGGATATCAAAACATTTTTTGTTGTTGGTAGGATGTAACCTATGACATCACAGAAGACGTAATCATGAGATTAGGAGTTTAGACTTACATTTTCATTTCCGTATTTCGATTTCCCGACTCGGCTCATCACGAACCAAAGTCTGCTCGTTTATGATATATTTCTGGAAGGGTTGCTTTCTTCCTTTACTTCTAGCTCTTTTAGCGCTTGTTGCTGAGTGTTGAAGTTGAAGGGATGTGACTAAAGAGCCTCAACGGAGGAACGGAGGTTGTGTGTAGGGAAAAAGATGAAGGTGCTTGTTCCGCTTTCAAGTTACACTTTCTCTCCCGCCATGAAATCAATCCTCAGACAAAGCCCACTCGGGCTCCTGAGAAGGCCAGCTTGCCCAAACCTCTGGCCCACGGCGTCAGCTGACAGCTCTGTGTGGCGCTCGAGCAGAGATATCCAATACAATCTGGCGAGAGGTTTTGTCTTGTCAAGGTCTCCTCGCCAACAAGAATACCCTGAAGAGAAACGATGGGCTCCTCTACCAACGAGAAAGGCAATAAACCGTCTTTCAGTTATACAAACAACCGCCCCTAGATACGTCACGGTTGATATTGAGGGAGAACAAGTTGCATTCGACAATATATTCCTCCGAGACGCTTGTAGATGCCATATGTGTGTCGACCCTTCAACGCAACAAAAGCTTATCCAGACCTCCGATTTAAACTTCGACACGAAGCCAAAGTTTCAAACAGCACTCCCTGATGGCACGCTCGTTATTAAGTGGGATACTGGTCCGGGAGTTGATGGTCAGCACACAAGTACCTATAGTTTCGACTTTCTTCGGACTCACGCAAACCTGAGGTGGAGGCTTAGAAATAACTTTAATGATCGACGACAAGTCCTATGGGATAAGCGGTTAATGGAGCAAGATGTTCTATGGCTTGACTACCAGGATTATATGGAGTCCGACGAGATACTGCTCGAAGCTGTTCGACAACTATCAATATATGGGTTGGTATTCCTTCGTAAAGTTCCGGAAAACTCGAGGCAGAACTCGGTCGAAGGAATTGCCAAACGGATAGGTAACATTAAAGAAACCTTCTACGGAAGGACCTGGGATGTCAAGAGTGTCAAAGATGCCAAAAACATAGCGTTTGTACTTCACATATCCTCATATATTAACACTTCGCTGATAATAGCTCAGTTACACTTCCCTCAATCTTGGCCTCCACATGGATCTCCTTTATTTTGAATCGCCTCCTGGGCTTCAATTCCTTCATTGTATCCGTAATAGTGTCGCGGGCGGTTCTTCCCTTTTCGCCGATGCATTTCGTGCTGCACAGACAGTCCGCATGACCTCCGAACCGCTCTTCAAAGCCTTATGCGATTTCCCTGTTACCTTCCATTATAGGAACGATGGGCACCACTATCACTATACCCGTCCAACGGTTGTTCTGGAGAAGAACACATACCTCCGCCAGCCGCGTATTGACCATATGAACTGGTCGCCGCCGTTTCAGGCACCAATAGAGGCCGATACGAATGGTAAAGATAATAGGGCCTTTAGGAGCTGGCTTCATGCAATTCGTAATCTCGGCATGAGTATAGAAGATCCGGAATCACAATTTGAGCTTAAACTAAAAGAGGGAGAGTGCGTTATCTTTAATAATAGGAGAGTAGTGCACGGAAGGAGAGAGTTTGAACCGAAAAGTGGTGATAGGTGGCTGAAGGGGACATATGTGGACGTGGACGTGTTTTTGTCGAAGTTTAGAACCCTTAGTGAGAGGTTTAAAGGAGGCTTGGACAATCAAGACTTGTGAGCTGTACATGCCACGGTTTCGTAGGTGATATGAGTCGAAGATGACTTCCTCTATCTTCCTAGATATAGGTTGCTGTTTCCCTACCAAATTGTTCTAAACTTTCTTAAGTTTACATTGCTATACCTGGAGCCGAGGCCTGTACAGTGGAAGACGGTTTTCAATTTTAGTTTTTCCTTTCTGTGTTAGGCTGTGTGGATTTAGATCGACCTTATTTCGTTCTAGATATCGACATATAGAATCGTCAAAGCCTATATTATATTCTATGTGGCGCTACAACTGTATATCCCGAACAAGTCACGGGCCGAGTAATTAGTTCCGTTCTGAGGAGAGGGAAACGCGAGGCGATATTTGCCCGTTACGTTCTCAACTTGGTATAGATGGTATGGGTCATAGAAATTGAATTGAAATGTAATTGTCCTGTAATCAAAGCCTAGATATCTCAACAAAATATATTCGCACACTGGGATATGGCTGATATCGAAGTTACATGGCTTTGCAGATTGACAGGCAGAAATGGGAATAACAGGGGTGCCAATCTGGTATCTCGATCGAAGACTCTTCTTGCCTTTCGCCAGCTGCAAGCCATCAAAGAACTAACTGCCTTGGTAAATGTTTGAATAGGCCTAAAATGGGTATGGTATATATAGAGAGAGCGTATCTAACTCAATGATACTAGTATACTCCTGTACCTCGCCTTTTCAAGGGATTTGTTCCAATTAGGATTTTGTGTAGTTACAGTACGATTGACAGACTGGTTCCGGCGCCCTTGCTGCCTACATGTATTGTCTGTTACGGTGAAACGCAATATGCATATGTCGCCTGAATCCATTTTGTCGCTGCCGGTGATGTCAATCAAGTATGGAAATATTGGTAGTGCATGGGACTTGACATTTTTAATTTGCTTGAAGGCCTAGTTGGAGTATACGTAAATAGGACGGTGATTATATTTCAAGGTTCCAATCCATTAATGAGTTAAAAAAAAAAAAAAAAAAAAAGGTTCCAATCCATTAGGTAGAATTTTCCGAGTGATAATGTATGAATACGACGCCATAGTTTTTTTGTTTAATTCATTATATAATGTACGGCGCTATAGTCCTTTAATTTCCGGGTCAGTAAATTTCACGCTAACCCGCCCGCGAGTATAGGTTAAAAATGCCAGAAAGAAGCGTTAGAGTCTGATTTCAATAGTACCGAGGTGTTGTATGTCTCTAGTTATGGTAGTAATAATTGGGGAGGAATCGCTACGATACCACCATGGCCGCGATATAACACAAATCAGATACCATAGTGAGTTGATAATTGTGGAAATACTGAGTACCAGTGAGTAATATTTGGGAATACCGTACTGATGTACATAATACACACTTGTTCTATGATGTATACATGTAATTATATATCTTGCGTATATACAGTACCCAAAAAGGGGATGTAATACGTACATGTACTGTATCAGTACGGAATTGTTTAAAACTTCCGAATTAAATCGGAATTCTAAATATTATCCCATGGTAGGATGAAACTTGTCAAACTTGCGACCTCCCTTTTCCAACCTTCACTAACCTAGTGTGGTAATTCTTAGAAATTCTTGATTGGCTCTGTTGCGTAAAAAGCAAGACAGTTTCTTCTCTAAGTCGTGCACGGTCCAGGTCGCAGGTTTGACAACTTTCATCCTACTATGGTAGTTTTGCGGTATTCTGCTAGGTGCGGTACTGGATCCACCCGTTTTTGTGGTACTGTATACCGCGCGAGGCCATTCAGTCGCCGCGACCACTCACTCGCCATTTCCCTTGGCAATTAGGGTTGGGGAATTGAGATAACATATTTCACCGGGAAAGCGATCATCACCGGGAAAGCAGCCTCACCTCACAAAAAGAGGTTATGGGCAACAAAATACAATATATGAAGAGAGGCACATGTAAGAGAGTTCAGTGTGTCTTTTCCGAATCCTGGAGTTATATAATGAATTTAAACCAAAATTTGGTAAAGTCGATAAAGCTTACACTCCCTAATCAAGTCAACAACCTCTCTGCAACAATACTCTCGCTAGATAGAGGTAAATCATATCCAAAATAGTTTAGAGACACCTAGATAACGCTTCTGGCTGCTTGGTTCTGTAATTGTATATATATAAATTCAACTTTCTTCAGCAACTTTGGATCATCCCCTTGTCGCCCTTGGTTGCTTTCCCGGTGATGATTAACTTCATTGCCAAGAAAAACGGCGACTGAATGGCATCGCGCAGTAGTTTTTTAACTTCGTTATGAGTTCCTATACGAATTTGTAATGTGCCTAGCATCTACAGTCGATGATGAGATTATAAATGTTGATTACATGTCGTAATAGATATAGCGAGAGGTAGAAATACTGTAGAAACAGGGATTTGAAAATAGAATGTATTGGCGCAACCAGCGAAACACACTAGCACATAGACATTTCCACAGATGTTTTAAAGACTCAACAGCCGAATAGTCTTACTTAGAGGTCTCTGGCTGATCTAGTAGTTTTATGTAATATCAATAGTTGATTATTCTGAATAGAAAAATACCATTTATAGCAGATTAATACCAAAGGGCACAGAATTCCGAGAGACTTCTTATCTCCCCTGATATTATTGTATGGTGTATCTAGGCACCAGAAGGAGTCTAAAGGCAAGTTATGGGCGTTGGTCATATGGAATGAACCCAATGGTAAAAAGGGTATGTTTTGCTGGTTGCGTTAATATATACTGGATATGTGATATCTGCTGTAAATGTGCTTTGTACTTGTAATGGACATCCCCAACATTTCTAGAGCAATTTCGATAAGAAACACGTATGAAGCTTAGTTAAGCTGTAAATCGGCCGCGGAGTACGTTGATCATGAAAAATAAACCAAAGAAGCGGGTGAATCCAGCACTATAGCTGTATTTCTACGGTATACTACCGGGCATAGTATGTAGTTAGAGTTCTGATTTAATTCGGAACTTTGCATAGCTTCGATCGTATTGGTATAGTATCTATTACATCCCATTCTTTAGTACTGTAGCTAGCCAAATGACTGAGAGTCCAAACCCCAGGCCTTGGTACTTGTATGTTTAAGATAAGCCATCCACACCCATTCTTGTCAGTATCTATAGCAGTATATACTCGCAATTTCATATTGCATACGCACCAAAAACCACCAAAACTACATTTTTGTATGGCAAGCAATAGTGGTTGTGTTTAGAAACGCTATGAAGTTGCGAGTATATAAGGAACGAGAGATTAAAATTACTATTATGGGTGCCTGATACCACCTTGTGCAGGGTGGGGAGTTCAATGCCAATTTTTAATTTTCCGTTGGAGCCCTAAGCTCTAATACTAATTGGTCGGCACAGCCACAACCTGTGGCCCCGCCACATGCTTGTTGTCGTCAGAGCGTATGAATGCTCATCACCACCCTGTGGCCCTGTTAATTGGCTCTCTTCTTCGATCTCCCCTTTCTCCTCCTCATCATACTCATTAATCCTACCGGAAGTTTGCTCTTGACCTACTTGCCATCTATCTCACATATACACATCCAGCCATCTCTCCCACAACATCATGGCTTCCCTAGACATCTCTCCCGAGATTGGCCGTTCTTATAAAACCCTCGTCTCATCTCCAGCCCCCGCAAACAAGTCCCCAACTCATGCTCAGTGGGCCGTCTTTGCTGTCTCAGTACCATTGCAGAATGCTTTTGTTGCGAGTTCTACATCCAAGGCTAGCACGCTGAAAGTGCATAGTACAGGAGGTTTAACGACTCATTCCACCCATAGCCCGTTGCTACTTTACCTTAAAACGAACACTGACATGGGCGGCTTTTGTTTTGTAGAGGGCGAGATTGAGGAGCTCATCGAAGAGTTTAATGATGGCAAAGTGCAGTTTGCTTTCGTCAAAGTTAAAGATCCGAACTCTGGACTACCCAAGTTTGTTCTGATTGCCTGGGTAAGCTCCCAAACCCCCATCATTGTCTGGATAACCTCATTGACTAGCTGGGGAAAGTGTGGTGAGGGCGTCCCGGAAAGAGTTAAGGGATATTTCACCGGTCATCTAAACGCGGCCGCCAAAGTTTTGCATGTGAGTAGCTGCTCGATAGAGCTAGGCGTTATCCTTCACATCGAAAATGTACTTATCGATGTCATAGGGTTACCATGTACAAGTTACTGCCCGGTCTGAGTCCGATCTCTCACCCGAATCTATAGTCCAGAAGGTTGGTGATGCCTCGGGAGCTAAGTACTCGTCTTCGAGTATTCCAACCGCTCCTCCGGCATCTGCCCCGAAGCCGCCGGCTCCATCGTCTAAACCTGCATACACACCTACTCGAGTTTCCGGTGCTATAGGCTCGCGAGCTCCCTACAAACGTGAAGAGCAGACGGATAGCGATGGCTGGGGTGCAGATGCCCCACCTGTAACGAGGAGCCAGTTGGAAAAGGTTGCGCCTGCTTACAAACCGACAAAGGTTGACATTTCTGCAATCCGAGCCCAGCCAACATCCACCACATCTGGTTACGGCAGTGCATCATCTACTAGTGATAGACCGGATATCGTGAAAGGAGCCTATCAACCTATTGGAAAAGTAGATATTGCCGCTATTAGAGCTCAAGCACAGCAGAAATCTGAGCGTCCCGAGATTGTCAAGGGCGCGTACGAGCCGGTTGGTAAAGTAGATATTGCAGCCATCAGAGCTCAAGCGAGACCATCTCTGGCGCATGAAGAAGAGGAAGAAAAACCAAGACCACTATCAGAGAGATCAGCCGCGTTTTCACAAAGTGAGCGACTCACCTCTCTCCCCAAACCAAAACCTGTAAAGAAGTTTGGGACAGGCGCGCCCAGCTTTGGTACTAAACCACCCACGCCTGGTGGTTTCGGATTGAATCCTTCTGTCCCAGCAGCAGCACCTGTGGGTGCTGCAAGTAGAGACTTTGGCTCCTCCGGTGGTAAAACGCCCGCCCAATTATGGGCTGAAAAAAAAGCTAGAGAGCGCGGTCTCTCAGGCGCCAGCGAGACCACTCCACCGACATACGCAGGCCAGCAATACCCCCCTGTTAGCACCTCAAACACCGGACATAGCTCCGGGAGTAATGATGGCTCGTCAAATAAGTTCGCTCAACAAAAACCGGACGACCACGAAGAGGATGTACAAGCTCCCGCGGGTGGTATCAGCGCACTGAGAAATAAATTTTCAGGCGCCCCCCCAATGAGGGCACCGACATCACCAAAGAGCCCTCCAAGGACCAGCGGGTACCAGTTCCAGCAAACTACAGGAGACCGTGCTCCTCCGCCTCCACCCGTTGATATCTCTTCTAGACCTACTATCGTCGCTGGGGGAGCCGTTGCACTCCCTGGATTTCCTCCTAAGCCTGCCGATGATGAAGATGAGACAAACGCAGCTGGAGTCCCACACCCACCGCCGCAACCTCCAAGATCTCCTACACCCCCCACTCCTGAGATTCCCGGAAGTCCTATTAGGATCGCAATGCCCGTATCTAGGCAACAAGAAGATCCTATAACACGACACGAACCAGAACCAGAATCATTCATTTCCTTAGAGAGTTTGAGTAGGGTAGTACCGCAAGAAGATGATCTTGGGGACGAAGAACCAGCAAGGGTTAGATCAGAAACAATTGGTGTAGGTGCAGGAGGTGAAACCGTTGAAGGCAGCGCAGGAAGGCGTGCACTCATCTTATTTGACTACGAAGCAACCGAGCCAAACGAAATAAACTTGGTGGAGGGGCAGATTGTTGGAGAAGTCGACATGGTCGACGAGGTATATATTTCTTTTGACGTCACGGTCCCGTAAGCCCGTTTGTGCTAATTCATCTAGGATTGGTGGGCTGGACGCAACGCACAGGGGGAGCATGGTCTCTTTCCCAGCAACTATGTTGAGCTTATCGAGGGACAGGAAGAGGAACATGATCTTCCGCCCTCTCAACTAGGAGCGAGACCTTCTGTAGAATCACCTCCACCACAGGAGGAGGAACACCAAGCCACCAACGGCCCATCGGCGATTGCCCAGTATGATTATACAGCAACGGAAGAGAACGAACTCAGCTTCCCTGATGAGGCAATCATCGAAGATATCGAATTTCCAGACGATGATTGGTGGTCAGGAACATACGGTGGAAAGCGCGGCCTCTTTGTATGTCATAATTTCCCTCGTGAATTCCTTTTTAAATTGCTAACACATCGGCAGCCTGCAAACTACGTAGAGTTACGCAAGTGATCGGGACTTCAGGAGGGACGAGAACTCACTGGTTCATCATTATTTGAGATGATTGCATAAATATCCAGAGTTGTGTTTTTGACTAGTAGCTGAAAGATTGTGTTAAGGGCAATCTAGTGCCCCAAAACTATTAAAATCTCCTCCGCCCTGCCTAACCCTTCCAGTTACGTATTTCCTATATTTAGACCAATCTCTGAGGTTGACTTTATACATACGTGTGACCTTTACGAAAGTCTATCTACTAGCCTAGCCCGGTGGTACTTAATTGAATTTTAGTGTCTCCGTCTTAAAAGTAACCGAAAAGTGACAGAAAAGTGCCTCTGAAGGTAATTATTTTATTAAGCCCAATCCATGGATTTTGGGTCAACCGAACAGGCCCCTATTCTACAACTTTTGGTATCTATCCTAGAGTGAAAAGAGTATCCGCACCATAACTTGAATCTGAATTAGAAAAGACGAAAGAGGTTGGATCTTAGTAACAAGGCATGGGATTTTGGTGCGCTTTCTCCTGTTGATCATTCTCTTTACACAGCTCAAGAAGGCCAAGTAATAAAAACATCTTTACATACTTAACAGAATGCTTTCATCACGACTAAGTTTTGTATTGAAAGCAACTCCAACGTCGTCTTGTAACTAGCCACAAAAGGAGAGTGCGGGTATAATTCAACGATTCTCTTTGCTTATGCTTTTTTTAAGATTCAATACGGGCTCAGTGCTATCAATCTCGAGATTTATAGACTACGGTCTGCATGTAATTAATGAGTTAAACAAAAAAAGAAAAAAAGAGAAATCTCGAGATTTGACCACGATATAACTACACCGATAAGCACAATATTTGTACTCTATACCTCTTTAGATATTAGAGCCCTGTAACGAACTCAGAGCTCGAGTCAAAAACAGCGTTATGAACTCAGCCTGTCATAAAGTACAGTTTTTAACTCTCAAATGTCATGAACTAACCTTGTCTAATCCAGTTTTACACCTCTAAATACCCTACCCTTACAAAAACTTCGGTTTACACAATGATTAATTCATAACCATGACACTCAGCTTTCCTCGAGCCAGTTTTTAACCAGTTTAAAACTGGTTGTCAGTAACTCTGTTTGAAACTCCCAAGTTCGTCACGGGCCCCTATTTGATATAGAGCTTGGAAACCCCACCCGTAATCTATAATTCTTCGATATAAGCTTTGTGGCATAACGCTAGCCCTGCTAAGCTGGCTGGAATCCTTTTTTTGAGTTGCTTGGAAATTTGCAATATTGGTAAACAAAATCGGTCCTGCACACAATTAATCAATATCTGTTTAAGTACTTCCACTATCTTTATTAAACTATTTTATATTATGATTAATATAACTATAGTCTTCTTCATCGTCGCCGGAAACCTTTTCTATTGCCAGGTTTTCTTTTCTTATCTTTTTTCTTTCTTTTTTTTTTTAGTTTAGTTCATTGACTGCGTGCGGGCATTTCTATTGACAGGTTGTGTATCCTCAGACTAAGAACCACTTTCGAGATGAAATGGAACTGCCATATTTAAAGGGTGTATTCATTACAATTAATGGATATATAAAAGGGGATGCATTGGTTGAGATGCTGTATATTTTTATGCATCAGTTTCGAATTCCCCACTACATATACGTACTAAAAGATAATGAGGGAAGGGGTCGGTGTGCCACGCAGCGGCACCCCGATTATGAGCTAGAGTACAAGGCTCTGACATTGAGTGAGCGAGCTGTATAGGGTACTGGTAGGTGAGGATCCTTTCACTTATCAGATGCAAGAGCCTTGTATGGATTGAAAGAACTGACATAGAGTGAGTGCATTTCATTAACATATACATTTAGTTAGTTTAAGGTACTTGGAATTTTAATTTTTAACATAACACAATGCTTAGGCAGGATGGATATTTTAGCTATACACATGATATATGAGTCTCTAGCATAGAGTCTGCATTTCCCCAGGTCATTCATATGGAATTTTTAGCCTGAGAAAAGACAACTTGTGACAAGAGACAGTGAAAAAAGAAGAAGCAATAGCGATTCGTATTAACTCTTACCATAACTATCATCCATAGCTTCTAAATTACTATAGATTCGCTCCGCATTCTGTTAGCTAGTCTGGTTATCGAGGAATACGGACTATTTGATCATTGCATCACTTTCCAGTACCCCCTGGGTACAGCAGTAGGTAATAAGTGGTGAAACGGCTGAGACAGAGTGATACTTGTTTTGAGTAAAACGCCACCAACATACGGTGTTTGCAGGTATAACTGTATCTCAGGGCGTTCCATCACTTATTACCCATCGCTGTACAGTCGTCTTGGGGGCAACGACGAAGCTGGTTGGGCGACGAACAGGGGTCTTTGTCGGTCAAGGCAGTGGCGCTCAGGCTGGTACGCAACCACTTGTTTGGCTGAAATTTGTCCCAGGTTCGTCGTTGTCCCAAAGTTGACTGTACAGCAGTGGGTAATAAGTCATCGGATGGAACGCCACCAAAATACGCGTTTGCAGGCAAAATTGTGGCTAGGTCGTCCACTACTTCTGGGCGGCTGGGGGCCCCACTCCGCTTGTACCACCTGATAGAACTATATCTGTATTTTGGTCTTGTGCTTGGACCTGAATTCGGGCCAAACTTGGTTAACCCCGTATATCATGGATTGTCGAATTAGTGGAATATCTGGCCTTCCCTCAAAACATGTTACTGCTTGCAACCAAAAATTGATTACTAATCAATTAATCAAGCCTCTACCCCGTCGCGGGTTGTATGTAATTAATGAAGTAATCAATCTCTATCTACCTTGTCGATTAATGAAGTAAACAAAAAAAAAAAATCTATCTACCTTGTCGAGTGATATCTTATGAACCTATACCAATGAACATTGCGCAATGACAATAGTAGTCCTGTCGCATATTGTCTCAGGCAATTGAAGTACCCTCACAGTCTTTAAAGCTATTTCCGGCAGTTGCCGACCGCTGATCATAGTAGCTTCAACCTTTTAACTTTGTTCACATTCACTCCAACACCCTTGTAAATTATATACTAGGTAAGAGGTGACAAAAATACCATTATAGATCCGGATTCAGGCTTTTTTAATATTCTTCAACACTCTGTGTGATTCGGTGATCCCAAAACAGATTCACCATCGATGGAACTGAGTTTGAGTTATACGCCCAACGACTGGCACAAGCCCATAATTGGAAGACACTAAACTCACCGCTGGAGAAAGATTATATATATCTCATCGTTTTTTTGTTTAACTCATGGATGTGTATCCCATGGTGAATGTAACATGCTATTATTTTTGTGTAAGTAACAGAATGCCGCAGGGGGAGCTGCAGCACTCCTGTAACTGGAAGTCTGTAAAGGTGTATATCTCGAATTTGATGCCTGAATGAAAGAAAACAATTGGCTAGCTACTGAGGCGAGAAACACATAGTACCAAGGAAATTTTTTTAATGGGTACTGTACTAGTACGGATTGTGCAAAACATCCGAATTAAACCAGGAACATAGCTATTATACCGTAGCGATTCAGGTGTGGGTGGTACTGGATCCACCCGCTTTTTTGGTGGACACCTGCAAGGTACGATTTGCCAAGGCGAGTGACAATTCATGAGGAAGTTTAGCTCTGAATTGGTGCAGTGGCGCACATGTTTACTTCTGATTTCACAATAAGTTTTGATGATAACTTTTAACAGTTGGACTTTCAACCTCACACAATCATTAATTTTCCGCAATAGAACCTACAAACACCGAATCAACCAAATAGTAATAGACAGAAGAATATAAAATATTTCAAAAGAACTAATGGCAAACAGAACCGAGTAGGGTTTGTTATGCCGATGCAACAGCGTTGTTGTCATGTTCACGGAATGCGTGTCACCGTAAAAAAAGAAAGAAGAAAGTATCATCATACAATCACTGGAGAAACATTAAGTTAGAGATTAGCCATCTCCTTATAAACACGGTTTCGGCCATATATTGTTGATATTTTAGTTGAGGTACATGAGACCGGCAAAGATGCACATGACCAATGCCAATGGAGAGGCAAGGTTGGCACCACTGTTAACATTGGCAGCTACGACGGTGGCTTCGGGAGTGGCGGAAGAAGCAGCACGGGTAGTACTAAGAATAGCAGAAGAGTTGGATGACCCTGTCGCGGTTGTAGAAGTATTGGCTGCGGTAGTGGTAGCACTGGCTGAAACCGTAGTAGATGTGGTTGTGGAAGTAGAAAGGGTTATGGAAGTAGATAGGGTTGTGGAAGAGGCGTTTGAAGAAGAAGAAGAAGATGATGAAGAAGACGACTTGGAGGAAGTTGAAGTAGAGGAAGCCGAGGTGGAAGAGGTCACATCGGACTCAATGGCGAACATGGGGGAGTAGTTGTCGTTATCACCAGCAGCGATTTGGATGGAGTAGTCGCTGCCAGCCGGGATATTGGGAGAGACGGACCAAGTGAAAGCACCGGTGTTAGGAATACCAGCTGGAAGGTACATGTATGTTAGTAAAATGTGAAGTGAAAATATTTTATTAATAGCAGAAACTTAGTTTAATACTCACTTGCGATGTCCAAAATCTCGTCCAAATCAGTGTCCTTGCCCCTCCTCAAGACAAGGTCGCAAGAAGTGCCGGATGTAACGCTCCTGGGATCGACCAAGTCAGCGAGATTCTCAAGAGAATTGTATATGGACAATATATTGTACTAAATGATTAGTTGAGCGTACCAAGTGATAGTAACATCAGAACCGGCCTTAATACTGCCACCAAGAGGATAGGTGATAGGATTCTCGCCCGATGAGGTCGTTGCAGCAACAACAAGAGAGGCCAAGGCAGAAATTGCCAAAACGAGGGTAGAGGTGAAGCGCATTTTTGATTGTATTGAGATAAACTGTTGACAATGAATTATAGAGAGCGGTTTGTAGAGAGAGGCTGCGTGAATAACGAGTGATCACGAGAGGTAATGAGTGACTTTCAAAGAGCGACAGACTTGTGGTTTAGAGAAGGAACGAAGGGCCGCCTTGAGGCAATAGAGGTAGATATTAAAATGGAAGTAAGTGTGGGGAGAAGAGAGGGGAGAAAGAAAGGAGGCCCGGCGCTGAGACAGGTTTTATTATGGCGAAAAGTGGCGGCTGTAGCCAATGTAACTAGTGAACGAACTGACAGGGCATTGAATAATTTAACATGGATTCTTTGCGATATTGAGTTAGGACAGGTACAAGTTTGATTGACTAGGGTATGGTATATATGCCTATTCCATGTCCCAGTCAAAGTACATGTATCCACATCTTATACTTGTCTTCATAGTCTATACGCAGAAATCCATTGATCACGCTTTGAGGGGTAAACCTAACAATTTGGTACATAGAGTACTACATTCATAGAGTGTGGGATTTGAGCAGAGCGAGATATCATGAGGAATGTAAAGAATTCCGCAAACGAATCAAAAAGCCTTGTTCTTGTAGGCAGGTTGGTGCCGCATAGAAGCATAGACGTAGTTTGTATGTTTTCGGCACGAGGAATGCGTTCATCCCCAGGCTTCACCAATGGGGGGAACACAAGGTCTCATGCCCCCGCGAAATTAACATTGCGTGCAGTAATTAGCAGTAATTAATGAAAATTGGTGGTCCTCCACCCCTCCGCCTAGCTATCACCATCAACTTATTTCACCCACCATCATCATCACCCCTTCCCCCATAAACTCTAGATCTTGTTGGCAAACAATTTGGGCTTAGTGGGAGGCAAGTGCCCTGCCAAGCGAGATAGAACCCTTCTCACACCCCGGCTAAGGTAACGGCGCGAAATTCATTTGGTTTCGTGGCTTCCTTATCTGGACCATTCATTAATTGTTTCGGAAGCTTGTTGGCCCAGGTGGCCCTGTACGTATGTACCTACTGTAAATTAGAAAGGCGCCAGTTCGTGACCGGTCTCGTTATCAGTGGCTAAGTAAGGTCAGCTACATAATATAATTCAGTATCAACCAGTAGCAATGGGATCATTACACTCATTCATTCATCTTAAATGAATTCAATCATTGTTGATGGTTGTAAAAGGAAGAACGGGGAGACACTACTGTAAGGTACGAATCAGCGGTTCCGGTCAATCAATTTTCTTGTTCGGGTCATGTGCACTGCAGATGCAGTAAGGTGATTGGCTTAAGGGACAAGTTCTTGTTCCGGTAAAAGATCGGTTGCCGCCCACCCAATTCCCCTGCGCAATAAAGACGGCATTCCATCCGTTATCACTCGCTTGAGAAATATAGCGCAATACACGCGATAGTATGTTATGATATCAACACGATTCATCTCAACAGTACGTCACTAGACCGATTTGGCCAATCCCTGTTTTTCAAATTTTGGGATCAAATTTTGAGGTCTTGGCGGGACTTCCAAATATGTCGCCAAGAACGATTGATTGGGATTGATAAGCGCCCGGAGCGGCGGCGTGCATGAAAATTCTCGTGAGCTGCCTTTGTTACTCGGAAGTCTGTTTGCCTTTTCCTGAATCGAGGGCGATGGGACCCCCGTGTCCAAATGGCACATTACATAGGATACACTCCACCCAATGAAACACCTGCTACTCTGTTTTTTATGCATGGGTCGATGCTGCATGCTGACTAAATAATAAATGAGGTTGAGAACTTTCGAAAGACTGTGGTTTAGCACAAATTCTCTAGAACATACTAGGTATCGCCGTCTGGCGTAAGTAAATGATTGGAGGTCCTGTTTTGAATATTTTTGGGAAGTATCTCCAACTATGTAGTCGTGTAGGTAACGTACTTCTTACTTATGGCAAAACAGATTACGCTACAGCGATACGAGTGATCTCTGATGATACGTGTTGTCGTAATCATTATCAATTGGGAGGTTCTGCAGCAGAAACAACAGGAATAAGACAAGGAAGATACGAAAACAGAAAGATTTTAAGACCATGTAGGGATTTCCGGTTATGAATATAGGAGTTTTGTGGCCATAATACAGCAACACCAAGGCCTCAAGAGATATAAGAAACTAACTTTTGCTTTAAGAAAGAGATCGCCAGAGGTGGGGAGAGAGTATCTCCATAGGGAAGTATATCATTTATTGTAATAGAAGGAGTGTGACCGGAATTAACCTTTGTCTTGATACATAGTTCTGAAATCATGCATCAATACGACAAGAGCAATCCCTGTATCTCAAGACCTGCAATGGGGACTCTGGGAGAAATGTGTATTACACTACAAGAGTACGCTTCCTAGAGCACAGAGTTCGGATAACAGCTGCAAAATTTGAAGTTCCTGAGGTCACTTTAGTCAACGACATATATGGTTATCTTTAAATAACGGGGTCTATCTAAACTGTCTGATGCATGAGTGTATGCAGGGGCCCGTTATATGCTAGGAGATTATATGAAGGAGTAGGCGGTGGAAGGAATAATTTTTGTAGAGTAATAAGCTACCGAATTGCAGGCTTGACCTCTTCTCATGCTATTAGAAGAAGATCTAATCGTGGAAGGAATTGGCTGACGAGCCAGAGCGTTGCCAGCGTATTAGAGGTCGGGCAGAGCAAGAACTCTAAGTCCCTGGTACAGAGTAAAAGTTATATAGAAACGTTCGACTGAGTACCGGGGTGCGGACTCGTTGACACAGGCCAGCCGTAGTGCAGCAATCAAGCTACAGGTTCTTTGAAGTTTTGTAATGGGTCTCTCTATGTAATGGGGGTCCCTAAGACTAAGAATAATAGAAGTAAAGTAGAATAGAGACGGCTGTACAAGATAGAAGTTATGAGAAAAATTATTTAAGATCCCTATCGCAAGAACTCTATAATCTTTTGGAGCTCTGCTACACTTAACTTTCTGCTTGATGGTACTGGTTTTTCTGGTGGAGAATCCGAGTATAAGGTGAGAATAAAGCCGAGTACTTATAATCCCAGACTCTCTATTCTCTGCTGCTATTCTCTTACTAAGTTCTAATGATAGATATCCTTAGCACTGAAACAATAAAAAATTCAATTACTATCACACGCTTTCTTGACAATCTTCTAGTATTGGATTTTTTTTTAACTCATTAATTAAATACAGACCGTAGTCTATGGTAATATCACACTCCCCAGAACTGCCCGTTTACCTCCGCCTCCTTGCACAGTATCTGTAACAGAAAGTCAAAATCGCAGAAGTACCTAAACAAAAGAACACAAAGCAAACCAAAAGAAAACAAAACAAAACAAACCAAGGCAAGACAAAATTAAAATCAAACTCGCTTCAAGCTGCTTCTTACCCCTCTCTGTCTCTGAAACTGCTTCATCCTTGTGCCGCTTCCCTTTCCCCCCTCAACTCTCACCTGATCTCTTTCCTCATTTCCATGCCACTATTTCGCAAATTTATTCCTTACATCAGCAAAAAAAAAAATCCTCCAAGACGAATTGTACGTCCAGACGTACCGATTCGTCTTTTGGGCAAAAGTTGTCGTCTTTCCCGTCAAAATTGGCACCCGGTCTGTCAAATTCCCCGTCATTTTCCCGGGAATTTTGACGGCTCGTCTTTTTCCCAAAAATCCTCGTCTTTTTCCCGGGCATTTTGACGGCTCGTCCTTTTGCCAAATATTCTCATCTTTTTCCCGGGCATTTTGAAGGCCCGTCTTTTGACTAAAAATGCCAGTCTTTTTCCCGGGCATTTCGGGCTCGTCGTCTTTTGACGAAAAAAGCCCGTCTTTTTCCCGGGCATTTTGATGGCTTGTCTTATCATTAAAAAGCCTATCTCACTGTATTCACGTTCTCGACACACGTAATCCGTTCAACCATATAGCCAATATATATTACTAATTATTCTACAAAGTAATGATTCTACCAAGTAAAACTGCCCGTCAATTCGCCTGGGAAGTTGACCAGGAAGCCCTCCCGTCATTTTCCAAAGTGAAACTGCCCGTCAATTCGCCCGGGAAGTTGACGAGGATGCCCTCCCGTCATTCCCCAAAGTAAAATCGCCCGTCAGTTTGCCTGGGAAGTTGACGAGAATGCAGAGCATCCTCGTCAATCCACGATCATCTTCGTCACCTCACGATTTAAAGGTCACCGTCGAACTGCCTGCATCAGCAAACCTCCAACCTCCGCCAGACGCTCTGGACGCTCCTGGCGCCCAGGGCGATCGGTAGACAAACTGCCTCTCCAGAGAAGCAACGGAGCGTTCCTGGCGCCTTCTGGCGCATCGCATTCCGCCTACGAAAGATCGATGCCCTCTGCGCGCCAGGCGCACTAGTGTATCTAGCGCTACCGAGAAGAATACCCTCACCCTGACGGAGCTTACTCGCCCAGACGCTTATCCCGACGGAGTGCTTTCCGCCCGACGCTCGCGACGGAACGCTTCGCCCGACGCTCGCGACGGAACGCTTCGCCCGACGCTCGCTGACGGAACGCCTTCGCCCGACGCCCGCGACGGAACGTTACTCGCCGAGACTACTACCTATCTCCGCCTCCTGGAGCTTCTCGACGACTCAAGATATCGCTATCGCTTCGGAAAGACTCGATCGCTTCCAGCAGCGCCGATACACCGTGATTTTACCCTTCAGCGCCTGTTTTACAATGCATACTACTGCATTAGTATAAGACTGCCATGGAAAGATCCAAAAACGCGATTCTATTACTAAATACTAACACTACAAGCGCCTAGAAATCGCCAATCGAATATAATACAGGCATAGGTATCTCCAAAGCACTCGCCGCTGCTCCCCAAAGCACTCGCCATTGCGCCCAAAGATCGCCCACTGCCCTGCATGTGATCCTCTTCCTCCTCCTCTCTCGCGATCCTCCTCTTCACCCTCTCGCCTTCCTCCGCTCAATGCCGCGGTTGAGCATGAACCACCTCTTCCCTACCGCCACCGCTGTCGGAACCAGAGATATCCTCTCGAGCACTCTCCCGAAAGATTCGAACGCCGCAAGATCGGCCGCTAACGCTTCGTCGTCCTCGCTGAATCCATCTTCCGGTATAACCTCGATAGTGATGCCTTTCTTCTCTCGTATCTGTCAAAGTTAGCCTCAATATCCGGAAAAGCACTCTGCCATCATCAGCAAACCTCCAACCTCCGCCAGACGCTCTGGACGCTCCTGGCGCCCAGGGCGATCGGTAGACAAACTGCCTCTCCAGAGAAGCAACGGAGCGTTCCTGGCGCCTTCTGGCGCATCGCATTCCGCCCTGGCGAGCACTGATGCCCCCTGCGCCAGGCGCCGCACTAGTGTATCTAGCGCGCCCGAGAAAGAATACCTCACCCTGACGGAGTTACTCGCCCAGACGCTTATCCCGACGGAGTGTTCTCGCCCGACGCCTCGCGACGGAATGCTTTCTCGCCCGACGCTCGCGACGGAATGCTTCTCGCCCGACGCCTCGCGACGGAACGCTTCTCGCCTGACGCTCGCGACGGAACGTTACTCGCCGGAGACTACTACCTATCTCCTGGGCCCTCCTGAGCTCTCTGACGACTCCTGGGCATATCGCACGCTTCTGAAAGACTCCCGACTGCTCCAGCAGCGCCGACATACACCGCATTTTACCCTTCAGCGCCTCTGTTTTTACAATGCATACTACTCTTGCATTAGTAGGCACTGCTTATGGAGCATCCAAAACGCGATTCTATTACTAAATACTAACACTACAAGCGTCTAGAAATCGCCAATCGAATATAATACAGGCATAGGTATCTCCAAAGCACTCGCCGCTGCTCCCCAAAGCACTCGCCATTGCGCTCCAAAGCACTGCCCACTGCCCTACAGATCCTCTTCCTCCTCCTCTCTCGCGATCCTCCTCTTCACCCTCCTCGCCTTCCTCCGCTTCAATGCCGCGGTTGAGCATGAACCACCTCTTCCTGGCCGCCACCGTTGTCGGAACCAGAGATATCCTCTCGAGCACTCGGGTGCTTTCCGAGCATTCCGAATGCTGCAAGATCGCCGCTAACGCTTCGCCGCCCTCGCTGAATCCATCTTCCGTATAACCTCGATAGTGATGCCTTTCTTCTCTCAGATTCTGTCAAAGTTAGCCTCAATATCCGAAAAGCACTCTGCCATTGCATACTTTTTCTCGGAGGTTATCCTTAATCACCTCCAACGTTGCCTCCTGATTCTGCCTACCCTCCCCTTCCATGTGTTGCTCATCCTGTTGAAGGTTTCTACTCCCGCTTCAATGTCAGCTCGCAAATCCAATATAGATAATCTGAACGTTTTAAGAGCAGTGATGAATGCTCTCAAAGCTTCCGCCATTGCTGTAAGGACATTGGGATTCTTACTGACAACACTCTCATTTTGTGACTGGAAATGGTCTGGCTTAACGATATTCCCGCTGACCATGCTCGAATGCCATGCCAAATCGCAGGATATCAGGCATATAAACGTAGGGGTAATCCGCCTAGGAACTCGGGTCTTTTACCCTCGTGATCCTGACCCCATCAAAGTATTTATAGTACAATATGTCGATAATCTCCGGCGCGAGAAACCGTAGACGGTAGGTCTAGTATCTGTTAGCAGCGTTCGCGAGTGCTCTCTGAGCACTCCCGGTGCTCGCTGGGATTGATCATACTGCGCCGCGCAGGGCTCAAGAAGCGATCATTCTTCAAAAGATACTTACTTGAGCAGCCCTCGCCTCAGGACTCGAGAGCTTTCCAAGCCCATAGATGGTCGAATCCGCCAGCCGCCTCTTTAACTCGCATCATCAAGTGCGAGACTCGGAGTGTAGACTTGACCTATCGCGCCAATTACGCTTCTAGGAGCACTCGTGAACGCTTCAAGAGCATCCACCTGTTTGATAACGACTGCCGAGATCTACTGCACATCCCACCCCGCGACTGGCAGCTGCCCACATATTTACTACCAGTACCGAAAGCCTCGCCGCAGGGGAAAAGGCTCGTAGAAGAGTGTGGTCCCCGATTAGCGTGCTGCACTCCTTCTCAATCCTCTGGGCTTGCATTGAGAGAACGCTTGCACTCTCGAGCTAGGTAACAAGGATCGCTGAGATAGGTTACTCGCACGAACGTTAACGATGCTCTCAAAGCGTGGTCAGTGCTATCGGGAATACTACTAACCTCACTTTCTGCTATAGGAGCATTTCCTTCGTCCCCGATAGATGAAGGAAGCTGTGCAATATCATATCCGGGTTGCGCTTCTGGTAAATATACCTGAGGACTTGAGGGAATCCGGGACTGCTCATAGAGCTTTCCGCCAATGCCCTCAAAAGGCGGGAGGAACGATAGGTGCGGTAAGTGGGGAGGAATCGCCGCACTTCGAACGCATTGAGGAAAGATTGATGTGCCGCAGTAGAAGAGCTGTAGTCAATATCGCGAGAATAAACGGGCACTGAAGAAGGCATGGATTGTGAGGATATCGAGGTGCTTCTGAGATGCCGAATGCTCCTGAGACGCTTGGGACGATCTCTGAGATGCTTCCTGGCTGGGTACCGGAGTGGGTCTGTGGATGCGGTGGGCGCCACTGTGATGCTCTGTCTGGGTGCCGGGCGGGAGCTGCTCTCCGCATTACCTTTGCACCCGGACGTGCTCCCTCTGAAACGTTAGCGCTTCGCCCTGAACTTTAATGGGTGGGAGGAGTCGAACCTGTATCACATCCACCGGCACGCCGGAGGAGCACAACCTCCGCTACCGCCTCCGGTTGGTCTCTCCGAAGATTGCCCAGTGCTCTGGCAGTAGTCGGCTGTACTGTACGAGGCCTCTTCCCCGTACTCTGGGATCTCTGCTGGGTGGAGGCTTGAGGTTCTTCTTCCGATCGCCCAGATTCTCCTCAGAGCCTCTCCCAGCTCTTCTGGGAGTCGCCATACTGGAGTGGCTCAGACGGGCGGTTTCTCCACCTCTTAAGACATGCTCCTCAGGCTGCTCCTCCTGCACTGGCACTTCAGCGCTGTCAGTATTGCCATTGGGGAGATGGAATTCTACCCTTCTAGGGCTGCTTCTTCCAGTGGAAGTGTCGGTAGAACGGAGAAGCCCTTTACGCGCTTATTGGGGCGGTGGTCGACTGACTGCTCCGAGTGCCTGTCGCATTGACTACTCCGAGTGCTGGTAGAGAGTGGGGTCAATGCTCTGAATGATATTTCAGACCCATCAGTCTGTGAATCATCATGCTCTTCGGTGGTACTGGAAGTCGTGGTCGCTGGCGGAGAGAAGTGCTGAACCGCAGATCGCTTGTTGAGAGGCATTCTGCTTGCTGGCAGGAGTATCCAATGTGCTCTAGGAGCATTCTTTTGCGTGATTTGATTAGAAATCAACGCTGACAGAGTTTTCGCCGCCAAGCAACAAGAATTTTCACCGCCAACCACATCCGCTCACCCGCATCCGAAGCCATTTCTAATCACTCGTTTACTGCACTTTCCAAAGCGATAACGAGTGCTCTGAGAGCAATATAGGAGTTTGAACCGACTGCAATTGAAGTAAGAAGAAAGAAGAACGTAATCTAATCTAATCTAATCTAGTATAAGAAATCTAACTAGTATAAGAAATCTAATCTAATATAAGAAAATCTAAAACGATGAAACCTATCTATTCATATAAAGGAAATCTAAACATCAAATAGCACCAACCTAATCCCAGGAGCACTGGCCAGCGCCAGAAAGAAACATACCACTATTCAAAGGTAAGCGATCGGTAGACAGAAAGAGAAAGGAGAGATTATACCAAAGGAAAGTAATGATGCCAGTAGCACTCGCAAGCTGCTCAGAAAACAATACATACCGCTATTCAGAGGTAAGCATTCGCTGAGCAGAAAGAGAAACGAGAGATTATACCAAAGAAAACTAATGATGCCCGCCATCACCACCACCACCACCACCACCACCACCACCGCCTCCAGAAGGTCCACCACCACCACCACCACCACCACCGGAGGTCCGCCCGGAGGAGGAGGAGGAGGAGGAGGAGGAGGTCCGCCCGGAGGAGGAGGAGGAGGACCGCCCGGAGGAGGAGGAGGAGGACCACCAGGAGGAGGAGGAGGAGGAGGAGGAGGAGGAGGAGGTCCGCCCGAGGAGGGTTGCCACCACCACCACCGCCCGGGAGGAGGGTTACCACCGCCTCGAGGAGGATTACCACCACCACCACCACCACCGCCCGGAGGAGGGTTACCACCGCCCGGAGGAGGATTACCACCACCACCACCACCACCACCGCCTCCAGCAGCAGCCGCGAGTGCCAGCAGCTCTCTTGGCTGCTATCCCGGCAGGCGCCCAGATTACTCCCGCGGTTTGCGCCAGCAACCCCTACACCCAGAGGATACTTCCTCAGGTATTTGGGGTCTAAGTCGCCGATAGCATCTTGCTGTCTATCGCGACGCCTAACAAGAGTCTGGATTAGCCTTTGATTACTGGCATCAGTTCTGGGCAAATATACCTCATTCCTTTAGCATTTATGCGTGATTTCCCTCCTCATAGTCAGAGTCCTCTCCTGGAATATCGATCATGGTGTAATCGCCTTCCTCGATATGAGGGAATGCTCGTGATAGCGGCGGAGTTTCAGCACCACCCAAATTAGCACCCGCGCCCGCTCTGTGGAGCACCGCGAGTATCCTCCGAGGCCTGCCAACACTATTCTTCAACCAACCTCGACCTCTTCCGAATCAGTGATCTGACCTCCGCCGGCCGGACAGGAGGATTGGATGCCGTGAACGTTGTCGAGTGCTCCCAGATACTCCTGATCGCTTCTGTCGGGTGGGGTGTGCTTCAGGATCAAGTTGCAGAGCTCTGGAAACGTTATCTTTGTCAGAATACCAATGAACGAATTCTGATTTCGTCGATGGTTCCAGTCATAGATACGGGCGGGCACCACGGAGAATGCTCCCAGAGCATCCGGTCTACCACCGCGACCATTATGGACGGTCTATCGAGTTCGGCGGACACTGGGTTCCGCGACGCTTCTAGAGCGCCGCCACTGTCCTCATCATCATCATCGCCTCGCCAGCAACTTCTCTAAACTCGCGATTCCCCTGCCCCTCGATAGCTTCTCCTTCGCCCAACATCGCCAATGAGCCACTTCAAAGCGCCGGGCGAGTACCTGCGAGGTGCGGTATTTGGTCCGCTCCACATAGGAGGAACCCACGGAGAGGGCGAGTGCTCAATATACTGAGGCAGAGAGCATCGAACGCTGCTGCTCCGGAGACGGTTTTGTTGACCCAACCGTGTTGTGGAGCTCCGCCTTGAGGTCGCTATGACGGTAGTGTACACTTTAGGTAGGCTTGATCAAACCTAAAGTCATCTTCGCTTTATTTGCCTGAGTCATTTTTTTAGAGTTTCGAGAGCTTGAGACGATGCTACTGAAGCACCGGGAACGCTTGAGGACTGGCGAACTCTAACCGAGCACGCTGGGAGTTTTTGGGGCACGATCTTAGCGCCTTTGCCTCTGCTTTACCTGTGGAGGGGAACTTGGTATTGGTAGCCGATGGGGACGTCGGAATTGAGAGCTCTGTGAAGCACTGGCGACTGCTTTTGGAGCAGGAGCACGGTTCGACAGACAGGGGCCGACGGTAGTGGCGGCGAGCTGCCTAACTCTGGGGAAAAGTTGAGACTTGTCGAACTGTTCGCTCTCTTGGGGCTTTGGACTTGCTGCTGGGCCTGCTGCTGAGCCTGCTGCTGGTCGCCATGGAGTATGTCGCCGCCTGCTGGGCCTGCTGCTGTGCCTGCTGAGCGCTTTGGGCTTGAGTGCTGCTGGGCCTGCTGGGCCTGCTGCTGCGCCTGCTGCAGAACGCTCTCTGTCGCTACCGACTTCAGGTTGCCCTGCTCGCTATCGCTTATCGCTGCTGCTACTGCTGCTGCTACTGCTGCTGCTACTGCTGCTGCCTGCTGCTGCTGCTGCTGCTGTTACTGCTATCGCTATCGCTATCGCTATCGCTATCTTTCTTGGTTTTAGATTTCCTGATACCCACTCTTTGGGAAGAGTCTCGAGTGCTCGAGACGGTGCCGCTTGCTGAGGGAGCGTGGCGGATGCTTCTCTGAACGCCGACGATCCGGCGGGGTGTCTCTCCTATCTCTATTGGGATAGGCTGATGCTTTCCTGCTCTTTACGAGACGCACGGTGAGGACTTCTCTTCTGCTTCTGCGCCTTCTTTGTAGTGTCTCCTGCTTCTTCTTCTCCTTCTTCTCCTTCTTCTTCTTCTCCTTCTTCTCCTTCTTCTTCTTTCCTTCTTTCGGCTTTTGCTATCTGAATCGCCGGTGTCTGATCGCGATCTCGCTTCTTCTGTGAGCTTTGTGGAGTGCTCTGAGGGCGGAATGAAGGTGGCTAGTGAATATAGAATATTTGATGAGTATGGTTCTGAGAGCAATAGAATTAAGGAGGATATACCATCTTATATATGATTGCTAGATGTGCAGCTTGAAAGCTTGAAAGCTCGAACTTTAAATTTGAAACTTGAAACTTGAACCGTAAACTTGAACGTGAGCTGAATGCGCTTCCCAGAGATATCTTGAAAGCTTTGATAGCAGTGAGGGGTATGAAGTGGTAGTGCTGAAGATGGTTAGGAATCTCTCACGATCTGAAGGAGGAGAATGCTTTTATACCGAATCGAATCTGCTATTCCAGAGCTCATCATGTTTCCGAGAGCACCACTGTGCTATAGGAGCACCCCTATGTGCTATAATGGCACTCTCGAGTTCGACCGCGCTGCATATGGTGCTCCAAGCCGTGCTCAATGTTTGCTCCAATACACGACGTAGCTCTAGGCGCACTCAAGATTCTACTCTGGTGGTTTGATTCAATTGAACGACGATGAATGCTCTAGGCGCACTCGGAACGCTCGACGGTAGTACCAACAGTGGTATCAATTGATTCCAATGTTGGGTTGGAGTTTCGGTTCTTGTTGGTGTCGGGCGCCTGCGCGCTTATGAAGCCGAAATGACAGTGTGTATCGCTTGAGCTCGTAGTCGATATTGGTATTGAATTTTCCGCTGAGATCTCGATCTGAATAGCTTTCGCGAAAGTGCTAACTGAGGGTGAGCGAATGCTGAGAGGGCAGAACGGAGCATCGCTGGTGGCATGATTGCTGTTTCTCTCGCTGCACGCTCGCTGCATGACGCCATGTTTGTGTTTTCAGTATTCCGCTGGAGATGTATGACGCCAAAGTCAGCCACGCTCTGCTGGAGGTGCGAGCGCAAGGCTTACAAGCACTCGACGAAGACTCGCTAAGTGAGCACTCTGCATGGGATTACAATTGCTCAGAGAGCACTCTGCTAAGCGAGCACTCTGCATGGGAATTGCTCAGAGCACTCTGAACAACAGCTTGGCCGAGCCTCATGATGATTGGCTGACAAATCGTTCATAGAGCACTCTGCACCGCCTGCAGGAAAGAGCCTCTTCCTTGGCAGACTGCAAATTCTCGAGTCCAATGAAATCGTCTTGCCCTTTTTGCAGCAAGAGGTACAGCTCCTCCGCGAATTTTGACAGACATCTTCGAACGATCCATCCTTTAGAAGCAGATGAATGGCTGGGAAATCAATATTCACTGCTGGAGCACGATCAATCAGCAGAAACCCTGACGACACTGACGAGCCCAGAGAGCATCCCCGATTGCTATTCAGAGACGCACTACGAGTCGGAATCTGACACTTTCGATCAAGATTCGGTAACAATTCGACCTCGAATCCGAATCATATTTCGTGGATGGAGGAGGCAGGCGGTGATTCAACTGGGCATATGGCATCTACGACAGTTTACGAGGGTGCTGGGAGCAACTTTACCGCCGGAGTGACTACGACGAGTGCTCACAGAGACTTCTCCAATACCCATGGCACCCATTTCGTCGGCATACGAGTTCAGAATGGCACGCTACTTCACACTGTCTAAAGCCTCACAGGGGAACATCGACAGCTTCTTTTCTACACGCTCCTCCGAGTAGTGGCGAGTGCTCCTACAGCACCGGGCGGGGTTTTATCAAGAGGTTGGAGGAAATGAACGACACACTAGGAAAGGCAAGCTGGAATCATTCGGAGGTGGATATTGGGGGGGAGAAGATCTCCTACTACTACCGCAATCCAATGGTTGTCGTCCGATATCTTCTAGGGCAACGCCTTCCGGGAGTCATTGGTGTACGCGCTGTGGTGGAACATAATGAGTTCGCGAGCGAATGTATGGGAAATGCATACAGGAGATTGGTGGTGGGAGATACAGGTTCGTAAGCCTCGCTCGCCAACTTGCACCGGATACTCCAGGAGATGTCGCTAATGCTTTCGATAGAATACGCATCGAGGGGTCTACTGTCGCATCAATTATACGCGCTGGCCGGATGGCACACATCTGACAAATTTCAGCGGGACAAGAAAGCCTGGCCAATCTATCTTACCATCGGGAACATCAAGTCGTCGGTGCGGAGCAAGCCCACCGGGCATTCGTTAATTCTCCTAGGGCTACTGCCAGTCCCACCTAAGCTCGGGAAGAACTCACTCGCTAATTCCGCTTTACGACGTCAGAGTCAAATGGCGCTGCATCGCGCCCTTGGGGAGATCTTTCAGAGCATTCGGGAGTGCTCTCAGGAAGGCGAGCTAATCGCATGCGCCGACGGGTACGAACGTCTATGCTTTCCGGTGTTGTCGGCTGATCGCCGATCAACCCGGAAAGACTCAAACTTGCAAAACATCAGCACTAGCGCTTGCTCGCGATGCGGCGGAGTTTCACAATCTTGGGAGCACTCGCCGCTCTATGCGCAACCACGAGGACTACAGGGAGAGGGTACAGCTATTTGGCGGTAACCCGGCAATCTAGAACCGTGGAATACCTTGTTGCGTAGATCCGCCAAAACACTCTTCAATGCCGAGGGTTAATCCGCACGATCTCAATAAACCTGACATACTGCACAATATCTACCTGGGGATGTTGAAGCACACGATGGAGTGGATTCAGGGCTTCCTGAAGAAGCATCACCGATTGGAGGAATTCGACAACGCTTGGGCTTCGATTGCGCTTACCCGGGCTGGCAGTACCAAACAAAGATATCGCTCTACCACCCAATGGCAAGGGAAAGAGATGCGAATCTGGGGCGGGTCGTTTCAGGAGCACTCGCGCTGCTCTGAGAAACCCGGGAGTGGCTGTCAGGAGCGACTTCGAAAGCTTTGAAATGCTCAAGTCTAATAGACTTCCACTTAATGGCGCAATATGGGAGTCATACAACGCGCACCCTGGACTATATGGAGAGCTATCTCGACGATTTCCATAAACACAAGGATATCTTTTTAGAATTCAGGGCGTACAAGAAGACATTAAAGGACGCGAAAGATCGAACGAAAGCAGTTAGTGGCTCCCAGAGCACCCAGCGAAGCTTAGAGGAGCTCCAGGAGATTCGGGAAAATTGCACTTCAACTTCATCAAATTGCACGCCTTGATGCACTACCGAGCACGCTGAGCGCTTTGGGAGCATTCTCAATACTCCACGGACGCCAGCGAGCTTGCCCATGTACGGCAGGTAAAAGAAGCTACAGAGCGCCCAACAAGGTCGACGCTGCAACGCAGATACTGACTATGGGGGGCAGGCGACACGTTAGAGATCCGAATTCTAAATCTGAAAGATGTCGTTGGAGGTCCTGAGAGCACCGACGACATCCTCTGAGCCATCGGGATAACTCAAGGAGTTGCTCGACATTTTCAAAATCGAGGACCGCAAGAAAACGCCAATGAACGCCAATAGTAGAAAGCGGACTGCCCCTGAAGCGCTTTTGCAACCCTCCGCTAAATCGGGCGGAAAGACTGTTCAACATAGCAGACAGATTGCAAATGAGCCATATCACGCTATATCGCCTGTTAAAGGAGTATGTCAAGATGCGGATGCTCTCAGAGCTTTGCCGAAGCTCTGAGAGCATTTTGGAGCGGCGGGTGGAGGTTTTCACATGCTTGCAGGTTCCGATACCAATATTCCAAAGGCCTGACGTATACGAGGTTCACAATATCAGGTGTACGGGAACATCATCTTTTAGGAAGGGGAAAATAAGAAAGGATTGGGCATGGGTATCGGTAGGTTCCTCAGAGCAGTGGGGAGTGTTTCGGGGACGCTTACCAGGACGAGAGAGGCTCTGTTCAAGGCACGGGATAGCACAGGGCGCAGATGACTATGCGTGTAGTTGAGCTACTTGAGGCTAAGGATCGCGGTATCGCTGATAACTCTCATGGGCTGCTGAAGGTCTGTAGGATGAGGAGGAAGAGGATGTGGGTCGTGAATATTCGAGTATATTAGAATGGCCCATTTGTTCGAGATGGATGCTGGTAATTGGCTGGTAAATACTAGGATAGATTTGCGACGGAATGAATTCAGTTGAATGCTTGAGAGCAGTCATAAGTGTTATCCAGTGAGAGCATTACCGAACGCTATCCAATGATGTGAGAGAATTACCGAGTGCTATCCAGTGAGAGCATTACCGAAAGTGCTATCCAACGATGTGAGAGTATTACCGAGTGCTATCCAGTGAGAGCATTACCGAAATGGCTATTGAATGACAGCATTGCCGAAAGTGCTATCTAGTGAATGCTCTGAGGGCAGTGGCGAAAGTGCTCACGAGTGGAATGTTAGACCCAATAGGACCGCCTAATTCAAAATTCGTGTCGCTCTGCTAGTACGCATGCGGATTGGAAGAGGGAGGTGAGTATCGGCCGCCAGTATCTGAGTCTGTTATCCAGCAAGCTCGCCGACCAGCATAATGCTGCTTATGCTTGGGAAACTATTTCCAGCAAGCTCGCTGGAGTGCTGCTTAGGCAGGGCATTGAGCTTTTCAGACGAGCCGCACATGGCCTAAACCTCAAGGCTCAAATGCCTTCACAAATCGGCAGATACATACCCCATCGCCAAAGGTTTGGTAGCCATCCCCAGTATACACGACAGTGCTCAGATCAGTATTCCGCAACTGACCGCTCAGTGGCGTGAAGAATACCCACGTGAGATATCGCTTGAGAGACTGGCAATGCCTACCTCCTTTGAAGAAAGCGACGATTCATATGGGTCTAAGTGGGGGATGTCCCACCTTGAATAGTATTATCAAAGATGTTTCCAGCATTGGTCAGTGCTATGAAAGCAGCAGCAGCCACGGTGCTCTCAGGAAGTGGCGATATCTCTTAGCAGTCAGTGAAAACTTTGTTGACGAAGTGTGTCTTGGCGTGAGCGATATGCTCCTGTGGTGTCTGGCTTCTGGTGGCGCCCGGCGAGCAGATCGTTATGATTTGATCTCCTGGCGCAGATATTAGTGGCGAGTGCTATCAGGGCGCTGGTGCTGTCTCCTGGTGGTCCCCGACGATCCGTGATTCGCTGCCAGTCCCTGGGCGACTCATTCACGATCGTTATCCAGACGCCCAGGGCGCGCGCGGCGGCATGGAGAGAGTACGCCATGGCGGAGAGAAGATTGCCGGTCTCCTGCGACGGCAGCACATTGCCTGACGCCTGGACACGGCGCGCGCTACAGAGAAAAACGCGGAGAGAAGATTGCGGCCGCATGACGTGATGATATCGCCAGAGAGCACTCGTAGACAGTAGTAATAGCGTACGCAAAGAAAGTTTCACAGGACTATTCGGTACTGCTTGGAGCGAGCGCTTCGGGAGCGAAATAGAGCGAAATGGTCATTTGCGCTGAAAGGCTTGCTTAAAGCGAGCGCTTCCTGGGGCGCCGCTGAGCGCGAATAGTGCTCTGAGGCGCTGGCGCGTGATAGCATCGCTGGCGCAGCATTATGCCCAGGACGCTGGCGACAGCATTACGCTCCAGCGACGCCTGGCGACAGCATTACGCCTGGCGACGCCTGGCGCGAAGATTATGCCCTGGCGACGCCTGGCGTGAGATCATGTTTGGTGACGCCATGGCGCTGGCATCATGGCGCGCGCCAGGCGCGAAGTAACGCTCGGCTGGCGCTTTACGCCCTGGCGCCGCGAGGCTCTGCGCCCTGAGGAATACCAGAGCTTTGACGACGATACTTTTTCTCGGAGGTTATCCTTAATCACCTCCAACGTTGCCTCCTGATTCTGCCTACCTCCTCCTTCCATGTGTTGCTCATCCTGTTGAAGGTTTCTACTCCGCTTCAACGCCACCGCAAATCCAATATAGATAATCTGAACGCTTTAAGAGCAAATGAATGCTCAAAGCTTCCATTGCTGTACAAGGACATTGGGATTCTTACTGACAACACTCTCATTTTGCGACTGGAAAGGTCTGGCTTAACGATATTCCCGCTGACTACGCCGAACGCCACGCCAAATCGCAGCTGTGCATATAAACGCAGGGCATCCGCCTAGGAACTCGGGTCTTTACCCTCGTGATCCTGACCCCATCAAAGATTTATAGTACAATACGTCGATAATCTCCGCGCGAGAAACCGTGAGACGGTAGGTCTAGATCTGTTAGCAGCGTCGCGAAATGCTTTCCGAAAGACTCCGCCGCTGGATTGATCATACCTCATATCGCGCGCGCAGGGCTCAGCGATCATTCTTCAAAAGATACTCTACTTGAGCAGCCCTCGCTCGGACTCGAGCTTTCCAAGCCCATAGATGGTCGAATCCGCCAGCCGCCCCTTAACCTCGCAAGATCAAGTGCGAGCGACTGAGTGTAGACTTGACCTATCGCGCCAATTACGCCTGGAAAGACTCGTGAACGCTTTCAAGAAAGATCCACCTGCTTTGATAACGACCGCCGAGATTCACTGCACATCCCACTCGGCAGCTGCCCACATATTTACTACCAGTACCAAAGCCTCGCCGCAGGGGAAAAGGCCAGAAGAGTGGTCCCGATTAGCGTATGGCTGCACTCCTTCTCAATCCTCTGGGCTTGCATTGAGAGAACGCTTGCACTCAGCCAGGTAACAAGGATCGCTGAGATAGCATTCGCACGAACGTTAACGATGCTCTCAAAGCGTGGTCGCTATCGGGAATACTACTAACCTCACTTTCTGCTATATGAGCATTTCCTTCGCCCCGATAGATGAAGGAAGCTGTGCAATATCATATCCTTGCGCTCTGGTAAATATACCTGAGGACTTGAGGGAATCCGGGACTGCTCATAGAGTTCCGCCAATGCCCTCAAAAGGCGGAGGAACGATAGCGCTGTAAGGGAGGAATCGCCGCATTCTAACGATTGGAGAAAGATTGATGCGCCGCAGAAGAGCCGTAGTCAATATCGCAGAATAAACGGGCACTGAAGAAGGTACGGATTGTGAGGATATCGGAGGTGTTTCTGAGATGCCGGAATGCTCTCGAGACGCTTGGGACGATTCTGAGATGCCTCGGCTGGTACCGGAGCTGTGGTGCGGGCGCCATCCGTGACGCTCTGTTCGCCGGGAGCTGCTCTCCGCATTACTTTTGCACCCGACGCTTTCCTCTGAAACGCTAGCGCTTCGCCCTGAACTTTAATGGGTGGAGGAGTCGAACCTGTATCACATCCACCGGCACGCCGGAGGAGCACAACCTCCGCTACCGTCCTCTCTCCGAAAGCATTGCCCCAGTTTCCGGCAGTAGTCGCTGTACTGTACGAGGCCTTCCCGCACCCGGGATCTCTGCTGGCGGAGGCTGAGGTTCTTCTTCCGATCGCCCAGATTCTCCTCGCAGCCTCTCCGGCTTTCAGAGTCGCCATACTGGAGCTGCATCAGACGGTTTCTCCACCTCTGCACATGCTCCTCAGGCTGCTCCTCCTGCACTGGCACTTCAGCGCTGTCAGTATTGCCATTGGGGAGATGGAATTCTACCCTTCTAGGGCTGCTTCTTCCAGTGGAAGTGTCGGTAGAACGGAGAAGCCCTTTACGCGCTATTGCATCAGCAAACTCTGGTATTCCTCAGGGCGCAGAGCCTACGCCCTGGGCGCCAGGGACGCCAGGCGCCGCCAGGGCAGCGTTACTCGCGCCTGGCGCCGCCACAGCATGATGCCCGCGCCAGGCGCCACCAGAGCACGATGCCCACGCCAGGCGTCGCCAGGGCATGCTGCGCCAGGCGCCGCCAGGGCATAACGCCGCGCCAGGCGCGAGCATAATGCTCGCGCCAGGCGATCCTGGAGATAATGCTCGCCAGGCGATGCTATCACCGGCCCGACGCCCAGAAAGACTATTCGTGACTCGCCAGAAAGACGCGCTTCAAGGAGAAGATTTCCGCCCAAGCAGAAAGCACTCGCCTCAACCAGAGCACTCGCCCACTAGAAAGACTCGCTTCCACTGCAGAGCACTCGCTTCCAAGCAGTACCGAATAGTCCTAATGAGCTTTCTTTGCGCCGCTATTACTACTGTCTACAGAGTGCTTCCGAGATATCACCAACATCCATAGAGCACCCAGCAACGCTCTCTCCGCTGCTTTCAGGCGCATCGCAAGCACCTTCACGCGCCAGGCACGCCCAGGCAATGTGCCGCTCGCCCTGAGAGCACCCGCACGCTTCTCCGCCACGGCACGCTTCTCCGCCACGGCACGCCTGGGGTAGGCCTCCCGCGCCTGGATAACGATCAGCTTAACGAGTCCCCGCCAGGACTTAAGAACGAATCACGGATGCGCCGGGACCACCAGGAGACAGCACCAGCGCCTGATAGCACTCGCCACTAATATCTGCGCCAGGAGATCAAATCATAACGATCTGCTCGCCGTACGCCACCAGAACATATCGCCACGCCCAGAGAGCACTCGCCAGTGCTATCCGCGCCAGGAGAGCATTCTCACCGAGCTGCTCGCCAGACACCACAGGAGCATATCGCCACGCCAAGACACACTTTCCCAACAAAGTTTTCATCGACTGCAAGATATCGCCACTTCCTGAGAGCACCGTGGCTGCTGCTGCTTTCCTAGCACTGACCAATGCTGGAAACATCTTTGATAATACTATTCAAGGTGGACATCCCACTTAGACCCATATGAATCGACACGCTTCAGCCGAGAGGCATTGCCAGTCTCTCAAACGATATCTCACGCAGATTCTTCACGCCACTGAACGTCAGCCATGGAATACTGATACGAAAGACTGTCCGCAGATACTGGGATGGCTACCAAACCTTTGACGACAAGGGGTATGTATCTGCCGACGGTGAAAGGCATTTGAGCTCGAGGTTTCAGGCCATGGTACGCTCGCCTGAAAAGCTCAATGCCCTGCCTACAGCACTCCAGCGAGCTTGCTGGAAATAGTTTCAAGCATAAGCAGCATTACGCTGGTCGAGCGAGCTTGCTGGATAACAGACTCAGATACTGAGCGCCGATACTCACCTCCCTCTTCCAATCCGCATGCTGCATTTCAGCAGAACGACACTAATTTTGAATTAGACGGTCCTATTGGGCCTAACATTCCACTCAGAGCACTCGCCACTGCCCTCAGAGCATTCACTAGATAGCACTCGCAATGCTGTCATTCAATAGCACTGTAATGCTCTCACTGATAGCACTGCAATACTCTCACATCATTGGATAGCACTGCAATGCTCTCACTGGATAGCACTCGTAATTCTCTCACATCATTGGATAGCATTCGTAATGCTCTCACTGGATAGCACTTATGACTGCTCTCAAAGCATTCAACTGAATTCATTCCACGACGCAAATCTATCCTAGTATTTACCAGCCAATTACCAGCATCCATCTCGAACAAATGGGCCATTCCTAATATAATTCCGAATATTCACGACTCCACATCCTCTTCCTCCTCCTCCTACAGACCTTCAGCAGCCCATGAGAGTTATCAGCGATACCGCGATCCTTCTCGCCTCAAGTAGCTCAACTACACATAGTCTATGCGCGCCTCTGTGCTATCCCGCACCTTGAACAGAGCCTCTACTGCCCTGGTAAGCCCCCAAACACTCCCCACTGCTCTGAGGAACCTACCGATACCCATGCCCAATCCTTTCTTATTTTCCCTTCCTAAAAGATGATGTTCCCGCAGACACCTGATATTGTGAACCTCAGATACGCCAGGCCTTTGGAATATTGGTATCGAACCTGCAAGCATGTGAAAACCTCCACCCGCCGCCTAAAATGCTCTCGAGCCTTCCGCAAAGCTCTGAGAGCATCCCGCATCTTCGCATACTCCTTTAACAGGCGATATAGCGTGATATGGCTCATTTGCAATCTGTCTGCTATGTTGAACAGTCTTTCCGCCGATTTCGGAGGGGTTGCAAAGACGCTTCAGGGGCAGTCCGCTTACTATTGAGCCGCTCATTCGCGCTTTCTTGCGGTCCTCGATTTTGAAAATGTCCGAAGAACTCCTTGAGCGTTATCCCGACGGCCAGAGGATGTCGCCGGTGCTCAGGACCTCCAACGACATCTTTCAGATTTAGAATTCGATCTCTAACGCCAATCGCCGCCCCCATAGTCCAGTATTCGCGCTTGCAGCCGACCTTGTTGGACGCCTGTAAGTTTCTTTACCTGCCGCATGGGCAAGCTCGCTGACGTCCCGCGAGTATTGAGGAATGCTCCCAAAGCGCCAACGTGCTCCGTAGTGCATCAAGACGCAATTTGATGAAGTTGAAGTGCGATTTTTCCCGAATCTCCTGAGCTCCTCTAAGCTTCGCTCTGAGCCACTAACTGCTTTCGCTCGATCTTTCGGCCCTTTAACGTCTTCTGTACGCCTCTGAATTCTAAAAAAAGATATCCTTGTGTTTATGGAAATCGCCGAGATAGCTCTCCATATAGTCCAGGGTGCTCGCTGTATGACTCCCATATTGCGCCATTAAGTGGAAGTCTATTAGACTTCGAACGCATTTCAAAGCTTTAAGTCGCCTCCTGACAGCCACTCCCGGTTTCTCAGAGCAGCCGCGAGTGCTCCTAGAACGACCCGCCCCAGATTCCGTGATCTCTTTCCTTGCCATTGGGTGGTAGAACGATATGCTTTGTTTGGTACTGCCAGCCCGCGTAAGGCGCAATCGAAGCCTGCCGCTTGTCGAATTCCTCCAATCGGTGATGCTTCTTCAGGAAGCCCTGAATCCACTCCATCATGTGCTTCAACATCCCCAGGTAGATATTGTGCAGTATGTCCGTTTATTGAGATCGCACGGATTAACCTCGCATACCCCAGAAAGCATTGAAGAGTGTTTTGACGGATCTCGCAACAAGGTATTCCACCGTTCTAGATTGCCCGGTTCTCGCCAAATAGCTGTACCCTCTCCCGTAGTCCTCGTGGTTGGCGCATAGAGCTCGACGAGTGCTCCCAAGATTGTGAAACTCCACCTCGCATCGCGGCAAGCGCTAGTGCTGATGTTTTGCAAGTTTGAGTGCTCGGCTGATCGGGCGATCCAGCCCGAGAGCACCGGAAAGCATAGTCGTCAGAGTCCGCCGGCGCATTTGATCAGCTCGCCTCCTGAGAGCACTCGCGAATGCTTTGAAAGATCTCCCAAGGGCACGATGCAGTGCCATTTGACTCTGACGCCTTAAAACGGAGTTAACGAGTTGCTGTGTTCTTTCCGAGCTTTGGTGGCACTGGTAGCAGCCCGAGGAGAATGAATGAATGCCCTGTGGGCTTATTGCGACCGACGACTTGATGTTCCCGGCGGTAAAGATAGATTGGCCAGGCTTTCTTGTCCTCGCTGAAATTTGTCGATGTGTGCCATCCGACGCGCATATAATTGGTACGACAGTAGACCCTCCGTAACGTATTCTATCGAGAAAGCATTAGCGACATCTCCTGAGTATCCGGAGTGCAAGTTGGCAGAGCGAGGCTTACGAACCTGTATCTCCCACCACCAATCTCCTGTATGCATTTCCCATACATTCGCCGAACTCATTATGTTCCACCACAGGCGCATACACCAATGACTCCCGGAAGGCACGCTGTTCTAGAAGATATCGGACGACAACCATTGGATTGCGGTAGTAGGAGATCTTCTCCCCAATATCCACCTCCGAATGATTCCAGCTTGCTTGCCTTTCCTAGTGTGTCGCTCATTTCTCCAACCTCTTGATAAAACCCCGCCCGGTGCTGTAGGAGCACTCGCCACTACTCGGAGGGGCGGTAGAAAGAAGCTGTCCGATGTTCCCCTGTGAGGCTTTAGACAGTGTGAAGTAGCGCGCCATTCTGAACTCAGATGCTGACCTAAATGGGTGCCATGGGTATTGGAGAAGTTCGCGAGCACTCGTCCGTAGTCCTCCGAGCGTAAAGTTGCTCCCCAGCACCCTCGTGAAACTGTCGAGATGCCATACGCCCATTTGAATCACCGCCTGCCTCCTCCATCACGAAATATGATTCGATTCGAGGTCCGAATTGTTACCCAATCTTGATCGAAGTGTCAGATTCCGACTCAGAAGGCGCCTCTGAATAGCAATCGAATGCTCTCTGGCTCTCGCCAGTGTCGCCAGGGTTTCTGCTGATTGATCGCGCTCCAGCAGTGAATATTGATTTCCCAGCCATTCATCTGCTTCTAAAGGATGGATCGCTCAAGATGTCTGTCAAAATTCGCGGAGGAGCTGTACCTCTTGCTGCAAAAAGGGCAAGACGATTTCATTGACTCGAGAATTTGCAGTCTGCCAAGGAAGAGGCTCTTTCCTGCAGGCGTGCAGAGTGCTCTATGAACGATTTGTCAGCCAATCATCATGAGGCTCCCGACGCCAAGCTGTTGTTCAGAGTGCTCACGAGCAATTCCCATGCAGAGTGCTCGCTAGCAGAGTGCTCTACGAGCAATTTGTAATCCCATGCAGAGTGCTCACTTAGCAGAGTGCTCGCCGAGTGCTTGTAAGCTCATCGCACTCCAGCAGAGCATGGCTGACTTTGACGCCATACATCTCCAACGGAATACTGAAAACACAAACATGAGCATGCAACGAGCATGCAACGAGGAAACAGCAATCATGCCACCAGCGATGCCCTGCTCTGCCCTCTCAGCATTCGCCACCTCAGTTAGCACTCGCGAAAGCTATTCAGATCGAGAAACCGCTTCAACGGAAAATTCAATACCAATATCGACTACGAGCTCAAACGATACACACTGTCCGACTCGCTTCATAGCGCACAGAGCGCCGACACCAACAAGAACCGAACTCCAACCCAACATTGGAATCCAATTGATACCACTGTTGGTACTACCGCCAGAGCATTCCCGAGCGCCAGAGCATTCATCTACGCCATTCAATTGAATCAAACCACCAGAGTAGAATCTTCGAGTGCGCCTAGAGCTACGTCATGTATTGGAGCAAACATTGAGCACGGCTTGAGCACCATATGCGCCGGGTCGGAGCACTCGAGAGTGCCCGTGATAGCACATAGGTGCTCCTATAGCACACAGTGGTGCTCGAAACATGATGAGCTCTGGAATAGCAGATTCGATTCGTATAAGAGCACCCTTCTCCTCCTTCCAGATCGTGAGAGATTCCTAACCATCTTCCAGCACTACCANTTCATACCCTCACTGCTATCAAAGTCAAGATATCATCAAAGCTTTCTGCTTCAAGATCCTGCTTCACCACGTTTGCTTACGGTTCCCAAGTTTCAAGCTTCAATTAAAGTTCGAGCTTTCAAGCTTTCAAGCTGCACATCTAGCAATCATATATAAGATGGTATATCCTCCTTAATTCTATTGCTCTCAGAACCATACTCATCAAATATTCTATATTCACTAGCCACCTTCATTCCGCCTCAGAGCACTCCACAAAGCTCACAGAAGAAGCGAGATCGCTGATCCAGACACCGACGATTCAGATAGCAAAAACGCCTAAAGAAGGAAAAGAAGAAGAAGGAGAAGAAGGAGAAGAAGAAGGAGAAGAAGGAGAAGAAGAAGCAGGAGACACTACAAAAGAAGGCGCAGAAGCAGAAAGAGAAGTCCTCACCTTCGCTGCCTCAGAAAGAAAGAGCAGGAAAGCATCCAGCCTATCCCAATAGAGATAGGAGAGACACTCGCCGCAGTCGTCGCTGCTCAGAGAAGCATCCGCCACCGCTCCTCAGCAAGCGGCACCGCCTCCCGAGCACTCGAGACTCTTCCCAAAAGAGTGGGTATCAGGGAAATCTAAAACCAAGAAAGATAGCGATAGCGATAAAGATAGCGATAGCAGTAGCAGCAGCAGCAGTAGCAGCAGTAGCAGCAGCAGTAGCAGCAGCAGCAGCAGCAGTAGCAGCAGCGATAGCGATAGCGAGGCAGGGCAACCTGAAGTCGAGCGCGACAGAGAACGTTCTGCAGCAGGCACAGCAGCAGGCCCAGCAGGCCCAGCAGCACTCAAGCCCAAAAAGCGCCAGCAGGAACAGCAGCAGGCCCAGCAGGCCCGGCGACATACTCCACAAAGCGACCAGCAGCAGGCTCAGCAGCAGGCCCAGCAGCAAGTCCAAAGCCCCAAAGAGAACGTAACAGTTCGACAAGTCTCCAGCTTTTCCCCAGAGTTAGGCAGCCGCCGCCACTACCACCATCGGCCCCTGTCCGTCAAACCGAGCTCCCACTTCGCGCCCTGCCCCAAAAGCAGTCGCCAGTGCTTCACAGAGCTCTCAATTCCCGACGCCCCGCCGGATACCAATACCCACCCCTCCACCGCAGAGAGCAGAGGCAAAGGCGCCGAGATCCTGCCCCAGAAACTCCCCGCTCGGTTAGAGTTCGCCAGTCCTCCAGAAGCTGCCCCGGTGCTTCAGCAGCATCGCCTCCAAGCTCTCAAACTCTAAAAACGACTCAGGCAAATAAAGCAAGATGACTTTAGGTTTGATCAACCTACCTAAAGTGTACACTACCGTCCGCAACGACTCAAGGCGGAGCTCCACAACACCGTTGGGTCAACAAAACCGCCTCCGAGCAGCAGCTGTCACGCCTCTGCCTCAAGATATTGAAAGACTCGCCTCTCCGTGGGTTCCTCCCTACGTGGAACGGACTAAATACCGTGACTGCAGAGCACTCGCCGACGCTTGAAGTGGCTCATTGGCGATGTTGGGCAGAAGGAGAAGCTATCGAGGGGGCAGGGGAATCGCGAGTTTAGAGAAGTTGCTGACGCAGATGATGATGATGATGATGAGGACAGTGGCCGGGCGCCTAAGAAGCGTCAGAACGGAACCCAGTGTCCGCCAACTCGATAGACCGTCCATAATGGTCACGGTAGACCCGACGCCTGGGAGCATTCTCCGTAGTTGCCCCGCCTCGTATCTACGACTGGAACCATCGACGAAATCAGAATTCGCTCATTGGTATTCTGACAAAGATAACGCTTCCAGAGCTCTGCAACTTGATCCTGAAGCACACCCCACCCGACAGAGCGATCAGGAGTATTCAGAGCACTGACAACGCTCCACCGCATCCAATCCTCCTGTCCGCCGACGGAGGTCCAGATCACTGATTCGGAAGAGGTCGAGGTTGGCTGAAGAATAGTGCTGGCAGGCCTCGGAGGATACTCGCGGTGCTCCACAGAGCGGGCGGGTGCTAATTTGGGTGGTGCTGAAACTCCGCCGCTATCACGAAAGATTCCTCATATCGAGGAAGACGACACACCACGATCGATATTCCAGCAGAGGACTCTGACTATGAGGAGGGAAATCACCGCATAAATGCTAAAGGAATGAGGGTATATTTGCCCAGAACTGATGCCAGTAATCAAAGGCTAATCCAGACTTGTTAGACGCCGCGATAGACAGCAAGATGCTATCGACGACTTAGACCCCAAATACCTGAGGAAGTATCCTCTGGTGTAGGTTGCTGACGCAAACTTCGCACAGGAGTAATCTGACGCTTGCCGGGATAGCAGCCAAGAGAGCTGCTGACGACTCGCGGCTGCTGCTGGAGGCGGTGGTGGTGGTGGTGGTGGTGGTAATCCTCCTCCGGCGGTGGTAACCCTCTCCGGCGGTGGTGGTGGTGGTGGTAATCCTCCTCCGGGCGGTGGTAACCTCCTCCGGGCGGTGGTGGTGGCAACCTCCTCCGGGCGGACCTCCTCCTCCTCCTCCTCCTCCTCCTCCTCCTCCTCCTCCGGTGGACCTCCTCCTCCTCCTCCGGGCGGACTCTCCTCCTCCTCCTCCGGGCGGACCTCCTCCTCCTCCTCCTCCTCCTCCTCCGGCGACCGGGCGGTGGTGGTGGTGGTGGTGGTGGACCTTCTGGAGGCGGTGGTGGTGGTGGTGGTGGTGGTGGTGATGGCGGCATCATTAGTTTTCTTTGCAGATAATCTCGCTTCTTCTGCTCAACTAACGCTTACCTCTGAATAGCGGTATGTATTGTTTTCTGAACGCTATGAAGTGCTACTGGCATCATTACTTTCCTTTGGTATAATCTCTCCTTTCTCTTCTGTCGAACGATCGCTACCTTTGAATAGCAGATGTTTCTTTCTGAGCGCTGGCCAGTGCTCCTGGGATTGGGTTCGTGCTATTTGATGTTTAGATTTCTTTATATGAATAGATAGGTTTCATCGCTTTAGATTTTCTTATATTAGATTAGATTTCTTATACTAGTTAGATTTCTTATACTAGATTAGATTAGATTAGATTACGCTCTTCTTCTTCTTACTTCAATTGCAGTCGGTTCAAACTCCTATATTGCTCTCAGAGCACTCGCTATCGCTTGGAAAGTGCAGTAAACGAGTGATTAGAAATGACTCGATGCGGGTGAATGGACGTGGTTGAGCGGTGAAAATTTGTTGCTTGGCGACGAAAACTCTGTCGCCAAGCCGCTGATTTCTAATCAAATCACGCAAAAGAACGCCTCCTAGAGCACATTGATACTCCTGCCAGCAAGCAGAATGCCTCTCAACAAGCGATCTGCCGGTTCAGCACTTCTCTCCGCAAAGCGACCACGACTTCCAGTACCACCCGAAGAGCATGATGATTCACAGACTGATGGGTCTGAAATATCATTCAGAGCATTGACCCCACTCTACCAGCACTGAGTAGTCAATCGACAGGCACTCGGAGCAGTCAGTCGACCACCGCCCCAATAGCGCAGAAAGGGCTTCTCCGTTTCACCGACACTTCCACTGGAAGAAGCAGCCCTAGAAGGGTAGAATTCCATCTCCCCAATGGCAATACTGACAGCGCTGAAGTGCCAGTGCAGGAGGAGCAGCCTGAGGAGCATGTGCCAGAGGTGGAGGAAACCGCCGATACGAGCCACTCCGAGTATGACGACTCCAGAGAACGCCCAGGAGAGCTCTGAGGAGAATCTGACGATCCGAAGAAGAACCTCAAGCCTCCACCCAGCAGAGATCCCAGAGACGGGAAGAGGCCTCGACAGTACAGCCGACTACTGCCAGAGCACTGGGCAATGCTCGAGGAGACCAACCGAGCGGTAGCGGAGGTTATTGCTTCCTCCGACGCCTCGGTGGATGTGATACAGGTTCGACTCTCCCACCCATTAAAGTTCAGGACGGCGCTAACGCTTCAGAGGGGAAAGACGTCCGGTGCAAAGGTAGTACGGAGAGCAGCTCCCACTTCGCACCCAGACAGAACGCATCACAGTGGGCGCCCACCGCATCCCACGCACTCCACTCCGTACCCAGCCAGGAAGCATCTCAGAGATCGCCCCAAGCGCCTCAGGAAAGATTCCCGCATCTCAGAGAGCACCTCCGATATCCTCACAATCCATGCCTTCTTCAGTGCCCGCTTATTCTCGCGATATTGACTACAGCTCTTCTACACGGCACATCAATCTTTCCTCACGCGCTCGAGGTACGGCGATTCCTCCCCACTTACCGCACCTATCGCTCCTCCCCGCCTTTGAGGGCATTGGCGAGAGCTCATGAGCAGTCCCCGATTCCTCAAGTCCTCAGGTATATTTACCAGAAGCGCAACCAGGATATGATATTGCACAGCTTCCTTCATCTATCAGGGACGAAGGAAATGCTCCTATAGCAGAAAGTGAGGTTAGTAGTATTCCCGATAGCACTGACCACCGCTTGAGAGCATCGCTAACATTCGGCGAGTAACCTATCTCAGCGATCCTTGTTACCTAGCTCGAGGAGTGCAAACGCTCTCTCAATGCAAGCCCAGAGGATTGAGAAGGAGTGCAGCACGCTAATCGGGACCACACTCTTCTACACGAGCCTTTCTCGCGCGGCTTTCGGTACTGGTAGTAAATATGCGGCAGCTGCCAGTCGAGGCGATGTGCAGCAGATCTCGACGGCGCCGTTATCAAACAGGTGGATGCTCTTGAAACGCTCACGAGTGCTCCTAGAAGCGCAATTGACACCGATAGGTCAGAAGTCTACACTCCCGGTGCGCCGCACTTGATGCACGAGGTTAAAGGGCGGCCGGGCGGATTCGACCATCTATGGGCTTGGAAAGCCTCGAGTCCTGAGGCGAGGGCTGCTCAAGTAGAGTATCTTTTGAAGAACGATCGCTTCTTGAGCCCCGCGCAGCATTACGAGGTATGATCAATCCCAGCGAAGACCCGGAGTGCTCAGAGAGCACTCGCGAACGCTGCTAACAGATACTAGACCTACCGCTCACGGTTTCTCGCTACCGAGATTATCGACATATTGTACTATAAATACTTTGATGGGGTCAGGATGCTAGGGGTAAAAGACCCCGAGTTCCTAGAGCGATTACCCCACGCTTATATGCCTGATATCCACTGCGATTTGGCATGGCATTCGAGCATGGCCAACGGAATATACGCGTTAAGCCAGACCATTTCCAGTCACAAACGAGAGTGTTGTCAGTAAGAATCCCAATGTCCTTACAGCAATGGCGAAGCTTTGAGAGCATTCATCACTGCTCTTAAAACGCTCAGATTAGCTGACATTGAGGATAGGCAGAATCAGGAGGCAACGCATGATAACCTCCGAGATATTGAGGCTAACTTTGACAGATCATCACTATCGAGGTTATACCGAAGATGGATTCAGCGGCGACGACGCCGATCTGCAGCATTCGAATGCTCGAAAGCACCCCGAGTGCTCGAGAGGATATCTCTGGTTCCGGCACAACGGTGGCGCCAGGAAGAGGCGGTCATGCTCAACTTCGCGCATTGAAGCCGGAGGAAGGCGAGGAGGGTGAAGAGGAGGATCGCGAGGGAGAGGAGGAGGAAGAGGATCTGTAGGCAGTGGCAGCGCTTTGGAGCAAGAATGGCGAAAGTGCTTTGTGAAAGCAGCGGCGAAGGCTTGAGATACCTACGCCTGTATTATATTCGACGGCATGATTTCTAGACGCTTGTAGTGTTAGTATTTAGTAATAGAATCACGCTTTTGACGCTCCGCAAAGCAGTGCACTACTAATGCAAAGAGAGTATGCATTGTAAAACAGGGCGCTGAAGGTAAAATGCGCTGGTATCGTAGCCCGCTGGAGCAGTCGGGAGTGCTCCGCAACATTAGCGATATGCCCGTGAGTCGCCAGAGAGCTCCGAGGGCCCAGAGATAGGTAGTAGTCTCCGGCGAGAACGCTCCGCCGCGAGAGCCACGGGGCCGAGAGCATTCCGTCGCGAAATAGCCGGCCGAGAGCATTCCGTCCGCGAGCGCCGGGCCGAGAGAAAGATTCCGTCCGCGAGCTGCCGGGCGAGAGAAGACTCGGCCGGGATAGCGCCTGAGCGGCAGAACCCGCCAGGGTGAGGGTATTGCTCTCGGGCGCACTCAGATACACCAGTGCGCGCCGGCGCGCAGGGGCATCAGTGCCGCCAGGGCTGAATGCGATGCGCCAGAAGGCGCCAGGAACGCCCGCTTTTCTCTGGAGAGGCAGTTTGTCTACCGACGCTCTGGGCGCCAGGAGCGCCCAGAGCGCTCTGGCTGGAGGCTGGAGGTTTGCTGACGTGGGTGGTCGACTGACTGCCCGAGCGTCGCATTGACTACCCGAGCCGCTGGTAGAGAGTCAATGCCTGAATGATATTTCAGACCCATCAGTCGTGAATCACGCTTCTTCGGCACTGAAGTCTGGTCGCTTATGGAGAGCAGGGCTGAACCGCAGATCGCTTGTTGAGAGGCATTCTGCTTGCTGGCAGGAGTATCCAATGTGCTCTAGAGCATTCTTTGCGTGATTTGATTAGAAATCAACGCTTGGCGACAGAGTTTTCGCCGCCAAGCAACAAGAATTTTCACCGCCAACCACATCCGCCACCCGCATCCGAAGCCATTTCTAATCACTGCTTACTGCACTTTCCAAAGCGATAACGAGTGCTCTGAGAGCAATATAGGAGTTTGAACCGACTGCAATTGAAGTAAGAAGAAAGAAGAACGTAATCTAATCTAATCTAATCTAGTATAAGAAATCTAACTAGTATAAGAAATCTAATCTAATATAAGAAAATCTAAAACGATTTAAAACCTATCTATTCATATAAAGGAAATCTAAACATCAAATAGCACCGAACCTAATCCCAGGAGCACTGGCCAGCGCCAGAAAGAAACATACCACTATTCAAAGGTAAGCGATCGCTCGACAGAAAGAGAAAGGAGAGATTATACCAAAGGAAAGTAATGATGCCAGTAGCACTCGCAAGCTGCTCAGAAAACAATACATACCGCTATTCAGAGGTAAGCATTCGCTGAGCAGAAAGAGAAACGAGATTATACCAAAGGGAACTAATGATGCCCACCATCACCACCATCACCACCACCACCACCACCACCACCGCCTCCAGAAGGTCCACCACCGCCGCCACTACCACCACCACCGCCCGGAGGTCCGCCCGGACGAGGAGGAGGAGGAGGAGGAGGAGGTCCGCCCGAGGAGGAGGAGGAGGTCCGCCCGAGGAGGAGGAGGAGGTCCACCCGGAGGAGGAGGAGGAGGAGGAGGAGGAGGAGGAGGAGGGCCGCCCGAGGAGGGTTGCCACCACCACCACCGCCTCGAGGAGGGTTACCACCGCCGGAGGAGGATTACCACCACCACCACCACCACCGCCCGAGGAGGGTTACCACCGCCGGGAGGAGGATTACCACCACCACCACCACCACCACCGCCTCCAGCAGCAGCCGCGAAGGGCCAGCAGCTCTCTTGGCTGCTATCCCGGCAGGCGCCCAGATTACTCCTCGCGCGGTTTGCGCCAGCAACCCCTACACCCAGAGGATACTTCCTCAGGTATTTGGGGTCTAAGTCGTCGATAGCATCTTGCTGTCTATCGCGCCGTCTAACAAGAGTCTGGATTAGCATTTGATTACTGGCATCAGTTCTGGGCAAATATAACCTCATTCCTTTAGCATTTACGCGCGATTTCCTCCTCATAGTCAGAGTCCTCTGCTAATATCGATCATGGTGTAATCGCCTTCCTCGATATGAGGGAATGCTCGCGATAGCGGCGGAGTTTCAGCACCACCCAAATTAGCACCCGCGCCCGCTTCATGGAGACCGCGAGTATCCTCCGGCGCCTGCCAACACTATTCTTCAACCAACCTCGACCTCTTCCGAATCAGTGATCTGACCTCCGCCGGCCGGACAGGAGGATTGGATGCCGTGGAACGTTGTCGAAGTGCTCCCAGATACTCCTGATCGCTTCTGTCGGCGGTGTGCTTCAGGATCAAGTTGCAGAGCTCTGAAACGTTATCTTTGTCAGAATACCAATGAACGAATTCTGATTTCGGCCGATGGTTCCAGTCATAGATACGGGCGGGCAATTCACGGAGAATGCTCCCAGAGCATCCGGTCTACCACCGCGACCATTATGGACGGTCATCGAGTTCGCGGACACTGGCCCGCGACGCTTAGAGCGCCGCCACTGTCCTCATCATCATCATCGCTTCGCCAGCAACTTCTCTAAACTCGCGATTCCCTGCCCCTCGATAGCTTCTCCTTCTGCCCAACATCGCCAATGAGCCACTTCAAAGCTGCCGGGCGAGCTCGGCGAGGCGGTATTTGGTCCGCTCCACATAGGAGGAACCCACGGAGAGGGCGAGTGCTCAATATACTCGGCGCAGAGAGCATCGAACGCTGCTGCCCGAGACGGTTTTGTTGACCCAACCGTGTTGTGGAGCTCCGCCTTGAGGTCGCTATGGACGGTAGTGTACACTTTAGGTAGGTTGATCAAACCTAAAGTCATCTTCGCTTTATTTGCCTGAGTCATTTTTTAGAGTTTCGAGAGCTTGAGACGATGCTACTGAAGCACCGGGAACGCTTGAGGACTGGCGAACTCTAACCGAGCACGCGTGGGAGTTTCTGGGCAGGATCTCGCGCTTTGCCTCTGCTCTGCCGGTGGAGGGGAATTAAGATTGGTATCCGACGGGACGCCGGAATTGAGAGCTCTGTGAAGCACTGGCGACTGCTTTTGGGGCAGGGGCACGGCGGGAGCTCGGTTTGACGGACAGGGGCCGATGGTAGTGGCGGCGAGCTGCCTAACTCTGGGAAAAGCGAGACTTGTCGAACTGTTCGCTCTTTGGGGCTTTGACTTGCTGCTGGGCCTGCTGCTGAGCCTGCTGCTGGTCGCTGAGTATGTCGCCGGGCCTGCTGGGCCTGCTGCCTGCTGAGCGCTTTTGAGCGCTGGCCTGCTGGGCCGCGCGCCTGCTGCAGAACGCTCGTCGCGCCGACTTCAGGTTGCCCTGCTCGCTATCGCCATCGCTGCTGCTACTGCTGCTGCTACTGCTGCTGCTACTGCTGCCGCTACTGCGCTGCTGCTGCTGCTGCTGTTACTGCTATCGCTATCGCTATCGCTATCGCTATCTTTCTTGGTTTTAGATTTCCCGATACCCACTCTTTTGAAGAGTCTCGAGCCGAGACGGTGCCGCTTGCTGAGGGAGCGTGGCGGATGCTTCTCTGAACGCGACGACCGCGGCGTGTGTCTCTCCTATCTCTATTGGGATAGGCTGGATGCTTTCCTCGCTCTTACGGCACGCATTTAAGGTGAGGACTTCTTCTGCTTCTGCGCCTTCTTTGTAGTGTCTCCTGCTTCTTCTTCTCCTTCTTCTCCTTCTTCTTCTCCTTCTTCTCCTTCTTCTTCTTTCCTTCTTTCGCGCTTTTTGCTATCTGAATCGTCCGGTGTCTGGATCGCGATCTCGCTTCTTCTGTGAGCTTTGGAGTGCTCTGAGGGCGGAATGAAGGTGGCTAGTGAATATAGAATATTTGATGAGTATGGTTCTGAGAGCAATAGAATTGGATGATATACCATCTTATATACGATTGCTGGGATGGCAGCTTGAAAGCTTGAAAGCTCGAACTTTAAATTTGAAACTTGAAACTTGAACCGTAAACTTGAAACGCTGAAGCTGAACGCGCTCCCAGAGATATCTTGAAAGCATAGCAGAGGGGTATGAAGTAGTGCTAAGATGGTTAGGAATCTCTCACGATCTGGGCGAGGAGAAGGCCTTATACCGAATCGAATCTGCTATTCCAGAGCTCATCATGTTTCCGAGAGCACCATCATATGAGCACCCTATGCGCTTATACGGCACTCGGGTTCGACCGGGCGCTGCATATGGTGCTCCAAGCCGCGCCAATGCTTTGCTCCAATACACGACGAGCTCTGGCGCACTCAAGATTCTACTCTGGTGGTTTGATTCAATTGAATGACGTAGATGAACGCTCTGCGCGCACTCGAACGCTCTGACGGTAGTACCAACAGTGGTATCAATTGGATTCCAAATGTTGGAGTTTCGTTTGTTGGTGTCGGGCGCTCGCGCTATGAAGCCGAATGACAGTGTGTATCGCTTGAGCTCAGAATGATATTGGTATTGAATTTTCCGCTGAGAACGGTTTCCGATCTGAATAGCTTTCGCGAGTGCTAACTGAGGGTGAAATAACGCTGAGAGGGCAGAACGGAGCATCGCTGGTGGTACGATTGCTGTTTCTCTCGCTGCATGCTCGTTGCACGCCACGTTTGTGTTTTCAGTATTCCGCTGAGAGATGATGACGCCAAAGTCAGCCATGCGCTGCTGAGGTGCGAGCGCAAGGCTTACAAGCACTGACGAAGACTCGCTGCGAAGACTCTGCATGGGATTACAAATTGCTCAGAGCACTCTGCTGTCGAAAGACTCTGCATGGGAATTGCTCAGAAAGACTCTGAACAACAGCTTGGCCGAGCCTCACGATGATTGGCTTGACAAATCGCTCATAGAGCACTCTGCACCGCCTGCAGGAAAGAGCTCTTCCTTGGCAGACTGCAAATTCTCGAGTCCAATGAAATCGCCTTGCCCTTTTTGCAGCAAGAGGTACAGCTCCTCCGCGAATTTTGACAGACATCTTCGAACGATCCATCCTTTAGAAGCGATTTAATGGCTGGGAAATCAATATTCACTGCTGGAGCACGATCAATCAGCAGAAACCCCTGACGACACTCGACGAGCCCAGAGAGATTCCCGATTGCTATTCAGAGACGCACTACGAGTCGGAATCTGACACTTTCGATCAAGATTCGAATAATTCCGACCTCGAATCCGAATCATATTTCGTGGATGGAGGAGGCAGGCGGTGATTCAAATGGGCATACGGCATCTACGACAGTTTACGAGGTGGGGAGCAACTTTACCGCCGGAGACTACGACGGCTCACAGCAGACTTCTCCAATACCCATGGCACCCATTTCGGTCAGCATACGAGTTCAGAACGGCACGCTACTTCACACTGTCTAAAGCCTCACAGGGGAACATCGACAGCTTCTTTCTACACGCCCCGAAAGAGTGGCGAAGCTTCCTACAGCACCGGCGGGTTTTATCAAGAGGTTGGAGGAAATGAACGACACACTAGGAAAGGCAAGCTGGAATCATTCGAGGTGGATATTGGGGGAGAAGATCTCCTACTACTACCGCAATCCAATGGTTGTCGTCCGATATCTTCTAGGCAACGCGCCTTCCGGAGTCATTGGTGTACGCGCTCGGTGGAACATAATGAGTTCGCGAAATAACGAATGGGAAATGCATACAGGAGATTGGTGGTGGAGATACAGGTTCGTAAGCCTCGCTCGCCAACTTGCACCGATACTCCAGGAGATGCCGCTAATGCTTTCTCGATAGAATACGCATCGGAGGCCCACTGTCGCATCAATTATACGCGCCGGATGGGCACACATCTGACAAATTTCAGCGACAAGAAAGCCTGGCCAATCTATCTTACCATCGAACATCAAGTCGCCGGCGCAATAAGCCCACAGGGCATTCATTCATTCTCCTCGGCTGCTACCAGTGCCACCAAAGCTCGGAAAGAACACAACACTCGTTAACTCCGCTTTAAGACGTCAGAGTCAAGATCGACGCGCTTCTCGTGAGATCTTTCAAAGATTCGCTTTCGTGAGGGCGAATGATCAAACGCTACCGACGGCCACGAACGACTATGCTTTCCGCGCTTCGGCTTGATCGCCGATCAACCCGAAAGACTCAAACTTGCAAAACATCAGCACTACGCTTGCTCGCGATGCGCGAGTTTCACACCCGGGGAAAGACTCGCTCATGCAAGAACCACGGCGACTACAAGTGAGAGGCAGACACTATTTTACGGTAACCCGCAATCTAGAACCGTGGAATACCTTGCAGATCCGCCAAAACACTCTTCAACGCTTTCTGATGCCGGCGTTAATCCGCACGATCTCAATAAACCTGACATACCGCACAATATCTACCTGACGTTGCCAAGACACGACGGAGCGGATTCAGGGCTTCCTGAAGATCACCGACGGAATTCGACAACGCTGGGCTTCATTGCGCTTTACCCTGGGCAAGAGTACTAAACAAAGATATCGCTCTACCACCCAATGGCAAGGGAAAGAGATGCGAATCTGGGGCCGTTTCAGAAAGACTCGCGCTGCTCGGTAAACCCGGAGTGGCTGTCAGTGAGCGACTTCAAAGCTTTGAATGCGTCAAGTCTAATAGACTTCCACTTAATCGCGCAATATGAGTCATACAACGAAAGACCCTGACTATACGAGAAATTATCTCGACGATTTCCATAAACACGCGATATCTTTTAGAATTCAGGGCGCATAAGACATTAAAGGACGCGAAAGATCGAACGAAAAGCAGTTAGTGGCTCAGAAAGCACCCAAATGCTCAGAGGAGCTCCAGGAGATTCGGGAAAATCGCGACTTCAACTTCATCAAATTGCACGCCTGACGACTACCGAAAGACGCTGAGCGCTTTGAAAGATTCCTCAATACTCCACTGACGCCAGCGAGCCTTGCCCATGACGGCAGGTAAAAGAGTTACAGAGCCCAACAAGCGCCGACGCTGCAACGCAGATACTGACTACGCAGGCGACATGCTAGAGATCCGAATTTAAATCTGAAAGACGCTGCCGGAGGTCCCGAGAAAGACCGACGACATCCTCCTGAGCCATCGATAACTCGCCGAGCTTGCTCGACATTTTCAAAATCGGCGACCGCAAGAAAACGCCGAAGAACGCCAATAGTAGAAAGCGGATCGCCCCTGAAGCGCCTTTTGCAACCCTCCGCGAAATCGGGCGGAAAGACTGTTCAACATAGCAGACAGATTGCAAATGAACCATATCACGCTATATCGCTCTAGCCGAAAGATGCCAAGACGCGGACGCTTCTCGTAGTTTGCCGAAGTTCTCCGAGAGATTTTGGAATGGCGATGAGGTTTTCACGCTTGCAGGTTCCGATACCAATATTCCAAAGGCCTGACGATACGAGGTTCACAATATCAGGTGACGTAACATCATCTTTGGAAGGGAAAATAAGAAAGGATTGGGCATGGTATCGCAGGTCTCGTGAGCGAGCCGTGACGCTACCTGACGAAGAGGCGTCGCTCAAGTGACGATAGCACAATGCACAGATACCATGCGTAGTTGAGCCTACTTGAGGCGGCTGATCGCGTATCGCTGATAACTCTCATGGCTGCTGGGCTGTCCAGAGGAGAGGAAGATGACGCGTCGCGAATATTCGGAGATATTAGGAACGCCCATTTGTTCGAGATGGATGCTGGTAATTTACTGGTAAATACTTCAGGATAGATTTGCACGCGAATGAATTCAGTTGAACGCTGAGAAAGAATCATAAGTCGTTATCCAGTGAGAGCATTACCGAACGCTATCCAACGAGAGAGATTACCGGAACCTATCCAACGATGCGAGAGTATTACCGAGTGCTATCCAGTGAGAGCATTACCGGGGCTATTGAACGACAGATCCGAAACGCCATATCTAGTGAACGCCCGGCGAGCAGGCGGGCATTTTCACGAGTGGAACGTTAGACCCAATAGGACCGCCTAATTCAAAATTCGCGCTCTGCTAGTACGCACGCGGATTGGAAGAGGAGGTGAGTATCGCCGCCAAGATTCTGAGTCTGTTATCCAGCAAGCTCGCCGACCAGCATAACGCCGCTTACGCTTGGGAAACTATTTCCAGCAAGCTCGCGCTGGAGTGCTGCTTAGCAGGGCATTGAGCTTTTCAGACGAGCCGCACTACGGCCTAAACCTCAAGGCTCAAATGCCTTTCACAAATCGGCAGATACATACCCCATCGCCAAAGGTTTGCAGCCATCCCCGATACACGACAGCGCCAGATCAGTATTCCGCAACTGACCGCTCAGCCGGGCGCAAGAATACCCACGAGATATCGCTTGAGAGACTGGCAATGCCACCTCTCCTTTGAAGAAAGCCAGACGATTCATATGGGTCTGCCGGGACGTCCCCACCTGAATAAGATTATCAAAGATGTTTCCAAAGACATTGGTCGCATGAAAGCAGCAGCAGCCACGCTCTCAGAAGGCGATATCTCTTAGCAGTCAGTGAAAACTTTGTTGACGGCGCATCAAGAAACCTCCAACCTCCGCCAGACGCCTGACGCTCCTACGCCAGGGCGATCGGTAGACAACCGCCTCTCCAGAGAAGCAACGAGCGCCTCTGGCGCTTTCTTCTGGCGATCGATTCCGCCTACGAAGACTGATGCCCTCGCGCCAGGCGCCGCACTAGTGTATCTAGCGCGCCGAGAAGAATACCTCACCCTGACGGAGTTACTCGCCCAGACGCTTATCCCGACGGAGCGTTTCGCCCGACGCTCGCGACGGAACGCTTTCGCCTGACGCTCGCGACGGAACGCCGCCTGACGCTCGCGACGGAACGCTCGCCTGACGCTCGCGACGGAACGCTACTCGCCGGAGACTACTACCTATCTCCCGCCTCCTGAGCCTCTGACGACTTCAAGATATCGCATCGCCGGAAAGACTCCCGATCGCTTCCAGCAGCCGATACACCGATTTTACCCTTCAGCCTCTGTTTTACAATGCATACTACTTTCAGCATTAGTAGGCACTGCTTATGGAGCATCCAAAAACGCGATTCTATTACTAAATACTAACACTACAAGCGCCTAGAAATCGCCAATCGAATATAATACAGACATAGATCTCCAAAGACTCGCCGCTGCTCCCCAAAGACTCGCCATTGCGCTCCAAAGCACTGCCCACTGCCCTACAGATCCTCTTCCTCCTCCTCTCTCGCGATCCTCCTCTTCACCCTCCTCGCCTTCCTCCGCCTCAATGCCGCTGCTTGAGCATGAACCACCTCTTCCTGGCCGCCACCGCTGTCGGAACCAGAGATATCCTCTCGAAAGCACTCGGGTGCTCCGAAAGATTCCGAATGCTGCAAGATCGCCGCTAACGCTTCGCCGCCTCGCTGAATCCATCTTCCGTATAACCTCGATAGCGATGACGCTTTCTTCTCTCAGATTCGTCAAAGTTAGCCTCAATATCCGAAAAGACTCTGCCATCAGTGATACTTTTTCTCGGAGGTTATCCTTAATCACCTCCAACGCTGCCTCCTGATTCTGCCTACTCCTCCTTCCACGCTGCTCATCCCGTTGAAGGTTTCTACCCCGCTTCAACGTCCAGCTCGCAAATCCAATATGATAATCTGAACGCTTTAAGAAAGAAATGAACGCTCTCAAAGCTTCCGCCATTGTAGCGACATTGGGATTCTTACTGACAACACTCTCATTTTGCGACTGAAATGGTCTGGCTTAACGATATTCCCGCTGACTACGCCAATGCCACGCCAAATCGCAGCGATATCGGCATATAAACGCAGGGTAATCCGCTTAGGAACTCGGGTTTTTACCCTCGCATCCTGACCCCATCAAAGTATTTATAAGTACAATACGCCGATAATCTCCGGCGCGAGAAACCGTAGACGGTAGGTCTAAGATCTGTTAGCAGCGTCGCGAATGCTCTCCGAAAGACTCCCGGTGCTCGCTGGGATTGATCATACTCATATCGCTGCGCAGGGCTCAAGAAGTCGATCATTCTTCAAAAGATACTCTACTTGAGCAGCCCTCGCTCAGTGACTCGAGAGCTTTCCAAGCCCATAGATGGTCGAATCCGCCAGCCGCCTTTAACCTCGCAGATCAAGTGCGAACAAGACTCGAGTGTAGACTTGACCCATCGCGCAATTACGCTTCTGAAAGACTCGCGAACGCTTTCAAGAAAGATCCACCGCTTGATAACGACTCGCCGGCATCTACCGCACATCCCACCCCGCGACGCAGCTGCCCACATATTTACTACCAGTACCGAAAGCCTCGCCGCAGGGGGAAAAGGCTCGCAGAGAAGAGCTGGTCCCCGATTAGCGCTGCACTCCTTCTCAATCCTCTGCCATCGAGAACGCTTGCACTCCTCGAGCAGGTAACAAGCGATCGCTGAGATAAAGCATCGCACGAACGTTAACGACGCCTCAAAGCCGTGGTCGCTATCGGGAATACTACTAACCTCACTTTCTGCTATAGGAGCATTTCCTTCGCCCCCGATAGACGGAAGCGCAATATCATATCCTGGCGCTTCTGGTAGAATATACCGGCGACTTGAGGGAATCCGGGATCGCTCATAGAGTTTCCGCCAACGCCTCAAAAGGCGAGGAACGAGCAGGCGCGTGTGGTGAGGAATCGCCGCACTAACGAACGATTGAGAAAGACGATGTGCCGCAGAGAAGATTGTTCAGTCAATATCGCGAATAAACGGCAAGACTGAAGAAGGCATGATTGTGAGCGATATCGGAGGTGTTTTCTGAGATGCCGAACGCTCCTGAGACGCTGGGACGATCTCTGAGATGCTTCCTGGCTGGGTACCGGAGTGGGTCTGTGGACGCGTGGGCGCCACTGCGATGCTGCTCCGGCGGAGCTGCTCTCCGCATTACCTTTGCACCCGACGCGCTTCCCTCTGAAACGTTAGCGCTCGGCCCTGAACTTTAATGGCGGGAGGGAGTCGAACCTGTATCACATCCACCGGCACGCCGGAGGAAGCACAACCTCCGCTACCGCCCGGCTGGTCTCTCCGAAGATTGCCCGCTTCCTGCAGTAGTCGGCTGTACTGCACGGCCTCTTCCCCGCACTCGGGATCTCGCTGGTGGAGGCTTGAGGTTCTTCTTCCGATCGCCCAGATTCTCCTCAGCCTCTCCCGGCGTTTCGAGTCGCCATACTCGAGCGCCAGACGGGGTTTCTCCACCTCTGACATGCTCCTCAGGCTGCTCCTCCTGCACCTGCACTTCAGCGCCAGTATTGCCATTGGGGAGATGGAATTCTACCCTTCTAGGGCTGCTTCTTCCAGTGGAAGGCCGGTAGAACGGAGAAGCCCTTTACGCCGCTTATTGGGGCGGTGGTCGACTCGACTGCCCGGTTCGCCGATTGACTACCCGAGCGCTGGTAGAGAGTGGTCAACGCCTGAATGATATTTCAGACCCATCAGTCTGTGAATCATCACGCTCTTCGGCGGTACTGAAGTCGCGTCGCCATGGAGCAGGCGCTGAACCGCAGATCGCTTGTTGAGAGGCATTCTGCTTGCTGGCAGGAGTATCCAATGCGCTCTGCGAGCATTCTTTTGCGTGATTTGATTAGAAATCAACGCTACGACAGAGTTTTCGCCGCCAAGAACAAGAATTTTCACCGCCAACCACATCCGCCACCCGCATCCGGAATATTTCTAATCACTCGCTTACTGCACTTTCCAAAGCGATAACGAGCTCTGAGAAAGAATATGCGAGTTTGAACCGACTGCAATTGAAGTAGCAAGAAAGAAGAACGTAATCTAATCTAATCTAATCTAGTATAAGAAATCTAACTAGTATAAGAAATCTAATCTAATATAAGAAAATCTAAAACGATTTAAACCTATCTATTCATATAAAGGAAATCTAAACATCAAATAAAGACAACCTAATCCTGCGAAAGACTGGCCAGCGCCAGAAAGAAACATACCACTATTCAAAGGTAAGTCGATCGCTCGACAGAAAGAGAAAGGAGAGATTATACCAAAGGAAAGTAATGATGCCAGTAGCACTCGCAAGCTGCTCAGAAAACAATACATACCGCTATTCAGAGGTAAAGATTCGCTGAGCAGAAAGAGAAACGAGAGATTATACCAAAGAAAACTAACGATGCCCGCCATCACCACCACCACCACCACCACCACCACCACCGCCTCCAGAAGGTCCACCACCATCACTCACCACCACCACCACCCGGAGGTCCGCCCGAGGAGGAGGAGGAGGAGGAGGAGGAGGAGGTCCGCCCGAGGAGGAGGAGGAGGTCCGCCTCGAGGAGGAGGAGGAGGTCCACCTGAGGAGGAGGAGGAGGAGGAGGAGGAGGAGGAGGAGGTCCGCCTGAGGAGGGCTGCCACCACCACCACCGCCCGGAGGAGGGTTACCACCGCCTCGAGGAGGATTACCACCACCACCACCACCACCGCCTCGGGAGGAGGCACACCGCCCGGGAGGAGGATTACCACCACCACCACCACCACCACCGCCAGAAGAAATACAGCCAGCAGCTCTCTTACTGCTATCCCGCAGGCGCCCAGATTACTCCTCGCGCAGTTATACAAGAACCCCTACACCCAGAGGATACTTCCTCGTGATTTAGTCTAAGTCGCCGATAAGATTCATTGCCTATCGCGACGCCTAACAAGAGTCTGGATTAGCTTTGATTACTGGCATCAGTTCGCAAGAAATATACCCTCATTCCTTTAGCATTTACGCGCGATTTCCTCCTCATAGTCAGAGTCCTCTGGAATATCGATCACAGGTAATCGCCTTCCTCGACATGGCGAACGCCGCGATAGCGGGCGGAGTTTCAGCACCACCCAAATTAGCACCCGCTACCGCTCGCGGAAAGACCGCGAAAGATCCTCCGGTGCCTGCCAACACTATTCTTCAACCAACCTCGACCTCTTCCGAATCAGCGATCTGACCTCCGCCGGCCGCCGGACAGGAGGATTGACGCCGCGAACGTTGTCGAAGGCTCCCTGTGATACTCCTGATCGCTTCGTCGGCAAGGCTTTGCGATCAAGTTGCAGAGTTCTGAAACGTTATTCACAGAATACCAACGAACGAATTCTGATTTCGCCGATGGTTCCAGTCATAGATACGGGCGAACCACGGAGAACGCTCCCAGAGCATCCGGCCTACCACCGCGACCATTATGGACGGCATCGAGTTCGGCGGACACTGCCCGCGACGCTTCTAGCCGCCGCCACTGTCCTCATCATCATCATCGCCTCGCCAAGCAACTTCTAAACTCGCGATTCCTCGCCCCTCGATAGCTTCTCCTTCCGCCCAACATCGCCAACGAGCCACTTCAAAGCGCCGGGCGAAACTTCATGAGGTGCGGTATTTGGTCCGCTCCACATGCGAGGAACCCACGGAGAGCGAGCGCCAATATATCGGCGCAGAGAAAGATCGAACGCCGCTGTTCGAGACGGTTTTGTTGACCAACCGCGTTGTGGAGCTCCGCTTGAGGTCGCTATGACGGTAGCATACACTTTGAGGCTGATCAAACCTAAAGTCATCTTCGCTTTATTTGCCTGAGCCATTTTTTTAGAGTTTCGGAGCCGAGACGATGCCATCAAGCACCGTAACGCTTGAGGACTGGCGAACTCTAACCGAAAGACGCGGAGTTTCTGGGCAGGATCTCGGCGCTTTGCCTCGCTCACGCGAGGGAATTGATTGGTATCCGACGACGCCGGAATTGAGAGCTCAAGCACCGCGACTGCTTTTGGGGCAGGCACGGTCGGAGCTCGCTTTGACGGACAGGCCGATGGTGGTAGTACGGGCGAAGCTGCCTAACTCTGAAAAGTGAGACTTTGTCGAACTGTTCGCTCTTCGGGCTTTGACTTGCTGCCTGCCGCTGGTTCGCTGCCGCTGGCGAAGATGTCGCCTGCTGGGCCGCGCCGCTGAGCCGCGCTTGAGCCGCTGCTGGCCTGCGCTGTGCCGCTGCAGAACGCTCGTCGCGCCGACTTCAGGTTGCTGCCTCGCTATCGCCATCGCCGCTGCTACTGCTGCTGCTATCGCCGCTACTGCTGCTGCTCGCCGCTGCTGCTGTTATCGCTATCGCTATCGCTATCGCTATCGCCATCTTCTTGGTTTTAGATTTCCTGATACCCACTCTTTAAGAGTCTCGAGTGTCGAGACGCGCCGCTTGCTGAGTGAGCGTATGATGCTTCTTCAACGCCGACGATCGCGGCGTGTTCTCCTATCTCTATTGGATAGGCTGACGCTTTCCTGCTCTTACGGCACGCACGGCGTGAGGACTTCTTTCTGCTTCTGCGCCTTCTTTTGTAGCCTCCCGCTTCTTCTTCTCCTTCTTCTCCTTCTTCTTCTCCTTCTTCTCCTTCTTCTTCTTTTCCTTCTTTCGGCGCTTTTGCTATCTGAATCGCCGGTGTCTGATCGCGATCTCGCTTCTTCTGCGAGCCTGGGAGCCGCTCTGAGGGCGGAATGAAGGCTAGTGAATATAGAATATTTGATGAGTATGGTTCTGAGAGCAATAGAATTGGCTTATGATATACCATCTTATACGATTGGGGCAGAAATGCTTGAAAGTTGAAAGCTCGAACTTTAAATTTGAAACTTGAAACTTGAACCGTAAACTTGAAACGCTGAATGAACGCGCTTCCCAGAGATATCTTGAAAGCTTTGATAGCAGTGAGGTATGGCTGTAGGCAAGATGGTTTAGGAATCTCTCACGATCTGGGCGAGTGAGATGGTTTATACCGAATCGAATCTGCTATTCCAGAGCTCATCATGTTCAGAAGACCATCATGCTATATGTGAGCACCCTACGCGCTATACGGGCACTCTCGAGTGTTCGACCGCGCTGCATACGGTGCTTCCAAGCCGCGCCAATGCTTTGCTCCAATACACGACGAGCTACGCACTCAAGATTCTACTCTGGTTTGATTCAATTGAACGACGATGAACGCCTGCGCGCACTCGAACGCTCGACGGTAGTACCAACAGTGGTATCAATTGGATTCCAACGCGCTGAGTTTCGTTGTCGGCGCGCCGCGCATGGCGGCCGAATGGACAGTATCGCTTGAGCTCAGAATCGATATTGGTATTGAATTTTCCGCTGAGAACGGCCGATCTGAATAGCTTTCGCGAGCTTAATCGAGGTGAAATAACGCTGAGAGGCAGAACGGAGCATCGCTGGTACGATTGCTGTTTCTCTCGCTGCATGCTCGCTGCACGCCTACGCTTTGTGTTTTCAGTATTCCGCTGAGATGATGACGCCAAAGTCATACGCTCACGGAGGCGAGCAAGCGCTTACAAGCACTCGACGAAGATCGCTAAGCCGGAAGACTTGCATGGGATTACAAATTGCTCAGAAGACTCTGCTGTCGAAGACTTGCATGGAATTGCTCAGAAAGCACTCTGAACAACAAATGGCCGAGCTACGACGACGATTGACAAATCGCTCATAGAGCACTCTGCACCGCCTGCAGGAAAGAGCCTCTTCCTGCAGACTGCAAATTCTCGAGTCCAATGAAATCGCCTTGCCCTTTTGCAGCAAGAGGTACAGCTCCTCCGCGAATTTTGACAGACATCTTCGAACGATCCATCCTTGTGTTGCATTTAACGGGAATAAATCAATATTCACACGGAGCACGATCAATCAAAGAGAAACCCCGACGACACCGACGAGCCCAGAGAAGATTCCCGATTGCTATTCAGAGACGCACTACGAAATGGAATCTGACACTTTCGATCAAGATTCGCAGAATAATTCGACTCGAATCCGAATCATATTTCGCGATTGGAGGAGGCAGGCGCGATTCAACGCATACGGCATCTACGACAGTTTATGCGTGAAAGAACTTTACCGGGCCGGAGTGACTACGACGAACCACAGAGACTTCTCCAATACCCACAGACCCATTTCGTCAGCATACGAAGTTCAGAATGGCACGCTACTTCACATCGCCTAAAGCCTCACAGGGGAACATCGACAGCTTTCTTTCTACACGCCTCCGAAGAGCATGGCGAGCTCCTACAAAGACCGGCGGGTTTTATCAAGAGGCTGGAGGAAATGAACGACACACCAGGAAAAGGCAAGCTGGAATCATTCGGAGGCGATATTGGGGGAGAAGATCTCCTACTACTACCGCAATCCAAATGGTTGTCGTCCGATATCTTCTGCGCAACGCGCCTTCCGAGTCATTGGTGTACGCGCTGGAACATAATGAGTTCGCGAAATGAACGTACGATGAAACGATACAGGAGATTGGTGGGAGATACAGGTTCGTAGTTCTCGCTCGCTAACTTGCAGACCGGATACTCCGCGAGACGCCGCTAACGCCGATAGAATACGCATCGGAGGCTTCACTGTCGCATCAATTATACGCGCCGGCTTGATGGCACACATCTGACAAATTTCAGCGACAAGAAAGCCCGGCCAATCTATCTTACCATCGGAACATCAAGTCGCCGGGCGCGCAATAGTTCCCACGCGCATTCATTCATTCTCTCGCTGCTACCAGTGCCACCAAAGCTCTGGAAAGAACACAACACTCGTTAACTCCGCTTTAAGACGTCAGAGTCAAATGGCAAGATCAGATCGCGCTTCGTGAGATCTTTCAAAGCATTCGCGAAAGCTCTCGTGAGGGCGAATGATCAAACGCGCCGACGGCTACGAACGACTATGCTTTCCGCCGCTTCATTGATCGCCGATCAACCCGGAAAGACTCAAACTTGCAAAACATCAGCACTAGCGCTTGCTCGCTGCGCGAGCGCGCGAGTTTCACAATCTTGAAAGCACTCGCCGCTCTCTACGCGCAACCACGGCGACTACAGTGAGAGTACAGATTATTTACGGTAACCCGGCAATCTAGAACCGTGGAATACCTTGCTATGCAGATCCGCCAAAACACTCTTCATCGCTTTCAGATGCCGGCGTTAATCCAGACGATCTCAATAAACCTGACATACCGCACAATATCTACCTGATGACAAGACACGATGGAGTGATTCAGGGCTTCCTGAAGAAGATCACCGACAGGAATTCGACAACGCCGGGCTTCGATTGCGCTTTACCCGCTAAGGCAGTACTAAACAAAGATATCGCTCTACCACCCAACGGCAAGGGAAAGAGATGCGGAATCTGGGGCGGCCGTTTCAGGAAAGCACTCGCGCTGCTCTGAGAAACCCGAGTGCTGTCCGTGAGCGACTTCGCAAAAGCTTTGAAACGCTGTCAAGTCTAATAGACTTCCACTTAATTACGCAATACATGAGTCATACAACGAAAGACTCTGACTATAATGGAGAAATATCTCGACGATTTCCATAAACACAAGCGATATCTTTTAGAATTCAGGCGCATGCAAGACATTAAAGGACGCGAAAGATCGAACGAAGTAGTAGTGGCTCCCAGAAAGACCCAAATGCCTGTATGAGCTCCAGGAGATTCGGGAAAATCGTGACTTCAACTTCATCAAATTGCATCGCCTGACGATGCACTACCGAAAGACGCTGAGCCGGTGAAAGATTCTCAATACTCCACTGACGTCAGCCTTGCCCACGACGGCGCGTGAAAAGAGTTTACAGAGCGCCCAACAAGCGCCGACGCAACGCAGATACCTGACTACGGCAGGCGACGGCGTTAGAGATCCGAATTTAAATCTGAAAGACGTCTGCCGAGGTCCTGAGAAGACCGACGACATCCTCTGAGCCATCGATAACTCGCGAGCTTGCTCGACATTTTCAAAATCGACCGCAAGAAAACGCCGAACGAACGCCAATAAGAGAAAGCCGGACTGCCCCTGAAGCCTTGCAACCCTCCGCCAAATCGCGGAAAGACATCGCTCAACATAGCAGACAGATTGCAAATGCATATCACGCTATATCGCCGCAAAGAGATGCAAGACGCGATGCTCGTAGCCACGGAAGCTCTGAGAGATTTTGGAAATGGCGAGGTTTTCACATGCTTGCAGGTTCCGATACCAATATTCCAAAGGCCTGACGATAATGGCAGGTTCACAATATCGTGACGTAACATCATCTTATGAAAATAAGAAAGGATTGCATGATCGGTACTCGAGCAGTGAGTGTTTCGTGACGCTACTGCGACGCAGAGGCCTGCTCAAGGTACGGATAGCACAGGCGCGATGACTACGCAGAGTTGAGCTACTTGAGGCGGGATCGCGTATCGCCGATAACTCTCACTGCTGAAGGTCCAGGAGGAGGAGGAAGATGATGCGGTCGAATATTCGGAGATATTAGGAACGCCCATTTGTTCGAGATGACGCTGGTAATACGGTAAATACTACAGGATAGATTTGGCGACGCGAATGAATTCAGTTGAACGCTTGAGAGCCATGTCGCATCCAAATGAGAAAGATTACCGAACGCCATCCAACGACGAGAGAATTAATGCTATCCAGTGAGAAAGATTACCGAGGCTATCCAACGACGAGAAGATTACCGTGGCTATCCAGTGAGAAAGATTACCGAAATGGCTATTGAACGACAAAGATTGCCGACTATCTATAACGCCTGAGAGTGGCGAGTCCACGAAAGTAACGTTAGACCCACAGGACCGCCTAATTCAAAATTCGCGCTGCTCTGCTAAGACGCACGCGGATTCAAGAGGGAGGTGAAGATCGCCGCCAAGATCTGAGTCTGTTATCCAAAGAAGCTCGCCGATCAAAGATAACGCCGCACGCTGGGAAACTATTTCCAGCAAGCTCGCGCGCCGCAGCAGGGCATTGAGCTTTTCAGACGAAACCGCACTACGGCCTAAACCTCAAGGCTCAAATGCCTTTCACAAACGGCAGATACATACCCCATCGCCAAAGGTTTGGTAGCCATCCCCAGTATACACGATAGCTCAGATCAGATTCCGCAATCGACCGCTCATGCGAAGAATACCCACGCGAGATATCGCTTGAGCAGACGCAACGCCTACCTCTCCTTCAAGAAAGTCAGATCGATTCATACGGCCTGCCGTGACGTCCCACCTTGAATAAGATTATCAAAGATGCTTTCCAGCATTTGGCCAAACATGAAAGCAGAGCAGCCACGCGCCTCAGGAAGTGGCGATATCTCTAAGAGCCAGTGAAAACTTTGTTGACGGTTGTCTTGCTGGAGCGATACGCTTCTGGTGTCTGGCGAAAGCAAGAGATCGCTCTCCTGCTACGGATAAGATCGACGAGCCGCTTCTCTGAAATGGAGCATGCTCTGGTCGCCGAACAGATCGCATGATTTGATCTCCACGCAGATATTAGTGGCGTGATCAGGGCGCTGGTGCTGTCTCCTGGTGGTCCCCGACGATCCGCGATTCGCGCCCCTGCGACTCATTCGGCCGATCGTTATCCAGACGCAGGAGGCTACCTCGCGCGCCATACGGAGAGAGACGCCATGGCGGAGAGATTGCCGGCCTGCGACGAAGAAGACATTGCCTGACGCGTCGACGCTACAAGGCTGCCACGCGCTCTAGAGAAAACGCGGAGAGAAGATTGCCGGCTGATGTGATGATATCGCCAGAGACTCAGACAGTAGTATAGCCGCAAAAAGAAAGTTCTCACAGACTATTCGGTACTGCTTGGAAATGAGTGGTGGAGCGAAGGCCGAGCTGAAATGGCTTGCGCGAAGTGCTCGCTGCGAAGGCTTCTTGGGGCGCGCTGGAGCGCGAATAGCGCTCGAGGCGCCGGCGCGCGATAGATCGCCTGGCGCGAAAGATTACGCTCCAGGACGCCACGCGAAGATTACGCTGGGCCGACGCCGCGAAGAGATTACGCCTGGCGACGCCTGGCGCGAAGATATGCCTTCTGGCGACGCCTGGCGCGCGATTACGCTTCTGACGATTTACGCAGATCACGCGCGCGGCGCCAGGCGAAGAACGCCGCCTGGCGCCTGGCGCCCCCTGGCGCCAGGCGAGGCCTGCGCCTCTGAGGAATACCAGAGTTTGTTGACGGCGTCTGGCGCGAGCGATACGCCCGCGCCTGGCGAAAGAGCTCACGTGAGACGCTTCTCTACGGAGATCGACGAAATTTCTTGGCGATACTGGTGGCTACCGGCAGCAGATCGTTACGATTTGATCTCGGCAGAGATATCGAAATACTATCAGGGCGCTGGTGCTTGTCTCCTGGTGGTCCCCGACGATCCGCGATTCGCTCCAGTCCCTCGACTCATTTGATCGTTATCCAGACGCAGGAGGCCTACTTCCTGCGCATGCGAGAGCATGCCATGGCGGAGAAGATTGCCGCTTCTCGTGACGAAGAAAGACATTGCCTGACGCGCTGACAAAGCGCATGCGCCAGAGAAAACGCGAGAGAGATTCACTGACAAGTTCGATATCGCAGAGCACTCAGACAAGTAGTAATAGCGAAAAAGAAAGTTTCATTGTGACTATTCACTGCTGAGTGCTCGGAGCGAATACGCAGCGAGCGCTGCGAGTATTTCGCGCGAGCTGCTTCTGCGCGCCCCGGAGCGCGACAAGGCTCTATGCTGCCAGGCGATAAGATCGCCACGCGAGCATTACGCGCCAGGATCGCTGGCGAAAGATTACGCCCAGCGACGCTGGCGCGAAAGATACGCCTGGCGACGCCTGACGGAAGATTACGCCCTGGCGACGCTGCGCATTACGTCTGACGCCGCGTAAGATCATGGCGCGCCAGGCGCGAAGAACGCTGCGCGGGCGCGCGCTGGCGCCCGCGCCAGAGCTTCGCGCCTGAGGAATACCAGAGTTTGCTGATGTGGGAAGATGACGAGGATGCTCTCCCGTCATTCTCCAAAGTAAAACTGCTCGCCACCGCTGATTTCAACACTCTCCCGCTATTCTCCGTAGAAACTCAATTTGTTTGGGAAGTTGACGAGGATGCTCTCCCGTCATTCCCCAAGATAACCCTCCTGTCATTCCCGAAGGTAAAACTGCCCGTCAATTCGCCTGGGAAGTTGACGAGGATGCCCTCCCATCATTCCTCAAATTTGATTTGCTCGCAAACTGCCTGGGAAAATGACGAGGATATTATAACGGAGCCATTCTAACCGGATGGCATGAGAGCATGCCAACCAGGGCCCGCTATATGTCGAGAGTTATTGGTAGAAGCCAGATCATATACGGCCTGCACCGGATCGCCACCAGCTGCAAGGTAACCATATTCGCAGATGGCCATTCACAGAAGGCAGACGAAGCCACGCCTGATCGACTGCTGGCCGCCAGAGTAGAACTCGATTGCCCGGCGACCTTCACATCAGCAAACTTCTGGTATTCCTCAGCGCAGAGCTCACGCCTGGGCGCCAGGACGCCAGGCGCCGCCAGGCAGCATCGCGCTGGCGCCGCCACAAGACGATGCCCGCGCCAGGCGCCACCAGAAAGACGATGCCCACGCCAGGCGCCGCCAGGCATAATGCCGCGCCAGGCGCCGCCAGGGCATAATGCGCGCCAGGCGCCGGAGATAATGCCGCGCCAGGCGATCCTGAGCATAACGCCGCCAGCGCGACGCTATCACCGCGCTCGACGCTCCAGAAAGACTATTCGTGACTCCGCCAGAAAGACGCGCTTCAAGGAGAAAGACTTCGCCAAGCAGAAAGCACTCGCCTAACCAGAGCACTCGCCCACTCAGAAGACTCGCCCACCAGAAAGACTTCGCTTCCAAGCAGTACCGACAGTCCTAATGAGCTTCTTTTGCGCCGCTTATTACTACTCGCTACAGAGCTTCCTGGCCGATATCACCAACATCCATAGAAGACCCAAGAACGCTTCTCCGCTGCTTTTTCAGGCGCATCGCAAGCACCTTCACGCGCCAGGCACGCCTGCGCAATGTGCTGCTCGCCCTGAGAGCACCCGCACGCTTCTCCGCCATGGCATGCTTCTCCGCCATGGCACGCCTGGGGGTAGGCCTCCGCGCCTGGATAACGATCAGCGAACGAGCCCCGCCAGCGACCCAAGAACGAATCACGGATGCGGACCACCAGGAGACAGCACCAGCGCTCGATAGCACTCGCCACTAATATCTGCGCCAGGAGATCAAATCATAACGATCTGCTCGCCGGCGCCACCAGAACATATCGCCACGCCTGCAGAGAAGACTCGTCGCCGCTTATCCGCGCCAGGAGAAAGATTCTCACCGAGCTGCTCGCCAGACACCACAGAAAGATATCGCCACGCCAAGACACACTTCGCCAACAAAGTTTTCACCGACTGCTAAGAGATATCGCCACTTCCTGAGAAAGACCGTGGCTGCCGCCGCTTTCACAAGACTCGACCAACGCTGGAAACATCTTTGATAATACTATTCAAGGTGCGGACATCCCCACTTAGACCCATACGAATCGACACGCTTTCTTCAAAGCGAGGCAGAGCATTGCGCCTCTCAAACGATATCTCACGCAGATTCTTCACGCCACTGAACGGTCCCATGAATACTCGATACGAAGACTGCCGCAGATACTGGGATGGCTACCAAACCTTCGACGATGGGGTATGTGATCGCCGATTTGTGAAAGCGCATTTGAGCCTTCGAGGTTTAGGCCACAGACGGCTCGCCTGAAAAGCTCAATGCCCTGCCTAAGAAGACTCCAGCGAAATTGCTGGAAATAGTTTCCCAAGCATAAGCAGCATTACGCTGGCCGAAATGAAATTGCTGGATAACAGACTCAGATACTGAGCCGCCGATACTCACCTCCTCTTCCATCCGCACGCGCATTTCTAGCAGAACGACACGAAATTTTGAATTAGACGGTCCTATTGGGCCTAACATTCCACTCAGAAAGACTCGCCACTGCCCTCAAAGCATTCACTAGATAGCACTCAACGCTGTCATTCAATAAAGACTCTGAACGCTCTCACCTGGATAAAGCACTCAATACTCTCACATCATCGGATAAAGACTCCAGAATGCTCTCACCTGATAGCACTCGGTAATTCTCTCACATCATTGGATAGCATTCGTAACGCTTCTCACTGATAAAGACTTACGACTGCTCTCAAAGCATTCAACTGAATTCATTCCACGCACGCAAATCTATCCTAGTATTTACCAGCCAATTACCAGCATCCATCTCAACAAACGGGCCATTCCTAATATAATCCGAATATTCACGACTCCACATCCTCTTCCTCCTCCTCCTACAGACCTTCAGCAGCCCATGAGAGTTATCAGCGATACCGCGATCCTTCGCCATAGAAATCAACTACACATACCGCGCTACCGCGCTATCCCGCACTTGAACAGAGCCTCTACTGTCCCTGGTCAGCCCCCAAACACTCCCCACTGCTCGGCGAACCTACCGATACCCATGCCCAATCCTTTCTTATTTTCCCTTCCTAAAAGATGATGTTCCCTGCACACCTGATATTGCGAACCTCGATACGCCAGGCCTTTGGAATATTGGTATCGGAACCTGCAAGCATGTGAAACCTCCACCGCTGCCTAAAACGCTTCTCGTAGCCTTCCGCAAAGCTCTGAGAAAGATCCCGCATCTTCGCATACTCCTTTAACATATAGCGCGATATGGCCATTTGCAATCTGTCTGCATGTTGAACAGTCTTCCGCCGATTTCGCTGAGGGGTTGCAAAGACGCTCAGCGCAGTCCGCTTACTATTGAGCGCTCATTCGGCGCTTTTCGCGTCCTCGATTTTGAAAACGCCGAAGAACTCCTCGGCGTTATCCCGACGGCCCAGAGGATGTCGCCGCGCCTCGTGACTTCCAACGACATCTTTCAGATTTAGAATTCGATCTCTAACGCCAATCGCCTGCCCCCATACCAGCATTCGCGCTGCAGGCCGACTCATGGACGCCTCGTAAGCTTCTTTTACCTGCCGCATACGCAAGCTCGCTGACGTCCCGCGAGTATTGAGGAATGCTCCCAAAGCGCCAACGCGTCCCAGTGCATCAAGACGCGCACTGATGAAGTTGAAGTGCGATTTTTCCGAATCTCCTGAGCCTTCTCTGCTTCACGCTCGAGCCACTAACTGCTTTCGCTCGATCTTTCGCCCTTTAACGCTCTTCAGACGCCCTGAATTCTAAAAAAGATATCCTCGTTTATGGAAATCGCCGAGATAGCTCTCCATATAGTCCAGCGCTCGTCAGTATGACTCCCATATTGCGCCATTGCTGAAGTTTCATTAGACTTCGAACGATTTCAAAGCTTTCGGGTCGCCCCGACAGCCACTCCCGGCTTTCAGAGCAGCCGCGAGTGCTCCTAGAACGACGCCCCAGATTCCGCATCTCTTTCCCTTGCCATCGCGGTAGAACGATATGCTTGCTTTGGCATCGCCAGCCCGCGTAGCGCGCAATCGGCCCGCGCATTGTCGAATTCCTCCAATCGCGACGCTTCTTCAGGAAGCCCTGAATCCACTCCATCACGCGCTTCAACATCCCTGCGTAGATATTGTGCAAGATGTCCGGCTTTATTGAGATCGCACGGATTAACCTCGCATACCCCAGAAAGCATCAAGAGTGTTTTGACGGATCTCGCAACAAGCGTATTCCACCGGTTCTAGATTGCCCGCTTCGCCAAATAGCTGTACCCTCTCCCTGTAGTCCTCGCATGCATGAGCTTCGACGAAATGCTCCCAAGATTGTGAACTCCACTGATCGCGGCAAGCGCGCACGCTGATGTTTTGCAGTTTGAGCCCGGCTGATCGGGCGATCCAGCCCGAGAAAGACCGGAAAGATAGTCGTCAGAGCCGCCGGCGATTTGATCAGCTCGCCTCCTGAGAAAGACTCGCGAACGCTTGAAAGATCTCCCGCGCACGACGCACGCCATTTGACTCGACGCCTTAAAACGGAGTTAACGAAATTGTGTTCTTTCCGAGCTTGGTGGCACTGGTAGCAGCCCGAGGAGAATGAATGAACGCCCGCGCTTTATTGCACCGACGACTTGATGCTCTGATGGTAAGATAGATTGGCCAGGCTTTCTTGTCCTCGCTGAAATTTGTCGACGCGCCATCCGACGCGCATATAATTGAGACGACAGTAGACCCTCCGTAACGATTCTATCGAGAAAGCATTAGCGACATCTCCTGGAAAGATCCGGAGCGCAAGTTGGCAGAGCGCTTACTTAACCTGTATCTCCCACCACCAATCTCCTGTATGCATTTCCCATACATTCGCCGAACTCACATGCTTCCACCACGCGCCAGCACACCAACGACTCTAAGACGCTGTCTCTAAGATATCGGACGACAACCATTGGATTGCGGTAGTAGTAGGAGATCTTCTCCCAATATCCACCTCCGAACGATTCCAGCTTGCCTTTCCTAGTGTGTCGCTCATTTCCTCCAACCTCGATAAAACCCCGCCCGGCTGCCAGAGAGACTCGCCACTACTCGGAGGCCAGAAAGAAGTGTCCGATGTTCCCGCGAGGCTTTAGACAGCGAAGTAGCGCGCCATTCTGAACTCAGATGCTGACCGAAATGCCATGGTATTGGAGAAGTTTCGCGAAAGACTGTCGAGTCCTCCGAGCCGTAAAGTTGCTCCCAAAGACCCTCAGAACCGTCGTAGATGCCATACGCCCATTTGAATCACCGCGCCTCCATCACGAAATACGATTCGGATTCGAGGTCCGAATTGTTACCCGAATCTTGATCGAAGCGCCAGATTCCGACTCAGAAGGCCTCTGAATAGCAATCGAACGCTCTCGCCTCGCCAGTGTCGCCAGGGTTTCTGCTGATTGATCGCGCTCCAGCAGTGAATATTGATTTCAGCCATTCATCTGCTTCTAAAGCGATGGATCGCTCAAGACGTCTGTCAAAATTCGCGAGGAGCTGTACTCTTGCTGCAAAAAGGCAAGACGATTTCATTGACTCGAGAATTTGCAGTCTGCCGCGGAAGAGGCTCTTCCTGCAGGCGCGCAGAGCCGCTTTATGAACGATTTGTCAGCCAATCATCATGAGGCCCCGACGCCAAGTTCGTTGTTCAGAGGCTTCACGAAGAATTCCTACGCAGAGTGCTCAGAACAGAGTGCTTCTACGAGCAATTTGTAATCCCACGCAGAGCGCTCACTTACAGACATTGCCGCCGAGTGCTTGTAAGTCCGCCAGACTCTCCAAGCAGAGCATGGCTGACTTCGACGCCATACATCTCCAACGGAATACTGAAAACACAAACACGAGCATGCAACGAAAGCATGCAACGAGAGGAAACAGCAATCATGCCACCAGCGACGCCGTTCTGCCCTCTCAGCATTCGCCACCTCAGTTAGCACTCGCGAAAGCTATTCAGATCGAGAAACCGCTTCAACGGAAAATTCAATACCAATATCGACTACGTACTCAAACGATACACACTGTCCGACTCGGCTTCATAGCGCACAGAGCCGACACCAACAAGAACCGAACTCCAACCCAACATTGGAATCCAATTGATACCACTGAGACTACCGGCCGAAAGATTCCCGAAATACGCCAGAAAGATTCATCTACGCTATTCAATTGAATCAAACCACCAGAGAAGCGCGCCGCCAGAGCCTACGCCATGTATTGGAGAAACATTGAAGCACGGCTTGGAAAGACCATATGCAGCGCCGGTCGGAGCACTCGAGTGCCCAGATATAGCACATAGTGCTCCTATAAGACACAAAGCGCGCCTCGAAACACGATTTGAGCTCTGGAATAGCAGATTCGATTCGGTATAAGAGCACCCTTCTCCTCCTTCCAGACGCGAGAGATTCCTAACCATCTTCCAAAGACTACCACTTCATACCCTCACTGCTATCAAAGCTTTCAAGATATCTCTGAAGCGATTCAGCTCACGCTTCAAGTTTACGGTTCAAGTTTCAAGTTTCAAATTTAAAGTTCGAGCTTCAAGCTTTCAAGCCGCACATCTAAAGAATCATATATAAGACAGGTATATCCTCCTTAATTCTATTGCTCTCAGAACCATACTCATCAAATATTCTATATTCACTAGCCACCTTCATTCCGCCTCAGAGCACTCCACAAAGCTCACAGAAGAAGCCAGATCGCGATCCAGACATCGACGATTCAGATAGAAAAAACGCCGAAAGCTGAAAAGAAGAAGCATGAGAAGAAGGAGAAGAAGAAGGAGAAGAAGGAGAAGAAGAAGCAGGAGACACTACAAAAGAAGGCGCAGAAGCAGAAAGAGAAGTCCTCACCTTCGGCTGCCTCAGAAAGAAAGAGGAAAGATCCAGCCTATCCCAATAGAGAGGAGAGACACTCGCCGCAGTCGTCGTTGCTCAGAGAAGATCCGCCACCGCCTCCTCAGCAAGCGGCACCGCCTCCCGAAAGACTGGCACTCTTCCCAAAAGAGGGTATCAGGGAAATCTAAAACCAAAGAGCAAAGAAGAAGAAGCAGAAGAAGAGCAGCAAGAAGAAGCAGCAGAGCAGTAGCAGCAGCAAGAAGAAGAGCAGCAGCATGAGCAGAGCGATAGCGAGCAGGCAGGCAACCTGAAGTCGAACGACAGAGAACGCTCTGCAGCACAGCAGCAGGCCCAGCAGGCCCAGCAGCACTCAAGCCCAAAAAGCGCCACAGATAAGACAAAGAAGAGGCCCAGCAGGCCCGGCGACATACTCCACAAAGCGACTCAAAGAAGCAGGCTCAAGAGCAGGCCCAAAGAGCAAGTCCAAAGCCCCAAAGAGAACGAACAGTTCGACAAGTCTCCAGCTTTTCTCAGAAGCAGGCAGCTCCGCCACTACCACCATCGGCCCTGTCCGTCAAACCGAGCCTCCCACTTCGCGCCCTGCCCCAAAAGTTAGCCGCCATTCACAGAGCTTTCACCGACGCCCCGCCGGATACCAATACCCAATTCCTCCACCGCAGAGCAGAGGCAAAGGCGCCGAGATCCTGCCCCAGAAACTCCCCGCGCCGGTTAGAGTTCGCCACCTCCAGAAGCTGCCTCGGCGCTTCAGCAGATCGCCTCCAAGCTCTCAAACTCTAAAAACGACTCAGGCAAATAAAGTCAAGATGACTTTAGGTTTGATCAACCTACCTAAAGTGTACACTCACCGTCCGCAACGACGACCGCCGGAGCTCCACAACACCGTTGGGCCAACAAACCGCTCCGAGCAGCAGCTCACGCCTCTGCCTCAAGATATTGAGACTCGCCTCTCCGTGGCTCCTCCCATGTGGAACGGACCAAATACCGCGACTCGCAGAAGACTCGCCGACGCTGCCATGGCTGACAGAAGGAGGGTTTATCGGCGGGCAGGAATCGCGAAGCTTTAGAGAAGTTGCTGACGGTGCGATGATGATGATGATGATGACAGTGGCCGGGCGCCTAAGCAGAACGGAACCCAGTGTCCGCCGAACTCGATAGACCGCCCATAATGGTCACGGGTAGACCCGACGCTTCTGGGAAAGATTCTCCGTAGCTTGCCCCGCCCCAGATCTACGACTGGAACCATCGACTAAATCAGAATTGCTCATTGGTATTCTGACAAAGATAACGCTTCCAGAGCTCGCAACTTGATCCTGAAGCACACCCCACCCGACAGAGCCGATCGTGAGTATCTGTGAAAGCACTGACAACGCTCCACCGCATCCAATCCTCCTGTCCGCCGACGGAGGTCCAGATCACTGATTCGGAAGAGGTCGGCGTTGAAGAATAGTTGGCAGGCCTCGAGGATACTCGCGCGCCCACAGAGCGGGCGTACGCTAATTTCGTGCTGAAACTCCGCTTATCACGAAAGATTCCTCATCGGCGAAGACGATTACACCATAATCGATATCCCAGCAGAGGACTCTGACTACGAGGAGGGAAATCACCGCATAAATGCTAGAGGAACGGTGATATTTGCCCGTAATCGACGCCAGTAATCAAAGGCTAATCCAGACTTTGTTAGACGCCGCGATAGACAAAGAAGACGCTATCGACGACTTTAGACCCCAAATACCGGGAAGTATCCTCTGCCAGAGGTTGCTGACGCAAACTTCGCACGCGAGTAATCCCGACGCTTGCCGATAGCAGCCAAGAGAGCTGCTGACGACTCGCGCCGCTGCTGGAGGCGGTGGTGGTGGTGGTGGTAATCCTCCTCCGGCATGGTAACCTCCGGCGCGTGGTGGTGGTGGTAATCCTCCTCCGGGCGGTGGTAACCTCCTCCGGGTGGTGGCGGTGGCAACCCTCCTCCGGGCGACTCTCCTCCTCCTCCTCCTCCTCCTCCTCCTCCTCCTCCGCGACCTCCTCCTCCTCCTCCGGCCGACCTCCTCCTCCTCCTCCGGGCGATTCCTCCTCCTCCTCCTCCTCCTCCTCCGGCGACTCCGGCGCGTGGTGGTGGTGGTGGTGGACCTTCTGGAGGCGGTGGTGGTGGTGGCGGGTGCGGATGGCGGCATCATTAGTTTTCTTCAGATAATCTCTCGCTTCTTTCTGCTCAACGAACGCCACCTCTGAATAGCGGTACGTATTGTTTTCTGAACGCTATGCTACTGGCATCATTACTTTCCTTTGCAGATAATCTCTCCTTTCTTCTGTCGAACGATCGCTACCTTCAATAGCAGATGCTTTCTTTCTGAGCGCTGGCCAGTGCTCCCGGGATTGCTCGCTATTTGACGCTTAGATTTCCTTTATACGAATAGATAGGCTTTCATCGCTTTAGATTTTCTTATATTAGATTAGATTTCTTATACTAGTTAGATTTCTTATACTAGATTAGATTAGATTAGACACGCTCTTCTTCTTCTTACTTCAATTGCAGTCGGTTCAAACTCCTATATTGCTCTCAGAAAGACTCGCTATCGCTTGAAAGTGCAGTAAACGAAATGATTAGAAACGACTCTGACGCGAATGGACGCATTGAGCGTGAAAATTTGTTTCTGGCTGACGAAAACTCTGTCGCCAAGCGTTGATTTCTAATCAAATCACGCAAAGAACGCCTCCTAGAAAGACATTGATACTCCTGCCAGCAAGCAGAACGCCTCTCAACAAGCGATCTGCCGGTTCAAGACTTCTCTCCGCAAAGTCGACCACGACTTCCAAGTACCACCAAGAAAGCATGACGATGATTCACAGATCGATGGGTCTGAAATATCATTCAGAGCATTGACCCCACTCTCTACCAGCACTGAGTAGTCAATCGACAGGCACTCGGAGCAGTCAGTCGACCACCGCCCCAATAGCGTGAAAGGGCTTCTCCGTTTCACCGACACTTCCACTGGAAGAAGCAGCCCTAGAAGGGTAGAATTCCATCTCCCAATGGCAATACTGACAGCGCTGAAGTGCCAGTGCAGGAGGAGCAGCCTGAGGAAAGATGTGCCAGGTGGAGGAAACCGCCGATACGAGCCACTCCGAGATGACGACTTCGCAGAGAACGCCCAGGAGAGCTCTGAGGAGAATCTGACGATCCGGAAGAAGAACCTCAAGCCTCCACCCAGCAGAGATCCCAGAGTACGGGAAGAGGCCAGACAGTACAGCCGACTACTGCCAGAAAGCACTCAATGCCGGAGGAGACCAACCGAGCGGTAGCGAGGTTATTGCTTCCTCCGACGCCTCGCTGGATGTGATACAGGTTCGACTCTCCCACCCATTAAAGTTCAGGACGGCGCTAACGCTTCAGAGGGAAAGACGTCCGTGCAAAGGTAAGACGGAGAGCAGCTCCCACTTCGCACCCAGACAGAACGCATCACAGTGGGCGCCCACCGCATCCCACAGCACTCCACTCCGTACCCAGCCAGGAAGATCTCAGATCGCCCCAAGCTGCCTCAGGAAAGATTCCCGCATCTCAGAGAAGACCTCCGATATCCTCACAATCCATGCCTTCTTCAGTGCCCGCTTATTCTCGCGATATTGACTACAGCTCTTCTACACGACATCAATCTTTCCTCAACGCGCTCGGCGACGGCGATTCCTCCCCACTTACCGCACCTATCGCTCCTCCCGCCTTTGAGGGCATTTACGAGCTCATGAAGCAGTCCCCGATTCCCTCAAGTCCTCGCAGATATTTACCAGAAGCGCAACCAGGATACGATATTGCACAGCCTTCCTTCATCTATCAGGACGGCGAAACGCTCCTATAGCAGAAAGCGAGGTTAGTAGTATTCCCGATAGATCGACCACCGCTTGAGAAAGATCGCTAACATTCGCAAGGAAGAACCTATCTCAGCGATCCTTGTTACCTACCGGCGAGTCGCAAACGCTCTCTCAACGCAAGCCCAGAGGATTGAGTATGAGCAGCAGACGCTAATCGTGACCACACTCTTCTACACGAGCCTTTCCCCGCGCGGCGCTTTCGCACTGGTAGTAAATACGCCGCAGCTGCCGCAGGCGATGCAGCAGATCTCGACGGCGCCGTTATCAAACGCGCGACGCTTCAAACGCTCACACGAAATACCCGTTGCAGAATTGACACCGAGCAGGTCAAGTCTACACTCCCGAACACGCCAGACTTGACGCACGGCGCAGCGCGTACGGCCGATGATTCGACCATCTACGCCAAAGTTCTCTCGAGCCCCGAGGCACGCTCAGAGAGATCTTGAAGAACGATCGCTTCTTGAGCCAAGGCAAAGATTACGGCGTGATGATCAATCCCAGCCGAAGACTAGCCATTCAGAAAGACTCGCGAACGCTGCTAACAGATACTGTGACTCACCGCCTACGGTTTCTCGCCGGAGACATCGACATATCAGACTATAAATACTTTGATGGGGCCAGGATGCGAGAAAAGACCCCAGCTTCCTAGAAATGCGGATTACCCCTACGCTTATACGCCTGATATCCACCGCGATTTGGTACAGATTCGAGCATTGGCCAACTAATATACGCGTTCCGCACCATTTCCAAATACAAAACGAAAGTGTTGTCGCGAAGAATCCCAACGCCCTTACAGCAATGGAAGCTTTGAGAGCATTCATCACTGCTCTTAAAACGCTCAGATTATCTATATTGGATTTGGCGAAATGACATTGAAACGAAAGAGAAACCTTCAACAGCGATGAAGAACATACTGGCGGCGAGAGGCAGAATCAGGAGAACGCGGAGCGCGACATGATAACCTCCGAAAAAGTATGCAATGGCAGAGTGCTTTTCCGATATTGAGCGCTAACTTTGACAGATACGGCAGAAGAAAGCGCATCACTATCGGCGTTATACCGGAAGACGGATTCAGCGAGTGACGACGGTTGCTACGTCGATTCGCAGCATTCCGAACGCTCGAAAGCACCCCGAAAGCTCGAGAGGATATCTCTGGTTCCGGCAACGGTGGCGTGCCAGGAAGAGGTCACGCCAACTTCGCGCATTGAAGCCGGAGGAAGGCGAGGAGGTGAAGAGGAGGATCGCGAGCGAGAGAGGAGGAAGATGATTCAGGCAGCAGTGGCTGGAAACAAGAATGGCGAGCTGTGTGAAAGAAGGCGAAAGCTTGAGATACTCTACGCCTGTATTATATTCGACGGCGATTTCTAGACGCCAAGGTTAGTATTTAGTAATAGAATCACGCTTTTGACGCTTCCGCAAAGCAGTGCCTACTAATGCAAAGAAAGTAGTATGCATTGTAAAACAGTACAAGGGTAAACGGGATCAGATCGAGCGCTGAGCAGTGAGTGCTCCGTAAGCATTAGCGATATGCCCAGCGAGTCGCCAGAGCCTGCGAGGCCTGCGAGATAGGTAGTAGCCTCCGCGAGAACGCCCGCCGCGGAATACTGGCCGAGAGAGCATTCCGTCAGCGGTAGCCGGCCGAGAGAAGATTCCGCCGCGAGAGCCGGGCCGAGAGAAAGATTCCGTCGCGAGAGCGCCGGGCCGAGAGAAGACCCGCCGATAGCTGCCTGAGCGGCGTGAATCTCCGGTGAGCAGATTGCCTGCCGCACTAGACACCCAGCGCGCCGCGCGCAGGGGCATCGCCGCCAGGCGGAATGCGATGCGCCAGAAGGCGCCAGGAACGCCCGCTGCTTCTCTGAGAGCAGTTTGTCTACCGATCGCCCCGCGCCAGGAGCGCCCAGAGCGCCTACGGAGGCCGGAGGTTTCACTGACGATCCTCCGAAAGATTTGAATTGCCGCTACAGCGATAAGCACTCGGCCCGGGAAGTCTACAATAAGCTATGAGCTCTACGGCAACTAAAGCCGGTTAATCATGCGGGCAAAGGTTGTGAGACAACCGAGCGGTAGATTACCAATAGGCTTTGACTAAGGGTGGCGCTGAAGGGCCAAACTCTGCTGGCGCTTAAATGGAAAAGCGGGTAGTGGTAAACGTTTGCAAAGACCGGTAACTCAGTCCCACCGAACTTAGTAGGAAACTGGAGCAGAGATTCAAGGCTTTGAAGATAAGACTGGCCTCACTCTCGCCCATTAGTTCTCCAAAGATCCATCCTCGACAAAAACGAAGAGAAGCAAAGAGCTCAAGATTATTCTAAGCTTCTATGGTAAGAATCTTGAACCTGTAACCTGATTTCTATTCTGCACTACTGCCTCTATTCTATTATCCTCTAGTAGCGTCTGTAGTCTGGTGCTATGCATATATATCCTCATCATTCCTCGTCTGTAAGTTGGATGATGACGCCTCCTACCATTCATCGAACTTGAGTTGCTCGTCAAAACGCCTGGGAAATTCCTAGTTATTTCAAGAGGTAAGCCAGCCGTTAAACTGTCTGGGAAGTTGACAAGGACATAGAGCATCCTAGTCTACCCATGAAACAAAGCTGCCTATCAAAATTGTCCGGGAAGTTGACGAGCATGTATCCTCATTCCACGAGGTAAAGCTGCCCTGGACCGCCTGGGAAGCTGACGAGGAAGTCTTCTTGTTATTCTACGAAGTAATGCTGTCCACCAAATTGCCTGTGAAATGACAAGCAAGCCTTCTCGTCCACAAAGTCAAGCTGCCCGTCAAACTGGCTGGGAAGCTGACGAGGATACAGAGCACCTCGTCAGCTTCCCAGCCAATTTGATGGGCAGTTCAACTCTGTGGATTGAAGAGAAGGCGGTTGAGCTGCCCGTCAAACTGGCTGGAAAGTTGCCGAGGATGCATCCCAATTTCACGAGGCAAAGCTACCCGTAAAACCGCCTGGGAAGTTGACGAGGACGCCTTCTCGTCATGCCACGAAGTATAGCTGTCCGTTAAATTGCTTGTGAAGCTGACGAGGATGCTCTGCACACTCGTCCTGCACACTTGTCAATCCACGACCCAAAGCTTCCCGCCAAATTGCCCGGGAACTTGACGAGGATGCATTGCATCCTCGTCAACCCACAAAGAAAAGCTGCCCGTCAAATCGCCTGGGAAGTTGACAAGGATGCATTGCGTCTTTGTCATTCTACGATGTAAAGGTGCCCGTCAAATTGCCTGGGAGATTGACGAGGAAGCTCTGCATCCTCGTCAATCCACGAAGTAAAGCTTCTCGTTAAACTGCCTGGGGAATTGACTTGGATGTATCCTCGACATCTCACGAAGTAAAGCTGCTCGTTCCAGGCACTGGTGAATCGACGAGGATGCATCCTCGTCATCCCAAGAAGTAAAGCTGCTTGTCAAACTGTCTGGGAAATTGACGAGGATGCATAGCATCCTCGTCATCTCACGAAGTGAAATCTGACCGGGGAATTGAAGAGGATGCTCTGCATCCTCTGCATCCTACGACTCAAAGCTACACGTTCAACTCACTGGAAAGTTGACGAGGATAAAGCCTCGTTGTATTAAACAGTAAGAATGCCCAATTGAGTAATGATATTTAGCATGGCAGATATAAATGCCTGATGATCAAAACAACAGAAAGATCAGAAACTGGGAATCTTACCACGCGCTAAAGTGATACCCCGATCCCGCAGGGCCCGGAACGAGACATTCTCGGCGCATAATCGGCCCATGAAACATTTCTCGGCGCTCTTCTCCCACTCTGACCCTGAGTGGATATGGCGTTATTGATAGAGACAAATGTATCGTTGAGGTCGTAAGTATGAAAACATCACTGGCACTTTGATTTTGTATGGGTCAATTCAACTGTACATTTGGCAAATATCTGAAGATACACCCATTAATGCCCGATATCTATAGCCGGCTGGCCAAATGCCCATCGTCAAATGCTATCGTCAAATCTCATCGTCAAATGCCCCCGCCAAATGCCCATCGTCAAATGCTACCGTCAAATGCCCATTTTGAATGTTATCGTCAAATGTCATTGTCAAATGCCTCCGCTGAATGCCCATCGTCAAATGTCCATCGTCAAATACCCATCGTCAAATATCATCGTCAAATATCATCGTCAAATGCCATCGCCGAATGCCATGTGGGGTTAGTAAATGGACCCGTAAGTTGACAGGTCAATTGTAGTATTGATAAACCACCGGCTATTCGTAGGCAATGTAGATTCAGGAACAAGATGAGCGGCACCCAGGATGCTCTTGATATTCACCACCCATATATTGTCAAAAGCGTTGACGTAGCGTGATACCCTTATCAGCCCGTGGTGGGCATTCGGCGTACCGTTGAAGTCCGGTTTCAGCGGGCAAATCGCCGCCAACAGCCTGGCCTCTCTCCGTCCCGGATCTGTCAGCTTAAACACCGCCAGTAGAGTTGCCGGGCAAAGGCTCTGCAAGGGCTCCAGGTCAGCGGGTTTTTGACGGAACCAGACCCAATCATTCCTGGCCTCCCCTCTCCTGTAATTTGCCGCCTCGCGCTGTGAAGGTATGCACCGCCCTTTCGCCGCCCGTGCGCGCAAAGGACGGGCACCTTGAGCTGCCTGAACGTCGTCACACGCCAGGAATCGATATCCTCGGGAATCTCGTCAAAATCTCGCCTCAGTTCCCTCATGAAGTATCGCCGGATGTAAAACTCGAGAGATTTGCTGCTGCCCGGGATATTGACGTTTCTGACGACCATCAAATCTATCGGGGTTTTGACCAAGCGCTTCTCCACAGGCTCCTCCTTTGGGAAACATCCCATGGGTGAGATCAGCCCCAGTCAAATTGCCGGATCGTCCTGGGGATTAGCCAGCTCGCGCCTTGCGCGGTGCAGCCTCCTCTTTAGATTCGGCGCTAATACCTCGAGATTGCCCACCAGATCCGACGTGGAGAATCCGTCCCGGGCAATTGGCATAAGATTCAACCCGTGCATGGCGAAGACGTAATCTTTGTTGAAAGTCCGGAGTATCTGCATGGCGGGATTGACGCGATTGCTCCGACGATATGGTATCTTCAGCTGGTCCCTGTGCGCAGTCTCGCAAGACTCCGTCGAATAGTCGGGAATATTCCCGCATCGGCGGATACGCCTCCGCGCTCATCGCGGTGAAGCTTCGGAAGTTGAAGTCGGATTCTTCCCGAACACGCCGCCAGTTTCGCTCTGAGATTCAATCGCCGACCAGCGATAACCCGCCGCCTCTGCTGAAGATTCATTTAGTGCCGCTTAGCTCCGCATTGTACTTTCACGGAGCTCTTGCGCCGCCAGCTACGAGCCTCCGCTTTCCCAGTTTGCGCGCAGATTTCAAGATATCCTTCGTTCGATGGAATGCCCGGAGATATCCGCCCAATGCGCCAATTGTCAATTCATGGGATGGTACGCAACCAGCCCTCAATCGACAACGCCCGGACGCACCGAAAGGCTTTCTGAACGGCTCCGCCGACTGGCGGAGGGATTCCTGAGAGAGGATGCCAGCGCTGGCAGGATCATCTTCTGCTCAAGCAGATCTCTTTGCCCCGCCACTGACCGACGGCTTTGAGGATTTGACGGCGGGCAAAAGCCCTATGGCGCATCTTGGTCCATATGAGATTGAACTGGCCCAGGCGGTCAAATTCCTGAGGAAATCCTCCAGCCACTGCATCAAATGCTTCAGGATTCCGAGACGACGCGCAGCATATCGGCTTATGGTTCATACGCCTGAACGGCGGCAATTCCTGCAGGGATTGTACAGCGCCGCAGACCCCGCTTCTCAAACCACTTTGCCAGCGCTTTCAACTCCTCTTCTGGTCCCTCGCGATTTTCCAGGTCCTTGAGTGCAGTGAATTGCCGATACATCCTGGCGGTATTCGCCTGGTCCCGGATAAATCTTGCTAGGCTCGGCCTGGTAATCTCCCAGCTTATTGACGGAATCTCGCATTTCGGGCACACGTTGAATTTAGTGCTCAGAGATTACAGTTCTCCACATGGCCACCAGTCATGCCGCCAGGATCGCCAGCAACGCCTCTCGATCCGTCCGAAAGATCCCATCAAAATGCCTGCGCTCTGGTCAAAATGTAGGAGCGCTCAAGAACGATGGACAGGACGCCTGGAGTGTCTCCGCCGCCTGCGCGCGGAGTCGACAAGCCGACGCTGCATCCCCGATGACCTTCGGAGGAATGGGCAATAATGCGCAGCAGGTGCGCTTTATTTGACGGCTTGACCAGATCTTTCCCGGATATTTCCTATCACAACATGTAGGCCAGCTCTTTTGTCCCCGAGAAATTCACAAACGCTGATGTCCGAGCTGCAGATGACGGCGACAATCGCCGCCCCAGGGTAGCTTTTCTGATTCCACCACTCGGCAGCGCAGATCTCCGAATAGAAATGACGCCCGCCGGGTTGTAGATCTTTTCCGCGTATACCATCTCGGTCGAATAGCAGCGCTGCCCCAAAGCAGATATCTGGCGATTCGACGGATTGCGGTAATACAGCTCCGGCTGCTTTCCCAAAGCTGCACACCGACGCGCCAGATTGGAAATTTGGAGGCTCCAGATGTTGTCGGCCTGCTTCGAATGCGATGCTGGATTGAAAAGTCGCTCGACCTCAAGATTTGTGCAGTCCCTGATTGAAGTAGGCCGATTGAGGTGGCCAATTTGGCGCTCTATAAAGAACCGGCAAGCTCCATTCAGCTGCGCCCTCGAACGCGCCAGGGCTTCCAGTCCCTTCAACGATCCCGATACTCGAACCCTTCTGAGGATTTGCCCACTATTCGGCGATAAACCGCAAGGCTCGCTCAAGATCTGAATTCTCGCTCATGGGAACAACGCCGCCATCGCCAGACTCACAAAGTCGGACTCCATCTCGGAATTTTCCTCGAGTCGGTATCATCGCTGCCGCCATCAATTATCGCGTCAACGCCCCGGTCCGCTCTCCTGCACCAGGCTCTTCGCCAAGTGAGCCATGAACGCTGCCGCCAGATGCCCAGCGGGCGGTAATGCCGCGCAGAGGGGGCAGGGTGCCAGATGCCATCTTGCCTTTCGTTCTTGCTCGCGCCACACGCATTTTGCTTCGGCCAATTTGCATGCTTCTTTGTATTTCATTGTTCACGGAGTCATTCGCCAAGCTCACCAGTCCTTTCCTACTCTGGCCGCTTTTCCTCTTCTTCGCTTGATTGCCGGTACTGATCGATTGCCCGACCGCCGGCCGCTTTCCTCGCCCTGCGCCCTTTTCCTGACCTCGTAACGCCTAGCTATCTCGGTTAATTGCCTGATTCTCTCGCTTCATTGTCTGCCACTCGGTCATTTACCTATCACTCGGTCAATTACTCAGCACTCGGTCGCTTGCCTGACACTCGGTCATTTACCTATCACTCGGTCAATTACCCAGCACTCGGTCGTATTCCTGGCACTCGGTCAATTATTCCAGCACTTGGTCGTTTGCCTGGTCGGAAGGGCAATTATACCGCCCGTCAGTGGCACAGGAAAATGACGTGTGTGGGAAATTGACGATCGTTTCCTAGGCCGGCAATCATTCGATACTAGGAAGGAATTAGCCGTGCCAAGTGTTATGGAAGCAATACTACTGACGTCAATTATCACAACATCACATTGTCCGAGCTCAACACCAACACTCAACACCAACCCTCAACACCACACTCTACACTGCTCTCTACACCACTCTCTACTCTACACCAACGTTCACCACCAACATTTACCACCAACAATTCAACGATGCAAACATCAGGCTTTCCATCCCGTTCGTGGGATTTTTGACCGCATTGGGCAAAGAGGCGTTGATGCATTCGTCTCTTTCTTTGTTTGCAGGATGAATCGTTACGAATTGCCCCTTCCAGCACACCCTCATGATGATTCTTGGCGGATTCCCGTACACCCTCGCGATGATTCTTTACGGCATCCCGTACACACTCGGGATTATTCCGGTCGTGCTCTTTGTTCTATATAAGGAACCGAATCCTCCGTCTTTTCCTCAGGCTCTCCCGTCCTTTATCCAGCCTTCACTATTCCCACCTTCACTATTCCCACCTTCACCGTCAATCATCCAGAACGCTCAAAATGCCCAGATTGAAGTCCAAGCCAAAGAAGTCTGCCACTTCGCAGGCACCCAAGTCGGCCCCACCTTCACCATCATCGTCTCCTGGGAAATCCCGGGTAAAAGTGAAGAAAGCCGATGCGTGGATATTGCATGTGCCGAAGGCAGAGTGCCAGCAGCAGGTATGACAATCGCTGATTCCCTCTTCTCCGTCCTATTCCCGTCCTCTTCCTCGTCGTATTCCTGTCCTCTTCCTCGTCGCATTCCCGTTCTCTTCCTCGTCGCATTCCCGTCTTCCTCGTCGTATTCCCGTCCTCTTCGTTGTATTCCCATCCTTTGATCATTGTCTAACGCCTGCTTAGGGGTATGCCAACTTGCCCACCCTCAATATCACCACCATCAGATCCATCATGGGCTTCACGCCTGCGCAATGGGAGGCCGCGAGGATTCGCGCACGACTTCTTCATCAACAATGGAATTGCCAGCAAGACCTACGCATCACCGGCCCAGTGGGAAGAAGCACGAAGGCTCTTGCTTAGCCATGAGCCTTGGCCCCTATACCATCACCTCGCCGAGCAAGAAGGCGATAAGATCACGATGCAAGGCATCTTGGTGGACGTCTCCATCAGCTCTCTGCTCTGCGATCTATACCGTCGAAAGTCGGCAAATGACAAGGCTAGGTTCAGCCTAGCGAGGGCAAATCACCTAGCAGAGACCAAGAAGCAGCAGAAGACGGCCAGCATGGCGGCGGCCAGAGCGAATATAAAAAAGAACAAGGGCAAAGGACGAGCAGATGGGCCCGCGGAGCCTGCACCAAGCCCGGGGAGGAAAAGGACGAAGATTGCCCACGACCCTTTGCCGGAGGAGGAGGAGTACGACCCTGACATATACGAATTCCTGCCCTCGGAAGATGATGAGGAATCAGCCCAGGAACCCCCGGCGGAGGAAGCGTCGGGGAGCCGGCGCAGGAATAAGACGGGGAAGAAGAAGGGGAAGAAGCGCGGGAACGACGAGCAGGTAGAGGAAGAAGCGGAGGAGGAGGTGGCGGAGGAGGAGGAAATTGACGAGCTTTACTCGCAGAGCCCGTCAAAGCAGACTTGGGAGGCGTATCTAGTCAACCGCCCCGTCGGCATTACCCACTGCTACCCGACATGCTACCGCTTCGAGAAATTGCCCAAGGTAAGGTTCGAGAAGGGTAAGGAGGTGGACGGCCGACGCCGGAAGGTGTGGGATATGCCCAATTGGATGCCTAGGAGCTTTGCCGGGCCTCCCTTCCTTACCTACAGCTCCCTCCCGGGCCCATATCTCTCCGAGGTGGTGAGGATGGTCAAATTGTCGCAGCTAGATTCCGATGTCCGCGGTACAGATGAAGATCAGGTGCATCCGGCAATTGGTCACCTCATTGGGGCACTTGTGCCTGACGAAAGATTCCCAAAGGTCGGGCTCTCGCAGGGCTACATCTCCCGGCCCAGCACCTTGCAGGCAATCTTCCTGTAACGGGGGTGCTATGATGAGGCACGACCGTGACTTCCGTTCGGTTGAGATAGATAGAAAGTAAGGATAACGAGTTATGATGGGACTCGTTCCGAAGCAATAGAATTTTGTATGAAGAACGTTCTTAAGTCTGGAAACTTAATAACTTTGGCCTCTTCGCAAGAAAGATCCATTGACGATGAGAGGCCAACCTGCGCTTCCTGCTTCTTTTATAAGATTCCCGCGCTCTTACTCAGGTTCTTCTTCCGACGGTTATCTGCCTGTCAATAGTCAAGATAGCGACTATTTCCTATGAGGAGAGTGAGGGGTTGCAACCACACCCTGAGGAACTTCCTTCCGAGTCAAATCACGCAATCGCATACGGAGTCGACTGGAACTAATGCAGAATCGATCCGCTTAACGCCACGGTTTCTAATAATTATAAACGGTGTTTTGCTTTAAATGTGTTTGCTTGGTAGCTTGATTGCATCCTCACTCCCAAAGACGACCGCAATCGCGCTGGGTTTGACGCCCGTGGTTATTCTTGGGGTCCCAAAACGTAGTTTTTGATTTGGCACTCCCATCACCTCCGACCGACAGGATCCTTTCTGACGCGCAAAGCCTGTTTTCCGAAAGATCCGTCGGAGTTATCGCACTCAAAGTTCAGTTGCCGGCGAGGACGACTTACGCAGGTCGCCGGACCTCCTCCGCATTACTGTCCTTTTTGCTCCAACTGTATCCAGTCGCTGGTTTTGACTTGTAAGAACTCTTATCTGCAGGATCACTACTTTCCATACCATGAAAGATAGTGGCTCTCCTGCTCTTGTCTTCACCCGTCGATGAAGAACAAGTCGCAGTTACCCTAGGGTCGGTAGCTTAACTGGTGGAACAAGTATCTTTGTAACGGTCCGATAGTGGCTCCGTTACAGGAATAGACTCCTTCTTGAATGGGATCATTCAGTTGATGTGGAAGACCGGCTATGAGGGATCAGTAGTTGATGACAAGATCGCCGGATCTCTCCTACCAGATCTGGGTTTGAGGCCTTCTTTACCCCCAAACCTAAAACCTCATGGAGCGGATAGCTGCCCTCAGTGTTTCACACACTCACGAAATGTACCAGCCAACAGCCAAGGGCCCGCCAAGACCAAGAAACCACCAGTGAGGAGAAAGGCCACCGCCCAGGGCCAAAGAAGAAACCTCCCGCCTCCTCTGCCCCTAAGAAGGCCTCCAGCCCTAAGGACAGAGCTGTGGAGTTGAAGGGATCCCTGATATCCTAGAAGAAAGAAGAAAAGCAGAAGTATGCTTGAAGGTAAGACCTTCCTGCACCCCATTCAAAGCATACATGACTGACTTGCGAGATAGTGCAAGTCCAGACATAAGTGGCAAGACTGTTGGTCCAAGGAACCAACAGTAGTCAGGGTGGCATCTGTGAGAGTACAAAAGCGGAAGAGAGGTTCTGGAAAGAACAGTTCTCAGAAGAAAGCTAAAGTGGCCGCTGTAGCGGTGCAAGAACCACTTGTTGTACTCCCAGAAGCCCCGGGGTTATCAGAGTACTTTGTCTTAGAACCGGGTGCCGGTTCAGACGATTAAATACTGTGGCTCTGAATGTCTGTTTAAAAAAAAAGTCTATGTTTACTAGCTATTTCCTCAGTTTTTTGTTTTGCTTCTCAGAGAATATATTATGATTTTGTTTTCCGCCTATTTGCACTACAAAAGTATGCTGAGGATGGCTTTAAGAGCCGAAACTGCTGGACAGTCCATACTCTCTTGACCCAAAACTATACCCAGACACAGAGTACCGCAGTTTTAAGACTTTACCAAACACTATCATACTTTATTGCTATAAGTCACCACTTGGGAATAGAACCAACAGATCTCCGGATCTTAGTAGTGCCCACACGAAACCGTTAGCAATGGAGAAAAGACCTAGAGAAACAAGCTCACAACCCGCTACTGTCAGAAAAGATGGAAGAGAACTTCCTTACCAGTACACGGCAAGAGGCCTATACTGGAGGCTAAGCTGTCATGGACAGTAAAGAACCATAAGGGAGAAGCCCAAGGGAGATTCCTCTTTGACACCGGGTGTACAGGAGCTATTCTGAACCAAGAGTTTGTCAGAGCAAAGAGAATCCCCTTAGTGTTACGGGCGAACGGCGTGGCTTCGTGGAAGAGACTTCGACACGAAGGGGCCCTCGTAGATTGGGTAACATCTAGGGATCTTGGCAGGCTGGGTTCGGCAGGAGATGGACTCGGGACGGGGATCTGGCGGAGGGAGACCGGGGGCGAGGACGGGACGGGGACGGGACACGGGAGACGGAGCTGGTGTAACGGGGGTCCTAGACTACTAGAGAGTAATAGAATAGAGACGGCCGTGCAGAATAGAAATCAGGCTACAGGTTCAAGATTCTTCTCGCTAGAACTAGAATAATCTTAAGGCTCTTGCTTCTGCTCGTTTCTGTCTGAGGATGGATCGTGGAGAACTAATGGGCGAGAGTGAGACTGAGTACTTATACTCCAAAGCCTTCGACCCTCCGCCCAAGTTTTCCTACTAAGTTCGTGGACCAGTCTCGGTGCTTTTGCAAACATTCCTCCGCTTACCCCGCTTTCCGCTTGTCACAGAGAGTTTGCAAGCCCTTCGTGCCACCCTTAGTCAAAGCCTTCAGCTAATCTGCCGCTTGATTGTCGCACAACCTTGCCCGCAAGATTTAGCCGGCTTTAGTTGCCGAGAGCTCATAACTTATTGTAGACTTCCCAGGCCGAAGGCTATCGCCAGAGCGGCACTTCAACGCCAGAGGATACAGAGGGTCGCCGGGCAATCAGAGTCCTACTCTGGCCGGCCTTCTAATAAGTCAGCAAGGCATAGACTCCAGTCTGTCCTTCTGCGACAGACCTCATCCTAGTCACCGAACGTAGTTACTCTCACAGCTGGTGGCGATCCACACTGCGTAGCTTGCATGTCACCGGTACTGGCTTCTACCAATAACTCTCAAAGATATAGCCCTGCTAATACGCTCTTCACGTTATCCAGTTTAAAGCTCCGTTATACTACTCCCTCTTCCATGATCTTGGTCACCAGATCCAGAATAATCTTTTTCCATTCTTTTTTTCTTTTCTTTTTTTTTTTTTTTTTTTTTTTTTTTTATGTGACAAAGAAATCCGAGTGGAGAGGAAATGAGAAAAAGTTTCCTACCCCAGAGATCTCTTGTCTCTAGGCTTCTTGGGATACCTCTGATGGAAATCCCGGAGGGCTTCTTCGCTTCTTCCGAGATGTTCCCAAGGTTCCCATGTAGCGCCTTCATTCTCAAACCTTCCCACAAGACCAGGTACTCAACCCTTTGCCTCTTCCTATTGACCCGGCTGTCTGCTACTTCCTGACAGTCCAGTTCTCCTCTCCTCCAACCTCCTCAGGTTCCGGTGGGGGAACCCTTCTCTCCAAATCCGCTGGNATCCTGTAGGGTTCTAGGAGAGAGACATGAAAGACCGGATGGATACCCATCTGCGGGGAAGAGAGAGGTAGGCACGGGGCCCACGGCTTCACGACCTTGAAAGGTCCCCATCTTCTTCTGGTCCAGCTTATTCATTGGCCGCTTTGTTTGCACATTGCGCCGGTCTAGCATTACTTCATCTCCAGGCTTGATTTCCGGAGGTGCCAAGATGTTTATCATACCACCGGCCATCCTAAGTCTTGCCTTTCCCAAGCTGGCGCTCATAGCCTGCCATATAGATTCCCATTGAGAGATCACGACCTCACTTGCTGGATTGTTCCACTCTACACCTCCCAGGAGCCGCCAGTTNGTCCTGGGTTCATATCCATAGTTGGCATAGAAACCCGATACTTGGGTAGACTCAGAGACCGCCGAGTTGTATGCATACTCTGCCAGTGGCAAGAGGTCCGCCCAGTCATCCTGTTGATATGAGCAGAACTTCTCAAGAGTGCCCAGGGTCCTGGCTTAACTCTCTCTGTCTGGCCGTCCGCTTGGGGGTGGAAAGAAGTGGACATCTTTAGCTTCACATTGAGTAGGGTCATGAGAGATTGCCAAAAATGAGAGATGAACTTGCTATCTCTGTCCGAGACTATGTCATCAGGTAGCCCATGGAGTCTCCAGACTTCTTTCAGGAACAGTTTGGCCAAATCCTCAGTCTTATTTAGGGTAGGAAGCGGGATGTAGTGGGCCATTTTTGAGAAACGGTCCACTATTACCCAGATCTTTGTATACCCGTTAGACTCCGGTAGCCCCACAATGAAATCCATAGAGATAGATGTCCAAGGCCGATAGGGTATCTCCAGAGGTAGGAGCATACCAAACTTCTTATGTCTAGAGGTCTTATTCCTCTGGCAGCTGTCACAGCTCCGGACATATTCCTCAACATCTTTATCCATGTTGGGCCAAAAGAAGGTGTTTCTTATCCGCTCTAGTGTCTTGAACTGGCCAAAATGGCCAGCCACTCTAGAGTCACAAGACTCTGACATTATCTCTTTCTGTAGATTCTTATCATTGGGAATGTACCACCGGTTCTTGAAGAAGATGAGTCCGTTCTGAACCGGAGCAGGTTCTGATCCAAGTTGGGCTTCTTTCAACCAAGGAGCGGAGCAAGTCTTGCCAGTTCCTGTCTTGTTTAGCTGCCGCTGATAGGCGCTCCAAGAACAGAGATTGCAATTGATTGATCCGCACAGCTGCTAGCTTAGCAGGATCCAATACTAATTGACCTGGTCTGAAAAACATCTGCGTTCCGCTGCAGAGGTTCACCCCTCTGTAAGGCGGTGATCCCAGCGCCTGATAGTGCATCGCCTTGCTGCTCCTATCTCCTGCCTATGACAACTTTAAAATTGTAGCATGGCGAGTCCCTGACCATCTAGCTTGCCGCCTAGTGAGAACCTTTGAGAATTGAAGTATTCCAAGTTCTTGTCTGTGAAAACCGTGATCTCGCTCGCAGGATTTTAGCATATGCTCCCATTCCCGAAACAGGCTACAATTGCGCCATTTCCTTGTCATGAACGTCATAATTGATCTCGCAGGGTTGAATTTCTTGAATAGAAAGCTACCGGACGTATTTTCCATCTTCACCATACTGAGAGAGCGCCGCGCTTTGGCAAAGTCACTGGCATCAGTTTCAACCACCGCTCTCCTAGTGGGGTCAAAGTGCTGAAGATAGAGCGCTAGTGAATCTCTCTTGAGTTCATCAAAGGCCTGTTCACAAGCTGCGTCCAATACCATTTCGTCACCTCCGTAAGGTCAGCTTAACGGTTTGCAGATCTTACTAAAGCCTTCAATGAAGCGATAGAAATTTGCAATCCGAGGAATGCCTGTACTCCCTTGACATTTTGGGGTACTGGCCATTCTCTAACTGCCTCCACTTTGTCTTTGACATGGATACTCCTTCTGCCGGTAGACGGTATCCGAGGTATTCTACTTCCCGACGGAAAGAGCTTTTACTCAATGAGATATTGAGTTTTGCCTCATGAAGTTTCCGGAGAACCTTCTTGACTAGCTTCTCATGCTCTTCCTCTGTCTCGGAGTAGATGAGGATATCGTCGATATAGACAATCACCCCTTCATCTAGTAGTTCCTCGTGACATCATTCATCATTGCCTGAACGCGGAGGGCATTACAAAGCACCAAACGGCATCACATTATACTGGTACAGGCCATAGCGGGTTCTGAAGGCAGTTTTCCATTCGCCACCTTCTGCTATCCTGATCAGATTGAAGCCATTCTTAGGTCTAGCTTTATAAGATTCGGCCTGAAACAGTTCTCCTGAGCTCGCCATAATTGGGAGAGTGATTTGTCTTTGACAGTAACCTTGTTCAGTCCTCTGTAATCGACGCAAATCCTCAGCTGCTCCATCTTTCTTCGGCACAAATAGGATGCAGCAGCTGGGCTGCTTGATCTTGAGATTTTCCTGTTGCCACTTCTTTGGTCAGGTACTCCCGAGGGCCTTCAACTCTTGGGAGGAACAAGAGTACAACGGGCCGAATGGTGGCTTTTCACCCAGAGGAGCTTGATTTTTAGATCATTAGAGGTGTGAGCTGGTAACTCATCTGCCCTCTCCTACTGGCTAATTGCGCCCATTCTCTGTACCGCCGGGCATTTTTAATGCCACATTGTCTCCATTCTCATCAGTCCATATGGTTGCCACTATTTGGTACACCTCTTCTTCTTCCATCATTTGATAGATAGAGATGGCTCCACTGCGACCGCCGGGAGACAATTCTGCTTGCAGTAGTCACTCCTCCAGTTTATGGTATTGAGTTCCCAGTTAATATCCGGGTTATGCTGTCTTGCCCACGCAATTGGCAAGTAACCGGAGATTCCTGTTTCTAGAGTAGCCACCTCCCACCGGAGTGTCTCTTCACGATCCCCTACATGTGGAGCGGTGAGTGTAATACTGCCCGCTTCCCATCATGACATCTCCTTGAAAGATCATACATTGTCAGCTGCTCGCCGCACTAAGGGATTTTCTTCCTCTGACAAACTCTAGGTTCAAGATCGCCTCCTGTGCACCAAGGCCAAAGAGAAATCTCCCTTGGGCTTCTCCTTCTTGTCTTTTACTGTCCACGACAGTTTTGCTTCCAAAATAGGCCTCTTGCCGCAGACAGCTGAAGTTTATCTTCCAATCTTCTGCGCTTAGCAGAAGGTTCTGAGCTTGTTTCTCTTGGTCTTTTCTCCATTGCTAATGGTCTTTTCGCAAGAGGGCACTACTAGGATCCGGAGATCTGTTGGTTCTATTCCCAAGTGATGACTTATAGCGATAAAGTATGATAGTGTTTTGGTAAAGTTTTAAAACTGCGGTACTCTGTGTCTGGGTATAATTTTGGGTCAAGAGAGTATGTACCGACCAGCAGTTTCGGCTCATAAAGCCATCCTCAGCATACTTTTTGTAGTGCAAATAGGCGGAAAACAAATCATAATATTTTTTGAACCAGAGAAATAATCGTTGAAAAAACTAGCTAGCAAAAAAGGAAATAGACTATCTAACAGACATTTTCAAAGCCACAGTATTTCCTCGTCTGAACCGGCGCCCGGTTCTAAGACAAAATTCTCTGAGAGCTCTGGGGCTTCCGGGAGTACAACAAGTGGTTCTTCCACCGCCATGGCCACTCTAGCTTTCTTCTGAGAACTGTTCTTTCCAGAACCTCTCTTCCGCTTTGTACTCTCACTGCTGCCACTTGACCACTGTCGGTTCCTTGACCAACAGTCTTGCCATATTTGTGTCTGACTTGCCGCACTATTGCACAAGTCAGTCTATGTATCCTCAATGGTACCGCACAGCCTCATCCCAATCTAGCGTGGCTGCGCCTTTTTGCTAGAAGGAACGCCTTACCTTCAAGCATACTTCTGCTTTTCTTCTTTCTTCTGTGATATCCGAGGATACCCTTCAACTCCGCAGCTCTGTCTTTCGGACCGAGTCCTTTTGGGGCAGAGGAGCGAGAGTTTTCTGGTTTGGCCCTAGGCCGACGGTCTCTTTCTTCCCGAGCCTTCTTTGCCTTACTGTCGCCTGGTACCGCCATGAGTGTGGCCAAGTTCCCTGAGCAGCTATCCGCTCCATGAGGGTCTTTGGTTTGGGGGCAAAGAGAGCTCAACTCAAACCCAGATCTGGTAGGAGAGATCCTGCGATCTTGTCATCCACTACCGATCCCTCATATCCGGTCTTCCACATCAACTGAATGATCCCATTCAAGAAGGCGTCTATTCCTCCTTGCTGGGTGTGGGTAAGGTGCTCCCACTGAGCCACCGCAGATCGTCCCGGAGATGGATTCTCCAAAGGCCGCCTGAAAGCGCCCACGAACGACGACCATCTCTTCCATCTGCCATCCAACCTCACCGGCATCCCCGCTAGGCGGTTGGCCGAGGCTTGGTCGATCGAGTTGTGGTAGGATTCATACCACTTGATGGCAGCTGTTCCTTCCATGAGATTGCCGGCATAACGGATTCTCACCTCCTCTTGCGTGAAGGAGAGACTCTCAATGGAGAAAACATTCTCGCATTGCCGGAGGAAGGTCTCCACTTGTTCCGCTTTGCCTTGGAACTTGGAGGGAGGAGGTGCCTTGGGTTCTCGACCCCTATTGGTGATGGTAGGATGGGGAGGCTCGGAGGCCCGGGATGCTAAGATGGCCAGCAGATCGCTCTGCTGCTTCTCCATCTTCTTCTTCATGTATCTCCGCTGCCCTTCTATCCCCATCTTCCGCCCGAGTCCGAGGAGTCTGGGTCTGCTCCTGGGGCTCCTGCGGCTGGGGGAGGTGCTGGCGGGAGGTTTCCTCCGTTGCCACCTGCTTGTTGTAGTGAGGGTGGCAGAGGGACTTCCGGAGGCTCTGAGGGCCTCATTGCTGCGGAAGGAGGAGGTGCTGGTGCCCTGTACTCCTGTCTGAGTGGTGACCCCGGGTCATACTCTTCATCGGAGTCTGGGTAGAGGGAGAGGCCTATTGGGAGGCCGGAGAATGGTGACGCGGTGCCCCTGGCTCTTCTGGGCGGCAAAGGGGATGCCCCAACTAGTGGCATTACGATGGGGACCGTCCTTGGCCGGGCCCTGATAGGGAATCCGGCAAAGGACCCAACTCTGGGCTGCATGTGCCTTGTAGCCGCTCTGGAGCCTGACCTGGAGGGGGCGACCGGGGTTTTTGGCCTTGCGATCGTGAGTCTTCCTCGCTGAGGGCCTGCTGAATCTCCTGGATGAAGTTGGGTGGCATCACCGGTTTGACCACTCAATCTCCATCTTGTCCGCCTCTAACTCGTCCCGTGGGCAAGATATTTCCGAGTTTTCACGCGCAGAGTCTACCTGACTCTGCATGTATTCGTAGGGCTCTCCGATGAGAGCCGACCGCTTCCTGGCGTTCTGGACCAGGCCGAGGGCATGGTACACCTGGGACATTTGCTGCTGCATCGCGCGCTGCAGGTATCGCTGGGCCTCCAGGTTGAACTCCTGGAGGCTACCGCACCGCTGGTTGCCATGAAGGCTCGCAACCTGGGATCCACTTTTGGAGGGCAGTCCTCGGCTTGTGGATCAACTGGTTTTGTTCCGACGGTTCCAGATTTAGGTCGGTAGTCTTCCATTCAATCTGGAGACGGGACTCTGGTGCCGGGAGGGAGGACATTTCTGGTAGAGAGAAAGAGGAACGTAATCTGTAAGCGTGATTGGAACCTTAAGATTATAGTGTAACGGGGTCCTAGACTACTAGAGAGTAATAGAATAGAGACGGCCGCAGAATAGAAATCAGGTTACAGGTTCAAGATTCTTCTCGCTAGAACTAAGAATAATCTTAAGGCTCTTGCTGCTCGCTTCTGTCTGAGGATGGATCGTGGAGAACTAATGGGCGAGAGTGAGACTGAGACTTATACTCCAAAGCCTTCGACCCTCCGCTCCAAGTTTTCCTACTAAGTTCCGTGGACCAGCCTCGCTTTTGCAAACATTCCTCCGCTACCCCGCTTTTCCGTTTAAGCGCCAGCAGGAGTTTGCAAGCCCTTCGGTGCCACCCTTAGTCAAAGCCTTCAGCTAATCTGCCGCTTGATTGTCGCACAACCTTTGCCCGCAAGATTTAGCCGGCTTTAGTTGCCGTAGAGCTCATAACTTATTGTAGACTTCCCAGGCCGAGTGCTATCGCCGTAGCGGCACTTCAATGCTCAGAGGATACAGAGGGTCGCCGGCAATCAGAGTCCTACTCTGGCCGGCCTTCTAATAAGTCAGCAAGGCATAGACTCGTCAGTCTGTCCTTCTGTGATTAGACCCTCATCCTAGTCACCGGAATGTAGTTACTCTCACAGCTGGTGGCGATCCACACTGTGGGTAGCTTGCATGTCACCGGGTACTGGCTTCTACCAATAACTCTCAGCATATAGCGGGCCCTGGTTAACATGCTCTTCATGTTATCCGGTTTAAAGTGGCTCCGTTATAGCTGGGTTCTGGGGCTACCCCCCAGATGGCGGAAGACGGGAGAGCAGGACAAGGGACTCTAAAGCCAGACAGGGCGCGATGGCTATACGGGAAGAGTTGGCCGAGGACTGGGTCAGGGACTGCTAGGTAGGGAGCGATAGCAGGGCGGAGCGGAGGCGGAGACAGAGGGCGTGAAGACCAGACGAGGCGCGATGGTCATACACGGGGGACTGGGTGATACTAGGAGTTCCGCCAGAGAAAGAGCGATGACGGAACAAGGGCAGGACTGGGCGGGCTCTAGAGAAAGGCGGAGCCGGGAGACAGGCAGGACGGACGAGGTCAGGCTCTGGAGAGCGAGCCTGGACGCAAGCAGAGACGGCATAAGACAGGACAAGAGACAGAGCGGCGGGAGGTCAAGACGACCATAGATTTTGAGGTTTTCCTCGGCGAAAGCCCAGGAGAAGGGACGAGGTTCACGGCGAACGCTCCAAGTTCTGGAGAAAGACTGAATTGAAGCGCATTTAGAATTACAAGAAGAAATGACTAGAGAACTAAAAGGAAAGCCGCTCGAAGAGAAACGGGAGGGCTTCCCTATATACAAGAATCATAACGCCGCTGATTAATCCAGACGACGCGACAGGAACGGAAGGACAGAGTGAGAAAACAGAGACAGGGAAAGCAGAAGCGAGAACGAGAACGAGAAACAGGAACGAGGAAAGAACAGGCGAAGGACGGAGACAGGAACGCACGGAAAGACAGAAGAGGAAAACAGGAGCGGCGAACACGAAGGACAAGGATAGCGGAGCATACTCCGACGAGAAACAGAACCGACAGAGACTGGACAGGTTAGGAAAGTACAGGAGTTCAAGAAGACAAGGAAACGGGACGGGACAGGTCGAGCGGGCGGCGGCAGAGACAGGGGACGGGAAGCACAGACTGAATCGATCGGCGAATACCTCAGCGACACGTGAGAAGCTGAGGCTGGACACGACCTCTCGTGCAACGGGATCGGGATCAGACTAGAGGATCGAGGCATAGCCAAGACGAGGAAACCGCCACGAGCCATAGTGACGCGCTTCCAGGTACCAAAGCCATCTTCCGATACGTCCGCTTGAATACCCCGCGACGATAAGGGTTGACAGGGGTAAAGCCAGAGCAGGGAAGAGCCTACAGGCGATCGGGAGTTCTAGGACTTAGGAGCGGGAACTAGGGGCTGCGAGGTAGGGGTACAGGATGGGTCGACCTAGGAGACAGAGAAAGACAGGATGACAGAACAGGGCTTTCTGCCAGGGACGTGACCCGGCAGAAAGGTACAGGACTTGCAGCCGGGGATAGGACCCGACAGCAAGGAGGCAAGGAAACAGAGAGACAGGAAACAGGACGAGAAACAGGACAGGAAACGGGACCAAGGGAATAGGAAACGGAGCCAAGGAAACAGGAACAGGGACAGACTGGAGTCTGCCCGTACGCCGTTACACTTAGTGCGGCGAGATACCCCTTTGACAATGTATGATGCTCAAGGGGATGTTATGATGGGAAGCGGACAGTATTACACTCATCCGCTCCACATGAACATGGGGGATCATAAAGAGACAATCCGGTGGGAGGTGGCTACTCTAGAAACAGGAATCTCCGGTTACCTGCCAATTGCATGGGCAAGACAGCATAACCCGGACATTAACTGGGAGCTCAATACCATAAACTGGAGGAGTGACTACTGCAAGCAGAATTGTCTCCCAGCGGTGGTCACAGTGGAACCCATCTCCATCTATCAAATGATGGAAGAAGAAGAGGTGTACCAAATACTGGCTACCATATGGCATGATGAGAAAGGAGACAATGTGGCATTAAAAATGCCTAAGCAATACCAAGAATGGGCGCAACTCGCCAGTAGGGAGAGGGCAGATGAGCTACCAGCTCACACTTCTAATGATTTAAAAATCAAGATCCTACCGGGTGAGAAGCCACCATTCGGCCCATTGTACTCCTGCTCCACTCAAGAGTTGAAAGCCCTCCGGGAATACCTAGCCAAAGAAATGGCAACCGGAAAGATCTCAAGATCGAGCAGCCCAGCCGCTGCACCCATCCTATTTGTGCCCAAGAAAGATGGAACTCTGAGGATTTGTGTTGATTACAGAGGACTGAACAAGGTTACTGTCAAAGACAAGTACCCGCTCCCTATCATGAGTGAACTCAGGGAGAGGTTGTTCCAGGCCCGGATCTTCACAAAGCTAGACCTAAAGAATGGCTTCAATCTGATCAGGATAGCAGAAGGTGACGAATGGAAAACTGCCTTCAGAACCCGCTATGGCCTGTACCAGTATAATGTGATGCCATTTGGTCTTTGCAATGCCCCCTCCGCTTTCCAAGCAATGATGAATGATGTCCTGAGGGAACTACTTGATGAAGGAGTGATTGTCTATATTGATGATATTCTCATCTACTCGGAGACAGAAGAAGAACATGAGAAGCTAGTCAAGAAGGTTCTCCGGAAACTTCATGAGGCAAAACTCAATATCTCATTGAGTAAAAGTTCTTTCCATGTCCCGGAAGTAGAATACCTCGGATACCATCTCTCAGCACAGGGAGTATCAATGTCAAAAGACAAGGTAGAGGCAGTTAAGGATTGGCCACTTCCTCAGAATGTCAAAGGAGTACAGGCATTCCTCGGATTTGCTAACTTCTATCGCCGCTTCATTGAAGGCTTTAGTAAGATTTGCAAACCATTAACTGACCTCACCGGAGGAGACAAGAAATGGTATTGGACCGCTGCTTGTGAACAGGCCTTTGAGGAACTCAAAGAAAGGTTCACTAGCGCTCCTATCCTCGCCCACTTTGACCCTACTAGGAGAACAGTGGTTGAAACTGATGCCAGTGACTTTGCCAAAGGTGCGGCGCTCTCTCAGTATGGTGAAGATGGAAAGCTACACCCGGTAGCTTTCTATTCAAAGAAATTCAACCCTGCGGAGATCAATTATGACATTCATGATAAGGAAATGGGTGCCATCAGCCTGTTTCCGGGAATGGGAGCATATGCTGAAATCCTGTGAGCATGAGATCACGGTTTTCACAGACCACAAGAACTTGGAGTACTTCAATTCTACCAAGGTTCTCACTAGACGGCAAGCTAGATGGTCTGAAGACCTAGCAGGCTACAACTTCAAGGTTGTCTACAGACCAGGAGATAGGAAAGGCAAGACTGATGCACTGTCAAGGCGCTGTGATCACCGCCTTACGGAGGGGGGTGAACCTCTGCAGCCGGAGCCACAGATGTTTTTCAGACCAGGTCAATTAGTATTGGATCCTGCTAAGCTAGCAGCGGTGAGGATCAATCAATTGCAATCTCTGTTCTTGGAGCGCCTATCTGCGGCAGCTAAACAAGACAGGAACTGGCAAGACTTGTTCCGCTCTTTGGTTGAAAGGAAACCCAATTTGGACCAGAACCTATCGGCTCAGTTTGGACTCATCTTCTTCAAAAACCGGTGGTACGTTCCCAATGATAAAAGTCTACAGAAAGAGATAATGTCCGAGTCCCATGACTCTAAAGTGGCTGGCCATTTTGGCCAATTCAAAACACTAGAGCGGATAAGAAACAACTTCTTTTGGCCCAACATGGATAAAGATGTTGAGGAATATGTCCGGAGCTGTGACAGCTGCCAGGGGAATAAGACCTCTAGACATAAGAAGTTTGGTATGCTCCTACCTCTGGAGATACCCTATCGGCCTTGGACATCTATGATCTCTATGGATTTCATTGTGGGACTACCGGAGTCTAGTGGGTATACAAAAATCTGGGTAATAGTGGACCGCTTTTCAAAGATGGCTCACTACATCCCGCTTCCTACCCTAAATAAGACTGAAGATTTGGCCAAACTGTTCATGAAGGAAATCTGGAGACTCCATGGGCTACCTGATGACATAGTCTCGGACAGAGATAGCAAGTTCATCTCCCATTTTTGGCAATCTCTCATGACCCTACTCAATGTGAAGCTGAAGATGTCCACGTCTTTCCACCCCCAAACGGACGGCCAGACAGAGAGAGTTAACTGCACCGAAAGACTACTTGAGAAGTTACTGCTCATATCAACAGGATGACTGGCGGACCTCTTGCCACTGGCAGAGTATGCATACAACTCGGCGGTCTCTGAGTCTACCAAAGTATCGGCTTTCTATGCCAACTATGGATATGAACCCAGGACCAACTGGCCGGCCCCTAAGGAGGGTGTAGAGTGGAACAATCCAGCAAGTGAGGTCATGATCTCTCGATGGGAATCTATATGGCAGGCTATGAGCGCCAGCTTGGGAAAGGCAAGACTTAGGATGGCCCGGTGGTATGATAAACATGCCCTGGCACCTCCGGAAATCAAGCCAGGAGATGAGGTAATGCTAGACCGGCGCAATGTGCAAACAAAGCGGCCAATGAACAAGCTGGATCAGAAGAAGATGGGACCTTTCAAGGTCATTGAAGCTGTGGGTACCCGTGCCTACCGGCTCTCTCTTCCTCCCAAGATGGGGATCCACCCGGTCTTTCATGTCTCTCTCTTAGAACCTTACCGGATACCACTGGATTTAGAGAGAAGGGTTCCCCCACCGGAACCTAAGGAGATTGGAGGAGAAGAGAACTAGACTGTCCGGGAAGTAGCAGACATCCGGGTCAATAGGAAGAGGCAAAGGGTGGAGTATTTGGTCTTGTGGGAAGGTTTCGAGAATGAAGATGCTACATGGGAACCTTGGGAACATCTCTGGAAGAGTGCTGAAGAAGCCCTCCGGGATTTCCATCAGAGGTATCCCAAGAAGCCGAGAGACAAGAGATCTCTTGGGTAGGAAACCTCTTCTCGTTGCCTCTCCACTCGGATTTCTTTGTCACATAATAAGAATGGAATAAGATTGTTACCAGATCTCGGTGACCAAGATCCTGGAAGAGGGGAGTAGTATAACGGAGCCATTCTAACTGGATTACATGAAGAGCATGTTAACCAGGGCCCGCTATATGCTGAGAGTTATTGGTAGAAGCCAGTACCCGGTGACATACAAGTACCTGTAGTGTGGATCGCCACCAGCTACAAGTGTAACTATAGTCCGGTAACTAGGAAGAGAGTCTATTCACAGAAGGACAGACTGATGAGTCTATGCCTTGCTGACTGACTAGAAGGCCAGCCAGAGTGGGACTCTGATTGCCCGGTGACCCTCTGTATCCTCTGAGCATTCGAAGTGCCGCTACAGCGCTAGCACTCGGCCTGGGAAAGTCTACAAGCTATGAGCTCTACAGCAACTAAAGCCGGTTAAACCTGCAGGCAAAGGTTGTGTGACAACCAAGCGGCAGATTTCCTATAGGCTTTGACTAAGGGTAGTACTGAAGGGGCTTGAAAAATCTCCTGCTGGCGCTTAAAGGAAAGCGGGGTAGCGGTGGAATGTTTGCAAGCACCGGAACTCAGTCCCACCGGAACTTAGTAGGAAAACTTGGAGCAGAAGATAGAAGGCTTTGGAGTATAAGTACTCGGCCGCATTCCCGCCCATTTAGTTCTCCATCAATCGACCTCTCGGAAGAGCAGAAGCAAGAGCCTTAAGATTATTCTCTAAGTTCTAGCAAGAAGAATCTTTTACCTGTAACCTGATTTCTATTCTGCCCAGCCGTCTCTATTCTATTACAGTCTAGTAGTCTAGGACCCCCGTGACACCCGGAAGGCACGTTGCCCTAGAAGATATCGGACGACAACCATTGGATCGCGGTAGTAGTAGGAGATCTTCTCCCCCCCAATAACCACCTCCGAATGATTCCAGCTTGCCTTTCCCAGTACGTCGTTCATTTCCTCCAACCTCTTGATAAAACTCCGCCCAGTGCTGTAGGAGCACTCGCCACAACTCGGAGGAGCGTGTAGAAAGAAGCTATCGATGTTCTCGTGAGGCTTTAGATAGTGTGAAGTAGCGCCATTCTGAACTCAGATGCTGACCGACATGGTGCCATGGGTTTGAAGAAGACTCGCGAAAGACTCGTAGTCCTCTGAGCTGCAAAGTTGCTCCCCAAAGACCCTCAGAACCGTCGTAGATGCCATATGCCCATTTGAATCGCCGCCGCCTCCTCCATCACGAAATATGATTCGGATTCGAGGTCCAAATTGTTACCCGAATTTTGGTCGAACGTGTCGGACTCCGAATCGTAGTGCGTCTCTGAATAGCAATCGAATGCTCTCTGGGCTCGCCAGTGTCGCCGGGGGTTTCTGCTGATTGATCGTGCCCAGCAGTGAATATTGATTTCCCAGCCATTCATCTGCTTCTAATGGATGGATCGCTCAAGATGTCTGTCAAAATTCGCGGAGGAGCTGTACCTCTTGCTGCAAAAAGGGCAAGACGATTTCATTGACTCGAGAATTTGCAGTATGCCAAGCGGAGGCTCTTTCCTGCAGGCGCGCAGAGTGCTCTAGGAACGGTTTGTTAGCCAATGAGGCTCTCGCTGCCAAGCGGTAGTGCAGAGTGCTCTACGAGCGATTTGTCACCCACCCCATGCAGAGTGCTCGCTTAGCAGAGTGCTCGCCAAGTGATTGTAAGCCGCGCTCGCACCTCCAGCATAGCAAGGCTGATTTGACGTCATACATCTCCAACGGAATACTGCAAACACAAACACGAGCATACAACGAGAGGAAACAACAGTCCCCACAATCATGCCACCAGCGATGCTCCGTTCTGCCCTCTCAGCATCCCCGCGAAGACTCTCATCGAAAAGATCATGGATGCTATTCGGCACGATTGAGAAACTATTCTCAACGCGAAATTCAATACCAATATCGACTACGAGCTCAAAGAATACACACTCTCCGACTCGGCTTCATCGCGCACAGAGCCCCGATACCAACAAGAACAGAAACACCAACCCAACATCGGAATCCAATCGACATCATTGTTGGTACTACCGTCGGAGCATTCCCGAGTGCGCCTAGAGCATTTATCTACGTCATTCAATTGAATCAAACCACCAGAGTAGAATCTTCGAGTGCACCTAGAGCATTGATCTACGTAATCTATTGGAGCAAACATTCAGCACGGCTTGGAGCACCATTTGCAGCCGGTCGGAGCACTCGAGGTGCCCAGATAAAGACATGGGGTGCTCCTATAGCACACTATGCGTTTCCTGAAGCATGATGAGCTCCAATAGCTGATTCTATTCGGTATAAGAGCACCCTTCTCCTCCTCGCAGATCGTGAGAGATTCCTAACCATCTTCCAGCGCTACCACTTCATACCCTCACTGCTATCAAAGCTTTCAAGATATCTCTTGGAAGCGCATTCGTCTCACGCTTCAAGTTTACGGTTCAAGTTTCAAGTTTCAAGTTTCAAGTTTCAAGTTTAAAGTTCGAGCTTTCAAGCTTTCAAGCTGCACATCTAGCAATCATATATAAGATGGTATATCCTCCTTAATTCTATTGCTCTCAGAACCATACTCATCAAATATTTATATTCACTATAGGCACCTTCACCCCGCCCTCAGAGCACTCCACAGCGCTCACAGAAGAAGCGAGATCGCGATCCAGACACCGACGATTCAGAGACCAAAAAACGCCGAAAGAAGGAAAAGAAGAAGGAGAAGAAGGAGAAGAAGAAGCAGGAGATAGAGGAGCAGAAGGCGCTTGAGATTTTGCAGAAGAAGGTCCAGGAGAGAGAGCAGAGGAAGGCGCAGAAGGAGAAAGAGAAGAAGGCGCAGAAGCAGAAAGAGAAGTCCTCACCTGCTGCCTCAGAAATGCAGGAAAGCATCCAGCCTATCCCAATAGAGATAGGAGAGACACCCGCCGCAGTGAGAAGACTCGCCACCGCTTTCTCAGACTCAGGATTTTCCCAAAGAATGGATTTAGAAGAAAGCAGCGAAAGCAGCAGCGAAAGCAGAAAGGAGAAGGAGAAGGAGATAGCGATAGCAAAAAGGCAGCAAAAGCGGCAGCAAAAAAGGCAGCAAAAGCGGCAGCGACAGCGATAGCGACAGCGACAGCGATAGCGACAGCGACAGCGATAGCGACATCGACAGCGATAGCGATAGCGAGGAAGGGCAACCTGAAGTCGAGCCCCACAGAGGACGTTCTGCAGCAGGCACAGCAGTAGGCCCAGCAGCACCCAAGCCCAAAAAGCGTTCAGCAGGCACAGCAGCAGGCCCAGCAGGCCCAGCAGTACCCAAGCCCAAAAAGCGCCAAGAGCAAGCCCAAAGCCCCAAAGAGAACGAACAGTTCAACAAGTCTCCAGCTTTTCCTCAGAGCAGGCAGCTCACCGCCACTACCACCGCCGGAGCCTGTCCGTCAAACCGAGCCTCAGTTCGCGCCCCTGCTCCAAAAGCAGTCCCCTGCTTCACAGAGCTTCGACGCCCCCGCCGGATACCAATACCCGCCTCCATCGGCAGAGCAGAGGCAAAGCGACCCAAGATCGCTCCCAGAAACTCCCCGCCGCCGGCCAGACGGCAATCCTCCAGAAGCGCTCTGCTGCAAGCAGCATCGCCCCCAAGCTCTCAAACTCTAAAGAGACGACTCAGGCAAATAAAGCAAGATGACTTTAGGTTTGATCAACCTACCTAAACGTGACACTAACGCCCGCAACGACCAAGGCGGAGATGCACAACACCGGTTGGGTCAACAAAACCATTTCCGAGCAGCAGCCTTCACGCCTCTGCCTCCATGTGCTGAAAGATCGCGCCTCCGCGTTCCTCCCTATGTGGAATGGACCCAATAATGCACCTCGCAGAGCACTCGCCGACGCTTTGAAGTGGCTCATTGCTGATGTTGGGCAGAAGGAAAAGCTATCGAGGGGGCAGGGGAATCGCGAGTTTAGAGAAGTTGCTGACGAGAGTGATGAGGATGATGAGGACAGTGGCCGGCGCCTAAGCGTCAGAACGACTCAGTGTCCACCGATCTCGATAGACCGTCCCATAATGGTCACGGTGGTAGACCCGACGCTCTGGGAGATTCTCCGTAGCTTGCCCCACCCCGCATCTACGACTGGAACCATCGACTAAATCAGAATCCGCTCATTGGTATTCTGACAAAGATAACGCTTCCAGACCTCTGCAACTTGATAACGAAGCACACCCCAGCCGACAGAGCAATCGTGAGATTCTTGAAAGACTCGACAACGCTCCACCGCATCCAATCCTCCTGTTCGCCAACGGAGGTCCAGATCACTGATTCGGAAGAGGTAGAGGCTGGTTGAAGAATAGCGCTGGCAGGCCTAGGAGGATACTCGCGATTCTCCACAGAGCGGGCGCGGGTGCTAATTTGGGTGGTGCTGAAACACCCCCGCTGTCACGAGCATTCCCTCATATCGAGGAAGACGATTACACCATGCTTGATATTCCAGCAGAGGACTCTGACTACGAGGAGGGAAATCATCGCATTAATGCTAAAGGACTCTAACGGGGCGGGGTACTAGAAACGAGACTAGAGATGGTTGATGCGGGGATCGACTCGTAATACGTTCGGGACAGGACAGGAGATCGGGCTCAGATACCGATCGAACAAAATATATTGGTAACTAACAGGATATAGGAATGGCTCCGCCTAGTTTGATATGCTAAGCGAGACCAACTAGGAACGAGTACAAATGAAGACGTTGCGTAAGGAAAGAATAAGAGAAGAGAAATAGAAACGAAGCGAGGGAGAGCCCTATGATATACCCAAGGAAATCCTCCGCTGACTAATCCCAATGACTCACACCGTACAACCCAAATAGAAACCCACAACCGATCCCGATCTTTCCTTCCGCAATCCTAACCCGAAGCGCCTAGCGCTGACTGTATCTTCCGAGCACCTTCCTAACCCATCCACCTTATCCGACGCAATAGTGATCCTTCACCTAATACTCCGATTCCGCAAAGTTCTCGATGGCAGAGCAGGTGGGGGCGGTCGTGCCGCGATAAGGACTGAGGGTATATTTGCCCAGAACTGATGCCAGTAATCAAAGGCTAATCCAGACTCTTGTTAGACGTCGCGATAGACAGCAGGATGCTATCGACGACTTAGACCCCAAATACCTGAGGAAGTATCCTCTGGGTGTAGGGGTTGCTGACGCAAACTTCGCACAGGGAGTAATCTGGACGCTGCCGGGATAGCAGCCAAGAGAGCTGCTGACGACCGCGCTGCTGCTGGAGGCGTGGTGGTGGTGGTGGTGGTAATCCTCCTCCGGGCGGTGGTAAACCTCCTCCGTGGTGGTGGTGGTGGTGGTAATCCTCCTCCGGGCGGTGGTAACCCTCCTCCGGGCGGTGGTGGTGGTGGCAACCTCCTCCGCGGACCTCCTCCTCCTCCTCCTCCTCCTCCACCTCCTCCTCCTCCTCCGGCGGACTCCTCCTCCTCCTCCTCCGGCGACCTCCTCCTCCTCCGGTGGTGGTGGTGGTGGTGGGCCAGCTGGAGGCGGTGGTGGTGGTGGTGGTGGTGGTGGTGATGGCGGGATCATTAGTTTTCAGATAATCTCTCGCTTCTTCTGCTCAACGAAACGCTACCTCTGAATAGCGGTATGTATTGTTTTCTGAACGCCATGCTACTGGCATCATTACTTTCCTTCAGATAATCTCTCCTTTCTTCTGTCGAACGATCGCTACCTCAATAGTGGTATGCTTCTTTCTGAGCGCACAGTGCTCCTGGATTGGGTTGGTGCTATTTGATGTTTAGATTTCCTTTATATGAATAGATAGGTNTCATCGNTTTAGATNTTCTTATATTANATTAGATTTCTTNTACTAGTTNGATTTCTTATACTAGATTAGNTTAGATTAGNTTACGTTNTTCTTTCTTCTTACTTCNATTGCAGTCGGTTCAAACTCCTATATTGCTCTCAGAGCACTCGCTATCGCTTGGAAAGTGCAGTAAACGAAATGATTAGAAATGACTCGATGCGGTGAATGGACGTTGAGCGGTGAAAATTTGTTGCTTACGATTTTAAAAACTCTGTCGCCAAGCCGCTGATTTCTAATCAAATCACGCAAAAGAACGCCTCCTAGAGACATTGATACTCCTGCCAGCAAGCAGAACGCTCTCAACAAGCGATCTGCCGGTTCAAGACTTCTCTCCGCAAAGCACCACGACTTCCAAGACCACCAAGAGCATGATGATTCACAGACTGATGGGTCTGAAATATCATTCAGAGCATTGACCCCACTCTCTACCAGCACTGAGTAGTCAATCGACAGGCACTCGGAGCAGTCAGTCGACCACCGCCCCAATAGCGCCAGAAAGGGCTTCTCCGTTTCACCGACACTTCCACTGGAAGAAGCAGCCCTAGAAGGGTAGAATTCCATCTCCCAACGGCAATACCGACACAAGTGCACAGCAGGAGGAGCAGCCTGAGGAAAGATGTGCCAGAGGTGGAGGAAACCGCCGATACGAGCCACTCCGAAGATGACGACTTCGCAGAACGCCAGAGAGCTCTGAGGAGAATCTGACGATCCGGAAGAAGAACCTCAAGCCTCCACCCAGCAGAGATCCCAGAGACGGGAAGAGGCCTCAGACAGTACAGCCGACTACTGCCAGAAAGACTGGGCAATGCTCGGAGGAGACCAACCGAGCGGTAGCGGAGGTTATTGCTTCCTCCGACGCCTCGGTGGATGTGATACAGGTTCGACTCTCCCACCCATTAAAGTTCAGGACGGCCGCTTAACGCTTTCAGAGGGAAAGCACGTCCGTGCAAAGGTAAGACGGAGAGCAGCTCCCACTTCGCACCCAGACAGAACGCATCACAGTGGGCGCCACCGCATCCCACAGACCCACTCCGTACCCAGCCAGGAAGCATCTCAGAGATCGCCCCAAGCGCCTCAGGAAAGATTCCCGCATCTCAGAGAGACCTCCGATATCCTCACAATCCATGCCTTCTTCAGTGCCCGTTTATTCTCGCGATATTGACTACAGCTCTTCTACACGGCACATCAATCTTTCCTCACGCTGCTCGGCGACGGGCGATTCCTCCCCACTTACCGCACCTAGTTCCTCACGAGCAGTCCCCGGATTCCTCAAGTCCTCAGGTATATTTACCAGAAGCGCAACCAGTGATATGATATTGCACAGCCTTCCTTCATCTATCAGGACGAAGGAAATGCTCCTATAGCAGAAAGTGAGGTTAGTAGTATTCCCGATAGATCGACCACCGCTTGAGAAAGATCGTTAACATTCGCAAGAACCTATCTCAGCGATCCTTGTTACCTAGCTCGGCGAGTGCAAACGCTCTCTCAACGCAAGCCCAGAGGATTGAGAAGGAGTGCAGCACGCTAATCGACCACACTCTTCTACACGAGCCTTTTCTCGCGGCGAGGCTTTCAGACTGGTAGTAAATACGGGCAGCTGCCGCAGGCGATGTGCAGATTCTCGTCGTTATCAAACAGCGATGCTCTTGAAACGCTCACGAAAGTGCTCCTAGAAGCGTAATTGACACCGACAGGTCAGAAGTCTACTCCGAGCGCCAAGCACTTGATGACGGCGTTAAAGGCGCTGGCTGGATTCGACCATCTATGGGCTTGGAAAGCTCAGTCCTGAGGCGAGGGCTGCTCAAGTAGAGTATCTTTTGAAGAACGACGCTTCTGCGCAGCATTATGGAGGTATGATCAATCCCAGCGAAGACCCGAGTCAGAGAAAGACTCGCGAACGCTGCTAACAGATACTGACCTACCGCTTCACGGTTTCTCGCTACCGAGATTATCGACATATTGTACTATAAATACTTTGATGGGGTCAGGATGCGAGGTAAAAGACCAGCCTTCTAGAGCGGATTACCCTACGCTTATACGCCTGATATCCACTGCGATTTGGCATGGCATTCGAAAGCATGGCCAACGGAATATACGTTAAGCCAGACCATTTCCAGTCACAAACGAGAGTGTTGTCAGTAAGAATCCCAACGCCTTACAAAGAATGGCGGAAGCTTTGAGAAAGATTCATCACTGCTCTTAAAACGCTCAGATTATCTATATTGATTTGGCGAAATGACATTGAAACGGGAGTAGAAACCTTCAACATATGAGCAGAACACATGGAGGAGTAGAGGCAGAATCAGAGGCAACGTTGGAGGTGACGATAACCTCCGAGAAAAAGATGCAAATGGCAGAGTGCTTTTCCGATATTGAGCGCTAACTGACAGATACGAGAGAAGAAAGGCATCACTATCGAGCGTTATACCGAAGATGGATTCAGCGACGACGGCGTCATACGTCGATCTTGCAAAGATTCGAATGCTCGAAAGCACCCCGAAAGTGCTCGAGAGGATATCTCTGGTTCCGACAACGGTGGCGGCCAGGAAGAGTGGTTCACGCCAACTTCGCGGGCATTGAAGTCGGAGGAATGAGGAGGAGGAAGAGGAGGATCGCGAGGAGAGGAGGAAGAAGACTGTAGGGCACCTAGCAGTGCTTTGGAGCAGAATGACGAGTGCTTTGAGAAAGCAGCAGTGCTTTGAAGCGAAATGGCGAAGGCTGAGCAAAGAATGCTGAGAGCAATGCGGCAAGTGCTTTGAGAGATACCTATACCTGTATTATATTCGACAATGATTTCTATACCCTCAGAGTGTTAGTATTTAGTAATAGAATCACGGTTTTGGATGCCCGCAAAGCAGTGCCTACTAATGCAGCAGAGTATGCATTGTAAAAACAGGGTGCTAAAGGGTAACATGCGGGGTATCGAGCGCTGCTGGAGCAGACGGGAGTGCTCCAGGAGCATTAGCGATGCCCAGGAGTCGTCAGAGAGCTCCAGGAGGTCCCAGGAGATAGGTAGTAGTCTCCGGCAAGAGAACATTCCGTCGTGAGAGCGTCAGGCGAGAGAGCATTCCGTCGCGCCGGCGAGAGACATTCAGTCGCGAGAGCTGCGCGAAAGAAAGCATTCCGCTATAGAGCGCCAGGGCGAGAGATTACTCCGTCGATAGCGCTGGAGCGAGGTAGCTCCGGCCAGTGAGCAGATATGCTCGGGCGCGCAGGGAAGACTAGTGCCGCCATGAATGCTATGCGCCAGACGGCGCCAGGAATGCTCGTTGCTTCTCTGGAGAGGCAGTTTGTCTACCGAGCGCCCTGGGCGCCTGGAGCGTCCAGAGCGTCTGGCGGAGGTTGAAGGTTTGCTGATGTTAACAAAGCCCGATTCGAGGTCGTCAGGGTGGATACCAATCTCGTCATTACCGTCCTTGAGCTTCGCTCTAAGACCCGCCAGAAAATTTCCCACGCCTGGATCAACAAGGGCTTCCCTACTCTCCATAGATGGGCGCTTGCAGCAGTTGGTCATTTTCACATGCTTGGTTATCTCCTGCCGAATGCCGGTCAAAACCAGCATCAACGATTCCGCGTCTGGGAAAGATCGATTCCAGGTATCCATCTGCCTCTCGTAGATTACTGGCATCCCCGTCAATTACCTAACCTAGCCAGGAAACGACGGGAACGCTGCCAGTGCAAAATGACGGAAATGCCAGGAGAACGACGGGAACGCTGCCAGTGCAAAATGACGGAAATGTCAGGAGAACGACCAGTGCAAAATGACGGAAATGCCAGGAGAACGATGGAAGACCGGGAAGATTACGGAGGTCCCAGGAAGATAATGGAAATGGCACGGAATAGCAGACAGACTGGGAGAATGAAAGGATGCCAGGGAAAATGACAGGAAGGCCGCATAAGCGGGAAGAGGACACATAGTTCAGGGAAATGACGGATAAATTGGGAAAATGACAGGGAGGCGTGGGAATATGCCAGGACAGTGTGGGAATGACAGGACAGCGGGGAACATGACAGCACGACGGTGGAAGTGATGTGTAGACTGGGGAAATGACAGGACAGCGTGGGAGATGACGGGAAAGCGGGAAAGGCGAAAAAGAGGACGGAGAGGCCAGGGAAATGACAGATAGACTGGGAATATGCCAGGACGGCGTGGGAGGTAATCATTGACTGGGAGAAAGACGGGTAGGGTGGGAAAATGACAGGATGACGGAGAAAGAGAAACTCACTGCCGCAATAGTCCTTGTTGAAGACACCGTTCTTCCAGTTACTCCCCCCAATTACGTGCACTCTCAACGCGTGATATAGCATCGTGGAGACGAGGCAGATGAATGTCTGGTTGATGCAGCTCTCAGACCCCGGATGATTGACGGCGATGCCTCGATTCGTCTTGTAGTAGCAGTACACAATAAAGCGCGGTATTTGGGGTGCGGAAAAGTGTCATTCGACGGGCTAAACGCATCAGTGAAAGGCCCTGCCGCAACAGTGAATTTCCCATTCACTGGGAACATTACGGAGAATGCATACCTCGTAATGTTCCGGATCACAGTTGAAACGGTCGTCCGTCAAAAGATAATCGACCCGGTCTTTCAATCCCTCGGGGGACAGCCCCGAAAGCCCGTACGAGGAAGTGACGAAGCTCTTTGGCTTCTCCATCATATGGGATCTCGCCCGTTGGTGGTAGTATCTGATCTGGGCACTCACGTTCATGGTCAAATCCTCGGTATGCTCACTACCCTCCGTCGCACTATCCCAAGCCTTCCGGATCATTACCGACATTTCCATCAAGGAAGGGAGCGGATTGACGAAGAGGGTTTCCTTGGTAATATCCCAGCCAGCCTTCTCCAGGATGAACCTGTAGCTCATGTCAAAACACTTTAGCCCACGCGTTCGGAAAACACGTCCTTTGCCGGATTCGGTTGAGTCCACCGCGGGCGTTGCCGAGGAGGATTCGGAATTTTGATGACTCGATTCGGGAATTTGACGATTCGACCTGGATTTTTGACGATTGGGTGTGGGTTCCCGCTGATGGCTCCTGGATTTTTGACGGGCGAGCGAGGTGATTTGGGAAGATGCCCGTGGCGAGAAGACTTGACTACTGCCGGCTGGGTCGTCGTAAACGCTTTCCTGCAATTGCCCAAAGTTAGATGTGTCAATGACGGTATTTGCTTTGGGCAAATATTTGCTTCGGGCAAATATCTGTGTGAACTTACTGAATCCTTTGACAATTGCCGGTGCGTTTGAAACTCGAGGGGTGGGCTTGAGAGCGGAGAGCTGGTGAAATGCCGGGCATTCAACTTCCCGTCTTTGGCCAACGACCGCTCGCCATGAAGCTGGAGATCGATTTGGGAATGCCTCTGGAATTCCTCCTCGTACTCAGAAGCCTCTTCCCCGATATCTGGTTCTCTTCTTTGGGATTTTGACCCGGTGGCTCTGCGCCTATTAGACTCCTGAGAAAAGGTGCTAGGAACCTCCTGTGATGAACGTGCATGCCGCTGACTAGATGTCCATTTGTCCCTGCTAATCGTGCCAGATTTTTGACGGTGGGAGTCGTTCCTGGGCATTTTCTGTGCATGGCGGGAAGATTCCGCCCGGGACGGTGGTTGAGGCGTCGTGGTATGCAGCAATGAAACGTCAATGCCAGTGCAGATACCACACCCACCTTTATCACATCTCATTGCATCTGGGGGGTGTGGGCACCGACTTGACGGCGTCATGGGAAGAATGATGCAATCGATACGCAAGTCCCACATGGGCTAAAATCTCGGCGATACTGGGCCTACATGGGCTAATATCTCGGATCTCGGTGATGCTGGCATACATGGGCGAATATCTCGGCGGTGCTAGGCCTACATGGGCATAAATCTCGGCGGTCCTAGGCCTACATGGGCATAAATCTAGGCGGTGCTAAGCCTACATGGGCATAAATCTCGCCAATGCCAGGCAATTCCGGGAGATGCAAAGCAAAGCCAGGAGATGCCTTCCGCACAGTATGAAACTAACCAAAAGTAGATTTACTAATCCTAAGTACCGACGGTAATGATACAAGCGTCAAAAAATCATATATCGATACCGAACACAGAATACAGATAGGAACCGGTAATAATACAGCGGTCAAAAAACACAGAGCGATATCAAATGCCGAACAGATTGCCCAAAACAAATAGAAGAAGCCCATGAGGACTGGGAATAATACAGCTGTCAAAAAACACGGATAGGTAAAGGACGGGAAATGATGCAGCTGTCGAATCGGTAAAGGACTGGGAATAATACAGTCGGAGGGGTAATCTAAATGGAGATCAGGTCGATACTCGGATACTTCAAGCTTGTACGAGGACGGGGAATATAACCATCAACGAATCGGAAACCGATGTTTGACCCAAAACACCGAGAAGAAACCAAGAGATTGCCCAAGGAAAAGAACCAAAGAGATGTGAGTACAAAGAAAATTCATCAGCAAACTCTGGTATTCCTCAGGGCGCAGAGCCTACGCCCTGGGCGCCAGGGACGCCAGGCGCCGCCAGGGCAGCGCACGCGCTTTACGCCGCCACATGATGCCCGCGCCAGGCGTCACCAGAGCACGATGCCCACGCCAGGCGCCGCCAGGGCATAATGCTCGCGCCAGGCGCCGCCAGGGCATAATGCTCGCGCGCCAGGCGCCGCTGGAGCATAATGCCGCGCCAGGCGATCCTGGAGCATAACGCTCGCCAGGCGATGCTATCACCGCGCTCGACGCCTCAGAAAGACTATTCGCGACTCCGCCAGAAAGACGCGCCCAAGGAGAGCACTCGCCAAGCAGAGCACTCGCCCAACCAGAGCACTTCGCTTCCACTAGAGCACTCGCTTCCACCAGAGCACTCGCTCCAAGCAGTACCGAATAGTCCTAATGAGCTTTCTTTTTGCGCTCGCTATTACTACTGTCTACAGAGTGCTCCTAGCGATATCACCAACATCCATAGAGCACCCAGCAATGCTCTCTCCGCCATGGCATGCTCTCTCCGCCATGGCACGCCTGGGGGTAGGCCTCCTGCGTCTGGATAACGATCAGCGAATGAGTCCCCGCCCAGGGACTGGCAACGAATCACGGATGCGCCACACCAGGAGACAGCACCAGCGCCTGATAGCACTCGCCACTAATATCTGCGCCAGGAGATCAAATCATAACGACCTGCTCGCCGGCGCCACCAGAACATATCGCCACGCCCAGAGAGCACTCGTCAGTGCTATCCGCGCCAGGAGAGCATTCTCACCGAGCTGCTCGCCAGACACCACAGGAGCATATCGCCACGCCAAGACACACTTCGCCAACAAAGTTTTCACTGATCGCTAAGAGATATCGCCACTTCCTGAGAAGAGCACCGTGGCTGCTGCTGCTTTCATAGCACTGACCAATGCTGGAAACATCTTTGATAATACTATTCAAGGTGGGACATCCCCCACTTAGACCCATATGAATCGACACGCTTTCTTCAAAGGAGAGGTAGGCATTGCCAGTCTCTCAAACGATATCTCACGTGGTATTCTTCACGCCACTGAACGGTCAGTTGCGGAATACTGATACGAGCACTGTCGGTATACTGGGGATGGCTACCAAACCTTTGACGATGGGGTATGTATCTGCCGATTTGTGAAAGGCATTTGAGCCTTGAGGTTTAGGCCATGCACGCTCGTCTGAAAAGCTCAATGCCCTGCCTAAGCAGCACTCCAGCGCGAGCTTGCTGGAAATAGTTTCCCAAGCATAAGCAGCATTATGCTGGTCGAGCGAGCTTGCTGGATAACAGACTCAGATACTGAGCGGCCGATACTCACCTCCCTCTTCCAATCCGCATGCGCATTTCAGCAGAACCATTACCTAATTTTGAATTAGACGGTCCTATTGGGTCCTAACATTCCACTCGTAGAGCACTCGCCACTGCCCTCAGAGCATTCACTAGATAGCACTCGGCAATGCTGTCATTCAATAGCACTCTAATGCTCTCACTGGATAGCACTGCAATACTCTCACATCATTGATAGCACTCGCAATGCTCTCACTGGATAGCACTCGCAATTCTCTCACATCATTGGATAGCATTCGGTAATGCTCTCACTGATAGCACTTATGACTGCTCTCAAAGCATTCAACTGAATTCATTCCACGTACGCAAATCTATCCTAGTATTTACCAGCCAATTACCAGCATCCATCTCGCACAAATGGGCCATTCCTAATATAATCCGAATATTCACGACCCACATCCTCTTCCTCCTCCTCCTACAGACCTTCAGCAGCCCATGAGAGTTATCAGCGATACCGCGATCCTTCGCCTCAAGTAGCTCAACTACACATAGTCATGCGCGCGCTCTGTGCTATCCCGCACCTTGAACAGAGCCTCTACTGCCCTGGTAAGCCCCCGAAACACTCCCCACTGCTCTGAGGAACCTACCGATACCCATGCCCAATCCTTTCTTATTTTCCCTTCCTAAAAGATGATGTTCCCGCACACCTGATATTGTGAACCTCAGATACGCCAGGCCTTTGGAATATTGGTATCGGAACCTGCAAGCATGTGAAAACCTCCACCGCCGCTCAAAATGCTCTCAGAGCTTCCGCAAAGCTCTGAGAGCATCCCGCATCTTCGCATACTCCTTTAACAGGCGATATAGCGTGATATGGCTCATTTGCAATCTGTCTGCTATGTTGAACAGTCTTTCCGCCGATTTCGCTGGAGGGGTTGCAAAGACGCTTCAGGGGCAGTCCGCTTACTATTGAGCGCTCATTCGCTGCGCGGTCCTCGATTTTGAAAATGTCCGAAGCAACTCCTGAGGTTATCCCGATGGTTTCCAGAGGATGTCGCCGGTGCTCTCAGGACCTCCAACGACATCTTTCAGATTTAGAATTCGATCTCTAACGCCAATCGCCTGCCCCCATAGTCCAGTATTCGCGCTTGCAGCGGCCGACCTTGTTGGACGCCTGTGTTCTTTTACCTGCCGCATACGGGCAAGCTCACGACGTCCGCGAGTATTGAGGAATGCTCCCAAAGCGCTCAACGCGTTCTAGTGCATCAAGACGCGCAATTTGATGAAGTTGAAGTGCGATTTTTCCCGAATCTCCTGATCTCCTCTAAGCTTCGCTGGGTGATCTGGGAGCCACTAAGTGATTTCGTTCGATCTGTCGCGACCTTTAATGTCCTTCTTGTACGCCCTGAATTCTAAAAAAAGATATCCTTGTGTTTATGGAAATCGCCGAGATAGCTCTCCATATAGTCCAGGGTGCTCCAGATGACTCCATATTGCGCCATTAAGTGGAAGTCTATTAGACTTCGAACGCATTTCAAAGCTTTCAAGTCGCTCCTGACAGCCACTCCCGGTTTCTCAGAGCAGCCGCGAGTGCTCCTAGAACGACCGCCCCAGATTCCGCATCTCTTTCCCTTGCCATTGGGTGGTAGAACGATATGCTTTGTTTGGTACTGCCAGCCCAGGGTAAGGCGCAATCGGCCAAGCCGCTTGTCGAATTCCTCCAATCGGTGATGCTTCTTCAGGAAGCCCTGAATCCACTCCATCACGCGCTTCAACATCCCCAGGTAGATATTGTGCAGTATGTCCGGTTTATTGAGATCGCACGGATTAACCTCGCATACCCCAGAAAGCATTGAAGAGTGTTTGACGGATCTCGCAACAAGGTATTCCACCGGTTCTAGATTGCCCGCTCGCCAAATAGCTGTACCCTCTCCTGTAGTCCTCGTGGCGCATAGAGCTTCGACGAGTGCTCCCAAGATTGTGAAACTCCACCGCATCGCGGGCAAGCGCTTAGTGCTGATGTTTTGCAAGTTTGAGTGCTCGGCTGATCGGGCGATCCAGCCCGAGCACCGGAAAGCATAGTCGCTCGAGCCGCCGGCGATTTGATCAGCTCGCCTCCTGAGAGCACTCGCGAATGCTTTGAAAGATCTCCCCAAGGGCACGATGCAGTGCCATTTGACTCTGACGTCTTAAAACGGAGTTAACGAGTGTTGTGTTCTTTCCGAGCTTTGGTGGCACTGGTAGCAGCCCGAGGAGAATGAATGAATGCCCTGTGGGCTTATTGCGACCGACGACTTGATGTTCCCGATGGTAAGATAGATTGGCCAGGCTTTCTTGTCCTCGCTGAAATTTGTCAGATGTGTGCCATCCGACGCGCATATAATTGGTACGACAGTAGACCCTCCGGTAACGTATTCTATCGAGCAAGCATTAGCGACATCTCCTGGAGTATCCGGAGTGCAAGTTGGCAGAGCGAGGCTTACTTAACCTGTATCTCCCACCACCAATCTCCTGTATGCATTTCCCATACATTCGCCAACTCATTATGTTCCACCACAGGCGCCGCACACCAATGACTCCCGGAAGGCACGCGTTCTAGAAGATATCGGACGACAACCATTGGATTGCGGTAGTAGTAGGAGATCTTCTCCCCAATATCCACCTCCGAATGATTCCAGCTTGCCTTTCCTAGTGTCGCTCATTTCCTCCAACCTCTTGATAAAACCCCGCCCGGTGCTGTAGGAGCACTCGCCACTACTCGGAGGGGCGGTAGAAAGAAGCTGTCGATGTTCCCCTGTGAGGCTTTAGACAGTGTGAAGTAGCGTGCCATTCTGAACTCAGATGCTGACCGAAATGGGTGCCATGGGTATTGGAGAAGTTCGTGAGACTCGTCGTAGTCCTCCGAGCGTAAAGTTGCTCCCCAGCACCCTCGTGAAACTGTCGAGATGCCATATGCCCATTTGAATCACCGCCTGCCTCCTCCATCACGAATATGATTCGGATTCGAGGTCCGAATTGTTACCCGAATCTTGATCGAAGTGTCAGATTCCGACTCAGAAGGCGCCTCTGAATAGCAATCGAATGCTCTCTGGGCTCGCCAGTGTCGCCAGGGTTTCTGCTGATTGATCGTGCTCCAGCAGTGAATATTGATTTCCCAGCCATTCATCTGCTTCTAAAGGATGGATCGCTCAAGATGTCTGTCAAAAATTCCGGAGGAGCTGTACCTTCTTGCTGCAAAAAGGGCAAGACGATTTCATTGACTCGAATTTGCAGTCTGCCAAGGAAGAGGCTCTTCCTGCAGGCGGTGCAGAGTGCTCTATGAACGATTTGTCAGCCAATCATCATGAGGCTCCCGACGCCAAGCTGTTGTTCAGAGCGCCTACGAGCAATTCCCATGCAGAGTGCTCGCTAGCAGAGTGCTCTACGAGCAATTTGTAATCCCATGCAGAGTGCTCACTTAGCAGAGTGCTCGCCGAGTGCTTGTAAGCCTTGCGCCGCACTCTCCAGCAGAGCATGGCTGACTTTGACGTCATACATCTCCAACGGATTACTGAAAACACAAACATGAGCATGCAACGAGCATGCAACGAGGAAACAGCAATCATGCCACCAGCGATGCCCGTTCTGCTCCTCTCAGCATTCGCCACCCTCAGTTAGCACTCGCGAAAGCTATTCAGATCGAGAAACCGTTTCTCAACGGAAAATTCAATACCAATATCGACACGAGCTCAAACGATACACACTGTCCGACTCGCTTCATAGCGCACAGAGCGCCGACACCAACAAGAACCGAACTCCAACCCAACATTGGAATCCAATTGATACCACTGTTGGTACTACCGCCAGAGCATTCCCGAGTGCGCCAGAGCATTCATCTACGCCATTCAATTGAATCAAACCACCAGAGTAGAATCTTCGAGCGCGCCAGAGCTACGCCATGTATTGGAGCAAACATTGAGCACGGCTTGGAGCACCATATGCAGCGCCGGTCGGAGCACTCGAGAGTGCCCGTATAGCACATAGGGGTGCTCCTATAGCACACAGTGGTGCTCTCGGAAACATGATGAGCTCTGGAATAGCAGATTCGATTCGGTATAAGAGCACCCTTCTCCTCCTTCCAGATCGTGAGAGATTCCTAACCATCTTCCAGCACTACCACTTCATACCCTCCCTGCTATCAAAGCTTTCAAGATAACTCTGGGAAGCGCATTCAGCTCACGGTTCAAGTTTACGGATCAAGTTTCAAGTTTCAAATTTAAAGTTCGAGCTTTCAAGCTTTCAAGCTGCACATCTAGCAATCATATATAAGATGGATATCCTCCTTAATTCTATTGCTCTCAGAACCATACTCATCAAATATTCTATATTCACTAGCCACCTTCATTCCGCCCTCAGAGCACTCCACAAAGCTCACAGAAGAAGCGAGATCGCGATCCAGACACCGACGATTCAGATAGCAAAAAACGCCGAAAGAAGGAAAAGAAGAAGAAGGAGAAGAAGGAGAAGAAGAAGGAGAAGAAGGAGAAGAAGAAGCAGGAGACACTACAAAAGAAGGCGCAGAAGCAGAAAGAGAAGTCCTCACCTTCATTGCCTCAGAAAGAGCAGGAAAGCATCCAGCCTATCCCAATAGAGATAGGAGAGACACCCGCCGCAGTCGTCGCTTCAGAGAAGCATCCGCCACCGCCTCCTCAGCAAGCGGCACCGCCTCCCGAAAGCACTCGAGACTCTTCCCAAAAGAGTGGTATCAGGGAAATCTAAAACCAAGAAAGATAGCGATAGCGATAGCGATAGCGATAGCAGTAGCAGCAGCAGCAGCAGCAGCAGTAGCAGCAGCAGTAGCAGCAGCAGTAGCAGCAGCAGTAGCAGCAGCAGTAGCAGCAGCAGTAGCAGCAGCACTCAAGCCCAAAAAGCGCTCAGCAGGCACAGCAGCAGGCCCAGCAGGCCCGGCGACATACTCCACAAAGCGACCAGCAGCAGCAGGCTCAGCAGCAGCAGGCCCAGCAGCAAGTCCAAAGCCCCAAAGAGAACTAACAGTTCGACAAGTCTCCAGCTTTTCCTCAGAGTTAGGCAGCTGCCGCCACTACCACCATCGCCCTGTCCGTCAAACCGAGCTCCCACTTCGCGCCCCTGCCCCAAAAGCAGTCGCCAGTGCTTCACAGAGCCTTTCTCAATTCCGACGCCCCGCCGGATACCAATACCCACCCTCCACCGCAGCAGAGCAGAGGCAAAGGCGCCGAGATCCTGCCCCAGAAACTCCCCGCTGCTCGGTTAGAGTTCGCCAGTCCCTCCTCGCGCTTCAGTAGCATCGCCTCCAAGCTCTCAAACTCTAAAAACGACTCAGGCAAATAAAGTCAAGATGACTTTAGGTTTGATCAACCTACCTAAAGTGACACTACCGTCCGCAACGACTCCGGCGGAGCTCCACAACACCGTTGGGTCAACAAAACCGCTCCGAGCAGCAGCTGCTCACGCTCTCTGCCTCAAGATATTGAAGCACTCGCCTCTCCGCGGTTCCTCCCTACGTGGAACGGACCAAATACCGCACTCGCAGAGCACTCGCCGACGCTTTGAAGTGGCTCATTGGCGATGTTGGGCAGAAGGAGAAGCTATCGGCGGGGCAGGGGAATCGCGAGCTTTAGAGAAGTTGCTGACGCAGAGCGATGACGATGATGATGGCGACAGTGGCCGGGCGCCTAAGAAGCGTGAACGGAACCCAGTGTCCGCCGAACTCGATAGACCGCCCATAATGGTCACGGTAGACCCGACGCCTGGGAGCATTCTCCGTAGCTTGCCCCGCCCGCATCTATGACTGGAACCATCGACGAAATCAGAATTCGCTCATTGGTATTCTGACAAAGATAACGCTTCCAGAGCTCGCAACTTGATCCTGAAGCACACCCCACCCGACAGAGCGATCAGGAGTATTCAGAGCACTCGACAACGCTCCACCGCATCCAATCCTCCTGTCCGCCGACGGAGGTCCAGATCACTGATTCGGAAGAGGTCGAGGGCTGGTTGAAGAATAGTGCTGGCAGGCCTCGAGGATACTCGCGTGCTCCACAGAGCGGGCGCGGTGCTAATTTGGGTGGTGCTGAAACTCCGCCGCTATCACGAAGATTCCTCATCTCGAGGAAGACGATTACACCATAATCGATATCCCAGCAGAGGACTCTGACTACGAGGAGGGAAATCACCGCATAAATGCTAGAGGACTGAGTGTATATTTGCCCAGAACTGATGCCAGTAATCAAAGGCTAATCCAGACTTGTTAGACGTCGCGATAGACAGCAAGACGCTATCGACGACTTAGACCTCAAATACCTGAGGAAGTATCCTCTGGCCAGTAGGGTTGCTGACGCAAACTTCGCACAGGAAGAATCTGGACGCCTGCCGGGATAGCAGCCAAGAGAGCTGCTGACGCACTCGCCGCTGCTGCTGGAGGCGCGGTGGTGGTGGTGGTGGTAATCCTCCGGCGGTGGTAACCTCTCCGGCGGTGGTGGTGGTGGTGGTAATCCTCCTCCGGGCGGTGGTAACCCTCCTCCGGGCGGTGGTGGTGGTGGCAACCTCCTCCGGGCGGACCTCCTCCTCCTCCTCCTCCTCCTCCTCCTCCCGCGACCTCCTCCTCCTCCTCCGGGCCGACCTCCTCCTCCTCCTCCGGCGACCTCCTCCTCCTCCTCCTCCTCCTCCTCCGCGACCGGCGGTGGTGGTGGTGGTGGTGGTGGACCTTCTGGAGGCGGTGGTGGTGGTGGTGGTGGTGGTGGTGATGGCGGCATCATTAGTTTTCAGATAATCTCTCGCTTCTCTTCTGCTCAACGAACGCTTACCTCTGAATAGCGGTATGTATTGTTTTCTGAACGCCATGTGCTACTGGCATCATTACTTTCCTTTGGATAATCTCTCCTTTCTTCTGTCGAACGATCGCTACCTTCAATACAGATGCTTTCTTTCTGAGCCAGTGCTCCTGGGATTGTCGTGCTATTTGATGTTTAGATTTCCTTTATATGAATAGATAGGTTTCATCGCTTTAGATTTTCTTATATTAGATTAGATTTCTTATACTAGTTAGATTTCTTATACTAGATTAGATTAGATTAGATTACGCTCTTCTTCTTCTTACTTCAATTGCAGTCGGTTCAAACTCCTATATTGCTCTCAGAGCACTCGTATCGCTTGGAAAGTGCAGTAAACGAGTGATTAGAAATGACTGACGCGTGCGAAATGGACGTGGTTGAGCGGTGAAAATTCTGTTGCTTACGACGAAAACTCTGTCGCCAAGCGCTGATTTCTAATCAAATCACGCAAAAGAACGCTCCTAGAGACATTGATACTCCTGCCAGCAAGCAGAATGCCTCTCAACAAGCCGATCTGCCGGTTCAAGCACTTCTCTCCGCAGTCGACCACGACTTCCAGTACCACCCAAGAGCATGATGATTCACAGACTGATGGGTCTGAAATATCATTCAGAGCATTGACCCCACTCTCTACCAGCACTGAGTAGTCAATCGACAGGCACTGAGCAGTCAGTCGACCACCGCCCCAATAGCACAGAAGGGCTTCTCCGTTTCACCGACACTTCCACTGGAAGAAGCAGCCCTAGAAGGGTAGAATTCCATCTCCCAATGGCAATACTGACAGCGCTGAAGTGCCAGTGCAGGAGGAGCAGCCTGAGGAGCATGTGCCAGAGGTGGAGGAAACCGCCGATACGAGCCACTCCGAGATGACGACTTCAGCAGAACGCCCAGGAGAGCTCGGCGAGAATCTGACGATCCGGAAGAAGAACCTCAAGCCTCCACCCAGCAGAGATCCCAGAGTACGGGAAGAGGCCAGACAGTACAGCCGACTACTGCCAGAGCACTGGGCAACGCCGGAGGAGACCAACCGAGCGGTAGCGGAGGTTATTGCTTCCTCCGACGCCTCGGATGTGATACAGGTTCGACTCTCCCACCCATTAAAGTTCAGGACGGCGCTAACGCTTCAGAGGGAGACGTCCGTGCAAAGGTAGTACGGAGAGCAGCTCCCACTTCGCACCCAGACAGAACGCATCACAGTGGGCGCCCACCGCATCCCACAGACCCACTCCGTACCCAGCCAGGAAGCATCTCAGAGATCGCCCCAAGCGCCTCAGGAGCATTCCCGCATCTCAGAGAGCACCTCCGATATCCTCACAATCCATGCCTTCTTCAGTGCCCGCTATTCTCGCGATATTGACTACAGCTCTTCTACACGCGCACATCAATCTTTCCTCAACGCTGCTCGAGGTACGGCGATTCCTCCCCACTTACCGCACCTATCGCTCCTCCCCGCCTTTGAGGGCATTGGCGAGCTCTATGAAGCAGTCCCCGGATTCCTCAAGTCCTCAGGTATATTTACCAGAAGTCGAACCAAGATACGATATTGCACAGCTTCCTTCATCTATCAGGGACGAAGGAAATGCTCCTATAGCAGAAAGTGAGGTTAGTAGTATTCCGATAGCACGACCACCGCTTTGAGAAAGATCGTTAACATTCGCAAGGAAAGAACCTATCTCAGCGATCCTTGTTACCTAGCTCGAGCGAGTGCAAACGCTCTCAATGCAAGCCCAGAGGATTGAGAAGGAGTGCAGCACGCTAATCGGGACCACACTCTTCTACACTCCCCGCGCGCGGCTTTCGGTACTGGTAGTAAATATGCAGCTGCCGCCGCAGGGTGGGATGTGCAGTAGAGATCTCGACGGCGCCGTTATCAAACGCGCGATGCTCTTGAAACGCTCACGAGTGCTCCTAGAAGCGTAATTGACACCGATAGGTCAGAAGTCTACACTCCCGAGCGCGCCGCACTTGATGCACGGCGTTAGCGGCTGGCGGATTCGACCATCTACGGGCTTGGAAAGCTCGAGTCCTGAGGCGAGGGCTGCTCAAGAGAGTATCTTTTGAAGAACGATCGCTTGAGCCCCGCGCAGCATTATGAGGTATGATCAATCAGCACCCGGAGTGCTCAGAGAAAGACTCGCGAACGCTGCTAACAGATACTGCACCTACCGCTCACGGCTCGCTACCGAGATTATCGACATATTGTACTATAAATACTTTGATGGGGTCAGGATGCGAGGGTAAAAGACCCCAGTTCCTAGAGCGATTACCCTACGCTTATATGCCTGATATCCACTGCGATTTGGCACGGCATTCGAGCACTGGCCAACGGAATATACGCGCGTTTGCACCATTTCCAGTCACAAACGAGTGTTGTCGCGAAGAATCCCAATGTCCTTACAGCAATGGCGAAGCTTTGAGAGCATTCATCACTGCTCTAAAACGCTCAGATTATCTATATTGATTTGCGAATGACATTGAAACGAGTAGAAACCTTCAACATGCGACGAAAGAACATACTGGGGATGAGTAGGCAGAATCAGGAGGCAACGTTGAGGTGATTAATGATAACCTCCGAAAAAGTATGCAATGGCAGAGTGCTTTTCCGGATATTGAGGCTAACTTTGACAGATACGAGAAGAAAGGCATCACTATCGAGGTTATACCGAAGATGGATTCAGCGGCGACGACGCGTTAGCGGTCGATCTTGCAGCATTCCGAATGCTCGAAAGCACCCCGAAAGTGCTCGAGAGGATATCTCTGGTTCCACAACGGTGGCGGCGAAGGTGGTTCATACGCCAACTTCGCGCATTGAAGGAGGAAGGCGAGGAGGGTGAAGAGGAGGATCGCGAGGGAGAGGAGGAGGAAGAGGATCTGTAGGCAGTGGCAGTGAGCTGGAAGAATGGCGAAAGGTGAGCAGCGCAGTGCTTTGGAGATACCTATGCCTGTATTATATTCGACGGCGATTTCTAGACGCTTGTAGTGTTAGTATTTAGTAATAGAATCACGCTTTTGACGCTCCGAAAGCAGTGCCTACTAATGCAAAGAGAGAGTATGCATTGTAAAACAGGGCGCTGAAGGGTAAAACGCGCGGTATCGAGCGCTGCTGAGCAGTCGGGAGTGCTCCAGAAGCATTAGCGATATATGCCCGTGAGTCGCCAGAGAGCTCCGCGAGGGCCTGCGAGATATAGAGTCTCCGGCGAGAACGCCCGCCGCGAGCCGTCGGCCGAGAGCATTCCGTCGCGAGCGCCGGCGAGAGCATTCCGTCCGCGAGCGCCGGGCGAGAGCATTCCGTCGCGAGAGCGCCGGGCGAGAGAGCACTGGCCGATAGCGCCTGAGCGGCGAACTGGCCAGCGCTGGCGGTATTGTTCTCGGGCGCACTAGATACACTAGTGCGCGCCTGGGCACGCAGGGGGCATCAGTGCTCGCCAGGGCGGAATGCGATGCGCCAGAAGGCGCCAGGAACGCTCCGTTGCTTCTCTGGAGAGGCAGTTTGTCTACCGATCGCCCTGGGCGCCAGGAGCGTCCAGAGCGTCTGGCGGAGGTTGGAGGTTTGCTGATGTTGCCCGAAGAGATTACCGGAAGAGATTGAACAAAGAAAATTGACCGAAGAGATAAACGGAAGAGATTGAACCAAGGAAATTGACCGGAGACTTTTGATTGGCTAGGCCGAGGATTGACCAGCGGTTTGCCCAGGCCTGAATGAATACATACCTCGTTAGCCAAACATACACACAGTGGGCAGAATGATCGGTCACTTACCCACCCTTCCCACGGTGGGGAAGATTTCTGCCAGAGAGACGTGCACCGGCGGGCATAGGTGGGGGGGCACCGGTGGGCTTAAGTGGGGGGGCAGGTTGAAGTTCCACGATTTCGATGTCAGAGGAAGAGTCAGGAGCGTAAGGGCCAGCCTCCTCTTCTGAACCAGGCTCCTCTTCTGAACCAGGGTCCTCTTCTGGACCAGGCACCTCCTCGAAATCTCCATTCCCAGGGCGCGTGATTTCTGCAAGCCTCGTACGACCGGCAGAGCTGGGAGGGGCAACGTCTTGCTGTCCTCCGTCATTCCTCCTCCCATGCCCGGCATCTTCCCGTTCATCACTTTCCCGGTCAATTTCCTGAGCGGTCTGAGGCTGCACCTCAGGGGCCGGGCTCTCTGCAGGCTCGTCCCGTATCATCTGTCTGCGGATTCATAGGCATTAGTAGGCATCCTGACGACTGACTACATGTGGTTAGGCAATTATTCTAATTTACACCCTCGTCGTTTTTCCACCTCTGAACTGCAGCAGCCATCTGCGCTGGGGTTCTTGCCGGAGTCTTCGGGGGTGCCTTCTTTGGCGTGGACGTTTTGGAGCCAGAAGCCTTCTGACTCGGAGCAAGGGACTTTGGCGGGGACTTTGGCGGGGACCTGGGAGGATTTTTCCCGGTCAATTTGGGTGCCGGCGTTTTCCCCTTCCTCGATCTCTTGGTGGGAAGATCCTCCTCCTCATCGTCGTCATTGCCGTCGTCGTTGTCGTCGTCGTTGCCATCGTCTTCCTCGTCATCTTCCTTGTCATCTTCCTCGTCATCTTCCTCGTCATCTTCCTCGTCCTCATCCTCATCCTCCCCTTCCTCTTCCTCTGCCTCTTCCTCTTCCTCTTCCTCTCCCTCTTCCTGTTCCTCTTCCTCTTCCTCCACTTCCTCTCGCTGCTTGCCCTTCCCGGCATTTTTCTTTGCAGGGCTTCCAGAGATTTGCCCAGCCTTACTCCTATTGCCGTGAGATTTTCGACGAGGGGTAGGCCCTGCCAGTTCATCTTCCTCACCTTTGTCATCTTCCTGGGCATTCTCATCCTCGTTGTCACTGAGCTAGATGATCTCGGGCCTTTTTCTCTTCCCGTTGCCCAGGAATTTCCCTGCTTCTCTTCAGTAAAGCCCGACGACCTCCGGTCAAGCCGCAGTTGATTGTCCATCAGAGTCTCCCAGTCTCCCATGAAGTATGGGTACAGGCTTGGGGTGGAGGTCTGCTTCCCGTTGATATCCTTCTCGTGGTAGACGACCTGGAGGCGGAGGCAGGGCAAATCTCGGCAGGCACTTAGCCAGACCCGGACGTCCTTATTGTTGAGCAGGAAGTGTAACGGAGCCACTATCGGACCGTTACAAAGATACTTGTTCCACCAGTTAAGCTACCGACCCTAGGGTAACTGCGACTTGTTCTTCATCGACGGGTGAAGACAAGAGCAGGACAGCCACTATCTTTCATGGTATGGAAAGTAGTGATCCTAGCGAGTAAGAGTTCTTACAAGTCAAAACCAGCGACTGGATACAGTTGGAGCAAAGGACAGTAATGCCGAGGAGGTCCGACGACCCTAAACATAAGTCGCCCTACCGCAACTGAACTTTGAGGTGCGATAACTCCGCGAACGGATGCTCGAAAACAGGCTTTAGCATCGCCAGAAAGGATCCTGTCGGCGGTCCGGAGGTGATGGGAGTGCCAAATCAAAACTACGCTTTTGGACCTCAAGAATAACTCCCGAGCGTCAAACCGACGGAACGCCCTGATTTAGCCCCGGTGCATCTTTGGGAGTGAGGATGCAATCCAAGCTACCAAAGCAAACACTTCGCTTTGAAAACACCCAAATCGTTTCTATATAATTATTAGAAACCGTAAGCGTTAAACGGATCGGTTACCCGCTAGTTCCTAGGGGTCCCGACTCCGCCACTTAACGATTGCGTGATTTGACTCGGAGAGAAGTTCCTCCGAGATGTGGTTGCAACCCCTCACTCTCCCTCATAGGAAATAGTCGCTATGCCCCCGACTATTGACAGGCAGATAGCCGTCAGAAGAAGAACCTGAGTAAGGCCGGAATCTTATAAAAGAACCCGTAAGCCCCAGGTTGGCCTCTCATCATCAGCGGATCTTTACTAGCGAAGAGACCCCTTAAAGTTATTAAGTTTCCAGACTTAAGAACGTTCTTCATACAAAATTCTATTGCTTCGGAACGAGTCCCATCATAACTCGTTACCCTTACTTTCTATCTATCTCATCCGAACGGAAGTCACGGTCGTGCCTCATCATAGCACCCCCGTTACAATTCCTCCCTGATGGGTGTGGGTAAGGTGCTCCCATTGGGAGACTGCATCATCCCTAGAGATGGATTCACCGAAGGCCGCCCTAAAGGCGTCCACAAATGATGACCATCTCTTCCATCTTCCATCTAACCTTACTGGCATCCCTGCTAGGCGGTTGGCTGATGCCTGGTCTATGGAGTTGTGGTAGGATTCATACCACTTGGTGGCAGCCGTTCCTTCCATCAGATTGCCAGCATAGCGGATCCTAACCTCCTCTTGGATGAAGGAGAGGCTTTCAATGGAGAAGACATTCTCACATTGCCGGAGGAAGGTCTCCACTTGTTCCGCTTTGCCTTGGAATTTGGAGGGAGGAGGTGCCTTGGGTTCTCGGCCCCTAGTGCCAGTGGTTGGGTGGTTGGGCTCTGAAGCCCGGGTGTGTGATACTAAGATGGCCAGCAGATCGCTCTGCTGCTTCTCCATCTTCTTCTTCATGTACCTCCGCCAGGCCTTTCTGTCTCCATCTTCCGGCTCCAAGTCGGAGCTGTCCGGGTCTCCTCCTGGGGGTCCACCACCCACAGGAGGTGCCGGTGGAAGGTTGCCTCCATTACCACCTGCTTCTTGAGGTGAGGGTGGTAGAGGGACTTCCGGAGCTTCTGAGGCCCTCTGAGCTGCCGATGGAGGGGGTGCTGGCGGTCTGGACTCCTGCCTGAGTGGGGAGCCCGGGTTGTACTCTTCATCAGAGTCAGGGTAGAGGGAGAGGCCTATTGGGAGGCCAGAGAAAGGTGAGGGGCTGCCAGCGGGCCTCCTAGGCGGCAGTGGTGATGCCCCAACTTGTGGCATCATGATGGGGACAGTCCTCGGCCGGGCCCTGACTGGGAAACCAGCAAAGGCCCCAACTCTTGCCTGCATGTGTTTGGTGGCCGCTCTGTAAGCGGTCCTGGAGGTGGATCTGGAAGGGGCGGCGGGAGTTTCTGGTCTTGCCACAGTGAGTCTTCCATCACTGAGGGCTTGCTGGATTTCCTGGATGAAGTTGGGTGGCATCACCGGGTTCATCAGCAAAAAATTTGATTCGGTCTGACGTGCTTGGGCGTACCCAGGCGCACCAGGCGCATGAGAAGTTTTCTTACCTGCATCCATACGCCCCGGCGCAAAACGATATCGTCGCGACGGGAACGGGAGAGAATCTCTCCGCTCCGCCACGGAGTCGCCGTTGCTCAAAAGACGCAGTCATTTTCGACCAAATTAGGTCGCCTTTGACCCCAAAACGAACACCGGGTCCACACCTGGGTAGCTTTTGCCCGGTTAACGGCTGGCAGAATGAGATCACTGGCAATCGGTACATAGACTAGGACAGTAGTTCCGCGCAAATGTCACGATATTGATCCACATGTTCACGTAATTCTACGTACATTTCTAAGCGCCCTACCCCCGCTACTCCTGCCCCGGCACTGCCTTCCTGCGCGCCGAGCTGCCTGCCCGCTGAGCTCCGGCTGAGCTGCTGCCCGCTGAGCCCGCTGAGCTGCCTGCCCGCTGAGCTCCCCGCTGAAGTGCCTGCTTGCTGAGCTGCCTGCTGAGCTGCCCGCTGAGCTACCCGCTGAGCTGCCGGCTGAGCTACCCGCTGAGCTGCCCGCTGAGCTGCCCGCTACGCTGCCTGCCTGCCTCCTGCCCGCTGACCTGCCTACTACTTGCCTCCTGCCCGCTGACCTGCCTACTGCCTGCCCTCCTGCCCGCTGACCTCCCTGCCTGTGGGTGTCTATTTGGTGCAGTATTGGTGACTGGTAGGTGTCGATTCGCTGCCTGTGGGTGTCTATTTGGTGCAGTATTGGTGACTGGTAGGTGTCGATTCGCTGCCTGGGGGTGTCCATTTGGTGCAGTATTTGGTGACTGGTAGGTGTCGATTCGCTGCCTGGGGGTGTCCAAATCGTGCAGTATTCGGTGACTGGTAGGTGTCGATTCGCTGCCTGGGGGTGTCCATTTGGTGCAGTATTTGGTGACTGGTAGGTGTCCAAATCGTGCAGTATTCGGTGACTGGTAGGTGTCGATTCGCTGCCTGGAGGTGTCCAAATCGTGCAGTATTCGGTGACTGGTAGGTGTCCAAATCGTGCAGTATTCGGCACCTGGTAGGTGTCCAAATTGTGCAGTATTCGGTGACTGGTAGGTGTCGATTCGCTGCCTGGAGGTGTCCAAATCGTGCAGTATTCGGTGACTGGTAGGTGTCCAAATCGTGCAGTATTCGGTGCCTGGTAGGTGTCCAAATCGTGCAGTATTCGGTGCCTGGTAGGTGTCCAAATCGTGCAGTATTCGGTGCCTAGGAGGTGTCCAAATCGTCCAGTATTTGGAGCCTGGTAGGTGTCGAAATCCTCCAGTATTCGTTGACTGATAGGTGTCGATTTGCTTCCTGCAGCGGTGTCAGTAAAGGCGTCAAAATGCAGAGGAAGGTAAATACGTATCCAGGCGCTGATGCAGGGAGGAGGTAGGTGTCAATATAGGTAGGAGGTGAGGTAGGAGGTGAGGTAGGAGGTGAGGTAGGAGGTGAGGTAGGAGGCGAGGTAGGTAGGCATGGAGGTGGAGGTGGAGGTGGAGGTGGAGGTGGAGGTATGGGTGGATCCTCACGGTGTGGAGAAGCGTCAAATCTGACGTCATTAGCTAGCGGTATTAGCATTAGCGCCTGTACATAGGTAAAATATCACATCCGCATGACGTCAAAAGGCGTTAAAAGACGAGATGTCATATTTGAGATGCATACTAGGCGTCAAAAGACGAGGTGTCACGTTTGGGACGAATAGTAGGCGCCAAAAGACGACATGTCATTTTTGGGAGTCCCGGGAAGCGCGGGACGACCAAAACACGAGTATTTGGTAGCAAAAGACGAGATTTTGGTCACAAAAGACGAATCCGTACGTTTGGACGTACAATTCGTCTTGGAGGATTTTTTTTTTTGCTGATGTTTGACCACTCAATCTCCATCTTGTCCGCCTCTAAGTCATCTCTGTGGGCATATTTCTGCAGCTCAGAGTGTGCAGAGTCCACCTGACCCTGCATGTACTCATAGGCTCTCCTGATGAGTGCTGCTTCCGCTTCCTGGCGCTCCTGGACCATGGCGAGGGTGTAGTACACCTGGGACATTTGTTGCTGCATGGCATGTTGTAGCTACCTCTGTGCCTCCAAGTTGAACTCCTGAAGGGTTACTGGGTCCGAGTCTTGCCAGGTGGGCTCACAACCGGGAATCCATTTCTGGAGGGCAGTCCTCGGCTTGAGGATCAACTGGTTCTGCTCCGAGGGGGCCAGGTTGAGGTCTGTAGGCTTCCATTCAATCTGGAGGCGGGCCTCTGGTGCCGGGAGGGAGGACATTTCTGGTAGAGAGAAAAAGGATGTAATCTGTAAGGTGATTGGAACCTTAAGATTATAGTGTCACGGGGGTCCTAGACTACTAGACTGTAATAGAATAGAGACGGCCGGGCAGAATAGAAATCAGGTTACAGGTAAAAGATTCTTCTTGCTAGAACTTAGAGAATAATCTTAAGGCTCTTGCTTCTGCTCTTCCGAGAGGTCTGAGGATTGATGGAGAACTAAATGGGCGGGAATGCGGCCGAGTACTTATACTCCAAAGCCTTCTATTCTCTGCTCCAAGTTTTCCTACTAAGTTCCGGTGGGACTGAGTTCCGGTGCTTGCAAACATTCCACCGCTACCCCGCTTTCCTTTAAGCGCCAGCAGGAGTTTTTTCAAGCCCCTTCAGTACTACCCTTAGTCAAAGCCTATAGGAAATCTGCCGCTTGGTTGTCACACAACCTTTGCCTGCAGGTTTAACCGGCTTTAGTTGCTGTAGAGCTCATAGCTTATTGTAGACTTTCCCAGGCCGAGTGCTAGCGCTGTAGCGGCACTTCGAATGCTCAGAGAATACAGAGGGTCACCGGGCAATCAGAGTCCCACTCTGGCCGGCCTTCTAGTCAGTCAGCAAGGCATAGACTCATCAGTCTGTCCTTCTGTGAATAGACCCTCTTCCTAGTTACCGGACTATAGTTACACTTGTAGCTGGTGGCGATCCACACTACAGGTACTTGTATGTCACCGGGTACTGGCTTCTACCAATAACTCTCAGCATATAGCGGGCCCTGGTTAACATGCTCTTCATGTAATCCAGTTAGAATGGCTCCGTTATACCGGGAGTCATTGGTGTACGCGCCCGTGATGGAGCATAATGAATTCGGCGAGCGAATGTACGGGGAAATGCATACAGGAGATTGGTGGTGGGAGATACAGGTCCGTAAGCCTCGCTCTGCCAACTTGAGGTTCTCTATGAGCATTCAGTGAGGTGCTCTATGAGCGTTCGATAATGTTCCAGAAGCAGTCGCTAATACTTTCTCGATAGAATACGTTACCGGAGGGGTCTACTGTCGTACCAATTATATGCGCGTCGGATGGCACACATCTGACAAATTTCAGTGGGGACAAGAAAGCCTGGCCAATCTATCTTACCATCGGGAACATCAAGTCGTCGGTGCGCAATAAGCCCACAGGGCATTCATTCATTCTCCTCGGGTTGCTACCAGTGCCACCAAAGCTCGGAAAGAACACAACACTCGTTAACCCCGCTCTAAGACGTCAGAGTCAGATGGCACTGCATCGTGCTCTTGGGGAGATCTTTCAAAGCATTCGCGAGTGCTCTCAGGAGGGCGAGCTAATCAAATGCGCTGACGGCTACGAACGACTATGCTTCCCGGTGCTCTCGGGCTGGATTGCCGATCAACCCGAAAGCATTCAAACTTGCAAAACATCAGCACTAGTGCTTGCCCGCGGTGCGAGGTGGAGTTTCACAATCTTGGGAGCACTCGTCCGGCTCTACATGCGCAACCACGGCGACTACAGGGAGAAGGTACAGCTATTTGGCGAGAACAGAACCGGTGGAATACCTTGTTGCGAGATCCGTCAAAACACTCTTCAATGCTTTCTGGGGTATGCCGAGGGTTAATCCGTACGATCTCAATAAACCGGACATACTGCACAATATCTACCTGGGGATGTTGAAACACATGATGGAGTGGATTCAGGGCTTCCTGAAGAAGCATCACCGATTGGAGGAGTTCGACAACGCTTGGGCTTCGATTGCACCTTACCCTGGGCTGGCATTTCCAAACAAAGCACATCAGCAAAAAATTTGGTTCGGTCTGACGTGCTTGGGCGTACCCAGGCGCACCAGGCGCACCAGGCGCATGAGAAGTTTTCTTACCTGCACCCATACGCCCCGGCGCAAAACGATATCGTCGCGACGGGAACGGGAGAGAATCTCTCCCATTCTCGTCGCGGAGTCGTCTTTTGGTCAAAAGACAGCCGCTTTGACCGAATTACGTCGTCTTTTGACCCCAAAACGAACACCGGGTCCACACCTGGGTATCTTTGCCCGGTTAACGGCTGGCAGAATGAGGTCACTCGGCAATCGGTACATAGACTAGGACAGTAGTTCCGCGCAAATGTCACGTATATTGATCCACGCTCACGTAATTCTACGTACATTTTCAGCACCCCACCCCGCTTACTCCTGCCCCGGGCATTGCCCTCCTGCGCGCCGAGCTGCCTGCCCGCTGGGCTCCGCGCTGAGCTGCCTGCCCGCTGAGCTCCCCACTGAGCTGCCTGCCCGCTGAGCTCCCCGCTGAAGTGCCTGCTTGCTGAGCTACCCGCTACGCTGCCTGCCTGCCTCCTGCCCGCTGACCTGCCTGCTACCTGCCTCCTGCCCGCTGACCTGCCTACTGCCTGCCCTCCTGCCCGCTGACCTCCCTGCCTGGGGGTGTCCATTTGGTGCAGTATTTGGTGACTGGTAGGTGTCGATTCGCTGCCTGGAGGTGTCCAAACCGTGCAGTATTCGGTGACTGGTAGGTGTCCAAATCGTGCAGTATTCGGTGCCTGGTAGGTGTCGAAATCCTCCAGTATTCGGTGCCTGGTAGGTGTCCAAATCGTGCAGTATTCGGTGCCTAGGAGGTGTCCAAATCGTCCAGTATTTGGAGCCTGGTAGGTGTCGAAATCCTCCAGTATTCGTTGACTGGTAGGTGTCGATTTGCTTCCTGCAGCGGTGTCAGTAAAGGCGTCAAAATGCAGAGAAAGGTAAATACGTATCCAGGCGCTGATGCAGGCAGGAGGTAGGTGTCGATATAGGTAGGAGGTGAGGTAGGAGGTGAGGTAGGAGGTGAGGTAGGAGGTGAGGGAGGAGGTGAGGTAGGAGGTGAGGTAGGAGGTGAGGTAGGAGGTGAGGTAGGAGGTGAGGTAGGAGGTGAGGTAGGAGGTGAGGTAGGTAGGCATGGAGGTGGAGGTGGAGGTGGAGGTGGAGGTGGAGGTGGAGGTGGAGGTGGAGGTGGAGGTGGAGGTATGGGTGGATCCTCACGGTGTGGAGAAGCGTCAAATCCGACGTCATTAGCTAGCGGTATTAGCATTAGCGCCAGTACATAGGCGAAATATCACATCCGCGCGACGTCAAAGGCGTTAAAAGACGAGATGTCATATTTGAGATGCATAGTAGGCGTCAAAAGACGAGGCGTCACATTTGAGACGCATACTAGGCGCCAAAAGACGACATGTCACATTTCGCATCTCCGGGACGCGCGGGACGACCAAAATGCGAGTTTTTGGTAGCAAAAGACGAGGTTTTGGTCGCAAAAGACGAATCGGTACGTCTGGACGTACAATCCGTCTTGGAGGATTTTTTTTTTTGCTGATGCATATCGTTCTACCACCCAATGGCAAGGGAAAGAGATGCGGAATCTGGGGCGGCCGTTTGAAAGCACTCGCGTTGCTCGGCGAACCCGGGAGTGGCTGTCGAGCGACTTCGCAAAGCTTTGTAATGCGTTCAAGTCTAATAGACTTCCACCTAATGGCGCAATATGGGAGTCATACAACGAGCACCCTGGACTATATGGAGAGCTATCTCGACGATTTCCATAAACACAAGGATGTCTTTTTAGAATCCAGGGCATACAAGAAGACATTAAAGGACGCAAGAGATCGAACGAAAGCAGTTAGTGGCTCTCAGAGCACCCAGCGAAGCTTAGAGGAGATCCGGGAGATTCGGGAAAGATCGCACTTCAACTTCATCAAATTGCACGCCTGACGCACTACCGAGACGTTGAGCGCTTTGGGAGCATTCCTCAATACTCCACAGACGTCAGCGAGCTTGCCCATGTACGGCAGGTAAAAGAAGCTTACAGAGCGTCCAACAAGGTCAACGCTGCAATGCAAATACTGGACTACGGGGGCAGGCGATTGGCATTAGAGATCCGAATTCTAAGTCTGAAAGATATCGTCGGAGGTCCTGAGAGCACCGATGACATCCTCTGGAGCCATCGGGATAACCTCAAGGAGTTGCTTGACATTTTCAAAATCGAGGACCGCAAAAAAACGCCGAATGAACGCTCAATAGTAGAAAGCGGACTGCCCTGAAGCGTCTTTGCAACCGCTCCGCGAAATCGGCGGAAAGACTGTTCAACGTAGCAGACAGATTGCAAATGAGCCATATCACGCTACATCGCCTGATAAAGGAGTATGCCGAAGATGCGGGATGCTCTCAGAGCTTTGCCGGAAGCTCTGAGAGCATTTTAGAACGCCGGTTGGAGGTTTTCACATGCTTGCAGGTTCCGATACCAATATTCCAAAGGCCTGACGTATACGAGGTTCACAATATCAGGTGTACGGGAACATCATCTTTTAGGAAGGGGAAAATAAGAAAGGATTGGGCATGGGTATCGGTAGGTTCCTCAGAGCAGTGGGGAGTGTTTCGGGGACGCTTACCAGGATGAGTAGAGGCTCTGTTCAAGGTACAGGTGTTCTGGGTTCCACACCGTTCGATACGGGTACTCGTTCGTGGAGCTCAAAGCACGGTGGACAACTACTAAGGTAAGAGTTCCGTGATCTTCTCAGTCTACGTCAAGTATGATTCCCTCTCGTTCGATATGACCGACGCGAGTTATTAATGCGATGGCACTCAGCCTGACTTCGACGAAAGATTCAGGTAGAGTACAGAGTCATGAGTCTTCGATAGTGATGATAACGATCAAGATAGATAGAGGTAAAGACGAAAGTAATAATCAGGTATTTTTGATAAAAGCGTGCCAAAGTGTTTGCTCGCGTATAAGATTGTTATATTGTTAAGACTCTGATTTCGCCGTTGATGTCAGGCTAGTCAGGGAATGGCTCGGTATTTATACCCCTCGCCGTAGCCACGAGGCCTACAGAATATGTCATATAGCCTAATCAGGGATCTATGAATGTGATCCTCCAAGTCCTTCCATCGATGGCTGCAATGCTTCTTCTCCCTGTTCTCCTCCCGCCGCTGGTCGCCTTATCGCCAAGATACTCACGACGAGCCGATCGCTACGCCTTGGCTTTCATATGTCCTGCGGACCCGAAGGGGAGGACTCCGGCGGTTTGACGCTCCGGGGGTTAAATCAGGGGTCGAAAACGTGTTTTTTAAGGTGCGATTCCGCAACTCCGCACTTTGGCTCATACTGGCCACACCGGGTCTCGAGGGTGCGGCCCGAGTGTTGGCACATCCGTGATTTTCCTGCTCTTCTTAACACATCTCAATATACCCCTAACAGCTTACCCTCCAGGGTGGCACGCCCCGCATCATCCGACCGACTATGGTTCCAGAAACCCGCTTCCACATCTCACCGCGCGCTCGCGAGGAAGGACTTAGCCCCGTAGGGTACCTCTATAGTCTCAGGCGTTGGTCCTTCACGGCCTTGGGGTTCCTTCGATGGTAATCGCGGACCTGCTCCAATACCTCCTCGTCCATAACGTCGACAATTTGGTATGTACAGCCGCCCATCGCATATCCCCGCCACTTCGCCAAAATTTTCCACTACTCCCTTCCTGCTTCCTACAATGCTTTCCACATCATACAGCGTTTCTCCATCCTCGTCCACTTCTTCTGGTGTCGGCGGTCGTTGCTCTCGACCGGGGGTTTGGCTCGTTCGATATCGTTTGTGGTTCGATGTGGAAAACGTTATGGATTTCCCTCTGCGATGGAAGTTCCAGTTCGCAGGCTTGTTTTCCGGCTAGGCGCGTAATCTTGAACGGTCCTCGTTTCTTGTGATCGAGCTTGAAGTCCGGCGAGTTTTCCCTGTTCTGATTGAAGTATCTGCCCATTTCTTGCTCGGTAGACCAGTTGGTCCTTGGGTGATACCCGTAGTTGGTAAAGAACGGTGTTTGACCCGTAGCTGTCGTTACCGAGTCATTGTATGCGTACTCGGCCAGCGGGAGTAACTCAGCCCAGTCGTTTTGTTCGTGGTTGCAGAACGCGCGCAGGTAATGCTCGAGGATTCGATTGACTCGCTCTGTTTGGCCGTCAGTTTGGGGATGGAAGGCTGTACTCATTCTTATCTTCACATCCAATAATTCCATCAGAGTAGCCCAAAAGCTCGAGGTGAACTTGACATCTCTGTCGGAAACGATGTTCAAGGGGAGTCCGTGGAGTCGCCATATCTGGCCGAGGAATACTTTCGCCAGGTCTTGCGAATTCGTTTCGGCTACTAGGGGGATGAAGTGGGCCATCTTGGGGAACCTATCGACAACTACCCAGATTTGATTGTATCCTTTTGACTCCGGAAGTTGAACAATGAAATCCATCGAGATTGATTCCCAGGCGCAGTGTGGTATCGACAGTGGTAGTAGCGTTCCGTATTTCTTGTGTCTGCTTGGCTTATTCCGTTGGGACTCATCGCATGACCGGACGTAGTCGTTATTCCATTCGTCCATCTTTGGCCAGTAGAAGTTGCGCGTGATGAGTTCCAAGGTTTTGTCCTGCCCGAAATGTCCAGCTACCTTCGAGTCGTGCTCCGACTGCGCTATCTTGATCTTGATGCTGTCGTCCCTCGGGATGTAGAGCCTGTTTTTGTACCACAGCAGTCCGTCCTTTTCCTTGAACCCCTTCAATTCCCCCAGACTTTCTCCCTGCTCGACCCTTTCTTTCATCCTTACCCATTCCGGGTCTCCTGATGCCGCCTGCCGTAGTAGGTCCAGGAAGTCCATAGACCAGTCAACTGTCCCCTTGGCAGCAAGCGACACCGCTGAAATCGAGAATCCCTCCTCTCCGAGCTGTCCCGGCTTGAAGAACTTGTCTATCGGCTGCTTGGCTTGCATGCCCCCCCTTTCAGGACGGCATCCGCCGCGCGACAATGCGTCCGCTTTACCATTCTTTTCTCCCACGGTAAACGATCTTGAAGTTGAATTCGCCAGGTCCTCAGCCCATCTTGCTTGCCTTCGTTAAGAATCTTGGTGGTTGCAAAGTATTCCAAGTTCTTATGATCTGTATTCAATATCACAGATTTCGCCTCCAAGTAATCGTTGCCATTCCTTAGCGCTGCAACGATTCCTAACATTTCCTTGTCCCAAACATCGTAAGCTGTTTAAGTTTTACGAGTAGAAGGCAACTGGGTGAATCTTTCCATCGACGATTTGGGAAAGTATGGTTGCGATCGCGAAGTCACTGGCGTCCGTTTCCACGATTGTCTGACGATCCGGCGAGTAATGTACCAGGATCGGGGCGGTGGTGAAGAGGATCTTCAGCTTCAAAAACGCCGCTTCCGCAGATGGTCCCCAGACAAAGTTCTTAGCCTCTCCTCGCAAAGTATTAGTGATAGGAGTACAGACCCCGGAGAAATTATGGATGAATCTCCTATAAAAGTTGGCGAAGCCCATGAATATCTGCACGTCCTTAACGGATCGTGGTTCGGCCCACTCTCTGATGGTCATGACTTTATCCATTGCCATGCCGACGCCAGTTGGTGTTAGGACATATCCGAGGAACTCGATCTCTGTTTGGTTGAAGAATGATTTCTTGGGGTTGGCCACTAGGTTATTCTCAATAAGCCTGTGAAGTACCTTCCCTACCAACCGTTCGTGTTCCTCTTCCGACTTGCTCAGACAGATATCGCCCAAGATACCACCACCCTCGATCCAGGAATTCTTACGACGCTGCTCATCATATTCTGAAAGTGGCCGCATTTGCCAATCCAAAAGGCATAACCAGGTACTCAGAGTGTCCGCACCGCGCGGAACGCTGTTTTCCACTCGTCCGCTCGCTTGATCCTCGATGGCGTTGTAACCTTCCTTCGCGTCCGATCTTGCTGAAGATAACCGCCTACTACCGGTCCCGTAGCTCATCCATCAGTGGTAGGGGTACCGGTTTTGATATCTGACGCTGTTAAGTCCACGGTAGTCGACACAGAGTCGGAGGCTACCGCTCTTCTTCGCAGAACAGGATAGGGGCTCCAGCCGGTGACTTACTCGGCCTGATCTTCCCCAACCGAATCATCCTCTCAAGGTATTCCCTAAGAGTTCTCAACTCGACCTCCGAGAGGGAGTAGACGGGACCCCACGGGGGTTGCTGACCGGGCTCCAAGTCGATTGCATGGTCGTAGGGCCGGTGTGGAGGTAACTTGTCTGCTTCTGATGGGAGAAAGGCATTAAGGAACTCGTGGTACATGGCGGGTATCATATTCCGGAGATCTGCCCTTTTCATCGGCTACCAGCGCGATGTGTCCCAAGAACTGGGCTTCTGGATCGTCCCAGACCGATTCGTCCATTTCTATGTATTGTTCCTTGTTAGTCAAATATCAGTTCTAATATATCTGCTAAGACTCCTCCAATGTTTTTTAGTCGGCTGAAGGCACTGCTTCTGAACAATAACCTCTGAGTCTCTTATTTTCCCCTTTGGTTTTCCCATAGTGGAGCAGCGCGGAACCAATTGGTACTACCGATAGATACTGAACTTAGTCCACTCTCACTTAATCTTTCCCAACTCGCTTTCCCAAAGGGTGGAGCGACTCGACACCGATTGGTACTGCCGATAGGTACTGAACTTAGTCAACTCTCGCTTAATCTTTCCCAACTCGCTTTCCCAAAGGGTGGAGCGACTCGACACCGATTGGATCTGCCGATAGGTACTGACTTACAACTCTCGCTAATCTTTCCCAACTCGCTTCCCAAAGGGTGGAGCGACTCGACACCGATTGGTACTGCCGATAGGTACTGACTTACCAACTCTCACTTAATCTTTCCCAACTCGCTTCCCAAAGGGTGAGCGACTGACACCGATTGGTACTGCCGAGCAGGTACTGGACTTACAACTCGCTAATCTTTCCCAACTCGCTTCCCAAAGGGTGGAGCGACTGACACCGATTGGTACTGCCGATAGGTACTGGACTTAGTCAACTCTCGCTTAATCTTTCCCAACTCGCTTTCCCAAAGGGTGGAGCGACTCGACACCGATTGGTACTGCCGATAGGTACTGGACTTAGTCAACTCTCGCTTAATAATAATGTGAGTTTTTCATCTATTTAAAGAGGCTGCTCCATCCTTTTTACCCATCAGAAGCCCATAACTGTTCCCTACTCTTCGTCCCCAAGAAACGCCACATGCTTCTTTCTTCTTTCTTTTTCTTGCCGCTTTAATCACGATGGGTTCTTTCCTCCCTTCTGCAAGAGTGATGCATCAGGTGAGATCAAACAGTTGTACTGGGGCTGCTGGCAGAGCGACTTGTTCTCGAGATGCGATATACGCGGAAACTATACACGCCGACGGCGAGGAGTCGCCGATCGATTCGAAGATGCTTTCAGAAAGATAACCCTCGAATTCTGTGACTCCTGCTGACACAATCAAGTCCCTCGGTTGTCACTGACGCGAGCCTTTACTCGGAGGATTTCTTTTTCCCCTTACCCGCTTCTTATCCAGAAAGTTATCGGTCGCTTTGGGAGAAAAACGCTTGTAGCTCAGATATCGCCGGTCGGGAGTTCCAAAAGGCTCGAGATGCTGCGAACGGCAGACGGATTGATTGACGCGCGTTAGAGGTCGACCCAAATCCTATCAACAAGGAGCCGTTCGACAACGGCTAGCCGAGGCATCAAACTTGGAAAGTCAAAGGGTACTTGAGCGGTCTCGACTTGAAACCCCGAAGAAACCCGACCGGTAGATGGCTGCCCCAAAATCCGCAACCGCGCCAATGACATTTAATCTGACCCTTCTACCTGCGTCCAGAATCCGCGTCGCCGATATCTCCTTTCGCGATGCAAAGATAGTCTACGATACTATACGCCTCAAGTCGACGGCACGCCATTGCCCCCTCCTCTACGCCTGGTCGCTACCGCTGGAATTTTGCGGCTGAGAGCAAAGTGGTGACTATAACCTCCAAGCCAGAATCGGGCGCTATAACCCTTCGAAATAAATCCGCTTATAACCCTTCGAGCGAAACTGGGCGCTATAACCCTTTGGAACGCCGTTCGGGAGTTATCCGGAGGTATGAACGTCCCTTCCGTAAGTAAACAATCTCCTTGCTAACGCTCGTATTCCGCAGGTTTGTTTTGGTCCCGCCTTTGCTTTCATCTTCAGAATAGCCCCGCTATGTTGGGGAGGAGGTTGGAATGTATATTATTTATCCCCAATTCTAAATTTCCTTTTCGCAATCTTTACGTGACTTTTCAATTCTGTGAAAAAATAAAGTAATGTATCGTCATGGTCCCTAAAGTAAGGTATCGTCATGATCCCTAGAGTACTGTCCTCTTCTTGTCTCTTCGTTTCTTGCAGCTATGCCTGATTAAACGGCTCTGCAGTTCTGAGCATAGATTTGCTCTTAGAGATCTTAAGACGTTCTCGGGTACCAGGGCAGGGTGTTTCCCTGGGTTTGGTGGGTCTTGAGAACCCCCGAAAGAGAGGGCTGGACTCGTTCCCCTCTCTCTTTTGGTCTCTATCATGCTTTCGTCCTCTTCGAATTGTCTTTCTGAGGAGAAAGACATGATGTGTAATCAGATAGTGACTCTGTTACTCCAGGTGAATCGTGGGAGTAACAATATACTCTGTTCCGGGTTCCACACCGTTCGATACGGGTACTCACTCGTGGAGCTCAAAGCACGGTGGACAACTACTAAGGTAAGAGTTCCGTGATCTTCTCAGTCCACGTCAAGTATGATTCCCTCTCGTTCGATATGACCGACGCGAGTTATTAATGCGATGGCACTCCGCCTGACTTCGACGAAAGATTCAGGTAGAGTACAGAGTCACGAGTCTTCGATTGATGATAACGATCAAGATAGATAGATGAAAGACGAAAGTAAGAACTGCGATCTCGATAAAAGCGCCAAAGTGTTTTCTCGCCAGATAAGATTATTATATTGTTAAGACTCTGATTTCGCCGCTGATGCTGCGCTAGTCAGGAATAGCTCAGATTTATACTCCTCGCCAGAGCGCTGGCGCCACAGAATACGCCATATAGCCTAATCGCGATCTATGAACGCGATCCTCCCAGTCCTTCCATCGATGGCTGCAACGCTTCTCCTCGTTTCTCCTCCTGCTCGCTGGTTGTCTTATCTCCGGGAAGATACTCCACTCACGAGCCGGTGGTATTCCCTCCGATCGCTACGCCGGCTCATATGCCCCGCGGACCCGGCGGAGCGACCGCGTTTGACGCCCGGGGTTAAATCAGGGGTCGAAAACGTGTTTTTTAAGGTGCGATTCCGCAACTCCGCACTTTGGCTCATACTGGCCACACCGAGTCTCGAGGGTGCGGCCCGAGGGTGTTGGCGCATCCGTGATTTGCCTTCTCTTCTTAACACATCTCAATATACCCCTAACAATGGCTCGGTATTTATACCCCTCGCCGTAGCCACGAGGCCTACAGAATATGCCATATAGCCTAATCAGGGATCTATGAATATGATCCTCCAAGTCCTTCCATCGATGGCTGCAATGCTTCTTCTCCCTGTCTCCCGCCGCTGCCTTATCGCCGAAGATACTCCACGCACGAGTCGCCAGATTCCTCCGATCGCTACGCCTTGGCCTCATATGCCCGCGGACCCGGCGGAGACCGCGCGCGACGCCCAAGTTAAATCAATAAAACGTGTTTTTGCGCGCGATTCCGCAACTCCGCAAGACTTTACTTCATACTGGCCACACCGGCCTTGAGGGGCGGCCCGAGTTGGCGACATCCGCGATTTTCTCCTCTTCTTAACACATCTGCACGTTACGATGCTCGTACTGCTTATGCGAATGCTTCATGGCCGAAAAGATCGCTGAGTCAGTTAAAGTGAGTCTCTGAAGTGAGTCTCTGGCGGAGTACATAGACGATTATGCGATCTGGTGCTGCGAGAGAAGGAACATATTGCTCTAGAGGCGTCGGGCGCGGTAATAGTATTACCTGGCACGAGCATTATGCTCTGTCGACACCTGGCGCAGGCACCCTGCGGTGGCAATGCCTGCCACGAGCATTATGCTCTGGCGACGCCTGGCGGGGGCACCTTGCTGTAGTGACGCCCTGAGGACTACCAAAGTTTGCTGATATTTATCAATCTGACCTTTCCTAAATTGTTTTGTTGCAAAGTTCTTTGTCCTCAACCTCGCCCCAATTTTTTTTGTCTACTTTTACGATTGGGCGCACCATAATTGATGTTTCTGATATTTATATTGATTACCAAGATTTTGAATTAATTCGAATACTATGTCAAGTCTATATTAATTTATAATTATGGTTGTTTGATTTTCCTGTCAGGTTTCAGGATGTTACTAAGCGCTGCCTGATAGGATCAAGCGACAATACGGAATGAACCAGTTGCTCGGGCAAGGATAATTTGAACAGAGCCAGCTCCATTTTCTGACAATCTGATTGGTGCCGATCACACCATTAACTAATCAGATAACCAAAATATAGATCTGGCTCCATTTGCGCAAAGTCTCTATTATCTTGGTTCTTTTCGTAGTAAACGAGGTCATGGTCACCTGACTGTATCGTCGCGTCTTCCCTTCCGTCCTTCACTCCCCGATACTGCCGGTTCCTGCTAATATTTTACACCTGGAAGGTCACCATTCTTTGCAACTGTTTTCTTCTATTTCACCTTATATGACATATCAAACCCAAATCCTTCAATTGTAACTCACGACCCACTCCAGACATCTTCGCACTGAATTTTTCGCTCCTGAGCTCTCTCTTCATCAACATGCCGGCTCGTTCCTTACCTAGGAAACGCCGGCTTGTAATCGACTCCTCTGAAGATGAGCAGGCATCCCCGCCACTGAAGTCTCCGAGAAGATTTTCTCCTCCAGCATCCCGCACAACGCGCTCGGTCCCTAATACCTCTCATAGCTCCACCCAGGTTTTTAATCGTAGAGAACTGTTCTCATCCCAGTCCAAACGAGCAACACCTAGACCAACTCAAGCAAACTCGTTAAACAACACTTCTGAGAACCCTAAACTTAAACAAATACAATCCTCTCCAAGCGATGTCTCTACGAAGATTAAACCTCTTCAATCTTATTTTCCCATTTCTCAATCTCTGTTGTCCTCCTCATCAAACCTACCGACCAGATTGCCACCATCCTCGCAACATGAGGATCTCAATGACTTGATTGAGGATTGTTTTTCTGACACCGACACAGCATTGGGCAAAGAGGCTGACCTACTGTCAAGTGAGGGCAGTACTGCCCAGAGATTTCAACCTACATCAGAAGCCAGAGGTCACAGTCGTGAGCCATCAACAGGCACTGGAGGTCTTCGAACTAAGCAACAGGGAGAGGCCCCGAGTGATAGACGAGGAAGCATTCGAGAACTAAGAAATACCAAAACTCTGACTATAACCCCCCCGGATGTTGCCAAGACCAAAACTGTTGGTATTCATACCCTTGGTGGAGCAGCCCTTCTAATAACAGTAGTACTGGTGCTAATCTTAAAAATGCAGCGATTGATCCTCGTCCTTGGCCGGAACGCTTTGCACCACAGTCGAGCAATAATCTTGCTGTGAATCCAAGGAAGGTTTCTGAGGTTCGATCATGGCTTAGCCACGTATTTGACGGCTTTTCTAGACAGAGGTTGTTGGTACTGAAGGGCTCAGCGGGTGTTGGGAAGACTGCCACGATCACCGCCTTATCAAAAGAGCTGGGATTCAAAGTGCTGGAATGGGGTAATCCTAGCAACGCCGTTCGCTTTCGAGAAGAGGGGGAATTCAGCATAGGACTGGCAGGTATTTTCGAGGAATTTGTAGAAAGGGCATCAAAATTCGGAAGCCTGGATTTAGTTTCAACCTCGAGTTTTACTGGAACGGAACCCGAAAAGCAATCGCTTCCTGATGACAATACTAAAAAGGTCATATTAATTGAAGATTTTCCAAACACCCTTTTTACCTCCTCTCAAGCACCTTTGGTTTCCTTTAGGCACTCGATCAAGTCATTTCTTGCTGCCCCAGTTCCAGCGCATGCTACACTACCACCTTTGATACTTATAATATCCGAAAGTGCCGCCGTTGCCGGACCTGGTGCCTTTACTGCCCATCGTCTACTATCCCCGGAAATCCTTCGCCATCCGCTTGTCACCTCCATCACCTTCAACAAGGTCGCTCCTACATTTATGCTCAAAGCTCTCTTCGACGTATTGGCTCAAGAATCATGCGACTCTGGACGCAAGCTTCGACCTAGTAAGCCCTTGATGGAGGCACTGACAACTAGTGGAGACGTCAGAAGTGCAATCATGAGCCTAGAATTCCTGGCAATAAATGGAGAATTAGGTGCATTCTCTGAGGAGGCGACATCTAGATCCAAGCGTCGACAAAAGCTGGGCGATGGTGAGCTCACAGATCGTGAGCGAAGAATATTGACGGGCGTTACTCAGAGGGAATCAAGTTTTGGGATTTTTCATGCTGTTGGGAAGGTAGTTCACAATAAAAGTAAGGATTTGTAATGTTATCTATCTCCGTGACCCCAGGCTAATAAGTTAGCTAGGATATGGGGACGACACAGAGGATGTCTATGTCGCACCTCCATCAAAACCCCCCTTGAGTATTCATCCATACAACTCTAGAGCTAGTAGAGTAGACATCAACAACTTAATAGATGAAGCGGGTACCGACCCTCAGACTTTAATATCTGCCCTACATGAAAACTATCTCGGCTCTTGTAATTTTCTTGGCGGCATTTCACGACAGACCCACTCACTCGAAGATCTTCTTGACTGTATCAACCACTGCATAGGGGACTTAAGCGACAGTGATATTTTAACATCATCGCGAGCATATCATAAGAATCTCGGTACATGGAACACAGGTGGTTACCATGAAGCATTTGATCCCTTTATAAGTACAACGGGGATAAGGCAGGATGATATCTCCTTCCAGGTCGCAGTTCGAGGCTTAACTATGGCATTGCCATCACCTGTCAAACGGGATTTTAAGGACAACAAAATATTTTATCCTACCGGTCTAAAATTATGGAAAACCAAGGAGAGAATTGAAGGTGTGGTGGATCTTGTTGCTGATAAGCTCTCCCGACTCGACGGCTATGATAACCATGGAGCTCTCGGAAATCGAAAAGTAGATTTGGTTCTGGAAACATTACCGTACCTCAAGGCGATTATGTGGGGACAACAAAGGAAAGCAGCCGAGAAGAGTTCATTTGGCATGAAATTGTTCGAAATGACCGGCAGATCAGGCGGGGGCCTCATGCGAGATTTAGAGAAGGTTACTGTTTTGAAAGGCATCGGTGGGCCAAGCGATGATTTGCCTGATGAGGAACCAAACGAAGCACTAGACGAACTAGAAGCCGCTGAAGAAGGAAGAACGGGGCTTGTGACTTCCTATCAGGAAATTATCGACGGTAGGAATCAGAGGGATGAGGGAGCTACCGATCAATTGGACGCAGTGACGATCGAAAGCTTGATATTATCTGATGATGATATTGTGGACGATTGGTAGGTATGTTGTGATGTACCCTGGTCAGGATTTATGTCTTTGGTGCACTTGTATTTGCATTTATATTTTCATGCCCAGGGATCCTCCGTCTGTGAGATTGTACTATATTCAGACGTGAATAGGGCTTGTAAGATAGCGAGTGATATATCAAGATGTAGATATATTCATTGATTATAGTCGATGTACAATTTTGTTTCTTTTTCGACACATGGTGTACGGGTTTCACCATTAATGTGAAGAACTCTGCTTCATTGGTTGAAAATGCAGGGATTTTATATTGGAGCCACGAATGGCAACCAATTATCATCAATCACACCGACCTTAGCGCACCCAATTTGTATGGGGTAAAAAGTCTATATATCTTTGCTAAAAATACAAAAAAGTAACTGCAGAATAGCGCTGGCTCCCAGTTTCCTCTAGATAATATTGTGAGCCCATAAGCCCTTGTGGAGAGTGTTTTCTGATAAGCTGGGTGCAAACAACAGTCAAATTTCTGGCGCCAAGTATCATTTTCTACAGCTTCAACCAATCATACGCCAAAAAGTGCTCCTCAGACTAACCCATAGCCCCCGGTACATTTGGCGCTCCCTCCCCTTCTCTCCCCACATGCTCTAGAAACGCGGAATGGTGTTACAATGGCATTTAATTGTCACATGCTCAAATCATGATACTTGCAATACTAATTTTATTTCGCTATTAGAGTATTTTAGCTGCGCGAGTTGAACAGAAAGTCGAGCAGGTTGGACAGAATGTCTAGCTGTTTTCGGAAGAGACTTGCAGTCGTTCAACCAATAAGATGTGCAGGACTTTTTGTCGAAGTGCTCGACTTTCTGTCCAACTCGCGCAGCTAAAATACTCTATTGCAACAACTAGAACATCCACAAGGGCAATCACCCACCAGGACCTATCTCGTAACCTCTCCACCTCGGATTGCAACAATACATGTTGATACCCCAACGCTACTTGAAAACATAAAAAATTACTATATTAACTCTTCTCGAAGACTGGTCACACAGGACGTTGAAATTTCCCTATTTGGTTATTTATTCGTCTTGAACACGCCCCCTAGTCCTCCTCATACTTGCAGGAAAAGGTAACTTCGACGTCCTGTGTGGCCGGCCACTAAGAGGTATTAGGCTCCGTTTGGATTTACCCCGGTTTATTTCCCCGCTTTTTTACTCCTATAGAAAATTCCAATAAATGGAAAGTGGCAATAAATCAATCTGTTTGATTATCAGTTTGACTTTGCCTGAAAGGCCTAGTTTAAAAATAGTAACAAATTTCTTTCTTTTAGCTAGGTAGTGGAGGCGGATGAGTGCGAGCTTGCTGAATGCCCTTCACTGGGTGTGGCCAGGAGTTAGCAGGGTAGTTCTAGGGTTGTGGTATTGCCATAGACTAAGGTCTGCATGCAATAAATGAGTGAAACAAAAAAAAAATAAGAACAAAATTCTTTTGACTTTTTATATTCAGGTTGTTTGTCATAAAAAGGTGCGATAGTTGTACTCACTCTGCCAAGATTAAATTGCCGCTTGCTTAATATTTTACCACCAAATCGTACCGAATTGGGGTCGATCGGCGACATTTTAATTCTGGCACCACGAGTACTGGGAAACCCCAAATATTAAAGCTGTTCCCATATTGTCTACCAGCCCCGGGTCGCATACACATTATGTGACGTCCCGTTCGGGCAATGCCTATTACTAGTAACAGTTAGGTCACATACACGCATACCTAAGTGGGTAATTACGATTTCCTAATTATAACTTGGTAATCACTTTATGTGTGTAGTAGAAAAGAGCTGTAAAATCATGTGAGAAGCCAATTCCAGTCCACCTTTCAAGATTGGCCTCCAGAGCTGACTGTTTCTTTACGGATTTATTCCTTTTATTGCGGTTTTCCAAACACCCAGTTTATCTTTCTTCCTACAGAAGTTAACCAATAAGCCAGGTCATCCAGACGCCGGAGCATTGCCATTGAATAGGTGAGATACACAAGATGAGGATTGTGGTTACAATAAGCATTCTTCTGAAAGGAGCATAAGCACTGTCGAGAGCTCGGCAGCGGATATGATATTGTCCTTTCGTTTGCCGATGTTACCCACCGCGCGCATAATAGAGGCTCGTAATTTTAGTGAAAGATAAATTGATAAGAGAGCTATGATCAAACCTCACTCTCTTGGCACCAAATTTCGTGTGGCAGCGTTTTTTGGCAGACGATCAAAGGGATGGGAATACCTATACACATATTGGTTAGGATAATTAAAGAGATTTTGTGCTTAATATAACAATGACCACAGCACGGAAGGCTACTAGCGCATCAACATTTGCTATCTATATGCGAGTTCTATATAACTTTAACTCGATTTGGGAGAACAATAGTAATTTGTGCGCGCGTGATATATCATGAAGGTGAAAGCTTAGAACGAGTGATAGGCTATGTCTATGTATTGTTTGCGTATCTAATCAATATAGTATGAAAAAACGGGATGGAATCACTACGTAGGACTACGAACACCGAACCAAACCGGTACTGTAGGAAGAATACTGTACCAATAGCGTAACGACGAGAATACCATAGTGGTCCCACCCCCCTTTTTGGTACTGTACATACAGACACAAATTTCACTCATTCATTTTTACCTTGAACTTATAATCATCTCGCTTACAGGTTGGTCACCTTCCACCCACATCAACTCTTTTTAAATTTGTAGTAGTTCGCACATTGTAAGGTCACGGCTTTAAGTTCAGTGCAGGCTCGGCGTCTTGGCATCAATTATGGCCATAGAATACCACGTTTGCGTAATTCTGAGCAGGTCTTACCGAGCCATGTGGTTATAAAATGAGATAAGTGATTTCACATAGTAGACTATTAGACATTCTATTACACGATCGGTTGATGGCGGCAGTTCTGAAAAGAAAAGGTGGTATCATACGTATACGTCTAGAGCTAGTAGTGGCAGAAGTATGTGCTTTATTTAGGGGCGCTTAATTAAGTAGCTTAGGAACAAGATCGATATCAATCTACCACAGCCGTTTCTACTCATTCCTAGTCATGAGATCCACCGCCCGATACATACTTAAATTATCTATTTTTATCAACCAGACCGTAAAAGTAAAGAAATGTCTCAGTTGCGTTAATTCCATTAATATCATTTCTAGCGTGTAAGTTCATGGTATATGCTGGGAGACACATATAGTAAAGAAATATTTGCCCTCTAGATGTCCCTTGTTGCGCGGCTTGGATTTACCTGGATTATGACCAGGTATCATTGATCGAGTGATACTTAATGATCACGCGCAGCCACGACCATGCGTGTGTGTTACCCTCTCCAATGAGCTCCGGTGGCGCAGCGCTAATATATATGCATTACAGTGGCTCACCTAGTGACGGCGGACCCTGTCTGATGGTTGTGCCCGTGGTAATTTACTCTTGGCGTCCTAAACTGAACTCTGCTATTGGCCTCAAATCCCTGACCGCCATCAGACAGGATCCGCCTTCACCCCGTGAGTGACTGTACTCACCCGTTCATTAAATGGTCGGAATTTTGTGTGGGGATTTGGTTGCAACGACATCCGACGATTTAATGAACGCGAGTATACATGTATTAATATTAATAGTGTTACCTTAGTATGCAGATCTGGCGATGCTATCCCTTGGACGGATGAAATTGTCAAACTCGCAGCCTGGACCGTGCACGCACTGAGTTGGGTATATCCGTTGCTCTTAATGGTTGATAATAGCCATAAAGCCAATCAAAAATAAGTGTTAGATACCTGCTTGGGCTAGTATTAGCTCAAGCAGGCAAGCTGCGAATTTGACAGTTTCACTCGTCCAAGGGATAACACGGGAATTATATATTTATACGTGAGATCCATTAGTTTGCAAGAGAGATACGAGAGATACCATTATCCGTAAAGCCACATTAATTTGCTTTTCTACTGTCTTTTGAGGTTTAGAATATTTCATAGCTTAGCGATGTTTAGTAGTACAGATGATGTTTCACACTGGTAGCTGATCTATGTGCCTACAATTAGGAGCGTTTACATGTATCTACATGTAGTAAAGAATCGACTAAGTACTTGAGCAGATGGCGTCAAGGGTATGTACGAGTACATAGTATCTATGCGTAATCAACTACTTCAATACAAATTAACCATGGAAATCGTGAATTAGGTTCGCGCGCGTTACTAGAGAAACAGATCAGGTTTCAGGGTTTTGATATATAGTATATCCACAGATCACCTAAAAATCTATGTGTCATGACAGCTATTCTGGATAATGGGTCCCTCGAACCGCGTGGTGCACATAACTTGGGCTAATACAGTGGATGCTAAGGGTTATGCGTTGTGATCAATTAACCAAGCCACCTGCAGATTTAGTTGAGAGTCAACGCTCTAGCTCTATGCCTTATTTATTCTGTAGATCAACATTATAGAATGGAGAAAGTAGGAATAATATATATATATCTAACGTATTTACGGAATGAGATACTACTGACTACATATACATGCAGACTTGCTATCTATATCCCTGCAACACTACACCCTAGTATCCATGGCATTGCCCCAGACGTAGTCCATGACACATCTTTTTACCTCGCTGTGAATCCCAAGACTGAGAGCATGTGCCAAATATTATTGCCAGTTTCTTCGGCATAATAAAAATCTTACTGATATCGCTAAATCTAACGAAATGTTAAGAGCCCGCTAGCGCCTACATAGGCGGTCATGGTTCTAGTAATGCACGTGCACGCCTAGGTACAATAATGTCTCAAAATCAACATATTCTACATTGGCTCACAGTAGCAGTAACATTAACAGTTTAATGTGCCCCACGATTCGATTCGGTTTGACTTGGGCCCTTAAATCTAACCAATTATCAATTGTCGGTCTTAATTTAAAACAATGATTTTATTTTATTTATTCATCGAAAGCCTAGGGAATCAATTCAAATCTAAATCATACTCCCTAGGCCCTGCACTAGAGGACTCTTTACTGGATTGGGATCCAGATATTTCCTGAGACTAGCTTTTCCCTGAAAGGTGTCTCAGGCCTATACATGATTATGATTTGATTGTGAGAGTTGGATCAAATCCAGATCAAATCAGTAAATCGATTCGAACCATGATTGTAAGTTGTAGCACACACTAGACTCACCAGACATTCACACACCATAAAGTTGTCGAGCTCGAGCTCCTTTCCTGATTATTTAGAGGTGAGGGTTGTGTGATATGGCGCGTACCAATAATACGTAAAAATTAGGGAAATTTCATTCTGTGCATATGCCCGTTAAGTCGAGTGAAGTAATCTTAAGCAAAGCGCTACAGCACAAGTTATCACACATGAAACTCTTATTTTTTTTGACTTTTGTGTACGGTGTATCCATAACAATATATAGCTGCGCATGCGAGCATCGTTACTGTTTTCATTATAGCTTCAAGCCACATGGATTCGAACATTTTAAAATTAGAATACCCCCATGTTAACACGACGAAGAAATGGCCGTCTTTCTAGAAGTAATTGTGGAAGGCCGTGGCGAAACTAAGGAGCAGGGGCATGCCGATATTAAAAGCAAGGACAGCCTCTTACATCAGTGCACAACATCAGGTCCAGAAACTAGTTTAGGTAGAAACTACATGTAGGCGATGAGACCATCAAGCTGCAGAGGGATGTAACAGAGTTACTTTGTACCCATATACGAGAGAATATATAGTGGCCCGTTGCTAACCAGCCTAAATAAGGGTGCAATGTTCCATCGTAACCAGTTGGTTGGTTGGAGCTAGCCCATGCTTCATAGATTCTCACTTGTTATCTGACCACCACTAAAACAAACATGGACGTGCTAGTGGAAAGCCATGTTTTATCTATCTCTACAGTTTCCGTGGATACATGAAGTACTCCTTAGGCTACGTGTATATGCAAGCTTACATGTAATCCTAGACTGTTTGTCGCCACGGTGTCGGTCCCTTGACTCTAAGTAATCGTAACTACATGTACATGTACTTGAGGAAATTGCGCAAGTAAAAAGGTATAGTACCGGATAATATACCTCTTGTTTATATCTCTTGTTTTGGTAGAAGTCCACACACCTAATATCATTTTTTTGAGAAAAAAACGTCCTGTATTATCCGCGGCAACGGATTTATCTCTTTGCCTGCTAGAACGGCATAGATACAGGACATATGTGCATGTACGCCGTGTATAGTAGAGTGCATGTGTAGTATGTAGATACATGTAGGTATTGCCATACATACATGTACTCTTCAATCTACAGCCATCCCAATCCAGGACGTACGTACATCATGCAGATGTATCTGCTACTGTAGATGTACGGTGTCCACGCACCTGATAGCAGGTTGATAAATGGGGCGGCCTAGAGTTACCACCCTACCATAAGTGGCGCTTTGAACTCAAATCAAGTGGGGAGGTATCTTGGTGAACCGGAGAATTGCTATGTACGCGTTGATATGCCTGCATGACATCTAAGTCTGATATCTCTAGGCATGCGCTTGGCGGGTTTCGACGCATCTATGAGCGTGTGTGGAATCCTACGTCTCCCAATATGAATCTACAAAATCCCGGTGTTTGCAACGGGAGTGGCCGAGACAGATTTGCGTACGCCTGTTAGAGACATGGACATGAATTGCAACATTTTTTGCAGGGCTAGTGCGTACATAGAGGAGGGTGCTTGGAATGGGTTCCACTGTCAACCTGTAGCTTTACTTTTTTGCCTTGGACTACCCAAGTGCACAGATATCTACTCTGCATCCGCTTGCACTCACGTCTCCTCATCGACTACTGAATCTAGATGTTCATCTAACTTCCACCGTGTTTTATTGGTGGTGTCCTCTCTCCATCATCTGTACCTACATGTGCTTCTGGAACTAAGGGTGCATCCCATTTACTAAGAAGACGGAGGAGAAGAGGATCGGACACGTTTTTACCATACGCAATCAGCACCTGCATTTCACATTTGCTGTTGCCTCATTTCAAGGATGTCTCGCAGCGGCGCGTCCTTCCCTTCCTTCTTTTCTTCTTTCCTTCCGTCGCACTTCCAGAAGGGTTTCACCGTACCCACCCCCGCCCCTGGAACATTGGCTGAAAGCCATCATCCATCAGAAAAGAAAAGTAAAGGTAAACTTTGGGGCAACGACGAACCGGGACAACAGATTTCAGCCAACCAAGTGATTGCATATCAGCCTGAGCGACTGACAAAGATTCTTGTTCGTCGTTCAAGCCTACCCGCATACGAACCAGAAAATGCTGTTACTAAAGTCAAGGATTGTTTGTATGGCAGAACGTTGCCACTCCATATAATCCTTGACTTTGTCGCTCGCATTTCTGGTTCTTACCCTTGTAGGCGAGTACTAGGAGAGGCTGACGCCTGCTCCCATTCCATCCATCTTCACTGATTGTGACAGCTGCAAGCAATGTCTCGGACTTGGCAGAGCAAGGGGCAAAATAAATGAAAATCTCTAGTTTGGTCATTAACCATCATGTGCTTCTAGAGGAAGGGAAACGGCCGTCTCAGGCCTCATCTAGCACCCCTCCGGTGGCTCGTCCCTATACATAGAAACAATAGTGTTGAATTGATTCGGGCCGTTATCCTCTTACAAAAATAACCTTAAAGGTGTGCGACGTTTTACAGTAAGCACAGTGCCACCTTCAAATCATGAAGAGGCTAGGGCAATTATTAATGTTATTGGCAATGATTTAGTGGTTAGCATGAGTGGCGACAATCATACAAAGTGATTCACATCGATTTGGCCGTCATTGATATCATCTTTGTCGTCGTTGTTCTGGACTTGCATATGTTCGTCGCAATAGTTGCCTTCTGCGCAGAGAGTATCCTTGAAGCCGTTATGCGAATTACCTCCTCTACTTCCACGCATGCCCCTCACAGTTGGTTCAATCTCAGTGTCAGGCATACGAGGTGATTAGACGAATGTTTAATTTCCGAGGTTCACGTCTAGTAAGCATATCATTTGACCAGGGCCAGGATCATCACACGCTGCGGTGGAAAGTTGTTCTAGAAGGGCGGTAGAAGAAAGGGAGGTGTGTTAGAAGAGTATCGTTGTGAAACAGTGGAGAATAGTCTGAGTGCTGACTTACCCAAAGCTTGAATGTTTTTGTTTTATTTAGGCAGTTCCACGAAGGAAGCCATCCTAAGAAACAAATGGGTTAGGTATGTACATGTATTTTTTTTTTGTTTAACTCATTAAAGGTATGTACATACATGTAACTAACCTAGATTTACTTCTTTTGACTCTTATTGACTTTCCTTTTCTACTCCGGTGTTGCAAGAGGTTTCGTACCTTGGTAGTTACACTCCAACTCTTACCAACATCCTTGATGCCAGTTTTTCGAATATGGAGAGTGTAACATACTCGATTCTCTTACTTTCATCCTCTCGGATAGAAGGGCCCCAAGCCATTCCAGAATATCCCAAGCATGAAAAGCAGACTGCTAGTTGTTTTATCTTGCCTGAACCAGGGGAAAGCTACCGATACACACATTGCCGTATCTAGAGCGAGCAGAGCTGAAGTTGGGACGCCTCCAAGGGCTCTTAATTTCATGATGTTTCCGGACACGACTGCTATTGCATACCATACAAAAAAGCGCGAAACCCACCTTTTCGTATGTCATGCAATAGCAGTCGTGTTCGGAAACGCTATGAAATTAAGAGTAGCAGATCCTTATTACTATTTTAATCACTACTCCACATGATTTCTGCACCGCTTAACTTTGGGGACAGGGTAAAGGGCTGGGAGTCTGCCTTTCCTATTTGTTTAAGTCTTGATTGATGTTGCGATGTCCCAATTTCTATCCACCCGGCGTTAAACTAATGATCTACTATCTTCGGTGAATTTCCATGATACTCAGCCCTTCTGTAGTCTCAGATTCTGGAAAACCTCCTAGATCGATAATCGATTACCGGGAGATCTCGATATCATGTGTACGAGTGGTTGTGTGTGTTACTGTTACTATAGGGTTCGTTTCGGATTCTTCCTTTACCTTCTGAATATCGGTCGTATCTAGACCATGGCGTCACACACTGCGGTTGTCGTGCGTGTCTCGTTTGCACGAGCCACGCTCATGCTGGTGACGAAAGAGGAGGGGTGGTGGTCGACATAGTTTTTTTTCTTCTTCCTTGTTATCGCTTCAAGCCCGAAGTGAACTTGTGCGGTGTGTGGATGCGGGGAATGTCAGGTTATCCTCAGCCACTGCGAGGGGAAATTTCCTTTTCGTGTTGTAACCGCCCGGTCTTTTGAGTCCTCAGCCTCTGCCACCGACTCTGGCAATTCGTTCGCTAATTTAACCACGACGTATCATGCAAGGAACTGGCACAACACAGCCGTGATCAGTGTCAAGTTCTCGGTAGCGATACTGGAAGCTTCGAATATTCGCATGGCAGTTAGAAGCGGATGTAGGGAGGATGCTATGCTGTTCCCGGGTTTAGGCTGAGGAGCCGATATCTCTTTCTATTGCGAGAGAAGCGTTTCGAGATAGCTACATTATGTTACTATTATTATGATTCCTATACTACTTCGTACATGTAGCTTTAGTAGATGCAAGTGTATCTATTATTGTATTTACATGTATTTGCCCTTTCGCAACAACTTTCCGGTCTGGCCCGGCGGCGATCCCCTGTTAATAGAACACAGGCATCGGATATGACAGTAAAGTACCTACTGTTGTGTAGAAGGGCTATTGCGCATATTCGCCGCAAATAATTAGGCGCTGCCGCTTGATTGACCACCGCTTCCCGACAGCTTGGAACGCATGAGTTAGGGAAAGGGAGGGAAGCGGGAGGGGGATGGTTGGGTTCCAAGCCTGTGGGGGTAAATGGAGAAGACCCGCGGCCCTTTGATTGCTTCTCGCATGTGTTTCTTAATCCGTTAATCCGTGGGGCGTATGTGTGCGTGTGTGCGTGTGGTGAAATCATGACTTGACGTTGAACAAGATCCCGGAGTGTGAAAAGGTGGAGCGCAGACATGGTATGGTGCGGACTGCCACTTAGCAGGTGGGTTTGAACAAGGGGTTTCAATATGTTTCAGCGTTCCATTCGAGTAATGTCGGTCAACCGAGGCTCTTTACAATTCGTGGTAAACGAGGAGTATTACGAGCATTGGACTCACGGGTAGAACGTACATACATGTATTTTCAACCGTATGGACGCAAGTGCCTAGGATAATTATAAGTGTTTAACTTACTGTAGAAAAGCAGCAATTCTCTGTAGGCACTTTGAATCGTCGATCCCTCATGGCAGATCAGTAGGACCCAACCTACTCTAGTCAAATTTAGTAATGCTAGTCTGATGGAGACCGAATGATTACATGTACCTATTGGGGCTCTACTAATGCATGAGAGTAATAATACGGCCCAATCAGTACAGCACGGTATCTCCCGGACGCAGCAGACAATGGCGAAATCTCTCTCATGCATGAGGCCCAATCATATCCATCTCAATCATGTGACTTTCAACTTCACAACAACGGTGACGATGCGGGGCGGTTTGCCTTAATAGTTCAGACACATACAATGTCAGCCAAAAGAGCCATTGAACTAAATACACTGGTGTTAATTGTAAAGGACTCCTGTCTGTGAGCTGCTTGTAGGCTTGATATCACGTGACTACCCAAGCCAATGCCCAGCCAGACTCATGCACGAGAGGGATTTCACCAGTGTCCGGTGCGTCCGGGAGATAGTTGAGCAAAACTCAACATGTAGAGCACATGTATGTACGTAGATGTGACGGGTGTAGATCACGATCAGGTGTTGAGGCTCTGCGCAGGGATCCTGTGTCCATGCATGGATTGGTGACTGTTAACCCGCAGCAACACGCAGCACTCACACGCAGCAGCGGGGTTCACATCGTGGCTTATGAGTCTTCGCTTTCCTCCGTGGGGGGCTCTATCACTAAGCAGTACTAAGTGCAGACAGCACCACCACACAAACAACGATGTGAGGGCCTGTACCTGTACCGGAGCCAGTCAAACATGTAGTAGTAGTGGTTCCCATTCGACTTCACCCCTCCCCCCTTCCTCACCCGCCATTTGATCCATATATCTATTCATACATTATGTACTGCCCTCTTGGGCCCTCTTGGGCAATGCACTCTATATGTTGAAAAGGACTACTCGAGCCCACATTCTACTATCCCAGACCAAATTTGGGGCATTTCTTTTTTATAGATATCATCTATGATATCAACACATTATCCGAGCATCTGCCCGTCCATACTGCACGTGTAAGTTGGTTCTGTTTCCGGTTTGTCAGTTTAATTCCAGCGGCTTCTGCGGTAAATGGCTTGTATTTGGTCGCGTTAAAATAAGGAGCGCCTTTGACCCGCGCAATTCTGTAACCCATAGCCGCTAGTTCAAACTGAAAAATGAAAGAGATATCGAGCCCCAGGGCCCTCGGGGCAAAAACCACACGATTCCCTGGACAATTTGAACGACAGTGCGGTAAGTAGGTGCAGGGGCAGAAAATACTATTCGGTATCACGGAGGTGTTGGTCACTCGTGGATCTTGGCCACAAGAAAAGTGCGTTTTGAGAACAAAAGGCGAGCCCGAAAGCCGTAAAACGCACGCCTCTATCGGACGTTTGACTACCTTCTGTTGATTTCGTAGCAGCAACGACCTTCAAGTTTTCACTTTCGGGGGCTCTTTTGGATGACAGCATGATATTCCGTTCTCTAGTCCCTTCGGTTCACTTGGGAGAACTACATGTATAGTACATGTAATGATATGCGCTGCGCTGCCCCAGCCTGAACGGGGAATGTTATTGGCCAACTGCAAGACAGGGGTAGTCGCTAGGCAACAGCCCCACTGCACGTTACAATATGGGAAGCTGTGCGCCTAGGAAGGTTGAACTGCCCTCCACAGAAACAGTCTCCCATCGCTCTCTTTCACGAAGCCTCCTCAGAGAGGGCTCAGTCAGAACTCAATTCACCCATTGCGCATATTGCAGAGGGAGTCGTCCAAATTGCCGAATCATCATTGGCCGAACTTCCCCTTACCTTTCCCCTTCTTTCTTGCTACTTACTTACTTTTATGATGGCATCTCCAACCGGAGCCCCAGTTGGCTGGTTTCTCCCATTCTTATTTCATCTCATTGCCCCCTCTATTCAATGTGATTTTCCGTTCTTTAGAATAGTCGGGAAGCAAGCAGTATCATATCATATATCAGTTGTGTTGCGTCCTGTACAATATTTCTGATCCCGAGAGGTTGCTGTGCAAGCGAGTGATCTGTCCGTGTCTGTTCTTGGTGTTAAAGAGAGTCAGTACCCATTTTTATCAGCCTTGCCGCCATCCCTACATACTTACCTTACCTACATACAAGAATTCTATTTCTTCTTTCTTTTCATTTTTCCCTCTTTAACCTTCAGCTCCCTTCAGCGACGAGTAAAAAAAGACAAGAAGGGAAGATCGACCAACAGGGAAAAATCGGGGGCCATCATCGATATCCATCACTTACGGCCGCAACTTTTTATTCGGTTTCAGTTATTTGCTACTACCGAATCATCCACACCAAGCTGGGATACCCACACAGATTCCACAGAGCCTCAATTATTACTAGCCGCAGGTCAGCTATAACCAACCCTCATCCACCCTACTACTTAGCGAGCCAAAGGACCCTCCATCGAAGACCAAAAAAATAATCATTCTCGATCTTTGGAAATTCGCCAAAGCATTACGACTCTTTTCTCAGAAAAGCAATTTTCCCTACATCATCCCCCTCCGTGACTCGAACAGCTCCTACATCCTATCCTATACGTAAGGAATCTCTTAGCTATACGCCAGCTTTTTTAGTAATGGGATTCCCAAATACACGACAGCAAAGCAGAAAATCAAGAGGAGTAAAAGACCAGGAGGGCACCAGGTATGTGTTTATGTCTTGCTGTTTATTTGCTCCACTTTAGATCCAAGTTATTGCTGTTTGTTGCGCACACAACCCACGCAATCCGTATACTCAACGGTGCGCACTCACGTACGTGCACACCTGTATATCGTCACCCCGCCCATGGCCCACCCCACCTATTCTTCGGAGAGGGAAGAGGAGACTTTTTGTTCTTTTTGATGTTTTTACGAACTTCTCTTTTTTTATGTCCTTTATTTATTCACTTGGTTGTCACTGGCTACAGTACAAGTAGCTGACAAGATCCTCTACAAATTAGTAGAAACACATTATCCTCACACCCTAGGTCTACTATAGTAGCTCCTGGACCCTCAAAAATATCACAGTGTGTTTCCCTTTCCATATCTCTCATTATACCAATTCTACCGACTGGCTACCTATCGAGCATGTGTTTGATTAATCTATTTCACTTAATCTGTTTTTCCACTCCCATATCATGATGGCTTGGTCCTTCGCACCTCGCACAGCCCTACCATCTACTACTCTTTTTGCCCAAGAACATAAATAAGCTAACACAGCCTTCCTGCAGAGACCAAAAGAAAGTTTCTTACCGGCAACGAAATTTCGACATGTCCACTCCTCGTAGTGCATCGCCCGTTCCACGATTAGCTCTGCAGATACCAGACCCGCAAGAGCAGCACCCGGCGGTAGCTTCCACAATGGAGATACACAAGCGACATACCGTTCCCTATCCCTCTCCAAGTTCGTCTCCCAACACTCTCCCGCCCGCGCCGGCTCGATCATACACGCATCCGGTTGGAAAGGACATCGAGAAACATCAACAGAGATACATGAACCGCATGCAGTCCAAGCTAGAACCACATCTCAAGACTCTTGATCAAGCCCAGAGGATGTCTAAGGAACCCCAAAAGGAATCCGGACCAGAAGACGAACCAGTGCCTACTTTTTTCATCAGCCCTGGAGCCAGCAATTACCCCGATGACAGTGCCATGTTACACGAGGAATTCGTTGCCATTGGTGACTTGCAAGATCAAGACCTGGATTACATTATGAGGGCTTCTGGGATTCAAACAGCAGAGTATATGCCGGGCCCAGAGGAACCCATCCAAGAGCCTGCCCAGAAACCCCTAGTTACAGTGGACAGCCCGAGCGAACATCAACAGATGTCGCTACATCCCCAGTCAGGAACTACTCAAGGACTTCTTGTTGCCCCGGTAGTGCAGGGTCCAATCAGCGACTCTGGGGTTGGGTCTACTATGGGTAGTCCTGGAACGCTTGCCTCAAACTACGCCAATGCAGGACTACAAAGTTTTGCTACCGCTGGGTCGGTAACAAGGGCGCTTTCAGGGCATGCAAGGAAGATTTCGGCTACTTCTTCGCTAGAGACTGAAGCTGGCTTAGGGAATGGAAGCCTTATGGGCCGACCAAGCCTCGTCCCGGAGTCCGGCTCGTCTTACACAGTGGTATCTTGCCAAGAGCTCACTCCACCGAGCTCGGCAACTCTCTCTCCAAAATCTTTCCTTGCTACCCAACCAGAGTTAAGCAGGGCAATGATGGACCTCGAAAGCATTCATGCGATCGAGAGGCATTTGATTAGTCCCATGGTGGATAATCCTGAGTTTGCTGGATTAAAGAAGGTCCTCTCCTGCGCGAAGGAAAGAATGTATCAAGGGCAAATTCGGTGCTTGAGAGATGTGGAGAAATACATCATGAATATGGTTAATGTAGATACATCCCTATGTACTCCTTTTTTGGCAGGTTCAACGCTAACTATCCGGTGCAGAAAATGAGCCCAAACGTTCCACCTAAAAGCTTCTTTAATACTCTCTTCAGTGGGATTCAGAATGCCTACCCTGATGTTCTTGAGAAAGACCGCGTCCGGGAGAATGACACTCCGTACACAAAGAATTATTTTTTGGATCAGCTTGCCCTGGTATCAGGAGGCGCCATGCATTATTCTAATCCCCAACACCGAGTATCTAAGCGAAGGTTATCGGCTGATGCCGATGAATCTGTCATTAAAAGACTAGCGGTCACTCCTACCAGTTTCAACGCACAAGGACCGTTTGTCAGGCCAGTTGCGAAGCTCAGGCAAAACGATACATCCAAACAACAGCTTGGAATTCTTACCCAGGCTCCTCCTGAGGTTTACAATTCCTGCCAATTGGTTGGCCATCCTCAGATTCATATAGGCAACAATTCCACTTTCCAGTTCGACGAGAACACGGGAAACACCACCGCCCAAAGTCAATCCTGCGATGTTCGGGCATATTATGAGCCTACTATATCGCAGCCATGGCAATCTAGTGGTCAATTGGCAATGTCTACTGCTATGATTGACCATGGTAGATATTCTCCAGCAGCCTTACAGACTTCTTTGACTGCCACATCTATTATCCCCTTCCCAATGTCCCCGTCCGAACCCACTTCTGCGATTAGTGCTGGTTCTCCACTTCACTCTTCCCCAGTTTCTCGAGCCAATTCCAAGGAACCTGCCAACTATTCCTGTGAATTCTGCCAAAAGACCTTTCCCCGTCCTTGCGACCTGACGAAACATCGCAAAACTCATGACCGTCCTTTTAAATGCGACGACATAAATTGCAAATACAGCATTGAAGGATTTCCTACCAACAAAGAGAAGGAGCGTCACCAAAATGACATTCACGCTTTAAATTCAAAGGAGTGGAAATGCGAATTCGCCCCTTGCCCATACAAATCAAAACGTGAGAGCAATTGTAAACAACACATGGAAAAAGCACATGAGTATATCTACAAGCGAATGAAGAGGAATCCACGGAGGAGAGATCAGGGAGTACCGGTTACCCCGACAAGGCGAAAGAAGAACACATCTATTGCCAATGAGTCACAGTCTTCGACGCCAGTCATGCCGAATGAGAATCTCGAGATTCCCCAGGTTTCACAAACCAGCGACTTTCCTTTATTCATTGATAACTACTTGGACCCCAGCCAGCTTCCAGGAAATGATTATCCTTGGGCATCTCCTATGACTAATACCACCGATTATGACCAAAGCCCCTTATCCATAGTTCCAAATAACTTTGAGGATTATCGTGATGGATCAAGAACAAATCCTATGATGACTGGCGATTGGATTATGTTTGACCGTGTCGATAACTCTGTACACCAGTATCGCGGCATCTCAGACTTTCAACACAACTTTCATCCTATATTCGGCATCGGAAACGAGTCTGCATGGAACATTAATAGCGGCACTGTTGACTGATGATGAAGCTCGAGTGATTGGCGTATTGAATCGGCAATTATAAAACCCAAATAGTTGTGCTGTGGGGGAATAAAACAAAGACACTGTTCGAGACGGATCATTCGAAAGCCCAGTGTCCGACTGCAAGGAGGTCCTCTCTTTGGTCTCGCACTGGGCTTTCTATTGCGGCTCAAGTGGGGCCATTAAGCGTGTGGGTTCGCGCTCAGCGGTTCCGCTTCGGGTCGCAAGGGGATGAGTATAATATTGAAAAAAACACTTGACTCTGGAAGGGTGCAGACCCCATATGGGAGCGCTTGTTTTTTTCTACTAGTGCGTATACTCATCCCCAAACCTAGGGGAGGTTGTGGTGGTACGGTGGTGTAGCTTGGGATGAAGAGATGTTGGCGATCTCCCATTTTTTATCTTTTATCTTTTTTATTTTTTTACCTCACATCTCATATATCTCATCGGATCTCTTGGGTGGCTGTCCTACCTTTTGGCAAGCTCGAATCTTTTCCTTCTTAAAATTTTGTATATTTCATGCTATGATGAGACTTGTGTTTACGATGGCAACGATGGATAGCGGTCTTTCTTATCTTTTTTTTAGGACTATCATTGCTACATGTTTTTTGTAATATAATAGGGGGAGGAATACACCCAAAGAAATAAAAACTCACACTTTTGTTCGGAGATCTACCGTTTCCTGTGATGGATGTGCCTGTTAAAATCAGATAAACTGCCGGTGTTGATCCCATGTTTTCAGCTATGGTGCGAGAGGCCTTGGGGGGCGACCTTGTAATCCCTGTTCACACCAGTTCAGTATTGTAGCCATAAATTCGATTTAGAGGTGAGGCTCTTCAATGTTTGCTTCCCAGAGCCAATGAAAGAATTGACTGAAGTGGTGTATACAGGGTTGACAAGGTCGCCCTCTATTCCTTGCACCATATGTTGGCCATTAGGGTAAAAAAAAAAAAAAAAAGAAAGGAGGCGGTGCATCTGTCTATATCTTCGATCAGAATCTGGGGTGCCTTAAGAAAATGTGTTGAATCTCAGCTGAAGAACGTTGAAGCTAAGTTTACGTCATCAGCACAGTCAGAGTGCTTCGAGAGCGGATTGACTGGGGATCCCTGAGTTACAGTAAAGACTTGGCGTTTTTAAAAAGCTTAATTTTGAGCCTCAGCTCCGCCAAGATACAACTTGTGAGCACGCAATTGCTATTTTGGTCACGTGGCAAACGATGATCTCAAGGCAACAACTATGCACAACACCAAAAACAGATGTTTCAAAGGATCTTGAATTACTACTTATTTTCATAAACCTAAAAGCCTACCCATAAAGGCACCGAGGTTCACATATAAATCTCTATTATAATAAATGCCGTTGACTCAGTCAACGGTTGGGCAAAATCTTATCTGCATAACACGTACATAGCCAAACCCGGGGCTTGGTGACCATCCTCTTCTGTCCCCCGACATACCTGCCAGCCCTTTGAGACCAATGGTTCTGCGTGCCTTGCATCTAGGGACTGTGGCAGAATTTAAACCTGTCTAAAACAGCGAATAATTCCCTCATTCCGAGGCTTTGTGCCAGCTGGTCTAGAGGAAGGGAAATAGCGCTGGCAGGGCGGTTTTGAATAGTCAGGTATATTATACCCACTATGCTAAGTACTATGTAACTGCATCTTGGAAGTATCTCATAAGATTATTTGTCACTAGAATAGAAACATATCGGCGTTTGTGGATGACAAACATTTCGATCGACAAGGATACTAAAAGATTTTTACCACTCAAACTAGTATTCGCACGATAGACGTGGACTTTGAATTTAAAATACCTCCAACCGAACTTGGGGGAGCTAGCCTTGGCATGCTGAAAATTACAAATTACCTTCTGTGCTTGAAGCGAACGTGATTTTCACATGATTCAAATTTTGAAGGATATGAAAAGATGTTCTCAGCCCCTTAGGTCATAAGGTCACGTCAAAAAAGAAAATAAAAACCGACTGGGATATGTCTTATATATTGTGCTCCTAAACCCACCGCATCTATCGAAAAAGAAAGAAGAAATAGCGTCTGTAGGGTTCTAAAATTTATATAAGATGGTTCATCTGCCTTTCTTTTATTCTGGTTACGAGCCTTACTTGAGGCATAGGTTCCATATATCGCGGTATTGCACAATGTATATATTGTATCCTCAGAAGTGGAACTACTTGTATATGCATACTAATACATGCAGCTACATGTATATATACATGTATGTATAGCTACCTGTTCGAAGCGTTAATATTTTGGTCAGCGATCATTGTGTGGACACGGAAAATCATTGATCCTTCACTCTCGCTTCTCGTGCCCGTGCCTTAGACAGGGTGTACGCCTGCATAACTGCATGTGTCAGGCAAGCATGGATGGCATCCCCGTAGTAGCGCGCTCCACATTCTGTCGTTCTGGATCATCTCTACAGATGCTCTGCGCCGGCGTGCATCCATCGATAAGAAGCCTATCCAAGCGAGCGCTATTAACTCGACAATCGATTCATGTACATAATCCCCCACCCATCCATGCACAAGTGTGTACTCTACCACTTGCACATACGCCGTTGATAATTCATATTGCGGGGAAGTCCTCGATCCCGATATTTCTTTTCGGTCATATTTTTAACTTGGCGAGAAGTTTTTACCTCGGGCGTGGGGGCGATGCCGATGTTGATGGAGGTAACTCATCATTGAGCATAAGGCACGAACGTCAAGTATTTCCCTCATCTGGAAAGGAATTAGCTGATATACTTATTTTCAAAAGATATTTTAGGAAAATCTCTTGACAACAAAGCAGGCCTTTAAGAATTAACTGACGAAATATGGAGATTGATGTACTCGTAATTTCACAGCGTTTGTGAACACAACTACTATTCCATGCCATACAAAAAGATTGTCTTGGAGGTTTTTTGTGTGTATGCAATAGAGGTCGTGTTCACAAATGCTGTGAAATTATGAGTAGCTCGATATGCAGTTGACTTATATTATATGATGGTGTGAACCGGGACAGTTATGAATCTTATAGTTCTTCCAACATGGGGTACATACAAACATTGCGTAAATTAAGAGATGGATAGTTTCCTGATCATTTCATAACGGTAGTTCATCCAAACTTGCGCCATTCAAGGAGGCCTTTAAGACAAATAAATTGATGGATCTTTTTACATTCATGCGGCTGTAAGCGCGCTATATTTTCCCAGAAACATATTAAGCTTAATACTTCAATATTGTCGGGAAAGGCTTGTTTGATAGAATACTAAGGGCACGGGTCGCAACAGTACCAGAGAATGCAAACAAGGAAATTTCCCAGGCGGTCACTCTTATGAAATCAAGACAAACAAGAACACAAACGCTTGGTTTCATTGAACGACGGGCCTCCAATTGCAAAGGAATGGGTACAACCGGTCTACAATGCTGAAAAGACAAACAACTAAAACGAGTCAGCAAGGACTTTAGAAGTTACTAAGCAGAGAATTCTCACATTGTTCGTAGCTGCAATAGCAATCGAATCCTCAAACGGATGCCAGCTCATGTGTAAGATTTTCTTGTTGAAATCAATTTGGTCTGCATCTGTTTCCTTCCTCATTCTTCCCCCAGGGCCGGAACCGGCAGCAGGACTTCCTGCTCTCGAACTCCCCTTCTTACCACCGTTAATGGGAGTAGGCACACCCACCTTTTTAGCCTTGAAGGCACTCTTGTCCGCCTGCAACACCACCTCGACCTCTTTCTCGGGGTCGCTGGGGTAAATCATAAAATTATTGTTGTAGGACCCAGTCATGACATTCTTGCCATCCCCTGAAAACACAACCTCAAATTTGTCGAAGATAGAGTCGTTCTCGTAAGTGTCACAGAGCCGTGGCCTGAGGTGCTCGTGGATTGGAATAGTCTTGACAGGCTTGTTCTCCATGTTTATATCCCAGATTTTCACAGTGAGGTAATCACGCGAGAGGATATATCGGCCATCGGAGGAGAAACGAACGTCGGATATGGAGGAAATTATCTCAGAGAAGAAGGAACGGGAAGATGGGTCTTCTTCTTGTTCGAATACTATGTTCAAGAGCTCCTATTAGCTTTATCGTTTCATCAATATTGGAAGCTCAAAGCTTACACTTCACATGTTGATCACAAAGCGCGCTTTCTCGCATATCAGCCAGCTTTATAGTCCCTTTGCTGCTGGCATACATGAACCAGTTGCAATATTGCGGATGAAACTCTGCTGCGGTGATCACCTCGGTCAGTTCCTCCATATTCGCTGGTTTTATATCAACGATATTGAAGCTCTGGTCTTGGATGTTTAGGTTCCATAGGTTAATCCTCAGGTCATCACTGGAAATGAAGGTTTCCCCATCAGAATTAACAGAGATACTGTTGATATGATACGCATGAGCATTTGCGTAGGTCCTCCTGGGAACTGCAGCAACAACCGTATCATGGTGAGTGAGCCTTGGTAGTCTTAGGGCGGTAGAATTATTGAAAATCGGAGGTGGTTGTTGTTGATGATGCCGGACACCCCCAACAGCAGTAGTTGCGCCATCATGCGAGAGGTTATTCTCGGCGACAACCTTGAGAGATTTCTCGAACACCTTCCAAAGTTTGATAGTCTTGTCGTTTGTCGACAGCAGGAAGTGCGAAGCATTCTGTCGTTTACACCATTTGATCTTGTTGATCTTTTCTTCGATTTCGAGGGATTTTAGATAGTCGAACTCGGGTTCATGGGATTGAAATTCAGTATGGAATTTATATTCACATGTTTTCTTCTGTATTGTTGGAACATATCCCAGGTTAGCAAGTTCGAAAACCAGAAGATTGGCCAGTAAGAAATAAATGTTGTACAGGGATACGGGAACTTACCGTTTCGTTTCTCTCGAATAATACCACCCTTCCGCCTTTATCACCTGTTGCTAGATAATTACCGGTGTGATCAAACTCGACGGTTGATATTATATCAGCTGAAAAGGTTTCATAAACGTTAGCTTGTGAACAAAACTACATGGTGTATGCAATGGGCAATCAGCGAGATTAAGGCTACCTTCTGTGATATCCTCTACGTCTCCCTTGTCACCAAAGCACCTAAGTTGGCACCAATGATTAGAGAGAATTCCAAACCGAGTGAATTGAAGAACAATGTTATGATATCAGCGGGGAAGTGGGGTCACAACCCTGCCCCGCTCCAAAAATAGATACAGGTAGCTAGCAAATTATTAATTAATAGAGCAAGACGTACTGTGTAAACTTCCAAGTCGGAGATGCTGTCTCCCCGTCGACCATGATGGCTGCAGGTTGAAGAGGAGGGAGAATATAGGTGGGGGGAGGTATGGGGGGAAGGTGTGAGGAAGGTTGAGTGGGAAGATTGGTGAGATTGCCCAAGTGATAGCGAGGCCGGGATTGCTTATTCTAGCGGCGGCGTTGTAGAATTCCGTCTGGCTGGTGCGGAGTAATATCCGAAGTTAGTCGTTGTTGAAATAAAGATGCCGTGGAGCAACGTCGTTAAGTTCACTTGGATGGATGGGTGGATGGGGTGGGGTGGGAAGCAAAGGGAGGAGATCAAGGGAGGGGTTTGTTGAGTTCCAACTGTAAGTGCAGCGTGAAAGACGGGAAATGGCACAGACAATAACAGATAAGAACAAGCGGCGGCGGTGAATGGAGGGGGGGCGGGCTCTAGGCCTATTCGTTTCTTTTTGGAAGAGGGGAGATAATCTGTGGGGGAAGGAATGATGGGCTTGCGGATCGGGTAGCTGGTGGTGAGGAGGAAGAAGGTAGAAGCGGAAGCGGAGATGGCATGTAGTGGCAGTGGTGGTGCAGTGGCAGTGCCCGTGTCATGTAGTGGAGGGATGGCTCGATGCGGACTGACAACTGGTGTGAAGCAGTGAGAGAGGGAGGTTGGTTAATTGGACTATATTTACCTTGTGATAATCCAAACTTTAATAGAAATTGCTGGCAGTAAATTGTTGTTCGAGCCTTATTACTTCGTGACAGCGCACAATAGTTAGATGGCAGAGGCGACGGTGAAAAACAGAGATGACAACGACGACGTCAATGATAACACCGTATTGAGGTGCCCTTGGTGGGGGAACAAACGGGTTCGGTTGATCTGATGCGGAGTGGGGTGCTTAGTCACCCAATGACAAGCCCCTCTTGTCGAGAGTACTGTGTAAATACTTTACTCTATGTAGGCACGTGTAGCTTCTACGGATACTACCTGTACTACAATTCAAGTCACCGCTGAATCCCTTGAAGTTATTTCTTTTTGCATATGTCATTGTAACTCAAGTACCCTCGTGGTAAAATCCCATATGTAGAGATGTGCGGACCTGGAAAACAAAGGCTCGCCAAAATATGTACCCTGACTTCGGCAATCTCATGATGCTTCCGCTTCCCCCTGTTGTTCCGATTTCGGGAAGGTTTCCTCTGATTAAGAGGCTCAGAGCGATAGCTCTCCCGTATCCTCGGTTCTTCAAAACAAAGCCCCAGATATGCATCAACATTTGCATGTGCATCTACTAATACTTAGGCTACATGTAAGCACTCAGCCATTTTAGAATTTGATTCTTGCTCCCCTCGCAGACACTAGGTGTATCTTCACAACCAAGTACTTACAATAAAGATCCACCTCCTCAAATATCTCCATGTCCTCGGAAAAGACCAATAGCCAGGATGCCCAGCCAACAGAAAAACCTGATCCTATACCGGACTCGATTCCCGTAGCAGATCCCCCAGCTGGTGGCGTCTTCTCGAATATCTCGGCCTCAGCATCTAACCTTTTCTCTTCCATCACTGGCCCTTCTTCTGCCTCTTTAATTACTGACTCGCTTGCGTCCTCGTCATACCTGGGTCCTACAAAGTCAAGCAATCAAGAACATCGACCCCACAGTACCTATATAGACCCCTCTACCTCATCTGGAAGCCTCTCTACTGATTATCATCCTTCGTCACTACTTTTTGCTTCTACACCCACCGCTGCTACTACAAATGGAACCGACGGATTTCGAAGCCGGCAACCACATCAACCTTATTCTATAGAGGATGAATTCGCCTCTTTCGAAAGACAGCCCTTCCCGCAGCTTCATGAAAGTCAACAGACCCCTTTATCCTCCGGCATAGACAGCTATACGCATACTACAGAGCTAGAATCGGATGGGCATGACGTTGTTTCTCTCCTCTCACAACCCCTCACCTCAGAAATATACCCCCCAGACCTAGAGCTTCAGGGAATAAGGTTAACAAACCCAATAATCCGCCTATTCATAGCCTGTGATGATCCGGTCGAGTTTCTCTCCACTATGGATGTGTATACGGAAGAGGTTTGGGGGAATGCTATAGAAGTGGTACGAGAAGCTAAGGAAGAAATTATGGCCAATAGAAAGGGAAAGCAAAAGCAAGGTAGCCATGGGAGAGCTGCGACTGAGAGATTAAGAATGATTTGGGGCCATTTAAAGGGCACTCCTGTGTAATCTGTGGTATTTCGGTTTATCTCTGCACATCTTAGTTAAAGTGTGGCAAAGAGAAATATTAACGGAACTCACCGCCTGGTCTACTTTACTGATCTGGTGTCTCAATTTACTGCTTCCGATTATTTCTCGTTGCAGGTACCGAGGAATGTGTGGAGTACGGTTCATCAGGGCAAAAACTCGCAAAGCACGAAATGGGATCTAGGAATGATATTATTCTGGATAAAATCTCTTTAGGTCTTTGGGAATTTTACCGAATACCTCCCGGTTTTCTATAGGCTATAACATCTAGTTTCTGCACGTAAGATATGAGTAATTCGTAAGGAGAGTAATTTACGGTCCCGGGAACCAGGTGAAGATAGAGGTTGTCTCAATTGATTATCCCAAATCAAGGTTGGGTTACCGTTTGGACTTCTTCCATTGAACTTTTGTGGAATTCCCCCACTTTGGGTCTTGGTCCTCGTTCTGCACATGTCATCTGCACACTCCTAAAACGACGTTCAACGAGTGATGGTATATGATGCGCAGCATGCACACTGCAACAGGCATGGTGCACAGTCGCGATACTGATTTAGGGCTGCTAATCTCATTGGGCCCAAACATACACTTACATATTTTCGTAATTGATGATCATCAGGGTTCACACACTGCATATCCTTATCAATTATTACTGTTATGTACTTTTTTAACGGCGCAAGCACTTCATGTAGCATTCATGCATGGCGTTTGCATGAAGTGGTGGCTACTGATAGAGTATCTGAAATTGAAAGTCGGAACTTCTCCTTAACTCCCTGTATACCCAAAACATCTTATCTGTGAGAATATGCCCGTGTTTGGTTCAAAGTTGCGGTGAAGCCCAGTACCTTGTTGAACCTCAAGATAAGGAATAGATGGCGATGTATTGACGGCTTTAGTATTTTCCTCCCTAAACCACAGATCATTACATCACTTATTAATTGTTAGTAGCCAACAACGCAACAACATCGGTAAGCTATCCGATCGGTATTTACAGCAACAATTCCAATGGTAATTACTAGACAAGAGGGTGCAGGTTTCGGCGTTAACCAACGACATCTATATAAGTGGTGTTGTGGAGTGTGTCGAGTGATCAACTGTGCTTTCCGACTGGTTGGGGATAGCCCAAAAAGGTTGACTCATGGGATGAGACAAAAATGTTTGCTGCTCATTGGAACAACTGACGTGACCACAACGTTGAGAGCAGCTAACCAGATGCCCACAAAAACAACATTCAAGTAAAATCCAATTAGCAAGGATTGAAAAAGGAAACAATAAAGCTATCTGAAAATCGTGGTTGATATGTGTCAGTGGAAATTCAAGACATACCTGTCTGCTCAGTGGGGGGATACGAAAGCAACCACCGCGGATTCAAATATTGTATGGTAGACGAAAGAGCGACCGACTGTAGGCCCTGCGCGCGTTTTGATCCTAGCGCGCATATCTTAGAGGTTCCGGGTAGTGATCCCGCTTGCAAACAGACTCAATTGCTAGAGAAACGGTTAGGCCGCTAGGGTATTGATCATTCTTGTTGGTACCACTACAAGTTTACTTTTTGTCCTGCGGATAGTTTGCAGAAACTTGTTTGCTATCATTAGCTTGAGCTGGCTTCGAGATATTGCTGCAGTCTCATTCGTACGTAAAGTCATCCAGACACGGAAATGCCTTTGTGCTATGCCACTATATGCAACTCAGGCTGGACCGGCAAGCTAAAAATAAAAATAAAAAAACATCGGAAGAAAATTCCTGACAGACTAGGATTTAGAGACTTCGAATGCTCCAGCCAAGTTCAAATCGCAAGTCCAATGGACGGGGTATAATAAGTCTCAGCTATCAACAGATGATTCCTTTTTTGAGCCAGGGCCGATTGTAAAGTGGGCGTTTGTGAATCGGCAACCAACCCGGGCCCGCTGGGATTGGAAAATTCGTTCCTGCTTTCTCGTAAGTGGCCTTGTTCGGAAGACCACACTATTGCAATTGAGCAACTTGCATTTTCAGCTCACAAGAAAGAAGGGTGCGGAAATTAGTTATTTTCTTCCTACACTGATATTTTCAGATATTTCGGTAAAAAGAGGGTTTTCTAATAGGTTGACAGAGCCGCATGACATTGTATTTTCTCTCCATGTAGCCCATATCAAAATCCCCACCGGTAATGATAAATGATGCAATGAAATACTTATCATTTCAACCGTTCTTCCGCGTGTGGGAGAGTAAGCCAGCGGCCCGCATGGCGGCCCTGGTAATGGTTTTGGCCTCTTGATTGGGCCGCATCTCTCACTAGCGCCGCGAGAATTGATCTCCACCCTGCACTGATTTTCGTAGCCCGCATTCGCTGGAAGATAGGTTGTAATACTTTAGATCTAACAGCCGAGACAGACAGGTTCTATGTATATAGAAACAAACGGGGACAAAAGGAGGTACTGTTCCTAGAAGCTTCCTATGGGTATTATTTTCGGTAATCATCCGTGTACCGGATAATAGGCAGGCATCATACGCATGCACTTTGCTGTTGAAAGCCCTAGAGCGCTGTTTTAGTAGGAAACGGCTAACTCGAGCAGCAACTATCACAACACCACACGCGATAAGGAATTAAATAATTCTCAATTGTCTTTGAAATATAGAAGTGTGTGCTCAATTGGCATGCCCCCCAGATTTATGCATCAGCAATTCCTTCAGGTTGGGCAGCTGCAGGAGTTTTAACCACCGACGTTGAATTTGCCTCTCTGGGCCGCCCAGTTTAATTCCACGCCACTACGAGGGGGCACACCAGATAAACCCTGAATTTCCAGCTAATTTTGCAGGTACTCCAGTAAAGCAGGCCCGTGCCTATATCTCTAGAAGTAAACATGCAGTCCGGTTCTATACGAGAAGCAGGTTCGTACGACATTGTAGCTGTCTACAGTCATTTTTTCTTTGCTCCTCTCACCTACATAAAATAGCTAGGAAAAATTCGAAAATAATTTTTTTTGCATGCAAATTGGCAAGCTAGGTTCCTGAGCCATACATACAGCGCCAAAAGATATATTGAGGTGCAAAACTTGGATCCATCCTTGGACTCTTGCATCACCCTGCATAGAGTGATAATTAATGATTGGGGTTTTAACTATAAACGGTATCCATCGTACCGAGTGAGTCTCGTCCTCTCAAATATCAGAATCATCATCGATATCGTGGATCTCGCTGCGGGTATCAGCAGTCGTCCCAACGTGAGCAATAGAGATCGTTTTAGATGATGGAAGACTGGGGGTTCTCATCGACAGATACGTAGGTATCGACGGTGTAGTTTTAATGTTGAATGTATGTATGTACCAATCGTCAATGGTATTATTGGATGTCTCGCCCCACAAAAATGTGAGCTGCCGAGGTCACCACCTATGTCTGGATTCGAATTAAGAAGCTACTGTACCTACGTACGTACATGACTGTAAGCCTAGGATTGATGTGGAGCGAATACTGAACAGGTCTGAGGCTTGACGTATCGTGGAGGTGGTGGGGGACACAAGGTTATTGGTGATGCGTTGTTCGCTGAGAACGGTGGCAGCAAAGCAACCTCCACCCTTGCTGCTTGGCTTGGATCCGGGGAAAAGAATCTCCACCGTGACATAACGTCCAGAGTTCCCAAACTTGTCATGTAGATCCTCCTTTGAGGATCAGTTTGATTTAAAAATCCGACGAGGTTATCATGGCAGTCGAGAAAATGCCTGTAATTCTTTTTAGTTTACATTCAATGTGTCAAAATCCTCGTGATGTGACAGTGCTACCCGTAAACACAGAGAGAAGTCGAGACTATTGGTCCGTACTGCCCATTCAGTTGACCGCGATTCCTCGACTCGATGTAGGCAAGAATAGACGTTATGAGGCGTTACTGTTTTTTCTAGCTCTGGAGGTTTGTCTTTTTGGGAGTATGCAGGTAGGCGTTAGGCGTGTGTATCTATTCTACTCTAGGGCAGAGTTTTAGGGCAGCGTTTCATCAGTTTGCTGATCACCTAGTGACCCATGGCCGAGACCGTGGGAAACCTCAAACCGTAAGTAATTCGCTATTCTAGGTACTTCTCTACTCTAACCTCGTACCATCTGCAGAGTTCATCCATGCAACTGCGGGTCAGTTGACAACACAGCAATGAACTATTCTTTTCTCATGTAAATCCCACCAGGTCTTTTACTCCTCCATGAATTTCTCGGACTTCCATGTTAATTACATGTAGTGAGAAATCCCGACCATTGATAGCAATGTAGACGCAGCAAAGAGCCGGCAACGGCCACGTCTCTCCTGTCAACGCGGCTTCTGACGGCCATTACGTGCGCCTCGAGCGGCTTTGTGCCATCCAGCCTCTCTCTTATTTTTGTAGAGATTATGAGGGCAAGAGCGTGTGGTGTTTCCTATAATTCTCCACCCATAAATCTTGCGAGCGAATGGGTACAACCCGTATGTAAGAAGCCCTCCACAATTTTTTTTTCACTTAGGTATATCCCATCTGTTCAGAAGGGATTTGTTTCGTTGGAAGATATTTCTGTACTTGGGTTTTATTTTTCTTTCATCACGGAAGAAAGAAAAAAAAGTAAGTAGAAGACGGAAGACCTAGGTCGGAACCTATGCTAAAAAAGAAAGTGTACTGTAAGTACGCACACACCATACGGCCACTCTCTCCACAAGCACGATACCTGCATAAGCAATTATCCTATCCTACAGATTGTACTACCAAAAGATCTACCTTTCTTGCCTCTACGAATTGTTTTCTGAAGGCGCCCACCCCCTACCTACCCACCATCTGCCTCTTCTCTTTATCCCGTTCCGTTTCCAATATATGATATCTCCATCTTGAATAATTTGTGGTTTGTGGATTTCTCCGAATCATCATGCTCCGTCGTCCCATGTTTCCCGTAAAAGTTATTTTCATATAAACCCCCGCGGGCTCCCCCATTTCCATATCACCCTCCTAATCCTCACGGCGGCCATCGTCTTCCAGGGCATCTTCACACCACACCATCTGAAGGCGCAGAGTATCGCCCTTCTAGTGCATTTTGTAATAATCATTTCTTTTTCTTTTTTCCTTCTTTCTGTTTTGTGCTTTTAGTTCGAGTTATTAGTTGCCTAGTCGGAACATTGATTGATCCCTTACTGACAGTTTTAATTGCATGTTCAGGCAAGCAGGTACCCCACACCCCGCCCTTGCAAAAAAGTCTGTCTGTTTGGAGCTCCTGGCCCGCTCGGTATGTCCGTATCTCTAGTAAAACAATTGCTTCTTCTTTCTTTTCCATCACACCAGCTTCCCCGCTCCTGAGATCTGTTCATATTGCAATGCCCTATTGTAGGGCCACCATCGTGGGTATATAGACTGACTTTGAAGACCCTCTCTTTTACCCTTTTGCCACGATACAGAACTTCTACCATCATCACAACATCCCATTCAGAGCAAAGTCATTTGATTATAAGATTTTTTTGTCTTATTGCCGTCTTGTAAGTTAAGGCTTATACAAATATCTCGAAATATCCCTTCATCACTCTATTGCAATCCTATTTTTCTATATATACCCTCCACTCGCAGCCCTGAAACCCCTCAAGATAATCATTGAACTAACAAAAGTTTTACAGAATATATATTAGTACTGTGAATAGTTGAACTCAGATATCTCCTGGGGTTGACAAGAAATCTTTAATATGGCATCTACATCTGTTGTATCAATTCCTACACCACCTGGTTCCATCGACGAACCAACTCACCACCATCGGGAGCGCATGCCCAGGGCCCCAGAACCCCCACTAGACGCACCGACTTCTCCTCTCCCCTCAGATAATCTTGCACCTCTCCCAGAGCCAGTAAGAATGATGAAGTCTGGTTCAAGGTCGCCCACAGGCCCATATTCTCCACGGTATTCACATCATGGACAATATCCCCCAACACCCCCTCACCAGACAACACCTCCAAGCACAAATTCATATCCCTCATTTTACCAGCACCACCAGCAGCTGCCCCATGTCTCAAATTACCAGCCTCCTAGACCTATCCAGATCCCTCAAGAATATCCTCAGAGACGCCAAGATGACAGATATGGTGGTCAATATCCCCCAACAGCCCCAAACTCTGCCCATCTTCAGCAGCCACAAACCCGCAGACCCTCATTTGCGCACGGATACCGCGGCAGCAGTGAGCTTGTCCGTCGGATAAGTAGCCAGGGATATGCAAGCCATGCACCCAGTGAGATGGGACACCCCCGCCAAGACATGTACCCATTTGAGGATGCCATCGATGATGGTCCGATCTACGGCGGCCGTCATTCACCACCTCTAAGTGGTTTCAACTCAGCAGACCCACATAGCAACCTTGATGGTATCATTCAGAGGGCTCAAGGCGCCGTCTCCTCACTCACCCTTTCCATCCCCAGCTTGCAACAGCTGTGTGATCGGTACAATGCTGTCAATGATGAGCTCCAGCGCTACTACCAAATTGCCTCAGATCAGGACAAAGATATCGAAGAGCTACAGGCAAAAGAAAGACAGCTAGAGGCTCTCAAGGAGAACATGGAGCAGAACCTTCAAATGAACACCGCCGAGATCAATCGCCTGAAACTTAAAATTACCGACTTGGAGTCTGAAGTCAAGAGGCTAAATGCCTCCATCGAGAGCAAGGACAAGGAGAGAATCCTGTTCGAGAAGAAGTTTAACCAAGAGCGAGAAGCCCTCGAGCAGGAATTTCAGAAATGGAAGGAGGAGACTCTTGCCGCTCACGACAACGAGAAGACTTCAATGGTTGAGGGCCACGATGCCGAGAAGAGGACTATGGAGGAGACCTTTGAGGCGGAGAAAAAGGCTCTAGAGGAAAACCATGGAAGCTTGACAAAGGACCTTGAGGATTCTCACGCAGATAAAGTCCAGGAGATTCAATCACTCCATGAGTTAAAAGTCAAGGAGCTTGAAGAGCTCCATGTAGCCATGGTAAAGGACCTGGAAGATAACCACGCAGCCAAGGTTAAAGCCGTCGAGGAGGCGTTTGCCATGGAAAAGAAGGAAATGCAAGAAGACTTTGCGACTGAAAAGCTCGGAATGGAGGATGCCTTTTCCACTGAGAAGATCGGTATGGAGGATGCGTTCACCGCTGAGAAAATGAATATGGAGGAGTCGTTTGCCAATGAGAAGGCAGTTATGGAGGAGGTATTTTCAAACGAGAAGGCTAACATGGAGGATACCTTTGATACCGAGAAAGCTACTATGGAAGACTCATTCGCTGCCGAGAAGTCGGGAATGCAAGACGAGTGGGCCACCGAGAAGTCAGGCATGCAAGAATCGTTCGCCTCGGAAAAGGCCGACATGGAAAATGCCTTTTCAGCAGAGAAGCAGCGGATCGAGGCCGAGTTCGAGGCCGAGAAGAACAAGATCACCGAGGACTTTGCATCGCAGAAGCAATCCATCGAGGAGGACTTTGCATCGCAAAAGAAAGCCGCCGAGGAGGAATTCGCAGCCCAGAAAGCCCAGCTCCACGAAGATTTCGAAGGCGAAAAGACTGCCATGATTAGCACTTTCGAGGCCGCAAAGATGGAATGGGGTGAGGAGAAAGCGAAGATCATCTCTGACTTCAAGGACGAGAAGACCAGACTGGACGAGATCATCAAAAACCTTGAGGACGACAAGCAGATGCTTGAGGGTTGCAAGCTCGAGCTTGAGGCTGATAAGGCTGGCCTTGAAGGAGAGAAGGCCATCCTACTCGACGAAAAGTCAACTCTTCTCGGTGAGAAGGCCGCACTCCAGGACGAGAAGAGCGGGCTCGAAGGAGCTGTTGCTAGTCTTGAGGATAAAACTGCAACTCTTGAGGGTGACAAAGAAGTTCTGATCTCTGAGAAGGAAAGGGCAAGGCGAGAGTGGGAAAGCGAGAAGACCAAGCTTAAGGAAATGATCGAACAACTCGAGAGTGTCAAGAACAATCTCTTGAACGACAACACAAAACTTGTTGAGACACTCAAGGGCGTCGCTGAAGAGGAAGAGGGCGCAGAAATCAGATCTCGCGGGGATTGTTTCTAGTAAGTAACCGTATCCGATAGTGTCGAGTGATAATCAATGAAGCAAATTTAGCTAACACCCAACCAGCATCGATGCCTTCCAGAAGCTTGCCAGAGATATTATTGACATCTCCGGGGAGTTCTCCAACTTGCCCATCTCACCTCCAAGCAAGGTGCTCGCTGAGCTTCCTTCCGCACTTCCCTCGATGCTCGGAAACAGCGATGCCTCCCGTCTAATCCGCATGGCATATGTTCAACACATCATTTCCAAGTACCTTTGCCACCGTATCTTCCAGCCATTTCTTTTCTCTCTTGGAAAGCGCTACGATAAAGCCGACACCTTCTTCCAATCCATGTCCAACCAGCTTCGCGAGAAGTCCACACGCAAGGAGGCTGTCTGGCGTCACTATACTCTCCTAGCCGGCTACACCGCCTCCAACGCCAAGAAGAACGCCGGTGTCGCTGCAACAAGTGTAATCGAGGAGATCGCGGGCTATGTCAAACCCTTCGCGGACCAGAAGAACATGGACGTCATCACTTCAGGAATCACCCGCATTGTCAAGTTCGCCGTTGAGACTTGGAGATACGCCCGTATGGAGCGTGAGATCATCACTGCATCTATGAGCACTGATGACACAGACTGCAGCTCATGGGAGCCCCACAATTACGCAAGACAGAGCCCATACTTTGAGAATGTCATGCTTGCATCCCAGCTCAAGTCTGCCGCGCAGGGACGTGTTATGATCCTTCCGCTTCTGCCCGTGTTCTCTCGCGAGGGTACACTTCCCACTCTTCACCGTCCGCTTGCGGTACTCGATAGTGGACTCGTCTTCTCAAAGGGGACTGCTCTCTACACCGACTGCCTTCCCGTGCTTCACCGAATGTGGGAGCTTAACCTGATGCAATTGCCAATTCCCATGATGCTCAAGGATCACTTGGCCCAGTTGGAAGAGAGTCGCGTTATCGAGGAGGTGGTGGAAGAGGAGATCAGGGCTATCGAGTCTATAGAGGTTGAGGAGATCCACGCTACTAAGGAGGAGACCCCGGAGCCCATCCAGATGGAGGTAGTGGTGGCCGAGAAAGCGGTTGAAGAAGAGTTGAAGGAGGCGGAGGTGACTGTTGAGATTGCCAAGTCTACTGATCTCGAGGCATTGGCCGAAGCCGAAGTTGAAGCCGAAGCCGCCCCAGTTGAGGTTGTCGAGGCTGAAATCAAGTGCCCTGTCGTTGAGATCGTTGCTGAGGAGGTTGTCTCTGAGATTGAGACCGAAGAGGTCGTCCCTGAGGTTATTGAGGTTGTTGAGGCTGTTGAAGTTGCGCAGGAGGAGGTCGTTGTCGAGGCTGTCGAGGCTGTCGAGGCTGTCGAGACTGTTGAGGCTGTCGAGGCTGTCGAGGCTGTCGAGACTGTTGAGGCTGTTGAGACTGTCGAGGCTGTCGAGGCTGTCGAGGTTGTCGAGACTGTTGAGGCTGTCGAGACTGTCGAGGCTGTCGAGGCTGTCGAGGCTGTCGAGGCTGTCGAGGCTGTCGAGGCTGTCGAGGCTGTCGAGGCTGTCGAGGCTGTCGAGGCTGTCGAGGCTGTCGAGGCTGTCGAGGTTGTCGAGACTGTTGAGGCTGTCGAGACTGTCGAGGCTGTCGAGGCTGTCGAGGCTGTCGAGGCTGTCGAGGCTGTCGAGACTGTTGAGGCTGTCGAGGCTGTCGAGGCTGTCGAGGCTGTCGAGACTGTTGAGGCTGTCGAGGCTGTCGAGGCTGTCGAGGCTGTCGAGGCTGTCGAGGCTGTCGAGGCTGTCGAGGCAGTTGAGTCAGTTGAGTCAGTTGAGTCAGTTGAGACTGTTGAGACTACTGAGGCAGTTGAGGCAGTTGAGGCAGTTGAGGCAGTTGAGGCAGTTGAGGCAGTTGAGACTGTTGAGACTGTTAATTTAGTTGAGGCGGTCGAGGCTGTCGAGGCTGTCGAGGCTGTCGAGGCGGTCGAGGCAGTTGAGGTAGATGAGGTAGCCGAGGTAGCCGAGGGAGTTGAGGGAGTTGAGGGAGTTGAGGAGCACAAAGTATGTGAAGACGATGTTGCTGTGCATGGTAAGTCTAATAATGATTCTAGATTCTCTAGTACCCAAGCTAAACATTTATAGAAGTTCAAGCCACTGAGGCCGAGGCCATGATCGAGGAGATGTTGAACTCCGAGCATGTCTTGACAGCAGAGGCCATTGTTGAGGAGATCCCGACAGAGGAGGTTGCGGAGATCACTGCCCCAGTTGATACCACCATTGAGATCGAAGAGGAAGCCAAGCTTGACGTTGTCGTTGCCGAAGAGGATGAAATCTCAATAACTCACGAGTCAGAAGAGATAATGGTTGAGTCTGTCATCGGGGGTGTTGACATTGAGAAGGAGGCGGAGCACATTGTAGAGGAGCACATCTTCGAGGAACACATCGTCGAGGAGCACATGGCCGCCCCAGCAGAAGAGCACACCGTTGAGGAAGCCATTGAAGAGACCATCCACGAGCATGTTGAAGCCCACTTTGAAGAGCCTCTCTCAGAGCATAAGATTGTCAACAAGGCCGTTGAGGAGATCGCCTCCGAAATTGACGCTGTCGCCGAAGTCGCTGCCGAAGTCGTCGAGCCCGAGCACTCTAAAATTCACGTTGAAGAGGAGGCTTTCGTCGAGATCAAGAAGTCGTCCAAGAAGAGCAAGCTCCCCAAGAAGTCCGGTGCTAGGAAGGCGAAGAAATAGCATGGTGCGAGGCCTAGGCTTTTCTTAGCTTGTAATACGGGGGATTCATCTTCTGGGCGGCGGCGCATGGTTTCTTTTTCACTTTTTCTTTCTATTTCGATGGGTTTATTTTTTGCACTGGAAAAGCCAAAGGCCTCTCACGCTTCGTGAATGGGATTGGGGAGTTTTGTACTGTCTATCAATTTTTTGTTTTTGGAGTTCTTTTTATTTTTTGATTATGTCGGAGCAATGGGTTTGTTTATGGTGGCATCAGTTTAACGGGTGCATAAAAAGAAGTTTGTGATTTTTGTGATTTTTTGTGTCATTTGTGTTTTTTGGTTTATTGTTTCTCCCGTTTTTTTGCCCAAGGTTTTTTTCCCCCTCTTTAGTTCGCCAGATCTGTTATTTGCTCTTCACTCTTGATGTATCATTAATATCCTCTGTCTTTTGCGCTATGAAAACGTTTATGTTATGGTCATGTTTTTCATGTTTTATGTATATATTTTCTTATACTCTATATCTGAAACACTATTGTTTGATTTATCTTGACGACACCGGGAGCACCTACATGCAGGTGCCGCTATAACTCAAAATAATTGGCTGTGCATGAGATCAATATTACTATTAGCGGCCCTGATCTACAACACCCTTCAACCAACCGTTAATGAGATATAGTCCCTGGCCGGAGATAAAAAAGTTCTGCTATAGCCCGACCACAGTCTATCACTCGCCAGGCGGCACGCCCTAACCGCATCCACAATAATATTTGTGAAATAGTAGCAGCAACCCACTACTCTACTAGTCTAGTCTCTGGTCTAGCTAGTACGTAGAGCGGTAGGCTAAACTACATGTACATGTAAGCCCTCGCCCCTTCCCCCCCATGAGTTTCACGGAGCAAAGATTATTAGCCAGGCCAAGCCAGATGCGGTATGTGGCTGCCAGCCAAGCTAGCCGAAAACGGCTAGGCCCGGCGTCACGGGGTGTCACTCGGCTCTTCTCCGCGGGCGAGGGGCGAGGGGGAGGAAGAGGGGAGATAAGGTGGCGGTTGGGTGGGTAGGCGGCAGGCGGCAGGGTGGCCTGCGTTGCCTAGCTAGCCTCCCTACTAGAGTGCAGGTATTGTAGCTACATACATGTACATGTACATATGGACAACTCTAATTACCACAAAGCCAATCACGGCCGACCAACCAGATTGCTCCTAGATCCTGCCCTTGGGATGCGATGCGAAGAAAAGGGCTGGGTTAATTTTGTAGCTTTACATATTCGAACTATGTAGATGCCCGGCCGGACCCCCCTGTGCGTGCGTTAATGTGTACATGTAGATATGTGCTCGAGTAGTGGTGTCGAGTCAGAACAGCGGTACGGCGATATAGCGCCGCGTGGTTTGACTGAGTGTAGATATGAGGTTTTTTTTATTTTATTTTTTATGCATAACGTAACGTAGTACGAGCACTGAGCATGACACCCGGCCGATAAAGCCCCACCACAGCCTTGGTCTAATTTCACCGTCCGACCAAGCACAGGCCATCGCGAGCGTGAATCTTCGCTTAAGCTGTCAGACCAGTGATTGCGGGGGGACGCTGGGGAAGGTGATGGCGGGGCTGATTCGACGGCGGTGGGAAATTGTCTTAGCGCAGGGTTGCGCATGCAGGTACGATCGGCTGTTGCTAACCTCCACCACCGCGAGCCAGTGTCCAATGACAACGGCGGATGAGGGAGCGACAGGTGCGCCCCCCGTAAGCGCGACAAGCTGGAGGGGAATAGTGGGGGGGAGGGGGGAAGGAAGGAGGGTTATACTAGGCTGGGGAGTCTGTTGTGGGGCAGCGTGTTTGCAGGTACGAGGGGGAGGGGGGTAATGATTGGATGGTGGGTTCGGTTGGGGATACGTGGGGGACATTAAAGTTATGAAGATATGTTTTGATATTCTTTGCCCCTCTCGCTTGCGGGTTCCAGATGGGAGCTTATTACATCGGGGATGATGAGTATTGAGCTTGAAGGAAGGAAGGGGGGAAGGAAGGGGGAATGCTATAAAGAGGACGGTGGGGAGTCCGATATCTTTTCTCCCCAGCCCTCGGCGCCACTGCATTCCTTCAATCAGATTCATCTTTGTAGCTCCGTCTACTCATCCGCTCTCGTTATAATTCACTGTCTTTCTTTCATCAAGTAGTTAATAGTAATTAACAATGGTCTTCATCCAACTCACCGCCCTGCTATCCTCCCTCCTCCTCTCCTCCCTTGCCCACGCCGCCCCCCAAGGCCTTGACACCGGCTCCCCCGTCCCCGATGCTCCCGCCGGCATCGACATCTCCGAGATCCCTGCGGCACCCGCCGGCTCCACGCCCATCTCCGCAATCGAAGACGCCTTCAAGTCCCTCCGCGCCGCCAAGCACGCCGACACCTTCAGCACCCTTGCCGCTGTCAAGACCACGCGGAACGAGCTTCTCGAGAAGAAGACCTGCGCTCCTGTCATCGTCATTTTCGCTCGCGGCACCACGGAGCCAGGCAATGTTGGTGACGACGTCGGTCCGTACTTCTTTGACGCGCTGACAGCACTGAGGCCCGGGAAGGTCGCGGTGCAGGGCGTGAACAACTACCCGGCGGATGTGTGGGGCTATCTCGGCGGCGGGTCGGACACGGGGGCAGCGGACATGACGGCGTCGGTTGCGAAGGCAGCGACGCAGTGCCCAGGGTCGAAGATTGTGCTTTCGGGTTACAGGTAGGCGCATGCTCTCTCTCTCTCTCTCTCTCTCATATATATGCGCATATGGATATCCGGCTAACTTGACGGCGTGGTGTATAGTCAAGGAGCGCAGGTCGTGCACAAGGCCGCGAAGAAGATACCGTCTTCACAGTATGCGAATGTGGGCGCGATTGTGCTCTTTGGTGACCCAAACAACGGCGATCCCTTCCCAGGCAGCTTAAACGCAAACGTGAAGACGTTCTGCCACTTTGGCGATCTGATCTGTCTGGGGTGGCCCGTGCCGCTGCCGCCGCATTTGACTTATGAGGATGACGCGGGAGCGGCGGCGAAGTTTGTGGTTGGGCGTGTGGCGTTTTAGTCCCGCGCCGGTGCCCGGGGGGCCCGGGGAGAGCTAGAGACGCGGGTTGGGCGCCGGTGGGTATAATATGTAGTTACTTATGGCTCATTTGTCTGTTGGGGGGGATATTTGGGGATAATGCTTTTGATAATTAATTAATTAATCATGATGTGACGTCGGTTGGGCCCGAGTGACCAGTTGTGATTCAAGTAACCAATATGTTTCACCACAGACTCAACGTGCAGGTGAGACTATTCCACTGAGACACCCGGAACTGATCGAATGTAAACACACTGTTTATCAAAGCTCTACCCGTAGAGACAAAGCGCTACCTATGGAGAAAAAGCATATATGGTTTCCTTTAGTGCGCAGCCAAAGATTCGGATGCACGCACCGGCCAGGCCAGGCAGCACTACCACCAGGTAGATGGGCGGTAATGTAGCATATAGCGGCGGATGTGAATCGTGGTCAAAAATGAAACAGTATAACAAGCCAAATGAGAAACCGGAATTGCTCGACGTCTACAAGACGAGAAGAAGCCCGTAATTTGAGAGTAGTCCAAAGGTTGTACCCGTAGAAAGCCCCGGCATATACACCGCGCGTGTGCGTGTACATAACTAACCTCCAATATATATGTGCAACTGTTGTGAAAGTTACTGCGGACCCAAGTTTCGGAAGTTAAAACCTCCAAACTAGTTATTTTTCGAATTCATAGGCCACACCACCCTAAACACAGTGTTTGACTGTAGAAAACACCATAGGCCATCGAAATCGCTTCTGCCGAGAATATGGACTCCACGAATCACATTAGGTGAGGATATGCCGGCCAGGGAAAGTAAAGATCACCCACCATTTTATTCAGTGACAATGTCTTGGCGGCCGAGTGACTGCTCCTGATGCAAAACATTATAGATGTAAATAGATAACCATAACTGAGACAGTTTATAGACAGTGATTGACATGAAATCTAGCTGGCTGCTATGGAGAGAAATGCATCTTTTCCCCAGGAAAAACTAGGAAAGTACGGAATTGAAAAAATTCATCTGTCATTTTGGACGTGGAAACAGGGGGAAAAACAGGGGAGTAGACTCGGTTATTTCTAAGGAGGTCATTGTCAGTTTTGCTCCGGTATTTAGTTATTGTGGGTGGGATGATACTGACTCTGGGTGTTTTGTTCTCCTCGGTGGAGAAAAAAAACTACGTGGTGAATATTTGTGAATTAGGCCGGTAGCTGGAAATGAGGGTTTTCACATCACAATTGATCAAGTGTGTACATGTGGTCTTTTCGGCGCAATGGGGGGACTGGGCTAATGACTACGTGTACATATACCCCGGGGTCCCGAAAAGTGATGCAACGACTTGGGATTGGGCGAGGTCTTATAACTACTGAATTCGCAACTACCTTAATCCCTCTTCCCTAAATCGATTGATGAAATCTCTATACTCTCTTTGGTTTATATACCATATCTTGTTGTTTTATTATGATCAAAATTGGGCCGCATGTGGTTGATTGAAATCGTGAGTGGTAAATTGAATCGTTGCATCACTTTCCGGCACCCGGGGTACGTGTAATGACAAACGTTCAGCCAGCCATAGAGCTGATGTTCGCTTTCATTGATTAATTCGACATTGAACAATGCTCGCCATTTTACCGGAGAAGACGGTACAGTATGTCTTGAGTATAAGTAACCGACTATTGAGTCTCAAGAAAATCTTTGCAGGAGAAAATAATATTTTTTGTGTACGGAGTGATACATGTATAGCCAACTTGAAGCCCTCTAGCTACACGTACTCACTCTGTGGGCCTGACAGTAGTGTAGATTTTGCCCACGGCGCTCCCACGGCCCGGATAGACGCGATCCGACACACGTGAGGAACATTTGAGGTGTCATCAAAGGCTAGCTTGTCGCCTACCTGGCGAGAATTGAGAATGTATAAATCAACTACTGTTTTTGGATGTTTCCCTCTCCCCCCCTCACAGACACCTCCTCCCGACGATTTCACTTTAAGTGGGTGGTTTTTGCTTTTTGCGTTGAAGAGGATGGCTTGGTGAGTGTGCGAGTGATATCTCATGAAACTCCGCCTGGCGGGAAGTTCGTCTCGTCTACTTCAGAATTTCCACTAACCAGTACCCTAAAACGATGAAATGTATCATATAAGTAGTAGCTCTATATTCCCGGCCCCCATCATCTAAATCATTTTGGATCCGTAATGTGAGGTACGGATCAACTATTTCAGTAAAGTCACTGTCCCGTAACGCAGTCTCTGACGAATGCTAATGTATAATAATAGTAGGGGGGATATATCTCGTTACACAGATTCGCACAAAATCTATGGTACCGTCGGTTTCCGTATTACCAGCCAGTCATTCTCGTTTTACACCTAGGTTCTCGGTCTTGCCATGACGCCAAGTTTTCTATGGGTCTTGGTTTCTTGGACTATCCCCTGCTAGGTTTATGGATATGGGCACTGTAGGGTCTGCCTGTGCTCTTTCTCCTTGATTCTCCTTTAAACCTGAAACCTCCAGCCTTTTGTCTGTTTAAATACATGCAGTCAAGACCCTCTCTATTTATCGTCGTTGCTCGACAAAATTCACTCTGCTTGTCGTAGCTAATTAATCAGCCCTAATTGATAATTTTCTACCTCACTTCGAAGCCCCCTTATTTACTACGTCATCACAGTGGTCTCTCGCCTAATTACTTACCAACCTTCCCGTCTGATTGCCGTCCCGAACCATCATTGTTCATCTCCCTCACACAATAGCAAACAAACACACAAACAACAAAACAAAAATAGCTTTCAATAACGACACATTGAAAATCCGACATGTCTGCAAACTCAACCAGAAGGGATTCTTTCCTCATCTCAACAATCCTCTCCCAAACGCCTCTCACGTACTCTGTCAACATCGCCCTATACAGTTATCTTACAACCCACACCTCAGATCTCGCACTTCTGCTCTCCTTGCACAGGGAAATATACTTTAGTCGCTTCGAATACTACACTCACCGTCTCACCACCTTCATCCAAGCTATTATCCCGCATGCGCTTTCCAGCAGCGCTCAAGCTTCTTCCTCCAGCAGCACCCAACCAAAATCTAAAGGGTCAGGATTCACAGCAGGTGCTCAAACCGTACTTCCAATCCCAGAAACATTTATCACAAACCTCATCGACCCTCTCTTTAAGTCAGCCTCTTCCTCCGTGGATGAGAGTTATTTTGTCTGTAGCATAGAGTTCTTGGATCTTATCACCGCAGTGCTGGAGCTCTACGTCCCACAAGCTTTGAATTCAAAAGCATCTCTAAGGCCGCTCAGTTCAGTTCTAGAATGTCTGTTATATATCCCTGACGCGACTCCCGGCGTCGGGCTACTTGAGCGCCTCATCTCCTCAAAGGCAGGTGGAGAGGTCCTGAAGAAGCTGATAGCATCGAAGAGCACCGTAGCAAAAGTTTTCAATTCTCAGCTGCTGGAGTTTTATACGTCCCGTGTCACCCTACTAGTGGCAACATGTTTGGTATCCCACGGCACGAGTGTCGAGGGCGCTCTCTCAGACTGGGTTGAGATTACAGTCCTCAAGTCGGCGCTAGAGGACTTTGAGAAACAGCTGGAAGCACACAATCTACGGCCCACACGCATAACTGGAGATCCAAAGAAGGCCCTGAAAAAGCAGATGAAGGCTGCAAAAAATCTCCCAGATCTAGAAAAGATGCGTGCATTGAAACCAAAATCGGCAGTTGATCTTAGAAGCCAAAACAGCTTCTCCGCCCTGGAAGTGGAGGGACTGGCTGAAGATTTATTGATACAACAACCACCAAAAGGTCAGGTTATCGAGATACCAAGACCGCAGCTAGATGAACACTCCTTTGCCACGCTTCGGAGGCTGTTGGGCAATAATTCAAAGTCGCCGCAGTCAGTTCCGGATGTACAGGAAGCGTTGAAGACACTGAAGACGCTGATTACTTTCCAGACACTAGCAAATATCTTGAGGAGTTTTCCGTGTGCCGCATGTTCTAAAGTGTGCGCTGGTGATGTGGTAAGAGGAAAGGGTTTCTACGACGTGGAGCCGGGAATTAGGCTTCCGGCAAGGAGCAACGTAGAACGTATTACTTCCACCCCGGAGGTAGTCCATCACATAGGAGGGAGCCTGGCAGATAAAGAAAATTTCAAAGATGGAAAGAGCAAGAATAGTAAAACCAAGGGAAAAGAAAAAGTCAAAAAACCAGAAGAACTACGCCAAGTCGAAAAAGCCGATCAAACAAAATCTCTCCAGCCATCGGAATTACTAGAGAATCAAGAGCAACAAAACATCCTCAACGTCAAAGATGCAAACCCCGAGTCTAGAACGTATGATCGCTCTTCTATGTTTCCTCAACTAGTGGGACCATGGCGAGTGATACTTTCTACACAAGCAATGAAGGATCTCTTGGGTACGCAGCACAATGGGACTTTCCAAATAGTCAAGAAGATACTGGAGGAGCTAGCAACTGGATATTGGAATCGCCGTAGTTTGACAAGGCCGCATTTGCTTGTGGGAACTAGCGCCAGTTCTAGTACGAAAACTAATATTCCTCCTAGTGATTCTGGGAGTAGGAAGAAAGGCACAAAGAACGAAGATAAAGATCTGGAATGGATCTTGGAAGAATGGCAAGGCAACAGTGGTGAACGTGCAGTTTTGAAATTATACAAAGCTGTCTATGGTAAGAACTATCGAGTTTTGTGGGGTGTCGAAGGCGCTTGGGACGAGCTGGAGAACGGCTGGAGACAGATAGTTAAGATATGGAGGATAGGCGATCATAAAGAGATTTTGGAGAGTATTCCCACCGTTCTCAAGACGCATAAAGGATACAGCAATAACTACATCCGAGGGTGTAAGTTGAGGCAATTAGAGACGGGAAAGGGTAAAGCTTTACGTCACTTACCCGCAAGGTTCGTGCTGAGCGAGGATACTCCAAAGCGGGAGCAATTCGGGACCACAGGAACCAGCTTGGGTGTGAATAAACTATCGAGGGAGGAAGCTCTGGGCTTGCACGAAGCTCTCACTACTGGAAAGTTCTATACACTGAACGAGCAGATGTTTGAGAGTATCCAAGCATCGAAAAAATGCGGAGTTCTGCCGGAATTTGCATTCGACGTGGGCGAGGAGGAGACGGAGATAATCAGGTGGTGGAAAAGTTCCGTGTTAATTTTGGGACGTAGTGGAACTGGAAAGACGACTTGTTTGGTTTTCAAGTTGCTGGCCGGCTATCTTACACGAATAGGTGCTGGGTTAGAGCCGCGACAGGTAAGATCATCACCCATCACTCGGTCAATAATGAGGTAATGCTAACACGTGATTGCCTTACCCAATGTTTGGGCGGAGGAGTTTTTCATCTAGATATTCCTTACAAGAAGTCCAATACTGGCAGGAAAGATTGCAAGATATATAAGACGACTAATTGACTCACAGCTTGGGAGATTGGATAACCCATTATTGGAAGCTGAGCAAAATGACACAGGCACCAACGTGATTAGAGAAAGCACAGGCCATGATCATGACGATGCAGATAGAAATCTTTTCACCATTGGAAAAAATGATTGGCCACTCGTCTGCACCTTTGATCAATTTTGTGGACTGTTAGAGAATACGCTTAAGTACGCATCTTGAATCGACACCTAAGTATAGAAATGGCTAATCCATTTACAGGATTTCTGATCGCACCGACTTCGCACCAGCCAATTCAGTGGCTATAAAGTTAAACTGGGAACATCGCAGAGTTGACTTTTCAAAGTTTAAGCGGGCCTACTGGCCATCTTTCCCGTTAAACCTAAGGAAGGGAATCTCGGTCGAACTGGTATTCGCCGAATTGATGGCGGTAATCAAAGGCGGAAACTACGCTTCTGACTTTCTCCCGTTAACAAAGCAAGGTTATCTGAAGATATCTTCTCGACTAGCACCCACTTTTTTGGAAGGTAGCAAAGAGCGTGAGAGTGTTTGGAAAATGTACGAGCTATATGAGAACCGTCGGCGAGGCCTAGGGGAGTGGGATGATTTGGATAGATGTAGAGATATACGTAAGGGCCTGAGTAATGATCAGGAGCTTTTGGAACGGCTACAAACCGTTATTGGGGAATGCTATGTGGATGAAGTACAAGACCTCCGTGTTGGGGAGGTCGAAATTTTGTTGCGTGTAGTAGGAAACCCAAGAGGGGTGCATCTGGCTGGTGACACCGCGCAGTGCATAAGTCGCGATTCTACCTTCCGGTTCCAAGACATTAAGGCACTGTTCTTCCAAATTTTTGGCTCAATGGCGACCAAAGGATACGGGTCTTCAAAAACAGCCGAAGAGAGCTTGGAGAAACCGAGGCTGTTTTTGTTAGCAAAAAACTATAGGAGTCACCAGGGGATTTTGGCATTGGCAAGCAGTGTGGTAGATCTTCTCTGGAAAGGTAACTCGAATGCTGCAGAACGTTTGTATGGGTCCAGCTGATACGATTTTTCTAGTGTTCCCTGATGTGATCGATAAACTTCAACCAGAAGTCGGCACCTACTTGGGTCCAAAACCAAAGCTATTCAGTAAGTACATCTTCAAAGGAGATTTCCTGGCCTTAGTAGTCTTAGAAGTTTCTGAAACGTCTAATTTTAACCTTAATTTGTAGTTGGATTTTCGTCGGATATGTTTTCTAAAAAACTATTTGGTGCAGTCGATGTAGTGGAAAATATCGCGGAGTTTGGTGCAGAGCAGGTTATTCTGGTCCGTGATGATGAAGCAAGAAACACTCTGCGGGACGAGATTGGCACGATCAATCTTATCCTCACAATCGTAGAGAGTAAGGGTATGGAGTTTGATGATGTTCTTCTCTTCAACTACTTCTCTGGAAGCCCAGCAGGCCCAAGCATCAGAGCTTTGGTTTCTATGGAGGAGGATTTGAAAACCAAACAAGGGACAGGGCTCATAGGGTTTGACAGAAGAAAGCATGCTGTTCTCTCGGCGGAATTGAGAGGGCTGTATGTCGCTATCACTAGACCACGAGCTAGGCTTTGGCTAATTGAAGAACATGGTGAAAACATAACGGCAATGACGAAGCTCTGGAGCAAAGGCCCTGACGGTGGATTAGTGGATATTGTTCTCAGGGGTGATAAAAATGTAAGTGGGGCCAGATGTGCTTCTAGGAATCAACCAGGTTTGAGCTGATTAAATTCTTTTTTTGTGTGTGTGTCGCGACAGGCCGCGGATATGATGAAGGATATGAGACAAGGCAAAAGTAATACGCCGGCTGATTGGTACCGGAAAGGCCTTGAATTCTTGGAAAAGAGGCTTTGGCATCCTGTCCGTATATTCCTTATATCCACCTCCCTACCACCAAAAATTTCCTTATACTGACCTTGTGGACCGCAGGCTTTAAGGTGTTTTGAGAGTGCTGGAGACCCAATTGGACAGAGTCTCTCTAAAGCACACATCTTTGAGCAGAAAGCTATTGACATTTGTTATAGAGAACCTGCCGAGTCTGTGCTATTATTCAAAAAGGCTGGCACCCTTTTCCGCGAATCAAACCATCCAAAACAGGCATCCAAATGTTTCGCCACCATCTACGACTGGAAATCAGCAGCTGAGGTCTGGAAAAATAGTGATCACGATCGTGCTGCCCACTTTTATGGCAGGGCGTCTCTTTTTAAGGAAGCGGCGGAACAATACCATATTTGTGGAAACTTTGAACAGGCAGCCGCAGCATATAGTTATGGGCAATATTTCATCGACCTACTTCAATACCTCATTGATCATGGCCATGAAATGAAGCCTGTGAAATTTCGCAGGTTTGCCAGACTCGTTAACGTCTTATTTAGAAGCCAAAAGGATGCCGATAAGGACTTGAAACTTATGGCAATAACGCTACTAGGTTCAGACTCCGAGAAGGAGGCCTTTTTAATCCAGTATGACATGACCCGCGAACTTATACAGCACTATATAACGGCAAAGCAATTCATGAAGGCTGTTAATACGTGTCTGAGCTTGGGAGATTATGCTCAAGCCATTCAGATCATTGAGTATAGGGTTTTCGGCAATAACTTCGATGCTGGGCTATTGGATGAGATTTTCGGCTGGACCGAGACTAGACGCATGCAACGTTCAGTTGCTGACTTCCTGAGATGCCAAGATTCAGATATAACTAAGAGTTATCCTTCCATACTGAGTACCCAAAAGTCCTTTGCTAGAGAAGAGACGAAGAATAATTGGAAGGGTTTGGAGAGATTCGTCCTAGATCAATTTCAGGGTCGGAGGGTCTCCGCAAACGAAATAAGGTGGGACGACATTGGCGAAGATTTACAATTGACCGCTGATTTGCTGGTAAGATAAAGTCCTTACTTCATTATCCGTAAAACATTACGAGCATTTCTCACCATTCGATTCTAGATTGTCGCCAATGGTGACTATTTCGGAGTCAAATGGGACCCCAGAGAATTTCCCTTCCAATCCTTTGTGAGGTGTGCCGAGGTCTTGAAAAGAGCCAATAAAGATGGCAGTTTCCCGCCCGCAGTAGTAAGGTTTTACAGCGTCTCCTACATAAAAGAAGACCCCTCCCAGCGTGCATGGGTACTACCACCAAGCCCACTTTTACTAAACGACCAGGCTATCATAATGTCTCATGATTCGGTTTTCGAAGCGCTCAGTAGACAGCTTTCCGACGACATGGGTAGGAGCGTCTATTCTCTACTAGATAATGCGATTAAAGTTTTGAAAAAGGAGTCATTGTGTGAGGAGTTTATCCTCTGGGGTAGCTGTACGTTCCAAGCGGAGAACAGCTGCAATTATACCCATTCTTTGCTGTCTCGGGATAATTCCCTGTCAAGGCTTGAAGCATGTCCCTCTATCCACTGTTTTCTAATGACATATTTACTAATTATACCATTGTTTAGTTGTTGAACTCGTCGCTGGTGATGGTCTTATGTCTTACATTTCCATTCCAGCAAAGGCTATTTGGAGATGTAGCTTATGCTATTAGATATAGAGGGACAGGTTGGTCTTATTATAACCCTGTTTATGAGCGATTTTGTTGACACGAACAGTTCGAACTTGGCTTGAGCAGTTGCTTATTACGACCACCTTTGTGTCGGAATTCACAACACACCCCTTGATTAATATAGGGTCTTTATATTCAAACCCGAGGGTCTCCGAAAGGGGTGTACGTAACGCGCTTGAGGAGTTACTCTACCATCGCATTACCCGCTGGAAAGTTAATGATATGTCCTTTTCGCTCCTTCTACAGCAGATGGACCTGGCTGATGCTCTAAGTAAGCGCAGTCCCAGATATTCTTATAGAATTAAAATGCTGACTAATTATTATCAGATATTGGTGAAATCTTTGGGCGAAACATTATTAGCCGAATTGATTGGGGCGGTTTGAGCCCGGTAAAAACAAAGCCATTTAGTTCTTTCTGGGATATCATACGCCTTCGAAGTGCCTTGAGGGAAGGAGATTTGGCACTTGTAATTGAGTTAATGTGGCATATACATCCCATACAGTTAGATCTGGATTCTCCAGAGGTACAATATTTCCATGGCGTGATAGGTTTCTGGGAGCAATGCTGTGCACTCCTTGTTTGTGTTCCCCCTCCTTCGAAACCCAGCCAAAGGCTTTAGCCACCCTCACTGCTTACGGGTTATGAATGCTAAGATTGATTACTCTCTTAGATTGTTGTATCATCATCCAGCGAGTTTCTTATCAAAGATAATTGGCGTAAGATCCACCTCAAATATTTCTTCCCATGTCTAGTAGCATTTGATGCCCTGCCCCTTAATGAGCGCAGAAAAATCGCAGAAGCCGCCAAAACCATTCTGGCGACTATTGCCCAGTACGTACTTGGATCTCTTCAAAAGATCCAATCGTGCAGATACGCAACGCTCCGGATGACATGGAATAAACGCCCAGATATCTTGATTAGACGCGTGCTGGATATGCTTGCAATATGTTTATGCAATATGCAACAGTATACTGGAAACAAAATGAGTCAGGCGCCAGAAAACGTGTTCCTAACGGGCATTATACAAGCATGGAACTTTTGGTGCCATAAAAAGACCATTAATGCACAGCAATCTGAGCTTGACATCAATAAGTTCATGGTCATCTTTGCGGACGCGTTCAGTAGTTCGTACAGCGGAATTGAAACTTTGGCCCTGTACCAGAAATCGAATTTGCAACAGCCATATAGCAAATTTCGAATTATGCGGACTTCTTGGAAGGTAAAAAGGGGCCAATTCCAATCCCTTTCGTTGTTCAATAAGCGTACCAGCGAGCAGAAGCATCCTCAGGCAAAGGCGTTCAATCACACTGACGACGGTGCTCAAGCGGCGCTCACAAAGACAGAGATTGTGGCAGCGTCAATTATTCAGGCGTTCTGGAAGAAGTACTGGCCACTCTTGCTGAAGAGGAGAGACTTCGAGAAGACAGCTGAAGGAATGGCCACAAAGATAATGGACAGCCTCTGCAAAACACTGGACGATACTGCAGACGAAGTATTGCCGAAGAAAAGGTTGAGGTGCGCTCTACTCCATGAGCTGGGGGTGCCTATTTTCGTCAAGATTGTTCAAGCAGAGCACAGCCTCGACAACACGCTATCGGAGATGATAGTGAAAATGAAAGCAGAGGATCTCAGGTGGATTGAGAGGGAGATGCTGGATGAAAATTACCTGAGTCTGCGCCGGATGAGGGAAAATTTGGCGGATGTGAAGGACCTTGTTTTGGACAACGAGGTCACTTTGGCCTGCCCGGTGAAGGAGTTGAGATACAAATTGGCCGAAGTAGAGGCCCTAACGATGCAAATAGATCAATCAGTGGAGGATATCATGGGAGAGATCGCGAGGGTCGAGGATGATGTTGCCAGGAGAAAAGCTTTGGATTCACTGAAAACGCCCGGAGAGCAACAGTGATTGAAATGAAGAGAAGATTTTTAGGGGCGATGATCATTTTTCCCCCCCTTCCCCTCCTCACATCTCTACAAGAACATACACTTACTTCCTTCACCATCACACGGAAATGGCAATTTAACCTGGATATAGCACAATTACTTAGTGTTGAGGGTTTTTTTTTTCCCTTTGGTACATACATGTACGCACTTTGTAGTTAGTATGAGATATTAGCGCCACAGGAAGCAAATGAAGTCTATTTTACCTTGACCAGTCAGGTTCGTGTATTGTGACTGTCCGCATTAGTCGCGTAGGCTCTTTGCTCTAGAAGGGTCTCCTGTGGCACTCTGTGCAGCTGCTCCACACTCCTCCACACTCTGCTAACTGCTTCTATGACTCATGGGTGGGGGAGACGAGCACAGGCTAGACCGGTCAACAGTCGCTTGGTGAAGTCTGTTAACAGACAGCTAATAATTACTACGTTGGGCATGGCTCCGTTACAAACAACTACACGTAGGTTATTGTAGTAATCAATTCATTCCTGCACACAGGGTCTATCTACTCTACTCTAGGTACTGTATCTACTCTTGTGCTCGTTCAGTACCTACCGCACTCGGAAGGGATGCACTCGCACGAGCAGAGCACGCTGCTGCTTATCTTCTGGCTGTCCGTGAGATAGAAGTCGAGTGGGAGGTAGAGTAGGCCTGAGCGCGCACAGCACACTCTCTAAGTTTTATTATTAACCAGAGTAGCTTAGCAGCCAGACCCGGGGGCATGGATACGCTTTTAGGTCAATCAGTCCACCCCTTGACACTGTGCTGCACCGCACTGACGTAGCTAGTTAGCTAGCTATCAAAGGGGAGGGGGGAGAGAAAACCCTAAACCGTGTAATCGAATTTATATAACCTGTATGTATCACCTACATATCGTACAATATGGCGATCGGACGATAAACGCGGTGTATGCCATGTAGGGCTGACGTTATGCAGCGCAGCTGGCAGCACTGTACGAGATACTTTACATACTCGGGTAGAGTAGGTACAGCGCTGGCCAGACAGGTAGATAGAGTAGATTGCTTCCTAGTTTGTTAGTTGGTTGGAGTGGTCTCCCTTGGACGGATGAAATTCGCCGCCTGGAGCGTGCACGCACTGAGTTGGGTATATCCGTTGCTCTTAATGGTTGTGAATATATAACCGTAGAGCCAATCAAAAATAAGCGTTAGATACCTGCTTGGGCTAGATTAGCTCAAAAAAGGCAAGCTGCGAAATTTGACAGTTTCATCCGTCCAAGCGATAGTAGGTAGAGTATGTAGGTACACCTGATTGATGCTTAATTGCTTAATTAATTCACTTGACTGCTTATAATTAGTTGCTAGCTATATAGAGCACGAGAGCGCTTCCAGCCAGCCAGCCAGACACATAGCTAGCTAGCTAGCTAGCTGCGGGTGAGACGTCAGTATGCCTTTCATCTTCTTTTCCTTTCTTTTTTTTTCTTCTTTTTTTTTTCTCTCTCTTTTTGTTTCCCTTTCTTACGTACCTACAAAATAAATCCATTTGTTTGTTTATTTGAAACGAAGCGCTAGTGCTGACGGTAGACGTCGGCGTAGGACGATCATATAGAGTACGTACATAAGCACACTTCTAGCCGCGGTGCAGTGCGGCGCGGTGGACGTTTATATTCTGCGCCGCCGTGAATCGGATGACATGTAGGTACATATATACACAGGTACACACCGTACCGGGAGGGTACCTACAAGCCACAAACTACAAGCTACATGTAGGATGTAGGTATGTAGGGACATGTATACACGCACATGTTGGTACCGACTGACTAACATGGTATGGAGGAGCAGATCAAGAGAAACTACAGATGCACGAATGACATTTGCGGTTGATGATGATGATGAAACACGGACCATGCCCCGGAGGGCATGAGGTAGAGGGGGGGTATACCGCATTCCAATTGTCGATTGCAATTAATAGTCCTGTTCTTGATGTTCGGCACTTTAATTTTGGTTTATTGGGCGAGTGAATGAGGGGGAGCCTGGACAACAAAAGCAAAAAAACAAAGTCCAGAGCGCTAGCGAAAGGTAGAGTAGCAGATAAATTAATAGAAATAGATCGAGCTAGAAGAAATATGGAGAAAAAGCAACAAAAAAAAAAGATGTGCTAGAATTCACGGCACATCTAGCTACATGTAGTAGCAGTAGTAGTAGTAGTAATAGCAGTCTGTCCATCATATCATGAGATGGTAGAATTCCACACTCTCACTGCTTACACACACACACCCCCGATCACTCGTCTCTCCGCAAATTAAAACCCTGATCGCTCAAGGGGAAAGCATGTAGTACGGTACTGTCCGGATTGTACATTGCGTCGTACGTAGTACTCTGGTCGCTCCACTTCACCTTTACTGAGTAAATTGCACTTATATATATTCATGTAGAAATTTATTATTATCACCATCACCCGCGGAAACCAAGGGGTTCCTCTTGATCAGCATCCCTCTAGCATCCCCATCCCATCCGCATCCACCCATCCATATCCCAGCTACCTAGCATAAACCATCACTATCGCAGCACCCCGAATCCACCGAATCCACCGAATCCACCACCAGCACCAGCACCAGCAGAAGCATCGCAGCACCCCGACATATACGTATGGTAGTATACAACCACTACCATAACCGCAACCGCCCGCCCCAAGCTCCAGGGGGAGCCTGGTGCGGTAAAAAAATAAATAAGATATAGTCATGAGGCTCAATCAATCGCCCCTCCACCTCCCCGCATGAAGATCAAACATGTACGTAAGCATAAAACCAAATCCGCACTAGTACACTATCGTATACTACTAGCAATGTATTCGACTCTATTCAGAGTACATACTGTTTACTGTTAGCTTGCGTGCGTGCTGCGCCCCCCCCTCCCCTTGATAATGATGATAACGATGGGGCTCTTCCGTAAGGAAAGACACCCGCCGCGTCGGTAACATGGAGCGACCGGGTACATTCAGCCTCATTAATAGCCTCAATTCTTGATGCGACGACGTCTTCGGCTCGCTAATGCGCTGCGTTGGAGAGCTTAGTTTGGTTTAGGTTAGGTGGCGCTCGCTCTGTGTATTGACTACATGTACTATGGGCCGAAGCGAAGCGGTGCTACAGTCTACAGCGCTGTAGCTACATGTATCTGGAGTAGGGTATATATGGTACCTATGTACATAGTTACATCACCACCCACACGCTTGCTGCGTCATGACCCCTCACCCGCCGCTTCGTTCCTCCCCCCTCCTCCCCTCCTCCCCGCCGCCCTTCCTGTCTTGCCCCTCCCTCCGCTTCACCTCCCAATCGGAAGTAATAGGAGAAAGTCAGAAATACATGGATCAGGGGGGAGGAGGAGGCTCAAAGGCTCAATCAAAGCATGCGCAGTCAGCAGCGCCGCTATCGGCAAGGATATCAATCATCTTATTTCCTCCCCCCCCTTCCATTCCCTTCCCACCCTTCCTCGCAATCGTGCATCGAGGCTGAGAATTAGAGGAGGAGGAGGGGTCTACATACTGCACTGCACCGCATGGACACGGCCCTTTCGGGGAATATATATCTTGATCCCCGGCCGGGGGAGATATCCATGATCATGATCGCAGGATTCCCCAATTATCCCTACACTGTCACCACTGGCGCCGATATATGCCTGTCCCTCTGTAGCTAGGGTAGAGGGAGGGGGGGAACTACATGTAGCCAGATACATGTAGCTAGGGCCGCCGCCGATATTGAGATTCGCATAACGCCGAAACACCACCGCCGCCGAGTACATGGGTTAGGGTTCATGGCTACTCAATAAACTCGTAGATGTTTAATTGCCGTCAATTGAAACACCCCCCGTGCGGGAACTCAAAGTTCCCACTAAAAGCAAAAACAAAAAAGCAGGGACCCGGGCGGGGGCGGGTGACCTGCTGCTGCTGCTCGAGGTCTCGTGAACACGGACGGGGCAGAGCATCTGTCTTCTCTGCTCGGGGTCTACACGGGCAGAATCTCAGAGGGAGCGGCGGATACAGCCCGTACCACCACTCACATCATGTGTGTGTGTGTGTGCGCGTGTGTGTGTGTCTCTCTCTGTGTGTGTGTGTGTGTGTGCACCGCGCACACCCCAACTTCAGGACAGGACAGGAGGAGGGGGACATATGGGTACTCTGGAGTATATGGTATGGTATGGTATGGGAGAACAAAACAAAACCCGGGACCTTGACAGCGGAACCGGAAGGCAAAAAAATAAAAGGGTGCACGCTAGCCCCCACGGGAGGAGTGGTCGGGTTGGGCAACAGATCGCTCCCCGGGACGGAGGGAGAGGGAATGGAGATCATGGTAGATTCTTTTCTTTTCTTTTCAATTCAATTAGCGAGCCCGAGTAGCCGAGTAATCAGATAGTGGATGGTGATTCTTTACTACTTTAGCTATCCCAGGGGAGGAGGGTGAAGGAATGCGAGTTGTTTCCCTCGACTGTTATAGATCTGATATCAATACCTCACTCACTCGGGGTTCGTATATACATTAACTTTCCCGTAGTACAGTAAGACCTAGGTAAAAGTAGAGTATGCGAATTGAACAGTCAAGTACGGGTGTTTCTCTTGAGCATTGGAATGGAGGACGTCACGACGAGCTGCTAGCAGCAGCAGGAGGAGCCCAGAGGGAGGGGGATCTACGTGATAGGAGCTCTCTACCATAGTTCTACTCCAGACGCATGAGCATGACGGAGCTTCCCACACCCACAACCACCTTCACTCCAGCTCCCTCCCCAAAAAGTAAAACTGTAAAAACAAAAAAGAAATAATAGAAAAATAAAACCAAAACACAAAAAATGGCGGCGCATACCCTTCCCCCTCCAAAAAATGAAAAAAACATTTCCAGAAGCTCCATCCACCACCACACCCTTCTAGAAGCCCCCCCCCCAAAAAAAAAAAAAAAATAAGAAAAGAAAAGGTACCCGCAGAACTCAGGCGAGGAGGAAGAAAAGGAAAAAAAGAAAAGGTTCTGGAGTAACTCTCTGCCTACAAGCAAGCTGTCCTGACCGTCCGTTCGGGCCGCGGGCGGGCGGGAAAAAAAGGCTTAATCCATTTTGCCCAATTGTGACAGACGTCCGGGGCGGACGATAAGGCGTTTTGTAACTTTTCTTTTCGCAATGTATGGCGGTTGTATCTCTACATGCCTACCTATAGAGTAGCTATTACATGTATCTGGAAATGACTGACTGACTAACTAACTGGCCGACTGAGTGGGCGAATGAGTAAGTGAGTGAGTGAGTGAGTGAGCGAGTAAGTTGAGCGAGGCCTTGGGAAGCTAGCTGGTTCTGCTTGGTGGGTTTGCGATTAAGCTTTTCTGCGATGTTTCTACCCTCTAGAGTACATGATCTGAGTACATGCGCCTAAACAGCACTACACTATACTACATATAGTACTAGGACAGAGGTTTTTGGTAACATCAAAAAAAATTGTAACTCTTCAAGGGCAGTTGGAAATCATCTCAGGATGGAGCTTAGAGAATTCTAGAATTTTGTGTCCCTTCTTCAGGCATGTGCACTCCAATTTTCAAAGTGATGATTTGGGTGTTTCTGATTTTATATGGTACCCCGACTGTACATACATACACATTATTACCATACTACATACACAAGTCAAGACTCAATTGATTGCCGGGTGATTGACGATGACTGTCCAAAAGCGAGTAACTGAGCTCAGAGCAGCACAAAGCAGGCAAGCAAGTACGTGAGCAAGCAAACTTAATGCTAGTCAGTCTAGTCAGTCTAGTCAGTCTAGTCAGTCCAGTCCGGTCCAGTCGAGTCCAGTCGAGTCCAGTCCAGTCCAGTCCAGTCAGTCAGCAATTAAGAGCGGGAAAGAAAAGAAAAAAGATTACAATATCCCCATGCAGACAACAACGACGACGACAACGGCTACGGCAGCACTTCTAGCTCCAGAGTGGCATATGTAATAGGTATGCGTTGAGTTGTCAGTCAACCTCAACAATAGTCGACAGCATGTACCTACCTCCTCCTCCTCCTCCCCTCCGCTTTGCTCTCCATCCTCCGCCGAATTAACCTTCTTCGCACCCAACAAACACTCCCCCTCCCACCACAAAGACGGTTCGTCGAGCCGACGCTGCACCACACCCAACCTCACTCGGGGGAGGGGAGGTGTTTGTTGCTTGCTTGCTTGCTTGCTTGCTTGCTAGCTGGGGGGTGGGGAATCGAAACACTCACGACACGACTGCAACTGGCCAGCTAGCCAGCGGTCCAACAGCAACAGCAGCAGCAATCCCTCTTCCTCTCCCTCTCTCTCTCTCCCTCTCTGCTCAATCGAGTGACAGACAGAGCTCGACCCAATCACATGGACCTTCCTATCCCAGAACCGATCCATCCACACTCGATGAGCTTCCTGCTGCTGCTGCTGCTGCTGCTGCTGCTGCTATGCAATGCGCTGCACGGGTACTCAACCTAGAGTAGAGGATTCAAAATCCAATTCCTCGCTGACAGACCAGATTCTGGATCTCAAGGCCCAAAAGTGGTCAGTGCGTCTATGGGTTTTCTCTCTCCTATATACACGAGTATAGAGTGTAACAATACATCAGTACACATATGTATGTACATTACAGCATTACAGTATGTACCTCCTATCTGATCTGATGGGATGGATGGAATAGATAGGGAAACATGTGCATTTCCCATCCATCCATCCCATCATCCCCCCCCCCCCTCAAACACCACCTGCCGTCCAACAGTTTCCGCTTTTCTTTCTTCCCCTCTCTCTCCGACACACTCCCACCGCCGCCGCCCAGCTTAAGAGTACCATGTTTCGACGAGCCGTGGCTGGGGGTTTGCGGTGCGCGCGCGCGTGCAGCACCATGTGCAGTGCGAGTGCGGGATTACGCCATGGGTGTAATTAAGAAGCACGAGTAGACACGCCTCCATCCAGCCATTTTTCTCCCAACAGCAGCAACAGCACCGACAGCGACAGCTGCGCAGGTGTCAGTCAGTCTTGATGTCTCTCTCTACACCCCCCCCCCAACGCTTGACCTGGCGGATCAATGGTCAATGGGTTGTTGTTGTTCGCCAAGCGGGTGGGGGGTGGGGGGTGGGTGGGTGGTTGTATGGGACGGTACCGCACGGAAGCCATCCTTCCAATCATGCCCGTAATCCGAAGTGAGGCGGGCTACGTTCACTCACTCATTCTCAAAAGGACAGCAACCGCGCGCGCGCGCCCACTTGCGGTTTTGCTTCATCACTAATCCCAACAATACAACATCATTGGGGGAGCGTGAGAGAGTGAGGGTGAAAGAGACAAGAGAGAGTGTAGAGAGGTGAGATACCATGTAACCATCTATGTATCAAGTCTAGCTATTGTAGCTACATACATAAAAAAAAACCCCCCTATGGCCATGTAACAGCTGCTGGCTCGCAATGCAATTATTTGTGATAAGATAACGAGCATTAGTAGAGCTCGCTCATGCCCATAACGTACAGGAAAATCATGAAAGAAAATACAATAAAATGGCTCTAGCTCTAGCACTCAAAGTTCTCTTACTCACAGGTCTACCCTGCAAAAAATTATGATAGCCTATCGGTAGATCAAAGTAAACGAAACCTTTACATCTGACGTTGGCATGGAACCCTTAAACAGTAACTAACCCGTCTGATCTGTGTCTTGCACTAAAACCCTGTAAAAATAAAAATGGAAAACCTGTACTAAACCAAAAAGGTCAAAATATTTAACTCCAGAATCCCGTCTTCCCCCATCTTAATAACCGAACCAAACCAAACCAAAACGAGCCAAAAATAAATAAAATAAAATAAAAATCTCGAACCACGCTGTACAAACTCCAACCCACCCGTAGAAAAGGAAAGAAAGGAAAAAAACGAAAAATGAAGGGAAAAAAGGTCCCAATCAACCCGCGAGAAGTAATAAAGGAAATAAGAAAAAAACATGAGGAGAAAAGAAAAAAAAGATCCGTATAAAATAGTCCGACAATCCAGTAAACCTTGAGATTTTTAACCCCTCTAAACTATTGCCCTGGTATCTGGGTGTCGGGCTTCTCATATTTTCCATTGTCTGCCATTTGACTCCTCCAAGCATTGGCCTCTGCCTCGTCCACTCCAGGTGGCATGGTGTGCATACGCTTGAGATGATCCTTAAGGTTATCGCGTCTTGCAAACTCCTTTCGAAAGCTCGAGCAGTTGGGGTCCAGACATCTCCAGTAGAAACCAGGAATCTTGTGCACCGACTTCTCATGTCGTTCTCGATCGTTTGGGGTAGCGAATCCTTCGGTGCGTGAACAATTGTCGAATCTGCAACGATACATCTTTTGGTGCTTTTGTTGGTGTTTCCTACAACACAAAAAAACAATCAGCATATTTTGTTCGCTGCATATATGTTAATCAGGGGGGGGGGGGGCTGTGCTTACGTGAATTGTTCAGTAGTGGGGAACTTTTGTGTGCAGTGTGGGCAATGAATGGCACTGGCGAGCTGATTGGAATTGAGCGTCTCAATCCCCCCATGCCTCAATTGAATTGGCAGAGGAGCCCCTGACTCATAGGGTGGTGCATAAGCTGGCGGAGCTCTATATACATTTGCTGAGGAATCGTAGGGCGTATACGAAGTGGGGTATGGCGCTCCAGAAGATGACTGTTGGGACGGAGTAAGATCAGGTGCCGCTGTAGTCAACCAGGCCGCTCGAGGCCATTGAGGGGCGGCTTCCCGATGTTCGTCATGAACTCTGCTTTGATGAGGTGGTGATGTTTGGCTGTATTCGCTCTCACCATTGAAGGACGAACGGAGTGGTTCCCCCCTCTGAGGAATACCTCCTTGTATCATTCGTTCATCATAGCTGGCTGCCCTTGTGCCATCTGCATGAGGTGATGATGTCCCATACGTCGAGGTATACGGATGGTAACGGCTGCTTCGTGGAATTACACGGTTGCTAGACATATTTCGAGCTAGCAGGCCACGGTTTAGTATCTTCATTGTAGCTATATGTGCAACCCAATCTCACAAAACACTTACAACCAGATTGCTCCTTTTCAAGAGAAAAGGAAGCTGGAAAGTATGAGCCTGGGCCGGCAGACTCATTCATTCCATACATTGGGGGATTATGTCCTCCTGATGGAGAAGTGCCCCTCACCTTTGGTGTTGTCCTGTTGAGCTGAGTCTCCTGACCACCAGTTGAGTATCGATATTCGGAGGCTAAAGACTCGGGTGAATACGGTATCCGTTGGCCTGGGTCCGTATCTCTCATTCGTCCCAGTGGTAGACTATTATTCTGAATACCACCTTGGCCTTGACCTTGTTGTGGGTTGAACTTTGTATTGCCGCTGCTGCAAGTGTAGCTCAAGTGATCGGAGGTTGGCGAAGAGGTTTCAGGGTCCCTCACGTAAAGAGGTGAGGGAAGGTAAGGTTTGTATTTCTCAGTAATTGAACTATTTTCAGTTGTTGGTATGGTGGTAGTACTATCCATGGAATATGAGCCTGTGGTGGGTTGTGAAAATAGTCTGGACGAAATAGGATCGGACGTTTGGCACAGGAAGTTGTCAAGTGGAGAAGAAGGAGGAAATAGTGTAAAGTCAGACTTGATGTTGAAGTTTGACCTATTATCAAACCTCCTTGGGCTTCCCCTAGTATCGAGTGGTAGTAATAGTGGGTTGGATGGATTATGAACAGTCATGATGGTTTCGGAGGAGCGTGGGTACTTAAAAGTAGTCGAGCTTTGGTAAAGGTCCATGAAATGCCTGCCGCCTTGTGGCTACTACTCCACACTTAATTCCCAAAGCTACAATGATGGGGATGCAGGCTGATTTCTTTTTTCTTCTTCTTTTGCAGGGGGTTTGTTGATGAGGCTCACCGTAAGGTTTAGTTACCGAGTGTCAAGAGGGAAGAAGTAAAAGATCAGTAGGTATGTAATAGGACAGAATGGCTTTTTTCCCTCTCTTTCTTTCTGCGTGTATGGGGCGGCGGCGTGTAATTTATGTATGTCCTGCGGACCAGCAGCACAGATGGGACAGATTTTCGCAAAATCAGGATTCCAGTATTTTTTAGAACTACGCACAGTATCTTACAGGTAAGTTACTCTAAAGTAGAAGATTAACTCAATGAGTAGAAGTAATTAGGGTCTAGGGGATGATATGGATATTTGTGGAGTGTTATTAGTGAGTTGGATGGAAGGGGCCGGTTCGCACACAAGGATGAATGTATGTATGGGGCCAACCTGTATGTTCTAGCCAGTGGGTCCAATGGCGGTCAAGTAAGCAATACTGAGGAGAAGCAAAAAAAATCAAGTCACTAAAATCGACAGAGGTTATTTAATAGTTTGAGACCTTCCTCGTGGAGGATTTGCATAAAAATTTGACTCGCTTAGATGAGGTTCGGCGGGAAGGCGTCAATGCCATGCAGATATGTGCGACGAGGCAAGAGGGGGGGAAGAGACACTGAGGGCTTCTTAAAGAATAATCCAATGTTAAGATATGGTGGCAGCTACGTTGAAGCCATGACCGGGGGATGATGGATGGGGAATTAGAAGTATGAGGAGAACTAGAATGAGGGGTCTTGCTTGAATGGGTTGTCAACTGGGGAGGAGGGGGGAGATTGTTTCAGGAATTAATTGGGCGTTGAGAAGCAGCATAGTAATGGAAATATATGTTTCTAGCTAGCTAGGTATGTACATACGTAGATACATGGGACGTTCAATTCAGATCGCTCCAGATTTTGGGGGGGCGATAGGAGTATGAAATTTGGTACCATGCAGGTCGGCAGGCGGCTCATCGGTAAGGCCAGTCTGATTTACACAGTCTGAGGCTTTTAAATTTAACGGTATTAATATTGGGTACATACGGGTAGATATTTAGTGGTTGCTTGACCAGGTATGTAGAGTACGTTGATGTGTAGTAAGTACATGTATGTGGTAGTTGAACTGATAGCCATGATCTGGATTCCTTATTCCCACGATTGACTTACTTGGTTGGCGGATCATGAAGAATGGATGTACCATGGCACATCAGGATCCACCCATACCTACTACACAGCTGCGCATTTCTCAGCCCCATCAAAATACCATATGTCAATGCTCAAAGCGCATTGGCCAAGTAATAGCCATTCCCAGTATGTCTGGGTTATGGGTACACGAAAGAACTCGAAACTGTGGGACATATTGAATCTTCGCTTGTCGAGAGCTAGGTACATCCTCTGAAAACATACTAAGAGAAGCAGTTTCTAACAATTCGGGAGTGGTTTCCCATACCTGACCATGTAAGAATGGGGCTCTGTGCAATCCATCACACAACGCACATATGGGCTATATTTGCAGCTCTCTCCACATATCTCGGCTCCGCATGCAAATTCAATCAGCCTCATCAGGTATGAAATCCGGGTGCACTGGTACCTTGGGGAAGGAGGGAACAAATCGGCATGGATGTCTCCATAGTTTAGTGGTCGTACTGAATTATTGCCATAGTGGGCTGCAGATGCGGCTGTAATAGCTTTAGAGCCGCATGATATGTAAGGTGGTTTTTTCTTGGAACCAAGCAGGCAGCGGGTCGGCGGTTAATTACAACTGTGTGCAAAAAAATATTATGCGTTTCCGGAATCAAACACCAGATCCGACTAAAATATTCCGTTTCTATCCAGAGGCATAAGAATATGGGACGATCTGCAGCCATTTAGTTCTGCGTGGTGCGGTTTCTTTCTTGTCTTCATGATCTTCAGGTGCTTGAGGATTATAAAAGATGGGAGCACGTTGGTACTGACATGGCCCATGCCTGTCTCTAAGTATGACACCGGCACACAGGAAGAGTAAGCGCCAAAGCAAGGATTCAAATCTCAAATAGATTAGGGCGTGTGTCTGCATTTCAGATCTGCCACGGGCAGCATAGTGGTGCGCGGTGATCAAGTCAGTGCCCACCGCGCTGCTGGTCACTAGACTACTGTTATCAAGCGCCAGAGACGCCGCGGAAAAGAAAACAGCCGAGCACCCCTCGCTGATTCGCTGATATTCAACTGAGGCACGAACTCCTTTAACAAGGCCTCCTAAGATATGCAGTCATACTGCTGCTATAATTTTCACCCCCCATTGAGATTATTAGCGAGCACTCGGCTTCTGGTTCTCAATAACCCTCAAACATCATCCAAGTAACGCTGATATAATAGGCGCCCTTCGCTAGTCTGGGGGATCACAGGATACCGTCCCGCACTGAGACATGGTTTCTGGTAGACCTGGAAAAAGTAATGATCGAATCTTCGCATTCCGGATCGTTATCGAACCCACAAATCGTGGATTTTCCGGTACTGGAAATAAATTCTTGTAGGATTAGTCTCGGACATTCATTTCGGTACCTCAAAGTTGAAACTCAAAAGTCTAGGGGACTCCCTGCGGTTTGGACGTTACATTCTTCTGTTCAAGACGGAACACGACCGGTGCTTACGGCTTGCCAAGCTATCAGGTGTCTGGTAACCCGATTGGTTCTACATTAGTCACAAGATCAAAAACATAGATGTCGACAAGGTCTTGATATGAAGAGTGATCAAAGATGGATACCAAGCCAACGGTTGGCAGGCATTTCCATAACCTGGGGTTATGTGCCTTTGGAGCTGTGCCCCTCCTTAAAAAAAGTCCTTTTGGTTCAATGATTGCCCCCCAATTATTGAACTCTTGAGATCCTTAATATCCATGTGGTACATACATATGGTACTCAGACCGGGCAGCAGCTGATTAACGTACTTCTCACGCGTGAGACCATGATAGAACGTTTTTGAAAAGGGCAATTTCGACATGTATGCAGATATGTAGGTACACCTAATCTTTGCCTCACGGCATGCTCCTAGTACAACACGCATTGCTATTATTATATGCGGCTCGTAAATGCAAAAGCTTACTTGATGGGCAGAAGACCGGTCTCGCGGCAATGCGACTGAAAAGCAGTCAGCTAGATTGTTTATGTAGCCCTGCTGAACTAAGGCTAAAGTTGGATTAAGAAACTGCCTACAAGCAATGTCAAATGGAATATATGCAAGTGTCTCCTCATCGCTACTGCGGTACTCGAGACGTATGAAAACCAATTCTTGTGTATAAACTAAGACATTTGGTGGAAGCCGAGTTCTTGAACCTCTTGCGGAAGAGCAATATTTATTAATTAATCATAGGTAAAGTAAAGGGTCGTTCTATTGGGGGGTGGTTTAACTGTCAATCAAAACCATTCGTATGGCAAGGGCTTCTCGTAGTTTGTCCTGAGGTGCATTTGTAAAGATCCTGGCTACAAGTTCTTTTTATGTACAATACCGACACAATGTAGGTACCTAAACCCGTACGTACACTTCTGAAGATCTGGCTTCCTTCAGCCTCAAGCCTTACTTATGTATAGTTAACCAACGAAGCATTCGCGAATAGATTATTGAATTTTACCCGAGTGAGGCCTGCACATCCGCGTTAAGTAGTTTCTAAGTCATCTTGTTCCGTGTCTTGGCGAGCACGAACAGGGTCCGTTTGTTTCGTGGTCATTCTGAAACATTTCTTGAAAGCTCAATGGGTAGACGACGGAGTTGCATAAAGCGCCATGCATCGGGAGCTCGGGAGAGGCTCGAAGCTCCAGCTGTTGTGTCTCAACCAAAGCAAGAAGTTCAAAATTCGCAAGGGGACTTTTCGGTGGGTATGCAGATCTATAGCATGGCGCTGTGGTAAGATTTGTTGAATCGAGATGTTGCGGTTGAAGACCCGCTTGTATCGCCCCCAGCGCAGGACTACACTTGTGCGTTTTTTCCCCTTTTTCTTTCTTCCCAAACGCGTGTCATGTGAAAATTTCGTTTGAGATGCCGAGTTACTACTTACAGTACCAAGAAGGGGGAGATTTTGGTCACGGATGGAGTAGAATTTCGGTATTCCCAGGTACAGCCGTAGCGAAAGTTCAAATTGACAGGAACGTGTAGGTACGTATTATGTACTCGTGGTTTTCTAACATTTCCGAACTGAACTAGGTCTGTATACCACCAAAATCTAGTTGCCAAGCATAATTTACGCTCATATGCAGATCCATTCCAGTTCAGAAACGTAAAAAAAATATGGGTACTTATTGTATACATGCATGCACCAGTAATGAAGGACATAACCGTCTTGGGTTGTTCTCCTTTTAACCGGCAATTCGGCTCGGTATCTTCCCTTTCACTCATTCGTAACTTGTCTCACGGTGGACTCCCCCGATGGCTAGTGGGATAAGAGAAAATCATAACCATTGTCTCAGAGCAAGGTCAAGCAATAAGGCATTCGGTGTGGAGATTATAATTGATCAAAGCGCTCCGATCTCCGCATTAGAGAGTTTGCAAGCCCTAACGTCTTTCTATTGACTTTAGCTAACTAGATGCATGCAGGTACCGGCTCTAAAACTGATTCTTCGTTATATCAGCTGATTAGCTGATCTAGGTTTCACAAACATTCAAAAATTAAAGAGCGGCAGCGAAAAGTTCATGATTCTGATTGATTAATTGTTTACTTCATTGATTGATGAGGTATGATTCAATTCTTAAGTGGTATAAACATTATTCCTTTGCTGAATCATTCTTAGCGGCAGTTCATCTCATGCATGCAATCGAGATTCGCGGAGTTTGCTCGACAATAGAACCATCCTCGTTCTAACTAGGGCCCTACCAACATTGGATCCTTATCTACTGGGAGTCTTCTACTGGGTTATATGAACGAAGATGCATTACTCTTCAGCCAGCTCAGTGATCTACATAAGGCTAACCAGTTGACTTATGAAACTACGAACTGCGTTCAAAACACCAACCCACACATTCTACAGAGGCTGGTCCTGGTGTTTAACGAACATCTCCTAAAAATTACGATCCAGCCTTTTATTAGAGAGATTGGTAACTTTCACGCCGATCTTTTTTGTTCTTGCCAAATATCTGGTGGCTTAAACTCTCTATTGCCGATCATATATATAAGCACAGTTTATTACCGCACAATTATTAGCGCAACTTCAAGCGGCAATTCTTCGGTAGTTTAACAAGGTTAGTTGATTTTACGGAGTTAATCATATAATATCACTCGCATCGCAGTTAGTTGCCCGCATATTTCCTGAGCTTTTTTTTTTGTTTAACTCATTAGTTGCATGCAGACCGTAGCATGTTTCCTGAGAAATATTGCAGACAGATATATTTAAAGGTCACAAGGTAACCTGGAATTGTAATTGAGGTCGTAATGGCGCTGGCCCCGGTATATTAGAAGTATCTTACTGCTATGCCTCTGAGAAAGGCTATGAGGCTCGGGAGAGGGGAGGGTATTTTGGAACTTTGTAGATATGGGTGCCAGTCTGTTAAATGGGTCATGCCTTGTAATGTAACACCTCACCACCTCACCACCACACTCTACATTCTCCAATTGACAGAACAAATTGGCGGAAGTTGTTCAAGGCCCTCACTAAGGTTCTGTGGATAAGGAATTTGCTGTGCGAGCTTTTTTTGCTAGATTGCCAACCACATTGACGCAGTTGCCCTTATATATTACAGGTATATAGAGCAGGTAGAGCAGGTATTGCTATCCCTATTATTATATGCATACAAGTATTCACGTGCTCTTTAAAACACCGCAGAGGGTTGAAGGCCTTTTTTAAATATGCAAGAAAATACCTCACCTTGATAAATAGATTGTGGTCCAAGGGTTTGGTAATTAGGAGTAATGATAATATTAGTAGCTTCTTTGAAGCCATAAATTGAAGATATGTAGTAGCTCTGTCATGGATTCTTGGCATTAAGGGTTATGCTTATGGCGGGAATCTACATGTATGTCATATAATAATCTTGGATCTGGATACCTGCGAATCTTAATAAAAGGAGAAAAAAAAGATGATATAAGAATATACAATTTTACATCCCCGGTTTATGGACCACCGAGCGGATAGTCGTGGCGTATAGAGTTACTCCTAAAAAAAACGTATATATTGAGAGATGAGGTAATTAGTATTGAAGCTTGATCAGCGAGGGGTTGCGTATATTACTAAATACCATATTAAATCAGAAATTAGCATCATAACCAATTAAAGCGCAGTAGTATATCGTCAGCATTCTTTCGGATGTATCACTTACCTCTTTGATGCCCCCAGTTCATATGATAAGATAACGTACCTACAACTCTCTCATATATTATCTCAATGTATAAGAAGCTCAAATTCGTGAGTCTAGGTCCCAAATGTCGGAACATCAAGGCTGTGTTGATCATGATCAGGCTCAAGCTTTATTCGAGACTGCTAAGTACTAAATGTAACAATCATGCTGCTAGCTTTTATTATGTACATGTATTGATTGGTTCCTTAGCTACATGTAGGCACATGTAGCTAGATGTAACCATTCTTAAACCAGGCTTTGACTAAATATTGAATTTGGAATTCCGAGTTGACCTAGCTCGGATTGGGCCTGGTTCGAGACAAGGTGCTAATATGTAACATTGGGTATGTAGTAATTTTCCCTCTAAGAGACAAGAGTGGCCCAAGCCTGCCGGAATATCCCTATAAGAAACGAAATAATGAGTAGAACCTATTCATCGTAATAAAAACCCACTTGTCCTCGGATATGAGCACTACTCTGGTGGCTAGGCTATTCAACCCCACCACACTCACAACATCTTCTTTGGCAGATCTATCCAACTTTAGGTTTCTATAAGTACATGTACATAGCTACATGTACATTGCCAAAAAACGGGTGGATCCAATATCGCACCTAGCAGAATACCGCAAAACTAAGGTATTGCTACAGCATTGCTACGGTATAATAGTTAAGATTCCGATTTAATTCGGAAGTTTTGCACAATTCCGTACTCATACAGTACGTATTACATTCACTTTTTTGGTACTGAACTTAACAATGCTCAGTGAGTAATGATATTCCGAACACTGATAGACAATATCATCAATTATCTGGTCCGTGACTTCATGTCATATACAATATATCTATATAAAACCTAGATACCAACAGTATTATAGGTTTATCACGAACACATCTACAGAGTGCCCGTACAAAGAGATTGTAAATTTATTAATGGTGTTAATTGGCATCATGGACCATCACTCGCAAACGATTAAGCAGACTCAAAATTGCCAGCCTACGGCTGAGCTCCTACAAGAATAAGTTGATACGATATGAGTCAGAGTGTCTGCTTGAAAAGATATGTGAGACGATACTATACCTTAACGGGCTTATGGTGAATACGGTGTGGTTTCTCGCCCATTTTTCGGAGACTATACGTATCTGCAAGTACTAGTGCCAGCCTTCAATTTAGTGGGCATAATATGGATGTTGGCTTTAGAGATACATGTAGATGTGGTGAAAAATCGATGGATGTGGACTTAAATGAAGTTATTATAAAGTTTATCCAATCATACGATATGCAATCATAGCTGCAATTTGATATGTTAAGCGTGGGCTAGAGCGCGGACTGGAGGTCGGTCTCGAGTTAGGGTTGAACGGTAGGGCAGCAATGCCACGTGGGTGTAGTATTGCAATGTACGTACATGTAGCTGTGCATGTGCCATGCTTGAAGTTCCAGCCGTCCGCGCAGTCACGGACAAAACATCCAGTGTGCTTGCACTTAGCAGCGGCAGAAGGCAAGTGGGCGTGTGGGTGAGCTTTAGGTTGTTCCTAGATCCTGGGCATTCTGCAAGTGTGTCTCAATAGACGCGGCACCCGGGGATAAAATTTGTCATGCTTAAGGCCAACCTTCTCGATCTCCGGAGTTTCAAACAAGGTATATAAACAATTATATATATACATACCCCATTGCAGCACTCCTATCTTGTACATGAAGGTGTCTGGGTCCTTCTGCGCCGAAATCAAAATATATATACGGATGTATCGATCTATATGTAAATAATTTCAATAAGCTGAATGGAAATTCTATAGGATAGACCTTCGGAGCTCCGCATGGATGTGGTTTCAGCGCTTCGACTCCAAACAGCATGCTAAATGTAGGCAGAACTTTGGTTTGCATAAAGGCTAACCTCGATTATGTGTTAGATCCACGGGTTTAGGCCTCACAGATGCCCTTCCGAGAGGTAAGACCATATGTGCATCCCGATTCGTGGTTACTCTGCTCCAGAACAAATTCACATCAATGTTTTTTACCCCTTACATCTCTCAGCTTTGGGAGAAATCCAATCGTGTCTGATTGATTACCGCTTATTTAAGGTTCCAATAATTGATGTGGAGATGTGCACTTTATCCCCGAGCCTGCACATGAACGCAGTACATGTACTCAGCTAGATACATACACAGATACCTGCCTTCTCCCGTATCACATTGTTAGCTAAGCTACGCCACGGACTGAAAATTTTCATGCCCTGCATGTTTACCGTTTATCAAATATAATATATGTGGCCATCACCACAGAATATTTAGGAAAAATAATAGCTACTTAGTAGCCGGAGGCGTTATATGTCAAAACCAGCGGTTACGTTACGAACATTACCTGTTTCAAGTTCATACATACAGTTGCACCTCGCTATCTCGTAATTCGATATCTCAGATCTCTTGCTGTCTCGTACGGGTTTGCGGGACAAGTACTGCCTTCCTCCACATAAACCTATTTGCTATCTCGTACGGGTTGGGCTCCCAGAATACGCTAACGACATAACGAGGTGCGACTGTATATACATAAACTAAGATAAATGCAACATGCAGATGGACATACTTTGATCTGGGGTGCGTCAGAGCAGCAAATTATGACTGAAATGCGGGAAAGACCATGTAATCTTACCAACCTCTCTCTCTCCACACCCCCCCGTTTCTTTACTGATCTTATTGACTCCTTGATGTCGTATACTAACCCCTTTCCTCCCCCTATCTATAACGAAAGTAGCCCTAAGTAAGATTACTAACTATCAGAGTGCGTAGGAGGCTGAATAGAAGAATCTTTTCGGTCAACTTCATCGATAGCGGCAGCTTCCGGCTGGCTTTACTAAACATATGGAGATTATGGAACCAAGCCGATAATGGCATAAATGTTTCTCCATAGGCGTATAATTTAAACAAATCTCACGCTCTGATTTTATAATTTTGAACCTTTGCCTAGCATATACAAATAATCGAAAAATATCCACTTTTCATAAATTCAAACTTGACCATTAAAAAATGTGGCCAACAAAACCTTTTATCCGTCCCAAACTCACCAGCGACTCCGTAGACCCGCAGAAACAGCTGATATTCATCCCCTTCGCTTTGGACTGTTATCACGATGTGCATTCTGATAACCACCGTTTCTTGGGCTAAGCTCTTGACTGAAAGCTGTGTGGTGCACTTGGTCGCTATTGGGGGCCTGATGAGGTTCGGCATTCATTAGGACACTGTGGAGCCAACGAGTCCAGCAAATCCAAACATACTACTCACAGTTGAATACTGATAACTCGAGGTCTGGCTAGTGTTTTCAAATGCCATAGGCTCGCGATATCCGGCACGATTTCCGGAGGACCAAGTGGTGGTTTCGTAACTTGATTCAACGCCTGGATCATCCCAGGAAGTTTGGCGACTCTGTATCATGTGAGGAGCTATACCGTCAGATGAAGTCGAGAATCCCCTAGGTGCCTCGTAGAACTCAGATCCCCTTGGCTGCGGAGAGTAAAGTGCATCCCCAGGGTTCAAATACTGTCGATCATAGCCTGGTGTCCCTGTGGAAAGAGCACCTGGATCTTGTTGACTATGAAAGGGAGAAATCGCCTCGTATGAGTTGCTGGGGCCTGTACTGAAACATGGCATAGGAGAGGGTCTACGGCTTCCCGCTGAGTCTGCAATTGTGTTTTGGGCGTAAAGATTAGGAGCACTGGAAACCCTCATTATGTGGGGGGGATAGACTGGCTCAGGCTGAGATACATATGGCAGATTCTGGTGAGCAGGGAACCCTTCAAAGCCCCGTGAATTAGAACGTGGCGTAGAAGATGGCTTAAGTGTGAATCTTACCAGCTCCAGACTGTCGAGAAGAGTGACTGGCTGACTGTGACGCATCTACACAAACTGCAGTGGGAATCTCATGTTCAGTAGTGCTCTGGGTGCGTCTGCGTCGGCCAGGAAGCTTTCCGTTATACTGAGAAATGATGTTGGCCGCATTGTCAACCTGCTCTTGACTCAGTTGAATTGCCCACAGAGCTTCATAAGTAGTCTTTCGAATACGATAGGATTCGTCTTGCTCGACAAGTCGGTGAGGGCATTGACGAGTCCGTCTTGATGTCGAATTATCCTGAGGAACTTCCTTCAGATGACGAGTGTAGAGAGACTTTCTCGTGTACACTCGTTTGCATCTATCACATTGGAAGGGAGAAAACGCCATGTGGTTTTCAATGAGATGGAATCTATAGAAGAATGTTGATGAGAGGTAAATTCAAAAACGAAAAGGAAAAAAAGAAAAAACACGCAGATTGGGTTTCAAACAAACCTGATGTCGGAGGGAAGTTTGAATGATTGTCCACAGACTTTTCCCCGCTCCTGGAACCTACAAATAAACCCACCATCAGGACCTGCGCGGGCAGGGGTGACAGTATGCTCGATTCCAGCCTTGGACTTCCTTGAGAAAGGCCGAGGACGGTTACCCATAAGACCTTGACCACTAGAGCTCCCACCGCGATCGGAAGGCCCACTGTCAGGATTGTCTGATTGGGGACTATTGCTTCGAACTGTTTCTGGAAAGTTTGGCTCCATAGTGCTTGAAGATTCGGTCATTTCATCAGGACTCGAGTGAGATACAGGTGCACTACCGAGTGTTAAGGTATAAGACGTGTCTTTATTGGTATCGTTGCTAAAGTGAAGTCCTTGGAGTGAATTACTGCGATCACATTTTGAATGGTAGCGGTCGTGGGCTCCAGTGGAGTAAGTGTTGTCATAACCCTTGAGCTGTTCCCACTTTTGGGGTTTCTGTTGATCCATTGTGGCTTCAGGGGAGGCGGAATCTGAAAAGGCGTGATCTATGTCTTCGATCTCAGATTGCAAACGGGTCCCCTTTTCGACATTATGACGGGAAGCTAGGTCAGGGTGCTCGACCGGGAGTATGTGCTCCCATGGTGGGTCTTGAGGGGCTGCTATTCATAAGATGCCCCATGGTTTAGACACAGACGTCGTGTTTATAGGGTGTTTTGATAAAACGTGATATGGAGACATGAGTGTATACATACAAGGCAACATTTGTCTGGGTTGATCTCCCCTACCCCGGTTATCAGACATTACCTTCTGAAAGAAGTTTTTTTAACTGATAAAAGATTTCCGGGAATATTTGAGGACAAGATTCTGGTGACCTGAGCGCTATATCTAGGTGAGTTAGTCCTTTCCCAACTGTAGATTTAGGGGGCATACTGTTTCGGATTATTATGCGCTTTTGTCACAGCGGCGACTGGCTTTCTGGCAAAACGGTAATTTTATTTTCGGAGTATATAAGGCGAAGGTTGTAACTATCTTCCCTTTTACCAGAAGACCATAGTTCTAAAGGAAGATTTCATGGGAACGTTGGTGGGAATTTCGAATAATGTATTGCAGATAGGATTCAAGAAAGCTTTTTAACATTACTTGACTCGGTTCAAGAACTACTTGAGCTCAAGGGCATTGCAGGGCTTCCATCACGGGGAGACTGCAGGTAGCAGAGCCTCAAAAGGGTGTGCTTCTACGTTGATTGGCTCGTGGTCCCATGAAACGCTCGAACTTGCTAGTACCAGATACGCTCTAAATAATTAAATTTTTCCCCATGCGCGTCTGGGGCTGCGACTTGACCTAATTCGTCATTTTTTGATGCACAAGAGCCGCACTACATCCACTCTAGCGGCTAAAATTGCATTTGCTGGCGGCCGCCCAAAATCAAGCATTGCGGAGTGGACACTTGAAGCAGCAGATTGCATATATTCTTTGACGGACAGATATGTAGCTAGCTTGTAGATTTTTCCGAATAAAAAAGGCCCACTGGATAGTCCTGGGCTTCAGGTAAATTAAAGTGGGGGTGTAAAGAATGGCTTCGGGATACGCATGGCCATCTGGGCGTTATTTTTTTAGGGCCAAAGAATTAACGATCATATCATGATCATCAATGTTAAAAGAGTGCTTCCTATGCAGCACGTTGCGGACTGTTGTTGCCTTGCTCCCTAAAAAGTCACACGGGTTTCCGGGTACGTGCAGTCGATTTTTTTTAATAATTAAACTTATTTTCATAAATCCCAATGTATAATCTTCTCGAGCTCGACGTTCCAAGAAAACCCACCCGAAACCGCAAAGTGCCGTCCATGGATTCATCGATATCGCTGGAACTTGGTGGGTTCCGATGCTTTCGGTAACCCTATAAATAATATATTATACAGCGGCTCTTGGTCATCTTGGCAGTAACAGCCAGCTCCACGTATGTCCAGTTTGTACCTTTTCCGAGCATAGTTACCAACAGTGGCCGATCTAGATATCTAGACAAGCTCGCTACTTTTTACTTTTTGGGAGTTCCAGAGTCTCGGGAGCTATCCGATGGCGTGACATAACATGTGTGGCAGTTGGTTGCTGGGTGATGGTGTTTGTGGTAGTGGAACCGGTGGTGGTTTGTGGGGTGGTACATGCGGCTCAAAATATGGATATTTCTTTAATGCGCTTCCGGGACACTTCAGCGGTGCATTGCTGATGAACCCGATCCTAGCACCGCAGGGAATTTTAAAGGCTGACTGGATCCTCATCATGCTCCTCGAGCCTCTCTTCTCCGATGTACTCTACGTAGCTACTCCACAGGTCACGACTAATAGGCCGGCCGAGTTCCGCGAAGTGAGGACGCAAAGATCATATCGTAGCCTTCTTTGAAGGCATTGGTCGAAATACATGCATGTACTGCCTAAGGTTTATGTGCTGTGGTAAGGCCTTGATAAAAAAAAGCCTGCCAAACAACAGTACATGCCAATGTTTGGATATGAGATTATCAGTACAGAAGTAGGCTTTCTATCAGTCGCTTAGGATATACTAACTTAGTTCCGATATTGGATGAGTTGTATGCGTCACACACCGGAGGTTGCGCGCCAAGACCTAACAATACTCGGAACGGTGATACGGAGGAGGCAGGCTTCTCGAAATGGTCTTTTGATAAGTTACCTACATCGCGACACCATCAACAAGATTGGGCGAGATAAAGTTTTGGCCATGCGCAGCAAGTAGATCTAGAGTAGAGTATAGTAGGTAACTACATACCGGTAAAAATGGTTTAGAGGCCGAATAAAATACTACAATCACATTCTACAAGGTAGATACATACCATATGTATTCATTCGACTCCCCGCGGAAGTGTATCTAGTACATATGTCCAATTGCAAGAGAACCTGCAAAAGGGCAATGATCATAATATCAAAACCGACAGATATGACCCAACCAGTAGAGGCTGTTTGTAAATGAGTCATCGAGATTTTCGCATACGTGGACTCTCTGTGGAGTCACCTGGCTTTCATGTCTTTCTTTCAGCCTCATGAATCAATGTGTTATTCTAGAGAAAAGCCGGGAGCTAGGGACCGCATCATATAAATTGCATAACTCTGATTCAATGACAACTATCATGTTGGAAGGATCATTACCGTCTGATGTGACTTTAGAAAGTACAGTGACTGAAGGTTCCTTCGTCAGAAAAAAAAAAAAAGATAACCCCAGCAAAAATTCAGCCGGTGGGCTATGTGACAACGATGGATGGATCGTGTCTAACCCAAATTTATGACACGAACATCCGGATATCTAAGACAAGACGCCGTAGCTATGGAGCCTTGTAGCTAGTAGGCCAGCTGGAGGAAAAAGAAAAAGAGCGTGACGGGGGTTGGCTATATCCGTCAACCGAAGACTTCAATGACAAGAACAAAAAGGCAGCCGCAAACAGGGGTATACTTTTTTCCCATCATTCATCGTTATCAGAATGACATTCAGTAATCGTCGCCGTAGGGCTCGGTTACATACTACCCTAGCTACAAACGTGATTATTGGATGGCACTAGGATCGTCAAAACGAGGACCGGCCAGTAGCCTTTTTGGTTAATAGTTGAGCGCTTTACCTTAGCCGAAATCAACCACATGTATGAGTTTATATAGGCGAACCCATCGGCGCACTATGGGCGTTTAATACCGGTATATCAATTTAAAATAAGCTCCGGATCTTGTACTCCTCGAGACCTTAAAGGTTTTAGTATATGTGCCAATCAAAATTTCAGTGATACCGGTGGAGGCGGTCTCGATCCGTTCATTCCGCCCTTCATCCGACTCTCCCCCTAGAATTAGGGCTAGGTATAAGCTCAACATACAATCGATCGTACTCAATATTAACGAGCGGGAAGCATATTGACTATGTATACGGGAAAGTATGTACTTGCCTTAATATGCCCCTGGATTTGGTTTGTCTTCCAAACTCTATGGGCTTTCTTGGATGTAGTAAATCCGTTTAAGCTTCGACTACATTTAATATGCATATATGAGTACGTACCCCCAGTCCAGGATGGTATAAGAGAATATAATAAACCCATGGTAAATATGGTACTCCCCAGAGAAACAAGTCGGAAGAGCCATGTACTAGATTGAAGTACTACATGTATATATATATCCTTAGAGACTCTTACATAAAAACGTTAGCTACCTGCTCAACACTTAGTGTTATATATAATGGATTTATAGGATGACATCAAAAGCAAATTACCCTAGGTTTTATCGTCATCGATACTGACAACAATATGTGCTCGAATGGTAGATAGTGTCCGGAATGGCGGCACGAGCGAAAACCTGGCCATAGGTCCTTTCCAGGCGGTAGAAACCAGATCCATTACCAAAATATCTTTCCGAGTTCCGGTCTGAATGCACCCATGGACAATACTGAGTTGCTTGTTTAAGTTCCATTATCCTTCCAGGGCGCAGACTTTTAAGGGAAACAGTACTCTAAATTGTGATTTTATGAGCGGCAACGGACAGAATTTGCAAATTCGGGATGAGATTGGCGTGTAACGGGTGAGATGTTTAGTGTTCCCCGCATTTTTCTCACAACATGGCATTCTGAAGGGTGTCACTCCCGGATGATGTTAGTTTAAGCCTTTACCGTGGAACATAACACAGAGAAACGGAAGTATAAATGTAGCATACATACCATTCTGACAGACCGCGGCTTTTGGTTTCTTGCCGTTGAAGTTCGGCATGGTATTAAAGCTGAAAATAGCTAGCCTGGAGCGTGGGGGCAAAGGAAACACCCGTCGAGACCATGGGAGAAGCAGCAGGTAGTCAGTCTCAAATACTTGCAACGTTACACACATAAATCTCAGAGTGAAGCAGCAAACACCACGTTGGCTGGGATAATTATGCTGCGTTCACCGGAGGTTGAGCAACATATTAACTCTCCCGGCACCACTACTGGTAATGGAAATATTTCCATAGTCACATGTATGCTATGGGATGAAGTAAGCATATTTGTCACCGCAGCTGCTGAAAAATTCAACCTCTTTACTCATTCACTCTACAACTCTATCTCCTCATCCCTGCCCCCCGAATTTTGCCCCTTCCCTCTTTTCAAGGTGTGGGTGCGGCAGGCTTTGCAGGCACAAGCCATGTCCTCAATATCGTTCAAGATTCGCAAAGGATCTTTCACATCTATATTTCCTGCGTCATCAGTTATCACAGTTCCATCATATGCAATTTAAGCTGGTACCTACATAGCCATGGTGCGCATAGTCTTGTGTGAGACACCCATGTGGGCACGACGCGTCAGAACTCCTCCTCTTTCGGCTATTGTATATGCATATATATCAAGATCTACAGAGGCTTTCGTCAATGAGTCTTCTCACTGATTCACGACCTAAGGAGCCTCTACAGACATACACCCGAGAAGAACAAGGAGCTTGAAAACGGCGACAACATCAGTTGTGTCCATCCCTAACCCAGTAGCAAAATGTATCAATATGCACCTAATGTGATACAAAGTTACTTTGGAACTGCTATGGTCTGGCAGATAATGGAGTTGGTAAACCGAGAGCAACATTTGCCACGACATTTTATGGCGGTTATGTCTCCGGCAGAATTCCGTATACGCCTACGCCTAGAACGAAGACCACATCTTGAAGAATCAGATTCTAATAGTAGCGGTATTTCAGCGGGAAACGGAAGCAACCTGTAATTAAGATCCAAGCTATAAGATGGGTATAATCGAAAACCGAATGCCTTTGAAAGATTACTAAGGCTGTAACTAGCCTCCTATTCCCCCTACCCCCAATACCAAAGATAGTGAGGGGTACCTAGCTGTGTTATCAGAGCATAGATTTTCAGGTATGCTTTAGACAAAGTTGGGCCCTGGTAAATGGTTCTTCTTCGTTGACCGCAGTCATTGCCCATTAATCAGGCAGCAGGCTTGGCCACTTGGGGTGGTGCAATGATATAATAACTAGGTCAAGACATACTTATAGTTTGTCTAGACTTGATTGACAGCTGTACTATTGGAAGAACCTTGAATCACTACGTTGGTCAGAATGAGTTAAACAAAAAAAAAAGAAACCGCGTTAATCATGAACTATCACTCGTGCACCGCCCACTTTAGTTTTTTTTTCTTCTTCCGTTCTATGTTAGCTGTGGCTGGCCGTTGAAAGAGATGGATACTTGGCTTAGTTATGTTAATTCCTAATGGGATATTTTGATTTTATCATGGTTAGAAAGATCAAAAAATCCTATAGATTTATTATGGTTCTGTGCTCCTTGGGCTCTCTTATAAGGCAACCCTTTTATGCAACCTACAGAGAATCGCGAGGGATTAGTTGCAATACCAAATATTTGGTGAAAAGGGGTGTAGTAGATGCCCCCGGTAGTCCATCTGCCTACGTCCACCAGGTGTTCTGGAACTTTACAAGACATTCGAGAAGCTTTAATAACTCAACCGAACTATTTCCTAAGTTAGAGAAACTGACGCTATGGTAATAATCTGAATATTTATTTTAATACTTGGGTAAAAATTCCTCGCTTTCCCACGAATTCCGCCCAAAAATAACCAACTTGAAAACGCCGTACGTTATAGACATAAGAGAAGGGGAGAGGCCCACGAAACACATGAGTACAAACGATCCAAAAAAGAAAGAAAGAAAGTCGAAAGTCGAAAGACATGAAATAAAAACATGGAATAATAAGATGAAATACCACAAAACTTATTGAAACTTGAATCCAGTATGAAAAGGTCCAAAACTGCCGTATCCATTGCTATGTATAACAACTCTTTGTGGAATGCCTCTATCGCCCAATGGCAATCCCTGGTTGATATTGGAAAAATCATTTTCTGTCATTTGAGACCCTTCGTCCATAGGGTCCGTCATGTATGATGACCCCCTATTACTAAGGTCATTCTGCATCCGATATAACTCTGGGTGGAACTCTATCGGGCTATTGTTGGGATTCATAAAATTTAGAGATGGTTCATGTTGAGTGATAGTGATCTTTGGAAGTTCCATAGCCCCCATACTTGATTCCTGAATGAAATTATTTGAGGGTATTGGCGCAAAATAAGCCGGCGGTGCGCTTTTCCGGCGAGTGTGTAGCGGATTAAACTGGGTTTGACCGCCTTCCTGCTGCCAGCTTGGGCTCAGTTGGTGTCCATGTATTGCTTGGCTGGAATAATCTTGCGGGGTCTGTGGGCTCAAACCTTCGATGGTAGAGTCTGAATCCTCCCGCAAAACTTGTGCTTGATGAAGACTCTCTGGGCATTGTCGATCGGGTCTTCGCTCTAGTATGCGCACTTGCGCTACGCATCCTAAACCACCCCCCGAACCATCCATTTCGCTATCCGATGTATTATCAGGGCTTGAGCAGCTTCCCTCTGGTTCTGAGCTGCTGCTCCCCTCGTGGCTGTTGGTATTTTGTGCATTTACTTCTATATTCATGTTGTGAGCCCCTCAACTGGTCTTCTGTCCTATTACTCGAAAACAGTCAAGACCGTGAGGTAACTAACCATTGACTTCTTTTTCGTATTCATCAAATATACGGATCATCTCCTGAGTACTCTTTGCTGACTCTATTTGCTGATCGCGGCGAAACTCGGCACTTTGCTCATATGTTGACACGACCGTCTTACATTTGGTTTTGCGCTGCTCGCAGTGAATAGCTTTCGTCTTCTCACGGCCAAAACCTTCCCCGCAGTTTGTGCACTTGAAGGGCTTGAGCCACCGCCAGACGTGCTCCCTGAAGATTTAGCTGCACGTTAGCTAAAATACCACAAAAACAAGACCTCTCGACGGTAGGTTTCGGTTCTATGGGAGATGGGTAAACAGAATTACACTTACTTTAGTTTGCGGGGGTTTGGGAAGGTCTTGTTTGCGCATTCTGCGTGATCGGGGGCGTGTTTGTTCCGAGCGTAATATGGGCAGGTGAATGATGATGTCCTATCTATTTTGGCCATTTTAGTGATATCGTCATATTGATCGACGCCGTCGAGCTGTCTTTTGGTCGGCCGGGAACTCAAAGTGGATTGCTGCGAAGATGAAAATGTGTCTCGCGCTCGAGGCTGGTAGGTGCCCCCACTTCCAATACGATTAAATGTCGTTACAGATGATGAAAATATAGTTGCCTCTGGACTCGTAACTTCTACTTTCGTTACAGGATTGATCCTCTCCATGCTCAGAGGGGGAGCCCATCGGCTAGTGGGAGGGGTTGGTGGGCCTCCCAAAAGGGCAGATCCCTCTATTGTTTTCTCCAACCCAATACCGCACCATCGCTGAAGGATATTCTGGAGATCGACTGCTAGGTGGTTTCTCGCGAGGCCCTTCTCAAACTCGCTGGGCTGGAGATGCTCCTTCAAGGCGATTTTCTCAAGGATGTCGTCGACAAGCTGACAACGATTTCGGTCGCATCGCAGCTGCACAATGTTCAATGTCCAATTCTGATTTTCAACAAATTCTTCAAGTTTATGCTTCTGGTAGAGCCATGGAGGCCGAGTGGCTTCAGAGAGCATTCTGAGGTACGTGTTTTACAGAACGGTGTTGAGAGTATATAAGCTTAGAGGAATAGATAGATATCGAAGTACCGGTCGATTTTGTTCTACTCGACCAACATTGAGTTAGTATAATTGTTTTCTCTCTCTCTCTCTTTTCCTCTCTCTCTCTCTCTCTCTATCTCTCTCTTTGAACCTTGGAGGTGGTATTATTTAAGGTACGTTTGGTTGGGGTTTGAGTGAGATTGGTCCTGACCTGACTGTCTGTGTCGCCTCGCTAGACAGCTACTAGTATGATATAGCTGTAGTGTATGTACGCTTGTTGCCTTGAAGCTTACTAGATCATCCGTCGCTGCAGCACTCGGTTGATTTAAGCTTTGGGAAATTGTAGAAGGCCCCCGAGAATTGGGCTGGGCAGACTTTATGTGCTGGGAGCCTAAACACTAGTTGTGTCTACCTAGACATATTTCTACGAAGTTATAGAGTTCGCATGTTGGGGATGTGTGTGTTTGTGTGTTTGCGAACAGTCATCGATTGGGTCATAGCGGCTGCCTTGCATGTTCGTATCAACCGCCCGTCGCGTGAATCATCACCAAAATTAAACTCATCGAACAAGGCTTGAACAAAAGTACATATACAGACTCAGTTTTATGTGAACATATGATCGGGCGAAGCATTGTATGTCTCAATCTAATTGCTCACGAGGCTATCACCCAATTTGAGAGGGTACAATGGGGCTGACGCTGTTGGCAATGCTCCCGGGTTGTGGGGCTTGGACAACCCATTGCTTGACAACCACAGCCTCGTTGATCTCCCCGTACGTAGAGTACACTCAGCCTCTGTGCTGGAGATCTTCTGGGCCTGCGTGCACTGAGAGATTAATAAATGGAACACACTATATTAGCCAGGCTGGCTGTATAGGCTGAGAAGAAGAAAATAGGAAGCCGTAGTTAGTTGACTAGCTAGCTAGGCATGCAACGCATGATTTTCGATGGAAAACGTGGATGTTGGTTGAACCTAACAGACCCCAAGATCGTGTGTTTGAACGCGGCCAGAAGGGTTCGACCCATGTTCATGTTAGGTCATAATCTCAGTGTATATACATACCATGACGATGTCCGGGCGATTGTGGATTAAGGTAGTCCTGCACCCTACATGGTTTCATTAGGCGCTTCATGTGTAATTGTCAAATTTATGCGCGCTCAAGAAAGAAGACTCGTTATGTGACACAAAACGACGGAAATAAACAATTGAGAGTATGAAAAACATGACCGAAAAATGATGAAAAAGGGATACAATATTTATGTTCAAGATTTGTGGAGGAGGGGGAAAGTTTACAGGAGGAAAAGTTAATTTTATCGTCTCGAAGCGTACTGAGGATGCTGTAACCCGTTAAGCGGTATCAGTTTTGAATGTTTTCTCAACGCACGGCAGAGGAGGCATATAAACCTAGAAAAGAGCCAAGTTTTTCGACCAACGAAGTCACGACCGCAAGAATAACCTTTTTTCCAACCTCTCCACTTGGGCCGCAGAATCGATCTCTTGAGGAGGTTGTGCACTACGACGAAATACATTAGACTCAATGTTATGATTGAGGAGACCAAGAATGCATGGACTTACCTCCCCGTTGGTGGTGGGGATAGGCTCTTCTTGCTATTGATGAAACCAGTATCATCAGGCATCACAGGCAGTGTCGGGTTAGTATCGGTCGGGCTAGGATCGGGAGGCGGTGGGCGGACTGGAGGTTGGGGAGGACGCTCTGGGGGGGTAATCTGTTTAGGCTTTGGTGGGGGGGTCTGCTTAGGTTCTGGTGGGTGGGGGTGCTCAGGCTCAGGCCCCGGGGTAACTGTTCCGCGGCCATTAGGCGTGGGAGGTGAAGATGTTGGGCTCGCAACTTCGGCCCCGGAGGTCTTATTTGAGGGCCTACATAGGTTTAGAGACGGCGATTCCTTCTTATATTCGCTCTCAATCTCAACCATGTTATCCTCATCTCGGCGCTCTGGCGGTTGCTTCTGATCTTCAACAAGCTCTACCTCCGCAACATCAACCATCTCCTGATCCCTAGACTCTGATTCTGGTTCTGATGGGTGGCCTGGATGAATGATCTTCTCGTGCGCCTTGAGTTCACGCATCCTCTTAAAGCTTTTTGTACATGATCCAAGCCTACAGGCATAGTCTTTTGCAGGTAAGTGCGTGTGTTCATGGTCTCTATGATTGAAATCTTGCCGTTAGAACACATACTTCCATCTCATAATCATCATATTGTACCAGCCAGAGTTATGTACTCACTTCAGCTTCGAAGGGTACTGGAAACTTTTCCCACATCCATCATGAGGGCAAAGATGGGTACCGGCACGGAGCTGACCTGAGCGGTGACCTGGGCCGCGGCCTCTACGCGAACGAAGGCTTCCACTAACTGAAACTGCCCCTCTTCCGGGCGATGGGCCTGGGCTGCTCGTATTACTCTGTTGAAGGAGGGGCCCACCATTATTGCCATTTAGTGTTCCTGTACCCCGACCGGTGCTAACGCTAGTGCTTGAGCTTGCTGCTGTAAATTGCGATTCCGAGGCCAAGGTAGGCTGCGTCGTTGCAGGTGGACTATTATGTTTTTTGTGCGGTGCTGGTGAACGTCCAAGATTTATATTGCCGACGAGTGCGGGATTAAAAGGCTCGTCTATGGGCCTGGCCTCTTTCCAACTGTCTATTGGGATGTTGCTCATGGGTCTCTTCTTCAATCTCTCCTCCAAGATCCTGTTGAGCTCCCTTGCCGCAATATCCTGGGCGCGTCCCTTATACTGTGGTTCGTGTTTCGCCAAAGGAAACTTCTTTTTATAAGCTTTCTTGAGGGCAGCGTCGAGCTGGGGACAAGACCAGGAAGTTGGCGGGGCAAACGGAATACCCCCAGGGTTCAATTCTTTCTCAATATTTGCGATGACTTCCGAGCTCAGCCAGAGGTACTCGTTCTCCTCTCGTGCGGCCATTATGGTAGACCTAGATTCAGTCAACTCATGACGGGGCGTGAGGGGGGGTGACTTGGTGGGGGGCATCAGACTGTAAGGGAGGCTCAACTTTCAAAACTAGAAACCCAAGCGGCGGAAAGTAGAGGAAATTAATGCTTGATTAATTCTGGAGGCAGACTTGGGGAGAGCAGCGCCAAACCTTAGACTTGGCAACCACTTAGGGTGTAGAAGCATACAAGTAAAGTACATGTAGCTTACGTATCGCAAGTTCCAGTGTGAGGATAGGAAGCGACGTGTGCAATAATCAATCGATCGTAATATATACATGTACATACATGCAATCTAGGAGATATACAGGCCTGTCGGAAAATACAGTAAAAAGAAAAAGTGTATATGTACATATATGTACTGGCATTGTCTATAGCTGTCGACATGATCAGCATATATATCAGTACTTCCCCCCCTCTAGCTTTCACTATTTAGAATCTACGATGGGATTTCTCTGTTCTTATCATCATCCGCGAAAATAAAAGTAGAGATCGATCGGGGAGTAGATACTGGCACTAGTGTGCTCAGAGCTAGAGCCTCATGCTACACCCACACACCAGAACTACCACCACCACTATACTATACCATACCATACCATACCATACCATACCATACCATACCATACCATACCATACCATACCATACCATACCATACCATACCATACCATACCATACCATACAATACAATACAATACAATACAATGCAATACCATACCATACCATACCATACCATACATATCGCATACTAAACAAATAGAACAATTCCTCTATCTTCTACGTCTGGAGTACGTTTCAATCAGTGGGACGCTCAACGTTCCAACCCGACTAGACCCAATTTGCCTTCTAACCGTCCGGCACGAACGACTCAGTGCTGGATGGAAGATCCTTGGTGGCATGGCGGCGGTGACCTATCATTTTGAGCCTAGCTCATTCCCAATGCTAGGAGGAGGAAACTTGTAAGCTACATGTAGCCAATAACATGACCCCAAGTCCTGTAAGTTCAATGCGCCCGTTTCTGCAGACGAATACACCGCTTTCTTACCCGCATGTCTTATTTTTGCTATGTATTCTTATTTTCATTGACATTGCTGTCACCAGCTTGAGCTCCTACATAGCACGGTCCGAGTGAGAACCCATGCCATCCCTTCGTCTATATTAATAATAGTAGACTTTACCTATTCAAGTGTTTTTTACTCCTAGTGAACCTAACCCTCACTCCGTGAACCATTTTCGCAGGTAATCCACAGCCTGTGAGCCAGCCCTTCCCTTTTATGCCAGCACCAACTCCTCTTCTTGGCTAGATTCTTGCTAATCACTATTGTGAATTTCGGGCACAGACGAAGGGATGTGGTGGTCATGACATAAGTAATTACTCATGAGGACCTCAACGTTATCCACCAAACGAATGGGACCGGGCTGAGGTATCCCTAGGTCTCTGATTTGTCAAGTAGGCGTTGAGCCTCAATCTCATTGGTTTTGACCAGTGATATTCCAGTCCGGCCCATTCGTTATTTCTTTTCTCTTAAAAATCCTGATCTACGACGGCCTGCTTCATGCGCGCAATCTTCTCCGATCCTGCGCGGTTTTCTGGGCGTTATACATTCTACTCGTAATTTCACAGCGTTTCCGGAATGGACTGGGTCCGCATACCACCAAAATAATGTTCTTATGCACGATTTACGCCCATATGCAGACCCAGTCCAGCCCGGAAACGCTGTGAAATTACGAGTAATAGAAACAACGCATTACTCTTCGGCTTAGTTAGCCAATAATGTTTTCAGGCAAATGCGCTCAAGTGTCAATTACATATGGAGCCGGCAGCGGCTTGATCTCCCGCCGCAGCCCATCCCAAAAAGAAATTGTTGGATTGAAGCAGCTGATTGATGTAGGACCGACCGAGAGCGGCTCCCAATTATGCCTGGGGCTGGGAAAGCTTGTATGTACAGTCATTCACGGTCGCTCGGCGAATACCACAAGATATGTGCCCAAAGGACCCAAAACTCTGACAGCTAGGTTATTTCTCGCCATGGCCAGTGCTAGTCCCGTTAGCGAGCGAACTGGATACTGACAGGCGGCCACGTCTATGGCTGATTTATGGGCCCGCGTGGAGTTCTTGAAGTGTAATATTGCCACCACTATGAATCAAATAATTGCATGTAGCGAGCGGCAGTATTCGTAAAGAGCTATGAATGTACATGTAAGCCCATTGGCCGGATATCTCAAAGATTTAGTTCTGAACCTGGTCGAACCTGTCAATTATCCCTTCGTTAGTGCCCGCTGAATTACTGTATGATAAGGGTTACATGTAGGTTCACTAAAACAAGAACTGCCTTAACAGGTACATAAATCCGAACTACCCTGAGGACACGGCCTACTGCTAGACCTACCTGTACGTAACCCACATGCATACACATAAGCTTTTTTTCTCTTTTATTTTATTTTTTTATTATTATTCAAAATCAAACCTTTCCTACCTCTAATCAGGGACCGGTGTACCTCTAATCAGGGACCGGTGGCTAAAATCACATCAATTAAAACCTGCAAAGTGACGGGATTTGGCTAAAGAAACCAAAAAAATGGAACTTACGATCGGTTTTGCTGTACTGAAAAAGCACATAATTAGTATAACAACACCTTTTTAGTCTAAGTAGTACGTGACAATAAAGGCGCCATTTGGGCCATTAGTAGTCACGTTTGTGAGCCCTGCTATATAAAGTGACTCATACTTAATTACACAATTAGCATACATGGTAATACTATCTCGCGTCATTTAGGGTAGCCACATGTAACTACATAAGTGATCAGTTTTGCCAAAACGTGACTTTTGCCCACAATTGTACAAGGTACATGAAACTTATGAGTTGAAATCTGCCAAGATCCCACACCGCTATCGCCTAAACATGCTTAGAATTAGGTGCTCTGCATAATAGTACTCGGGTGTGAGGGTAAGTGATAATTAAATGCTGCGGTGAATACGTGTATTTATCTTATCAGATTCCGATCACTCTTCGCTACACCCTAGTACACGCCTACCAGCAAAAGAACCAGAGAATGTAGTTGCTCAGGGCAAGGATTATTAGTACGGAGTGGCGGCGATCCCTCATAGAAATTATCCTTGTCTCCGCCGCTTGTCCTTTTGCTGGTAAGCGTGTACAAACCTGGTGCTTGCCCTGACATATAGATAGCATGATATATGGTAATGATACAGTTTATATTTCAATAAGAAACTCCTACCAACAGCGACTTTGGCTAAGATTGCTAAGGCTGTAGAGCACTAGATTCTGAGCAGGTCTCGGCCTACCAGGCGATAATGCCAATACATACTTTACACTCAATCCCATAAAAGACTTGCAACTCGTCGGTATTTTCTCCATATAAGCTATCCCCCCTTAGTAGATACACGCAAAGTATATCCCATGGATGCATGAGATCTCTCTCATGCATTTTGGCTGAGATAACGTTTGGGTAAGCAGTTTGCTGCATTTGTCGGTGTTTGGAATTTAATACTCAAAGATATAAATCGTTTCCCAGATAGGCCACGCTAATACATAAGAGAGATTCTCCAAATTTCTTAGGCGTCCAAGAAATAGTATACATGGCTTCACACTTCCACCTTCGAAATTCGTGGCGGAAGGCAGAGTTGAGAATGGCCGTTTTCGGGTGTTTGTGATCAATCAGAGTAGACGAACCCCCCGGGCCACTCAGACACCCCTCTCACTCGGACAGCCAATCGTGATCAGTTGAAAAGAGGTACTGAAGTCACTTGAAATGTTGATTTTTATTTTCTACGTTCACTGTCCAAGTGAGAGGGGGTGTCCGAATGGCCGGGAGGTCGTACGTCTATGCATGTACTAGGATGTGCCTACATATATACATGCTTACCAGCACAAGTACCAGAAAGTGCAGCTGCTCGGGGCGGGGGTAATTTGTATGGAGTGGAGTCGTTCTCTCATACAAATAATCACTGTTTCCGTTACTTCCATTTTCTGGTTCTTCTGGGGTAAGATGTACTGGCTACGCATACAAATAAAGTACAAACAGACACCTCTGAGGCCGATACCTTTCAGCTAATTATTTTAGAGATGATCCCTGGGGGAAGATATATAGCCAGTACAGCGCGAGGCCGCGATCACTCACTCGCTGCTTCTCTTGGCAATATTTAATACAGAAAGATGATTGAGGAATTGGGATATAACTTCATATAAATACTCAAAAACTAGCTTTATTTGTTCATTGCCAAGAAAAACGGCGAGTGAGTGGTCACGGCGACTGAATGGCCTCGCGCGGTATCTTCTACTATCTACTATCTACTATGGCGTGAGAAGGCATGGGGGGTGGGTGTGTCAACTTCAGAGGAACCTTTTTTGCATGGGAATTGGAGAAAATTCCACCGTTAGGCCAGGTGCTAGTACCATTATGGGGGTAGATCTCCAGGTTTCTATTGATTGATTAGCTAGAGACGCCGAAGTTTGCACACCTACCCACCATAGCTTCTCGAGCCATATGTACCGGGAATCTTGCTGTGAAATGGGTGCGCTCATCTTATCAGATTCTCGGTATTTATGGTTGACCCCCAGTACTAGAATTCTCTTTTTTCGCAGATTGTTGCAGTCTGATTAGTTGGCAGCGACAGGGTGTTTAGTAAACACAACACATCTTACCTGCTTTGGTGCGGTTACCCTGCCTCCTGAGATGCTGCCGGCGAAACGTAAACCCCAACCCTGATTAATTCCTGCATGGAACCTAGCCCATCCAACGGAACTCTGTATAATTAAATAATAAATATAATTATTAAACTATGAGCAGTGAGAGTGAAATCGGGAGGTGGAGGAGCGGTGGAGGGGGGAGGAGCTGTGGAGGGGGAAGGGGAGAGAAGATAGAGGAGGGAAGATCATAGAGGAGCGGTGGGGGAGGTGGATCAGGTCAGCAGGTAGAAGCATAGAGTCACTGTACTGGATTGGCATTAACTAAAGCTGGCATTAATTGGAGCTGGCATTGGAGCTGGCAGATTGAGGCCGGCGTAAATTGAGATACCTAATAACTAACGGACGGAAAGAACTGTGAGAACTGGCTATGAGATGAATAATATAAGTACCTAATTTACACTTGGCGTCTCTGCTATTGGCCTCAAATCCCTGCAGCTAACTGCCATCAGACAGGATCAGCCTTCACCCTGTGAGTGACTGTAATGAGCAAATGCCAGGGGAGATCTACTCTGAATAGATGTAGCCCTGCGTGACAAAGACATATGTAGTGGTAGTAAATCAGCTCGACTCTAGGTTATCGATAAGTAGAGTACATATGTACCCGCCTACAAGGGTAAGAACCAACTGTAGATCAAAATATAACCACGTGTCACATGTTTGTTACGCGTACATCGCGTTAATGCATCCCATAATGCATCATAACGTATCACACATGAGTTCCAGCCATTTTATGATTTCACCAAGAAAAAGCGGAGGTGGCGGTCACCAGCTGCAATGATACTGATAGCTTTACATTATATAAATCTCGTGCCGATGGGAGGGATTGAAACCAAGAGATTGTCACATACGCCATAATATTTATTCAAAGGACTGTATTCATGTAGTAGTGATCATGAAGTAATTGCATATAGTGACGACTTTCCATACACATTTCCTGATTCATTTACTTTGCTGACTACATGTAGTATCGGTACCATACGACTTTCCTTACAATTTGACTGACAACCTTAGCTACAATACATTCGTCAGTAAAAGTTTCAGTAAAATTATCAGACAAACGATTAAACAGAGGCCTCGACGTGTTATGCATCAATCGGCACATTTAACAGACGATTTATCTATGGGTAATGCATCAAACGATGCATTTTCTACCATGCTAGAGCCGTTTAATTGATGAATTAACCAACCAATCAATCAATTATAATCTGGTACACTGCCTTCCCCCCAGATTATCGGACCACGACAGTTATTAATATTGGTATGATTTATACGTGATGTATGTAGGTAGAATTACGATATAGTATATGTTCAAATGCAAACGTATCAATGCGAGAGTATTTAGTCAAAACACGAATGAGCCAGGATCATAAAATCCTTTTGTACAGAGTATTAAGGGCAAGTGTAAAGAAATTATGTTTTAGTGGCTTGAACCTAGGGAAGTGCACAGCACCACTAATGAGTCCCCGTGAAAACCCAGCCCATCTTCCGTCCTCTTCCTCTCTTTGATGCCGGCGCTCTCCTTCTCTGTGCTGGCATAGACTCGGCAGGTGCACCATACTCGGAATCCGGATTTTCATCTGCTTTTCTTTTCCCCGTTACCGTTGACTTCGTAACCGGGGCCGCCAGAGCAACTGGAATGGTCGGGGTTGTTGTCTGCTGATCACCTTCCAGCCCTAATGCGGCATCGAGCGCATCAACCCCACTTAGACCTGCGATCCCCACCAGATCGTGAATACTGCGAAACTCGGCGCCCTCTTTTCCCAGAACAAATCCCACTTTCTCGACATCGCCTGCAGTGACATCTCCCCCGAGTCTTTCTACGAGTGCCTTAACTCCATCCACATAGGTTCTGTATTCCTTTGCGTCATATTTAATCTTTTTATTCCAACCCTCACGACCAGGGGAATGTAAAATCCAGCGGTACGCTTCGTCTGAGAATGCTGGTACCGTGTCGGGAGCCATAATAGCTAGGATATAAGAAGCTGTGGCGGGCCCGACCCCTTTGAGGGGATCAGTGAGGTTTTTTAACGAGGCGATGATATGTGCGGTAGTGGGTGGGGACGGTGTGCCGAGGAGGTTATCGAATGCTGCAGTGGTCGCAGAGGTCACAATGGAGGGATCGTTACTAGAGACGAGTTTCGGGAGGGCTTGACGGCGTTTCCCGCGTGCCCTATGGGTTCTTAGCTTTTGTATAGAGAAGATGTAGGAAAGGAACTGTGGGTACAAACATTTTACAACCAAGTAGCTTCTGGAGTTCTTCTTTCTTCAAAAAGGGTTTATTTCTCGCTTTGACAACCTCGGGAAGTGTATTGAGTCTCCAAAGATCGAGTTCCTCAGAATTCAGTTCTGATGATTCATCTGGTTTTGCCAGTTTTGGCGCAGAATTTGTCTTTGAGAGAGCACTCATGGTAGCGGGGTACCGAGACAGGACTTCGGCGAACTCTTGAAGGGTGATGTGATTCGGGGCAGGAGTCGTCATCGCCATCGTTTCTGCAACACCTTCGTGTGTATAGCTGCTTGGGTGAGGTTGTAAGGAACGCGTAGCATGCGGAAATTTCGAGGAGACGCGTTAATGGAATGACGTAGGCTTGGCGCCTATGTGCAGTGCCGCTGCCGCCGCGCAGTGAGTGTACATAACGGGCCGTTGAATAAATGCCCCTAGGCCCTTCCCGACGCATTTATGGACGATTAGTTAATTTCACTGACATTGCATACTTTGCGGTGGTAGAGCGGATTACGCTTGATCAACCTTCCGGGTTGTTTCACAAGACCTGGCCTTGAAAAACAAACGTACATGTAGTACGCTGCAGTAAATTCGGTTGAGCTTTTAGTTTTTGTGTGATACCTACGCCTTTATGCACATTGACCGAATTATTGACGTAGATGGACGGGTTAGGTGTGGTTATAATTATATAAGTTAGTGTGCATGTGTCAAACATGCAATAATTTCCTACAAGCCGTACGTACACCCGTGTCTAGAAAATTCAGGAAAAGATGGAACAAGAGGTGGAGAAGGCCTCATAGTGTTACTGAGTAATGGAGAGCTGCCGTTGAGGAGTGGGGATAATATCCCCCAAGAAACCTTTGATGTGTCTTGAGTTCATAGTATTCCAAGGTAAATCAGAGTTAATGGGAAAGTTGGGGCCACACAAAATATTAGTTTTTTTTATATTTAATTTCTCTATTATCTAATTATTTCATAGTTTCAACTCCATCTTGTTGCTATGGAGTGGGATCCGGGAATTTTCTAGACACGGAAAATAAGATATATGCAGTGTATTGAATTTTGGTACTACATGTAATAGTAGATATAGATGGTCTGGGCTGCGCTTGTATGTGCGCGTGAGGTTAAACCTATGTAGGTCTAATATAATTTAAAACATGTATGGTTACACGTAATCAACTCACGCGTCTTAAGCACGAAATATCACTCACTCTGTTAGCGTTATACTAATTATATTACAGAAGATACATGTAACTGTTTATACTGTACTGAATTCACTCTGCCACGGGAGTAAAACGCTAATTAGGGTACGATTTATCAAAGAGATGTTCGAAAGAGTGACAATCTATGATCTATTCTACCATGGATCATGGCATTGCTTTTATAGATAATAAAAGGAAAATTGTATGGCTCACCCCGGCCATCTTCCCATCATATGCATGCAAGGGAAATCATTTCCCTTGTCCCGCGATAACAAATTGAAATAATGAAATGAAAAGAATATAAAAGGAATAAAGTAATAAAGGGAATTAAATGAAATTACTATCCGGTGGTAGACATTTTCCTTGTCCGGAACTGGGTTCTAGCAGTAAATACATCAGCAAATGCTTCCTATCATATTAATCTTGAGGGAAAGCAACAGGGTGCATGATTCCTTTCCCATGAAAAATCATCGAGGCGATAACTTTCCTGATGCCATTTTTTGATGCCTTTCCGATGCCTTCCCAAGTGCCTTTTCGATGTCTTTTAAAAGTATTGGGGAACTCTAATGAAAAATAATGCTTTTTTTTTTGAAAAAATGATGGTTAGCCTAGCTTGAGCCCACGACTCATACTCCAGGCTATTCCCTAGTCCATTCTCTACTCTGTTTATTGATTTATTGTCTAGTTGATGTATTCACTTCAAAATAGAATAGTCAGGTATCTCTGTCATCACGAAAGGTTTCAATTGGATGGTTATCTGCCTCCGATCTCTGTTGTCGGGAGGGTTATAGCTGTTAATAGACAAAGAACGTGGTATGGGTGCTTTAAGGGAGATGACATGCATGCATTGTTTTCAAATTTCATTCAAATGGCAAACCCTAAGCGCTACTGTCATGATATAGCAAACCTAAGTACTACCGTCATGATATATATCAGTCCTCTGTCCAAGATCAATACCGACTCTACTATTCCGGAATTATAGTCTCACACGAGCAAGGAGGGACCCAGCCTACCCGACTGCGTGCGTGAATTACATACCAATGTCTATTTCACACCATTAGTATACACCGAACCCGACGCCTACCTGAGCCATTCCGAACCATTGAACAGGGCAGGACCTTTATACATATTCCCTTATATATTAGCTACATACATGTATGGTAGAGAATGCCACCAACGTATGCTACCATCAAGTATCGAACACCTACATCAAATATGCTATTATATAGCTATCGGGATTCTGATGAGCTGCCAACATGTACATACATCTCAGTGTTGTCTTCTCGGAGATCAAAGTTAAATGTATATAGTACACCCGGGTCTAGATAGCTTCGAATTCCGGCACCCCACATGGAAAAGGGGCTCCCGCGATTGAATTCACCAATCAAGTGAACTTTCATAAAAGATTGAATAAAATAACTCAAGAGAGGGTATATTAAAGATATGTCAAAAGAATTTGTGGGGAAAAAAATACTACTCTGGCCCGTTGCTAGGGGGAGGGGGGCCTCCGGGAATTACTTGGAGAAGTACAGCAGTGGGTAATAAGTGATAGAACGGGCTGAGACGGAGTGATACCAGTTTTCACCAACATACGGTGTTTGCAGGTCAGGGCGTTCCATCACTTATTACCTGTCGCTGTACACATCTCGCTATCACGCAACATAAGAATAGTAGCTGGAGCTCCCACGTTCAGCACAATTGAAGTTCGACCGGCGCAACATATCTCAAGTCAATGACTGCTGAACATTACATGTTCAGTCCACCAAGCGCTATGAAATCAAATTACCCTACGGACTGCTATACTAGGGATAGTAAGGGAGGGCGGGATGTGTGTAGATGAGAATAGCATTCAGTGGGAGGGCATGTGTATTTAGTGTTTGTGAGCTAGCTAGACATCATAACAGTGGCGCTCGAAATATATAATAGACCCTTTGCACAAAAGACTCCAGCTCCAAATTCCGGCAACCTGATTGGCGTCGATCTTCCCATCAATCAATAACAAGTAGAATTTTAGAGCCAGCTCAATCTGCGGAAAGGGTCTATTATTATGTTGCATTAAACGCAATATACTAATAAAATCGGGCGATCCCACCTCCTTTCCTAGTTAACCGTCTGCTACTAGAGGTGAGGGAATTTTCACGATTGCCATTGTTTATTCCCGATGTTGAATTTAAAGGGATGCGTTGCCAAACACAGATCTAGATGATTCAAGGAAAGAAGAAAAGAAGAACATTATTGTCAATCGTTTGGAAATCATTGTTTAATAAGTTGTAAAAAGCTCTACAGACTACTTTGTATCACTCTTCATCGTCGCTGCACATGGGCTTTTGTGCGTAGTAGACATGCCTAATCAATGTTAGTTGAAGGTTCATTAAACCACATTATGGGGAATGGTATTACTCACTGTCGAGAATAAGAATGAATCTTCCTGCTCTTTGCATCTATTTTCGCCTGGGTAATCAATGCGTTGACATCATCCACCTCCATATCCATTACTCTTGTCAATAGAGCCATACCAAAGGCCGTAAAGCCTTCATCAGCCGTCATGTATAAGAATGCACCCATCTCTTTCTGCAACTTATCCGCAGGCCACGTTCCGAACGGAACTTTCATGATTTGGTGGATGGCAGATTCGAATCCAGCCTCCAAAAGGATAGGCTTGAGATTAGCGGCGATTATGAATTCACGTCCAAGCTTGGCAGCAGCCTGATTGCATAAATCATAGTACTTGTAGAGGGAGCTGTTCTTGGGGAGACTGTTGTCATCACTGTGGAGGAAAAGTTCGTATTCTGCGAGTTCGATCCAGCCGCCGGGTTTGGTGCATCTACAAATATCAATGAGCAAGCTGCTATCACTAAATGGTGGGAGTGAAAGCGAACCTGAAAGCTTCTTTTATAAGCTTGGGCCAATCTTTAATTCCTCCGTTCAAGTGGCGTATATGAATTAGGTCGAAAGAGTTCCTTGCAAATGTCCAGTCGGCCTCCGCATCATCGATCTGGAATTGAACGTTTGGAGGAACCCTATTATTCCAATTAACAAAATATGATTATTTTTTTGCTGGGAGAACCTAACGTACCAACTTGGCTGAATAGGACTCAAATCTGTCCCGATGACCTCAGCGCTTGGGTACTTCCTATTATTAATCCCCGGAGTTAGTTGAATAACTTATAATAACTACAGTAGGCGGTCTGTTTACTCGGCGACATCAATTGCCCAGATGCCTGTTCCAGTACCGATGTCCAAGATTCGCTGGGGTTCATCCACCGGCGCTAAGTGAAGCTTGCCCTTATACAGCAACAGATAAATATGGTGTAGAATATCTAATCTACATACCACCATCATATGTTAGTGTGTGCAGCATGGCCAGGAGGAGAGTGAGACCAAATACCTTTCTTGCTCGGTTTCGTCGTTAGGCATGAGATATTTGCCTTCCTTGTAGGCATGATATCTGCGGCCGTTTTCGTAGCGATATCTGATTGTGAATAATAAGTAAGCTATAAAGTAGTTTCTATCGCAACATGAATCTTTCACTACAGCTGTAGGGGATTGTCATACTCATAGATGGAGGAAGTCAATGAATCTGTGGAGTACTCGCTCCTAGAAGTAGGTTAGATAGTTCAACAATCTGTCATTAAGATTTTCGTGTACTCACGACCCTGTTCCGTACTCAGATCCAGAACAAGAATCTTCATCACACTGTCCACAGGTAAACGCGGTTAGTTAGGTCTACAAAACTCACATAAAACCAACTTACCAAAGGGTCAAGTTCGATCACACCCTGAGTGTGGTCTAAATCATCTGTTGTTGCTGCTGCTCCTGACATGTTTGATATATATAGAAGGAAATGATCTGGGGGAAGAAATTGTACAGCTGAAAGACAATATGAACTAACTACGGGTAGGCAAATAGGATGTGGGTATTCATAGCTTATATATATACATGTATGTATATATCACTAGTAAGCACCTGGTTCATGTCTCTGATTGTACCCGGATTCCGAAATTCTTTTGAGAGTAGCCTATTCCCCCTACCCCTCTGCTTGGCTCCTTCAGGGCAAAGAATCGGTACGGGCCGAGAATCTAACTAGATACAGCAAAGTCTGTTTAAACATCTCACACTCGCATACTAAACTACTATGGCTCGAGAAGCTATGGTGGGTACTCTACATACATGTAGGTGTGTAAACTTCGGCGTCTGCAGCCAATCAATAAATAGAAGTTTGGAGATCTACCCTATAGTGGTACTAGCGCCTAGCCCAACGGTCAACTCCCATACACTGAAGGTTGACACACCCACCCCCTATGCCTTCTCGCGCCATAGAAGTTAGAAGTTAAGATCCCACTACTCTATAGCCCACAGCATACAGGTACAGGTAACAGGGTACCAGCCTCCTTGTAGAATATAATCTTTTACAGGGGCTGAAGGATACATGTAAGACGTATTACTTACCACGGTAATAACAGTCTATGTACTGACAAGCACGAAAATGCTACCACCCGCTGTTACCACTGTTGACAACCTAGAAAGGTACGCTATGTACACTTCGAGCGGGTTATGTTGCCCACGGCACTGGATCAGTAGAGTAGAACATCACATTTAAATCTCTCACTCTATTCCCCGCACTACCGCCAAAACTCGAAAAAAAAATTGGCTATGCATACAAGATCAAACTTGCTACAAACGGATACATGTACTTCTAGGGTTGATCGATAGGTAATCCCTGGTATCTCCTGCTAGAGTTTCGCCGAGCACACAGTGTATCACATTTACGTTTTGAGTCAAAGCGTAGGTACTTAGTATGTATATCCCATCTGTTCTAGACCGAAGAGTACAGTATGTATGTATAGTCACTCACGGGGTGAAGGCGGATCCTGTCTGATGGCGGTCAGGGATTTGAGGGGCACCAAGGGTAAATTACTACGGCAACAATCATCAGACAGGATCCGCCGTCACTAGGTGAGCTACTGTACCTTAGAGAGATAGTCTACATGTATCTTATGCTTTGTTGCCCAATCGGTCCGAAGAAGTGCCCACCCGGAGCTTCATCATTACATGTGAGGCTCGGTAAGCCAAATATGCAAAATCAAGCAGGGCGCGCATTTATCTCATCTTTGGGAACAACATGGCCGGTGACCACCTCAATCGATGGGTTAGCAAGATTTAAAACTGTGATGATCAAAACAACAATAATATGTACATGATAGGGGTGCTATCATTGAATTCTGTATGTGTGTATGGTTTATGTACTAGGTGTGTACTTAAAGTACGGAGGCACCCCCATGGCCATTTTTTTGCATTGGTTGATTTTGTGGTAACGGCATGGCGTTGCAACCAAGGCAACCAATGATGCAGTATCAATTTTACTTAGACTTATGTGGGGGAAAAAATACCGAGACGTTTTGATATATTTACACTTAAAGAATTAAATTGTTAAAAATACAAATAAAAACCAGTAGTATCCCCCTGCCTACCGCGTCATCTGCATATTTCAGGCCGCCAGACTCTGTTGAGGGTTGTTATTTGGTTGAGCGGGAGCCCATTGCCAGCTTTTGCATCCTCAATTTGACTCCCCAAATACTTGCTTGGCTGCCAAAAGAATTCCCCAAAAGTGGGTTCTCAGTACTTACCCTTAACCCCGGTAGAAATACATGCACCCGAGTACATACATGTACATACATGTACTCGCGGCAGGCGAAGAACATGAACATAAAGACGCGCTAACAAGGGTCAAAGTGGTGGCTACCAGAAAAACGATGGTCAGGTTCGCGAGTGAGTACTATGTCTGCACCACATGTACTGGGCCATACTCTTCTAGGTACTTTACCACACTCTGGTCTAGAGTAGAACGCCTTGGAGGAGAAGAAGAATCGTCGATAACCTTTTCGGACCGTATGGACTGTGTCCATATACGGGCAAAAAATCAATCCTTCAAGTAGTCTAGATACTGAGGCTTTCGACCACACATATGCAATCAGATGGTGTGCACCGCCAGCCAGTGGCACGAGAGCGCCCAACTGAGGCACAGGTGCATGAGCTATTGAATCGTTCCATTAGTAAGGTCCCACATGAACGTTCCGAGAAGTGGTCTCCTGGGATTAAGCGAGGTGTTGCTTGCGCGCCATGTTGCGCACCCAGTCCGTCCTCGGCAACTGAATTTTGGCGAGTTGCCGCGTGGACTTGAATGGGCCCATGAAGCAGCCTCTCACGATTCTGTGGGCTAGAATACAGGCAATAAAACGTGCCAAAAAGATATGAATTCTGGTTTTCTTTCAAGCCAATTAAGTCATATCCAAAAAGAAAGTACTCCTATATGTAACACAAAAACATCGTGGTTGTACCAACTCCACAAGGGGCCGACCTAGATCAATCAAAAGGAACACGTTGGTATGTCTACACTAGCATATCATATATGCACCTGCTCAAGTACTATACAGTACCCATGACCTGAACTTCCACCCGCCTCGTTCATATTTAATCCTCACGAAAAATCGAGCGCGGGTACTCCTGGTAGAGAATAGAATATAGGAGTATATATTCCTCCAGTAGTAGAGTTCTCTTTTTCCAGCTCCACGTAGTTCTCTACCCTAAGCTCCCTTTCTACGCACACCAGGTGCGAATAACTCACTCTCCTATGAGACTTTCAGCCTTTCTGATGGCCAAGGCTTCACTCACTCCCAGTTGAATGCATCATTAAGTTCCAAAATTGGTGCGCAATTGAACCATCTATGGCGAGATATTGTTATTGTACATTCCATGACAGCAACTATAATGACGACTGTGAGGGGTTCGTTTGTCGTCACCACTTCAAACGTTAATTTTATGGCGAATTGAGAGAAGCTACATATGAATGTAGTTTGGAGATGTCGCCAAGAGAGAGCTGCATGCATTTAGAGTTAACGATTTATTCTCGAATCATCAAATCTTTGAGGGGCGGTGCTTACTCTGAATCATACATCATCTATATTTAATTATAACTCTTCGAAGACTCCCGATTCGGGAGTGGTGCATGAAATCAGAGGACAAAAGAAAAGATAGAAACGAATACACAAACGAATGGGTATATGGTCTGGCATTGAAAGGGAAAGGAAAGGAATAGTGAATAGTGACCGTAAGATGATTAGTAGATAGATAAGTAGCCTTTCTCATAAGATATAAATCTTGTTAAACATGAATATATGAAAGGAAAGACCCAAAAACCCATAAAAGTACAATAGCACTGGTACAAACAAAGCAAAGCTCAGGACATGAGTATCAATCATACCAAAAATTGACGAAAGAAAAAGCAAGTGACCAATTAAAATGGAGTAAGGTTGTAACGGGAAAAGGAATTTGAAGAGCTCATTCAATAGCCATGAAAGCGGAGAGGGAAATGAAATTGGGCTCAGGCATATGTGGTAGGTCGGTTTTGAGATTACCGTAGTAATTTACCAAGGATATGTACATATGTTCAGATGGCGATATGCAGGGATCGGACTTGGAGGTAGGGTGGTAGTAGTATTCGGTGTGGTGAGGAATCTAGAGGGTAGAGCTTAATAAAATGTTGCCTTGTTGAGTACCGACCACGGGTAGATTTTCCACACGAAAAGTAACATTAGATTGCATTGAAGTGCCAATAATTAGGTGATGTGGAGAGCCAGGCGGCGCACTATAACGGGATCGGCGGATGGCACAACCACTGAGCCTCATTGATCGTAGGTACATGTGTATTCAAACGGTGCCGTCCAGTAGGCCGTAGTTGAATCTAATGCCCATGACCCATCGCCGCTGGGCCTTTGAGAGCTGGTACCTTGGTACGTGGATCCATAATTCGCGGGATGGCTCTGTGAAATATAACCCAAAGGATAATTTTGATGCTGGCCGAAATTTTGAGTAGATTGCCGGACATCTAGCGATGAATTATTAACTGAGTTGCCATCAGCAACACTAGATGTTGAATCCATTTCGTAGCAGTTATGCTGACTCGTCGTTGTAGGAGAGTTCTGGAATGATGCATTCCGTAACCTCGCTTCCCTTTTCTTTTGGCAGGCGCCAGCAGTGTTGAGGTGTCTTTTGAGGGAGCTGTCTCGCCCAAAGCGCGAACCACAATTGGGACATTCGCATTTAGTCTTGCTATGAACGGCTTGGTGACTCCTAAAGAATGTATTAAAATTAAATAAAGATATCTAACAATAAAGTGGGTAGGCAGTACTTACTTTAGCCGTGCCTCAAATGGAAATACTTCGCCGCAGTCGGGGCATATATGCTGCTTCTTGGATTCCCGGCGAGTCGATTTTGTGCTGCCTGCGCTCGTACTATGCATTCGACTCGTGGTACCTGTTCCTGCTGTAGATAGACCTTTACCATTATTTCCGGGAGATGCACGTAGTTTATTTTGTCGCGGTTTTGTAGAGCCATCGATATAACTCGAACACCCGCGCGGTTTGATAGCATCTGAATGTACATTTTGGTCTGTTACCCCAGTAGTCGACATGGCCTTCCTTGGGTCCAAGAACTCCGTTCCTGTTTGCGTGATAATCCTGTGTGTAGACTCGACTCTCTGCTCCAGCAAAGCATTGCCGTTTTGCTCTCTTGAGCTTTCTAACAGGCGCGTGCCCATATCCGTTCCCCAAACATATCCCTCCACGCTTTTGGCGGCCTGCTGGATGAGATTCTTAGAGGTTGAAGTCCCTATATCATCCCCGTGGTTATCCTTTTGAGTTAGCCCAGGTGCCCAGGGCGCATCTTTTGGATCCTCGTTTATGAATCGGTTCATTATAGAGTAGTTCTGATCAAAGTCATACGTGTTACAGTTGAGATAGTTTTCAATGCACTTTGAGATTTCTTGCACTAATGATGCCCGGGCTTCAGACGGCAGAAAGTACCGATCGACAAAGTCTATAGGTACGCTTTCTACGCTACTCTGTTCGTCGAAGTTTGGAATGAATGTGGTGCATAGGCTTGTGATTAGAGGCTTCATTAGGGGTTTAATGAAAGCGCCGTGTTGCTGTAATGACTCCGGCAATGTTTGTAGTCGGGAAGCGGTACATCCTTCGCTCGCCATGATGGATTGTTCTTTGTCAATATCGATCGTTTATGCTATTGCGGGTATTTGTATTAGCATCGTAGTAGCAACATCACTAATGCTACTCGGGTAGGCGGATATATCCAGAGAGCTAGCACTTACAAAAGTAAAGACCAGAGCTTGCGGTCGCGTACTTAATAGACAAAAGGGTATACGTATAAGATCTTATTTTAACAAGTGATGTCTTCCTCCAAATAAGAGGAAAAGTGGGTAACAGCTGGGCAAAGTGTCGGGGTACGGTAAAACAGACAACCAAATAAGCCCGTGTGAAAAGCAACACAGAGGCGCAGGATAAGAAGATGTAGCTACAGGGTCGTAGTTGATTATCGTATCGACCTTCAAGTAAAAATGGAGGGCCGGACGTCTAGACTTATAGGTATGCGCCAACGGTGCGAAGTGTGCGAATTCGCACTAGGAGCGCACTGCGAATTGATTATTTTGCGAGAGTCGAAGTCGAATTCGAGTCGCTGCACAGAGCAAGTCCCGAGCGAGCAGACTTTGGGTAGCTTTATGGTTTTCATAACCGAACATCAAACATGCGCAGGACTTCTCTTAGGAATGGGAGCTGAGGGGAGAACGATATGTGGATGATAAGCTTCTGTCTGCTCCTTTTCGCTACTAGTATCATCAGACTACCTTGGAATTAGGTCACTTATTTTGGACCCTGTGTGACGTCCGGATCCCGAATTGAACCAATCATCTTTTGTGGCGTTGTGAATTTATAATGGCATTGTACCGTGTACGCAGATGGGGCTCGGCCACTGAGTTTCATAGTGACGTTTCACCTTCGAGCTTCATCTGAGACCTGGGCATCGAGATGCCACCTGATGAATTGATGGCAGTACCTATCTAGGTGTGGGCACTCAGATGAACCAAATTATAAAGAACGTTTAGTCTAGCAACTTAAGGTTGATTAAACTCCGGTCGTTGATCTCTCTGCGCCATCAGCTAGAAAATATTATCAGCAATTGATGTATATCGTTGTTGTTTTTTTCTCAATATACATTCTGCATATATGTAGGCACTTACATACGTCTGAGTTTTTAAACCTGGCACCCATAATTATCCCTTTAATTGCTATGCTGTTTTGCTGTAACTCTATGGATCCACTTTGATGCAGTCGGTATATGTAGTTGTGAGCGGGCTATGCTGCTGTTGTTACTGCACGTGCTGGTGAAGATGACCTGGCTCAAATTGCATCGAAGAGGATGAAGAGGAGGCTGAGAATATGGCTGGACCTACCTAAAATAGTGATCTTTCCAACAGTTGTGACCTAATCAATGTACGTAGTCACCTACATGAGTTCATGAGACCCAAACTGAGTGAAGGCTTCAGATCCGATCGGAGTACTGGTATTAGCCCGTTCATGAATCAAATTTCTCAGCCTCAACAAGCAAGCTAGATGTGACTTCCTGTTTGAACACCCTCAAACGGGTATACAATGGAGAGATATCAAAGCAGCCTCATCCGTCATTGTCCTTACCGGCTAGTAGAACCTATTCGGAGGTTGTTCATGATCACCACGATCATATTAATAAAGTAGGTACAGTTGTATACATGTACATAAGCTGTAGAGTACAGATCGTACAGAGACCCGTGAACAGAAGAACACTAGCTATCAGCCTTGAGTTTGAAGCATATTCCAACGTCGCTGTCTTAGCTAGACAGTGCATTGCGTACAGGTACATGTAGTTTGCATGTAACAGCTATACTAGTTCGGTGTGATACTCTTACTTGGGTGCAGTGCTTTACTCGATGATTTTGAGGCTCAAGGATGATTTACCCGTACCCGTCATGAGCGTCCAGAAGGCTGCTTGAGAATTCTAAGTACGTTCAACTCCTAATCCTGGTCATGGTAATATATACTGTCACGTAGAGTAGTACATATAGTACTCCAGTAGATACATTCTCCACAAATTCAGTCTCAGCAACTCTGCGTCTCAGCACTACTGCTGCTGATATCATACATCCGTAGGCTCGCCCCCACCCCCACCCCCCCTCTCCTCCTAATACCCTGCCGGGCTCGCCACCGTCTGGGGGTACGAAATATTACCACACGCTCGAATGGCTACTAGTACATGTAAATATTAGAACCTTATTTACGCGAATGGACGTTCGCGTGTTCGAACGCTCACGACGATTCTGTCATCCAAAAATAAAATTTGTCTTCTAGAATGCCTCCAAACTAACCAGTATATTTATATGTTACGTGTAATATCCATTCTGGATTGTATGAATTATTATATGGGCCTCGATCGACTGGCTAAACAAACCCTAGGCCCCGGAAGCACACTTACCCGCTTCTTAGCAAAATAAATTAGAGGTCGGACGTTGGGAAGTTGTGTCTATCTTCTATCTTTTGAAAATCATCGAAACACCGTATGAAGACATTGCTTATTCAAAGTATGTGAGCACGGAACAAAAATTGCACTAGACGCAGAAGTGTGCTTAGGCAGCAGATTTTCCGGAGCGGCTAGAGGGATTTGAGCCATCTGCCTATGCTGTATAATAATACTACATGTAGTGATCGTGAGTGCTTAGAGTGACTGAGTGAGACATAACTGACTTGATGTAAACTGTACCTACAGATTGCTGTCACTGAGTTATATAACGATTGGAAGAGCTCTCCACAAAGCTCGCCTTATATAATTATTCATCCTCATTTCCGGGGCAGTTAGGTTTGAAATGGCTCCGAGGCTCACTCGCCTGATCGAACGGGGGAGCTCATGTAATCTGATCCACTGTGGTACCAGCTAGCTACTCGTATTTTCCTGACATCTGTAAAAGGAACACCATTGCATACCATATAAATACGCGCCAAGTCCACAATTTAGTATGGTATGCAATAGCGGTTCCTTTTACAAACGTCAGGAAAATACGAGTAGGGCATTGACAGGCAATTCCGTATGAAGCTAGAGTGAAGTATATACATGTACTCGCGACCAGCAACAAGAACCCGAATATGCAGCTGCAGGTCTTTGTGTATTTTCGGCTTCTACTCCAATGGGAATTGCAGATTAGGACGTGCATTTTCGGGTTCTTGTTGCTGGTCGCGAGTATATACATGTATATATGTACTTAGTAGGTACATGTATGTACCTGGATTTTGAATTTTACTACGGTCTGTACCAAAGATGTATATACCGTACGTACATGTATCACGGCTAATGCACCATTCCGAGTCAGCGACAAGCTCTGGAGCCCTCCGCTTAGATTCTTGCACTCCTATCAGTCATCGGCTCAGCACTGCTTCCCAATTGGCGATAGTACAAAGATATCCTAATCGGGTATCCTAATAATTTAGGCTACATAACTCTTTTGTGAGTGCAATATAAGAATGATAAAAGCAGGGACTTGGTGAATCAATTACGTTGTTAATATCGAATTTTCAACAGAAGAAAAGTACATGCATGATATTCGATAAGTCACAATAAAACTTTCAAAACCTATCCTTTCCACATTCCAATGAAGAGCAGGGCGTGCATCGCGCAGAATAACGATGCACGATTCCCCATGGTGATTAGCGTCAGCGAGAGCTCATGGAGCCTTACCTGAGAGTAGTAGTTTTATAGGCACATGGGCTCTAGTCTTTCTTGCTGCGTTCTCTGAAAGACTTTAATACATTATACTTTACGTCTCTACTCTACGTATGTACGTGTACCTTGAAATATCCACTCCTAGTAGCGTGAAGTACGAGGTTATTCTGCGGCATAGCATGTCCTCTAGTACCTAGACTAGTACCTAGAGCCATCCAATCGACCGGGTATCCAGGTAGTGCAGTACTGTCCAAGGCGTCCACTCTAGAATAAGATATTTGAAGGCTTCCTCTCTTGCATCTTAGGTGCTTAAAATAAGCCACTACCCTACCTTAGAAACCATTTATCGACAACGTCAATAGATGTAATAAAGATTTCACATTTTTAATGTCCTCCCCAATTCTGATGAATCAATGCCATAGATCTACCTTGAACTACCATGTAAGTCAGGGGTTGTCGCGCCGCACGCCGGCGGTACCTTCTCATCGATATCGAGTACCTTGTCTTAGTTCAAACCCTAGATCTCATATCCCTTTTCCCGGGAAGAAGATCAAGAACGGATACCATATACATCGGGAACTAAATCGTTCAGCGCACAGAGAGGTTTCTAAGTCTTACTTACATGTCTTGGTACGCTAGGACCGCGTAGCCTTGTCTTCTGGAATCGGAAAATTAAAGTGAATCAGAAATTTTGGTTTCAGTTGGAATGCCACATGGTTGTCTGGAGTGAGAGCGTATGTAGGGCTAATTATCCCCACATTTATCACTAGAGTCTCTCGATACTCCCCAAAGATTGATCATCGCCATTATGAGATTGGTAGTATAGACCAAGTATTCATGCACCCTTGAGGAGAGATCTAGGGTAAATGAAGTACCAAGCCCACTGAAGCAGTCACCGGGAACTGTGTCCGTGAGTCCAGATGAGACTTCGCGCTGAGCACAACCGGCCTAGCATTCTCCTAAACAGTATCCAAGCCAACAATTTGGTATTGAAGTACCACGAGGCTGTATCAACCAGTAGATACCTTAGCAAATCATCATATTTTATCTACTCACCTGCTTCCCATTTGTGTATTGAAGTCGCCTTGATCCTGCACGTGTTTGTCTACGGGAGCTTCGGTTCCCCTGCATTGCATGTCTACGGATATATGTGGCCATGGCCTTGTAGGTTATCAATATGTAGAATTTTATTATGGTATCTAACTCACAACCTACGGCCAGATCCTGAAGTTATACGCCTCGTATAAGGCTCTTAGACTCACTCATTAACACAAAGAGGAAGAAAAAGAAAAAACAGGAGATGTGTCGAAAAATGATAGGGAAGTAGCTAAATCGAGTCTTCACCACGACCAGGAGAGGAAAGAAGGCTACGCCAAGAGAGATCTCAGCCTTTTTTTTTATTACGTCACCGATATTGTATACTATCTAAATAGCTCTAGGATTAATCTCGATCAAAAGCATTGATTATTTGATGTACGTACAGCCACTCTGCGAAAGTGTTCGTGATTCCGATTTTGGAGTGAGACATTTCTCCATATGTAACCGTGGCGGACCATCGACTTTCCCACTGACTGGTGTCCAGAATCAATGAAGAATAAGATCAATGAGCTAGCTTCTTTATATATACATGTAGTCACGAACTACATGTAGTATATGTATTACAAGTGCAATGCGACCTCCTGCCGCGCTGCTGTAGTCAGGAAATGGAATACCCATTCTGACTTGAATATCCATCTGTTTGTCCACATAGATTAGCTAAAGCCTAAGAGAGGAATAATTATACTTTCCAATCTATTTACGTTGATCGATCGTTAAAACCCTGTCATGAGTATGTAACTGTATTATATTAGTCTTTGTTTGCACGAGTTCTGAATGCGAATATTCAATCCAGACAAAAAGGAATCTAGGAGTTCAATGCTGATATACGAGTTTATATAGCATTTAATTCTAGTTGTGAGTGTTTGTCCTTCCATGTCAGCTCCCTTCCCGGCATTCCACTAGATCTATCTCAGGAGTAATTCTTTGTCTGTTTAATTACGGTATCCAGTTCTAACCAATAGAAATGCTTCGTGATTACGGCAAGGAAGTTTATACTATATATATATATATATAGATAAATATACTTATAGCCTCGAATATTAATATTGTGGGTGTGCCACACTGCGTATTGACATTGAAAACACTTTTGCCGAGTGGCTGTATGTAGTCATAAATTATCACTCGATCAAGTCATCACCCTGATACGCCTTTTTTTAATTCAACCTTGGCACGCCTTTTTTTTCTTCTTCTTGTTTAACTCATTTATTGCATGCAGACCGTAGTCTATGACAATACCACAACCCCAGAACCGCCCTGCTAACTCCTGACCACACCCAGTAAAGGGCATTCAGCAAGCTCGCACTCTTCCGCCGCGACTACCTAACTAAAAAGAAAAGAAAAGAAATAAAACGTAACCAACTACAATCTATCCTCTATCCCTCAACTCCGATTTGTATCTTTTCTCTCCTTCCTACAATCCCCAGAAACCCCAAAAGTTTCCTTAGCACGCCTTGTTTTAATTCATCGATTGTGTTTTTGATACACTTGATTGGCTAGCTCTAATACTGCATAAGTTAGAGTATAAATTTGTTAAGAAAAAGTAAGGACTTGAAACAGCTAGCTGCCAGAGCAAATGAATATAAATTTACCTTACATGTAGATCTTAGGTCTTAGCCCCGGTATGGGACGCCAGTAAGTCCGGCAATTTAGCGTCCTTGTTCTAATCGTATTTTGCGATTGATATCATAAACGACAGTGGTATCTACAGTACCAAAAAAGGGGGTGGGGTCCTTACCGTAGCACTACAGTATTACTGCGGTATTCTAATCTATACGGTATTCTGTCCAATACCAATTTATTTCGGTATTTGGAGAGATATGTATTGCAACGAATACCAATTAGTGCGTTCCGATACAGCAGATTAGGACTAGTTCTGCTTGTTTTGGGCTTAGTCTTGCCTTGAGGGCACGTAATGTATGTAGGTACATGTAGGTACATATACGTACTCTGCCTGTGCACATTAATAACATCACCATCGCCATCATTAAGCCTGAGTCTACACCGGCGCACTGACGATGATTGTGCTAGTGATTGGGTATCATCACCGCTATATTACCTGAGAGGGTTATTGATCCGCTTTCACGTGAGATATCATGCCTAGAGCAGTAAAATTTATTTTTTAAATGTAGATCCTAGTTCTGGAACGCCCATCATCATAGGATGAATCTACAGGCATCTATTGATAAACCAATATCTGGCGATAGTCAAATTTGAGATGCTTCAAGCTTGAAATGCGGCGGAATTAGGGTTAGGTGATGAAAAGGTAGTGGGTAAAGTTCGGTATTACAAGTAATGCAGCATACTCTGGAATACGTATTCTGGCGACTACCGCCGTATTCTTACCGTATCTCTTCAATTTCTGGTATTGCCACTAATGCAGCATGCTCTGGAATACGTATTCTGACGACTACCGTATTCTTGCGGTATTTCTTCAATTTCTGGTATTACCACTAATGCAACATACTCCGGAATACGTATTCTGACAGCTACCGTATTCTTACCGTATTTCTTTAATTGCTGGTATTCTGAAATATAAATATTGTTCAAAATGCTACACTCATATGATTACAGTATCACTGCTGTAATCCACGTATATCGGTAATGCAATGGTAATGATTTCACCCCCTTTTTTGGTACTGTATACATTTAGATATGTCTAATGTATTCCCCTTTGGGGAAACAGTGCAGAAGGGCCTGTTTTGACTAACCGGGTACTTGAACAAACCACTTATGCCTGGAGTTGGGGTAATGTATGTATACATGTAGTATGGGTAGATTCGAGATACAGCCACTCTGAAAAAGTGTTGGTGATTTGGTTTAATGTCAGTGCGCAGTGTGGCGCACCCGTAATGTTAATGTTACCTTTAATGTTAAAATTCAAAATAACAAAAATATATAATATAGTTCGTGACTATAGATAAAAGAAGATCACATTCTTCATTGATTCCGGGTACCATTGATCATTTGGAAACTCCTGAGGTTCTTTTTTCTGATGGTCCGCTACGATTACATAGTGAAATGTCTCACTCCGAAATCCGAATCACAAATACTTTTGCAGAGCGGCTGTACATACCTAAATTCTAGTAGCTACTCGTCTATTCATAGCGTTTAATTCCGAACAGAACCGATATTGTATTCCATACAAAAAGGAGGGTTTGACGCTTTTTCATATGGCATGCAATAGCAGTTGTGTTCGGGGATGTCATGGAGTTAATTTCAGGTCTGAGATGCCGTGCTCACTTGCATGGCCATGGTTTCACAGCCATGTGGCTCCTCCACAGTTCACGGACATGACGTCCCAAACACCCCTGGTGTGCGTGCTCAACCTCATGGAACCCTCCAGGACCACCTAGCCGTGGCTGTGTGACGTGCAAAAGGGCTTAGATCTGAGAGGTTAATATTTTGTAGTGACCTTCATCTCGGACGCTCTGAAGGGACCCATGAGTATGCATAACATCTAGTCAGAATTGAGGAGTCGGGATCGCCCGTAAATATGACAGCCTCTATGTTTATCGGTGGTTAGTGGGTGGCAAAAGAATCTTGTGTGGTATATTCAGGTACCTGGACTCGTTAACTCTAGTTGGTAAGCACTACATGCACTGCATGCACAGCCCCGATTCAATCTACCTATTGCCTTTCTGGATATTTCAACCCTGGAAAAACCTGGAGTAAGAATCTGGGGCACACACCTACATAGTTAATTGGAGAAGACGAGGCCCGTATCTCTCTCTATCGAGAAGAAAGAGAGAAAGGTGAGCTTGTCCATAGCTAGGAACGGAACAGATTCGGAGTTAATCTAAAGGCGGTTTAGTCTTCGGTACATTTTGAAGTTTAAGTAGAAAGGAGAGCTACATGTATGTACAGCGCGAGGTAAAAAGTGAAGGCAGGCAAAATGCTACTTTTCGGCGTGGCCCTAGACCACCAACTATCATGAATAATCCCCGAGAATTGGAGAAGTATATTTCTTGCATGCCAAGAATTTCCTTATCAGCTCAAAATTAAACTATCATGCCTCTAGAATGAGCTGTGTTGATTTTATTGTGTTGAGTTACCAAAAATACGACAAGACCTTATATTTGTATGGGATGTAGCCGAATCTCCAAATTGCTCTACTTCTAGCTCATGTACTTTCTTTCACATCCGACCAGGGAGAGTGCCCTTTTAGATATATTAAATTTGATACTCAAAGTCTTACTCTTTATATAAAGTCTTGTTGCTTCCTGATTGCAATTGGGATGTGTGTTTTCACTTTTTACCTCGCGCTGTACCACCCTAGAACTGGCCCCTAACTTCTGAACGGTCCAGATAAGAGCGTAGCGCATAGCGCCCTATATATACGATCCTAGATGTTCTAGAAGAGAGGCTCATAAAACGTGGCAGCAACGTGAGCAACGCGCTTTCCCTTGAACCCTGCCAACCACGTGGAAATGAGCATGATGCTGTACGACCATCGAACCTGTCGCTAGCGTCGACTAAAGAACATCATTGAGGGATATGTTTGAACCTGAACCCCACCTACCTCAGGATATCATAAATTGGAATTTTATATACTCTTGATACCTTGCCCACTGCAGTCATCATTGGACATCCAAATCCAACTGCCGGCTGAGGGCTTTATAGACTGCACGGGGAGTTTGGCTGTGTATACGAAGTACATATGCACACATACCGAAAAAGCTTAGAGATTCATCAGCTGGCTGGCCAGCTGGGTCTATTGAAGATGTGACTTTGCTTGTGGAATCATGGATCGTGAATTGAAGCAGCTTACGCCCACACTAATGTATTCTTGTTGTAGGAGTATACATTCAGCGCCGAGCAGAGATGGCGATATGTCGTAGTATAGGAGAAAAATACATATACATTCATTCATGCGTGCATATACTCTATGTATGTAGCATAAAATAAATACATATATATACCTACACTTCCGGCTTGTATTTATAATGCATGTACATAGATATAAGCAAAGAAACAAAGCTAGAACTAAGAGTAACCACGCGCTCAAACGAAACACTTTCTTCTAGATATCTATATAAGAATAGCCCCGCTACCCATGGTTCATTGGTTAGCGCCTTAATCCATCTACCCAAGCTGTTTAATAGCACGCAGCCTATATGCGGTTGTGAGAAACATACAATAGCTATACTTGAAAATATAGATATCCCCAATCATTTAGAGGACCTCGAATATACCACTACACCTTCTTCGTCTGGTGTTTGCCTAAGATATCTTTTTACAGCTTCAGGCATCGAGTTTGATCTTTGCGGAGCTTTCGTCGCATCTTGGGTTTCCCAGGAATTATTCCTCTCTATATCTTCGTTGTTTTCAGCGATTCTCTTTTCCGAATGGAGGTCGGCGAGAGATGTGTGTTCCTCGGACATTCCTGTAGATAGCTTCCGGCTGGTTAGTACAAGATTGTAAAGAAGAACATCAAGTTGTTTGTACCCAACTTCTTGTTATCGTGTGATATTTACTGAGTTACGTATCGATTGCTGCCGCCGTATTATTGATATTGTTATATAGTACGTACGGTTAACTCTAATTTTTCCACCAAAACCTCAAACAAGGCAGCATACTATATATACGCAGGCCAGTCTTCTATACACAAAGAGGGGGTAGCACTAATCGACACAATTGCAGGCTGGCCGTTTGTATGCAGGTAAGCACTGCGCGCAGGGGGAGGGGGTCGCAAGTGCAGGTTTTGGTGTAAAGGGGATATGCGTATCGATGAATTAGTTTTGTTCTTTCCCCTGTCTACTTTTGTGCGCAGATTATCGAACACTGCATCGCAAAGTGTAATGGGTTAGCCTCAATATTAAGGCGAATTGCTCTAATCTAGACTACAAACATTACCTTAAATAGTCTTAGCTACGGCGCTGGTAAAGGACCAGAGTATATAAGAAGAGAGAGATAGAAGGCAGCCGCATCCCTCGATTGATATATGGGGAAGTGTTATAACCTGTTACATATTTCTGCCTTGGCGATAAATGTTCCGGCCTATATATCAACCAATCGATCAAAGGGTTACCGCATTGTCGGTCATGATCCATGAAACGGGCCAGTAATTAATGAATGTCTCACTGTATAATTCCCTGCATACATATACAGTTAAGCTCAATTGAGTTGGTTACTCGCCGTGGGCCGAAGAAGTTCGTCTTTCCGTCACAAATTAAAGCTAGCCAGCTAGCAAGATATCAGATCTTAATCCATCAATGCAGGCAAGGGGAGGAGCTTTACACCCCCGTAAATTTGCCGGAGGGTAAGCTTAAGTGGTAGTACAGTTTACATCCGAATCCATATCCTGAGAAAGGGTATGTAGCTTAGACCGAGCTTTTGGATATTGTTCGTTCTGACATCTGAATGTGCTGTACGTTCTTATTAGATCAAGCATCGGTTCCGCATCTCAATTAGCCTAATTGCAATTATGGTATATTTCAGTAATGTCTAGATAGATCCCTCAATTCATGCTGCGGTAAAGAAGTTAGGCTTTCTTTTGTCAGGATACCTCTTAAAGTGTGCAATACAGATGCCTAGCTCGACCCCTTCTGGCTATGGTATAAACCGGCTTAAGACTGACAAGGGACTTTGAGCTCATATATGGGTACAAATAAGACATGTGAATATTGAAAGGATGGGCATCGGTTATGGACAAGATGCTGATTGTTGGGGCACTGACCGTCAAAGATGAAGAGACAACTGCTTTGTTGACATGACGTGACCTGATTGTGTATATTCCTTGAATTTGTTGTCATAAGACATGTGTATAGGCTGACCAGAACTGAAGTTCCAAAACCAGTATATACAGTGGGGCGGCTTTACTGTCGGCTCAGACATTTATGTATACTGCAAAGTTTAGAAAAATACCAGTATTTAAGTACATGTATGTAGTTTGGGCTAAAGTGCATGTACAAACCTCTAACTCTATCTACATGCATGTACATGAGATAATAGCGTTATTCACTTCTAGAAATACACTTACATACATGTATGTGCCTTTATTGCTGTAGTACTCTACAATGCTCCTTATATAGCACTGGATTTTCCAAAAATCTGAATACGTTCATGTGGTATGTTGTGGGCACAAATTCTTTACCATAATGATTAAAGATATTTGCTCAACATACCGGCCAATGATCTTTATATGACACATGTATATTGTCAATGCAATATTCTAGATAATAAGTTACAAGTAGGTACTTGTACGTAGGTTGGTGATGCTTATTTTCTCCTTATACATGTTACCCATAATAAATGACTGCTGATTATTTTAAGCTACATATATTTGTATAAGTATATCATAAATTGAGCACGTATTTTGAGGAAGTGAATACATACCCATACTATCATTCAATCAATACCCGTACTACATATAGTATGTACAAGCATATACCGAGTGTGCCCATGTAACTTATGGCGTGCTCCAAGTTGTTATATATACAGTACCAAAAAAGCGGGTGGATCCAGTACCGCACCTAGCAGAATACCGCAAAACTACGGTATTGCTACGGTATTGCTACGGTATAATATTTAGAATTCCAATTTAATTCGGAAGTTTTAAACAATTCCGTATTGATACAGTACGTATTACATCCCCTTTTTTGGTACTGTATGTATTGGAAGAGCCATTTTAAGAAGACACCTATTGCATATTTTCACTATAATCCACTTCTAAGCATTGTAATCTGCAGTCAGAAACAATATCGAGCAACCCCTAGCATATATGGCTTGAGGTTCGATCGAGCGCCTTCGTTAACATGGCCGACCCAGCACCAGCGCCTCTTCATTTCCGCCGTACCCTTTCAATTTGCTCCTATAACTTGCTCTATTTACAACATTCGGTCAAGCTTGGCGCAATTGGCCCACAAGAAGTTGCAAACATATCTCAGGTTGAAACGCTCAACATCCGACCTAGCTAGCCAGGCGTATTTCTAGCCACGTGAACGGCTACAAAAACCTTGGTGTCACTCTAAAAAGAAAACATTGAGAAGTCTATGAAAATCAGGGCAAAGCTCTTGGTACTAACTCTCTATAAATCCAAATAGACATATATGTGTTCTGGGGCGGTGATGCTAACCCGTGGATAAAAATGATAATACTACGACATGTAGTTCACATAAAAATTGCAGTAGCTACAGGAGACTTGAATCTTTCTTCTAAAAAAAAAGAAAAGAAAATGAAGAAAAAACAAGCGGGTACAATCAACACCACAAGGCAGATACCGAGCTAGAGTCTAAATAGATTTTGTAAGATAGCTACATATATTGAGGACCAGTCGTAGGACCGAATTAACTCCAACTCCCCAGGGCTCTCCATATAAGAAGACAACGGATTAACATGAAAAGTGTTCTCTGGATCCAACCAGCAATATCAGACAAGAAAGGAGGAAACGCAACACGTCAAAAAAGTGAATATTAACCAAATAAAATAATCAGCAAACAATCCGTACCAGTGATGCCCAAAGACAAGCGGTTTAGACCGTCCGCAGTACTTACGCCTACGTTTCGACTTCTTCACCTGGCGGAAGCCGTGGCCATGTTGCGGATTGTCTATGGCTATTCCGTATACCGTTGCTATTTTGTGATGTCCTCATTGGATTATACAGCCCTGGCCTTTGTGGCCTTCCTTCTCTCTGTGAACTCTTTCTCTTGATAGACTTCAAGTCCTTGATATCCTTCTCAACTATGCCATAAAGATCGTCCAACAGCTTACATCTCTCCCAGTCCTTCAGTTGCCAGCAAAAATTCCTCGTCAATTGAATCAACGCCAAAAGATCTCTGTCTGACTTTACTTTCTCTTTCTTGAATGCATGCTGTATCTCATCCACGGGTGAGATATCACCATTAAAAGACTCGATCCTTGACACCATGTCCCTCTGCAACCCTCGGGCATCACTGATTCGCCGAAGAAGGTGCGTCCAGTGTGGTAGACTGAGATCAGTGGGGCTTGTGATTTCCTCGCGTTTTGCGGTTATACAGAGCGGCTTTGAACTCCTATCATTGATGGTATCGAGGTGTGACTTATGTTGTTTGTAAAACGTGAATGCGGCCTCAATACAACACTTCTGTAAGTGCTCGAAATACTTGATTTGCTGGTCCTTTTCGAGGTGTGCTTCCTGTTGGGGTTCCATAGTCGGTGCAGCACTCGGTTCTGCCTCGATATCCCCATCGGAATCATCCTCAGATTCGCTTTCAATATTTGGAAGAAACTCTCGTCCTACCACAATCTCGGTGGTTGGAGACATTTGGGGGACAGTCGGGACGCTACGGTCCATCGAGTTTGTTCCAACCTCGTGTCGAGCCTCCGGACTGTTGATGCCCCGAGAAGAAGTCGATTCGGGACCGGCTTGAAATCCAAAGCCTGCATTCCAGCCAAGCCGGAATCCGCTCCTTTGTTCTCTGGCGCACAATCTGTCACGTATCCTATCAAGAGATTGTACTATCTGGGCGTGTTCAGCAACACTGGGTGAGAGCGATTGATGCTCCAACAGGTCCCCTAGCATGTTCAATTGCCCAAGCACGTGTGCCAACACAACTGTTTGCAGTGACGCTGCAACACCATTGATATCCCTACCCCCATTATCACGGGGACTAAGCAGCGCACTTGCCTGTCTGCCTAACATCCCTCCACCGGCAAACTGGGTTAAGAAGTCGCCGAGGTCAAGATTTACACCCATATTCAGGCAAAGCCTTACATCCTTCTTCAGATTCTTCGGCGGCACCGGGAGCCAGGTCATCTTCAATGATTCTTCTGACTTGTGGTGCTTTGTCACGTGCTTCAGAGCTTTCTCGCGTTTCCTGAAGGCGCAAACTTCTACCTCGCAGTACCAGATCCGGTGCGTCGCTTGGTGCCGGATAAAGGCGTCGATGCTGGAGGCGGTGAAGTTCTCGGCGCATTTGGTGAATGCGCAGTGGTAGCGTTTGGTTGGGATACGGCAAATCTTGGTGTGTTCTCTGACCAGACAATGGGGGAAATGTCAACACATCTGACCGGGAGTGCCAATGCTGCTACCAGCACTACTAGATGGATGTAGTGGGTACTAATAGAGGCCAGATCCGAGCTAGTTTTCTAAACTCTCAATTGGGAAACGTACCTGTATAAACCATCATCCGTGAAATAGCTTCCGCAGTCTTCCCGAAAACATCGGAGTGGGCTTAATGGTTCGGCGGCGGCGGTGGTGGTGTTAGTGGTGGTGTTAGTGGTGGCTTGAAGGGCGCCGCTGGTGTCGTCTACTACTGGCGCCGAGGGCTCATTCGCAATCTATACGGGGCATCAATTCAGGTGCCCTTCAGAACTATTGAACTTTTGTAACTTACCACCGCGCTTGTCTTGTGTCTTCCGGTCTGGATCAACGGGAAGGTTGGGAACTTGTCAAGACTCCAACGTGTAGCTGGATGAGGTGCGCATGGTCAGTACAACGGATAGCTGTAGAATTGAAGTCAAAGGGGTTTGGATTTTTATACTAACTCATATTGCGCGTTATAAGATTGAGACTATACTACGCTGGCGGATTTCGGGTACACGTATGGGGATGAGGAGAAGAGAAGAGAAGAATGAGAATGAGAATGAGAATGAGCTCGTTTCCATCGTCAATAGCAAGCAGGGGAGGATGATAGCCAATCTATGTATGTTAGGCGGCGGCGCACAAAAGGAAAAAATCCTTGTTGTATTTCTAATAATATGCTGAGGCTCTGTTCAGGCGCTTCGAGCTGATTGTCTGTGGATTTATCTTGCGGTCTACTGTACTGTGCATGCAGATGGAATTATGTTATCTGGTGTTACTTTTGTTTTGCTAATAACAACGGTCCTACATACATGTATGTAGGTAGGTACGCTCTACTCAGCATTCCCACAACGTCCATGGCCAATAACACGGAAATTTCTTTCAGCTATCCAGCGCTCGCTCTCCATGGATGATCATGATCCAATGTAGTGAGTGTAGTGAGTGTAGTGGGTACAGGTTGACACTTGAGCATGATATGAGCTTACTGTACATGTACCGTATTTACCTACTCGACTCCTCTACTCGACCCTAGGAATTACTACCGCCACCCGCACCGCGCTAATGATCGTTAATTTTATTTGCGGTTTGTTTCTCGATAATTATATATCGTTCTCAACAAACAATCGCTCCCTCGACTCCCGGCTCGCCGTACTGAACATAGGCGACAGCTGCAGATATGTAACAGGCTAGAGAAGGAAGGTGTTCAACCCTCAGTTGTGTGTACTTTATGTGCTGAAACCCAAGGTAGCAATCAAGGTAATTAAATATAATGCAAGAACTAGACCCCAAAACCCGGTCAAGGTTTCCATTTTTAGCCAGCAGTCTACTCGTAATTTCACGGCGTTTGTGAACACGACCACTTTTGCATGCCATACAAAAAAGGTTGCCTTGGAGGTTTTTTCTGCGTGTATGCAATAGAGGTCATGTTCACAAATGCTGTGAAATTACGAGTAGAATCAGGATAAAGGGTTCTTCGGGAATACCCATATCACAGACAATCGAAATTCTTGATCAAGCGGAGTATTATCCATTTTCTCCTTTCCCTCCCCGCCTTCGCTTATCACTAGAACGTGCGGCGGCACATGCGGATTAAGCTTAAGCTCATGCTAGATAAATTTTTGGTTGAAGTTGAAAGTAAAAAAACCCCATGGGACCGATACAGGTAATCCATGGCCATCCATCCATCCCAACACACTCCGCGAGCACCTGACGCCCATGACTCCTAGACACCGGCTCCGGCACCTCGATCCTCCTCTCCCTCTTCCTAGTCCTACTCGATCTTCCTTTTTTTTTTCATTATGCCGCTGCTTCCGCTGACATGTCGAGCTTGCATGAATGCCGATGGTGCTGACATAAACTTATCAATGCTCTAGCTTGCTAGCTCTGAACGCATTGCCTATCTCCTCTGGCTGCCCTCATGCTGTGATTGGATGAAAGACGGAAATTACCTTTGGGTGACGAGTGATTATCTGTGAAGCCGCTATGGCTACATGTAGTGTAGTGTAGATTTAGGAGGAGGGTTCCAATGGCGGATTAAGACGATAACCACAGCACCAAGAGGGGTGTGGATTCACTATCAACGCTCCAGTAGTGCAGCAAAAACACAGTGCTGATATAGCGGTATGTTTTCTACAATCAATGCTGGCCTGACTCCGCACTCTGTACTTATGTAATTCCGCAGAGCTGTGCTAGTGGTGATGATTGCGTAGCGTAGGTAGGCGATTATAATACGAGAGGCCGAGGCTCTGACCGGTGTCTTTGTGATTTTGCTCAATTGTATACGTAAATGACATGATGTATGTCGTATGTTAGTCTCGTTCCCGGCCTGTGTTTACGTCGATTCTGCGCAACACAAAACAGTCTGGAACGAGACTGGTCGTATGTCGATAAATACATGTACCGTTTAGACCTTAAAATATCAGAAACGGGGCTGAGAGAATTGCGGTGAGGAAAACGATACTGATATGATGGCCTTCACATATACTTACTCACGCATTCATCCATTGGTTCGTCCATTCGTCCGTTCATTCAATCATTCACTATCTGCACTATATTTACCATATCCCATATCACAATACATCTGTACCGAGAATTGATTTAATTTGGCAATCTTCAGTTTCGTCTTGTCTCATCTCGTAAATCAGCAGTGCACCCTCCTCCTCTTAGCTCGCCTCCCCACCGCCGCTTCTTCTTGAATTCCACCCACCTCTTTCCGACTTTCTCATGTGCTGGGACCCTCTCTCATCTGAAAACCTGCCTATATCATGATCATACATGTAAAAATACACCCCCGATCCGAGATATCGCATCTCCCTCTCCCCAGATCCCCCTCCCCCGCAAAAAAAAAAGCCAAAGAAAAAAGAAAAACAGAAACTAGACCTAATAATTAATCAACTGAGACCATGCACAACCCTTCTCCTCCTCCCCCTCCTCCCCACTCCCCTCCCCCGCCTTTCTGCGTGGAGTATGTGAATATAATTTATGCTGCACCGCCACCCTGGCTACTAACTACATGTACTCGTTCTGCCATGATGTCTCCGGACTGGACCACTATTGTATGCCATATAAGAAAGGGCATTTTGTGTAGATTTCGGTGTATGCAGCCCGGAAACGTCATGACCGACTACGGGGGGGGGGGGGGCATATTGCAAACTGTAGCTGGGTAGATACGGAGGGATCAAAGTGTTTTGTGTTTAGTGCCCTTTTGGAGAAACTCTCCGGCCCGGTGGATGCCTGCCTGCCTGCACTGTGCAGAGGTGAGCGAGGTGAGTGCTCAAGGGCTGGGCTGGGCTGGGCTGGCTGGCTGGCTGGGCGATATGATGGTCAAGGATGGTCAAGACAGCCACGTGAGCGGGACTGCACCGGGGTTTCACTTCGGGAGTGTCAACTTTTGTGTAAACACATATCTCTGGAGGTCGAGTAGTTCTTATGTAATACTAGCTACGATATATGTAGGTACACAGGCTTGCAATACTGTGGGTGTATGATGAGTGTGAGTCGACCGGGGGCCTAGGGGTGCTCCACGACGTGGTGCAGTGTTGCATGATTCACAATGGAGGTTGATCTCGAGCAGGTAGAGAGCATTTTTCATAGCCTTGGACAGGGCAAGAAACAAAAAGACAAGATGGGAGGAGAGCATGTCATGATGTAGGTACGATGCACAATACCTACCTCTGTAGCTACATGTACCTCGCGGTGCCTTGCGATTGTAGTTGTCGTTGTCCACCCGGAGGACAAGCCGTTTGATTGTTGAGCAGTGACATGTGCGGAGTACCACAAAGGCAGTGTCCAGTGTCCCACTTTCATATCTCCCTGTCTCGCTGGAAGGGCCCGGCCGTGCCCGGTTTCTGTCGAAGGGTATCGGGATCGGGGAGTTGGAAGGTCCGGCTGTCTTGTGCAGCTTGTGCTTGTGCTTGTGCTTGTGCTTGTGCAACGATGCTGCTACTTCCGACAGATACGTAACTTGCCGGTCTGTTCTACACACAAACACAGACAGGCCAGACAGGATAGGATAGGAAAATCTTGCCTCTTTCACTGCTTCACCCCTCTCACCCAGATCAAGTATGTAGGTATGTATGTTATGTAGCTAGCTACGTAGCTATCGCCCACTTCCAAATCCACACCTTTTGTTCCAGAAGGCCCGGCGCCATGGTCCGGCTTGGGTGAGGAGGAAGGGGGGGGGGGGGGGAGGTGTATAGAGGGGTACTTCTCGATGGGGAGGGGTATAGAGGCAGGATAGAAGGAGAGGGGGTGGAGCAGTACCTTCACTGACAGCTCCTCTTTTAGCGAAACCACCACCACCATGATGTGCTGGCACTTCAGACTTCAGTCAGTCAGTTCCAGCCCATGAATGGGCCTCCAGCTGGTAAACCCGGGGAAGGGAGGGTCGGTGCATATGCGGGTGCGGATGCAGAGATATGCGCACATGCTCGCTCCCGCGCGCGCGCAAGCAGGCAGAGACTGTTCTACTGTTCTGTTCGCTGGTGTTTCGTGATGCAATTAGTTGGGTGGATGGTGAGGACATCTTGGAATGGCAAAGACTGGGGTTGGATCGTGAGTGCGTTGCACAGGTCTATGTGTAGGTACACATGTAGGCATGCCTACATACATGCATTCATACATATAATTGTCAAGAGAGAGAATGCTTCATGGTTTACATTCATGAGTGTGTTATTTCCTACCCTCATTTACATTTTGCTTTTATCCTATTGAGCGGTGGTGAGGGTGAGCGGCGGCGTTCCTGTTCGGGGAATCATGCAGCACTGAGCAGTGTACATAGAGTAGCTAGGAAGAAGCAAGGCAGAATTGGGTTTCTGGTTGTGGTGATGCACGCGTACACCAACGCGGACAGAGATCGGGCATCGTGAGTGAATGAGTGAGCGAGTGTGAGTGTGAGTGTGGGCGTGGGCGTGGGTGTGAGTGTGAGTGTGAGCGTGAGTGAGCGTGAGTGTGTGAGTGAGGCTCTGGAGACGTACTGAGTGCGAAGAGAACGGCAGACTCGCAGGGAAGTTGAAGGAGAGGAGGAGGAGAGCGTACGAGTACTACATACATCCAGCTACATACAGCAGGAACGCTACTCCGTGTATATACCTGTCACTGGCATGTACCTACAGTAGAGAACGACGGCCATGTACCTACTCTCTTCCGCAGACATATGCAGAGTACCACAATTAGTACACTTCCAGTCCCATCTGCGAATTGGACAGCTGCAATCCTCCATGAACCCCATAGACGAACGAATTGACCGCGGGTAGAGGGAGTAACTCTGCTAGATATTACATGTACATACATGTAGCTACAGTAGAGTACATATATCCACAAGTAGTTAGAGCGCTGGTTACCTGCTCAACCTTACAACGAACATGTCAATGTAACCTCCAGATCTACTCTGCCCACTTGCATCCGTCCATCTTACTTCTTGAACTTGACATGTCCCTGTATGACATTGTCTATCCAGGATATCCCATGTTCTCCCACCCATCCCACAGTCTCATTGCCAATGGAGTGAGCAAGTGAGCAGTGAGTGAGTCGTATCTCTCCATCCATCCACCACCACCACCACCACCAAGATACCCAGCTAGCTAGCTAGCCACTCTCGCCAACCCTCTAGAGTACCTCTCTACCATACCCCCCCAAACAAGGAAGGAAAGCCAAAAACCCAGGGTAAAACACCAATCCTCCCTTCCCATTCGTCCTTCCCCTCCTCCCTCCCCTCCTCGTCGTCTTCGAGCCCTCCGCCTTCTTTGCGCCTACCAGGCGGAACACACACCGTCGGCCGTCCCGCCCAATCAACTCATGCCAGCAGTCCGCCTCGATTCACTGGTGCCCGTAATTGGCGCGAATACAGGTACTGTACTCCAGCGTGGTGTGGTTGTTGTGGTGCTTGGAGGGGGGGGGGGGGGTTGTACGACCACCACCACACAGGTGCGCATACCTAGGTAGAGTAGAGTAGAGTAGAGTAGAGTAGAGTAGGCCAGCCAGAACGCACAGGAATTTTTTATTCTTCCTTTTGGTTTTTGGTTTTTTTTGCTTTAGCCAGGGAAGGAACTGTTGCTTGGGTGGGGGGGGGGGGGTGTCATATCTGTAGCGGAAAGCAGAGCGGGCAGCTGGCAGGCAGGCAATCCAGAGGTAGGCTGACAAAAATGTGTAATTGCGTTCTCTTGGAAGTAGTGTGTAGCCATGCTATGAGAGAGTGCACAGAGTGTCAATACTGCCAGTGCAGTGAGAGTGAGAGGCTTCAATTTTGGCTAGCTAGCTAGCTACTCCCTCCAGTCCACCCCCCCCCCCAAACCACCACCAAACCCACACACATAAAACTATTTGAGGGTTTTTACTTTTTTGGGAAATCCCTTGGGGGCGGGCTGGCCTTTTTGAGACGCTTCTTATTTATTCTCCGAGATTTGTTCATAAGTTGGAAGTTTTTTTGGGTGGCATACTTCTTCCTTCTTGACTGCTACTACGACATACTACTACTACTGCTACTACTTCCTACTATCTTCTACTAGCTATACTGCATACGTACCATACTTGGCTTATACATTTGCTTTTACTTCTTCTTCTATTTCTTCTACTTCTATTTCTACTTCTGCTTCTTGTTCTTCTGCTTCTCTTCTACTTCTATTTCCGCTTCTATACTGCTTCTATACTGCTTCTATACTGCTTCTATATTGCTTCTATACTGTTTCTATATCTTCCATACTATACTGTCTCTGTTGCTTGCTTGCAACTACAACAGCACGACTCCACTCACCACTACGTATACCACTACTACCTGCTATCTACCCCACAACCACTCGACTCTCCGTCTTATCTTTGGAAACCTTCCTTTCGAACCACCCATCGCCAGCGATAATCGGCGTCTACAGCATTCCTTCTTTTTATTTGCCATACATAGCATCCCCTCTCGTTCCCCCTCCCCTTCCTTCCCTTCTCCACTTACTATACTACTACTACTACTACTTCTATATACGGATATATATTCTAAGAGCTAGAGTTCTCCCTTCTCTTTTCACCACCCCCCCCCGCTCATCAGGTAAATATTTCGAGCTCATAACCCCCAAAGTGTTGGTTGCTCCAAATTCCTTATCGTGTTCAATCCACCTACCTGCCCCGCCATTGCCCTGGAGGACGTCGTTGTTGTACCCCCCTTCCACCTGCCCAACCCGACCCAACTACCTGTCTCTACCCCAACCCGGCTTCCACCCGCCACTACCGCTCCCACCACCTCCTTGCAAGAATCGCCGGCTGACGGGAGAATTAGTAGAACTACATACATAGCTATAAGAAATCAAATCAAATCAAAACCAACTTCTACTGCTACTGCCACTACTACTGCCACTACAACAACACCAAGCCAATAAGAAGATACTCTCTTAACTGCAAAAAAAGAGAGATCAATATTTAGTGAAAACATTAGATTTCTCCCTTGTAGCTGGCTGGTTCAGGTACTACTAAAAAAAACTAAATCAACCAAAAACTAAAATCAATTACAACCTCCGGGGTGGGAAAACAATTACCCCGTATCAAGCTTCACAGCTACACATTGATAGCTAGTGGCTATTATTTTCTACACAGCAGCACCATTATTAGCATAAACCGACAGCCTCGGAAAACGGACCGCCCTTCGGATGGCATCTCCTCACGTCAGCTCGATTCTAGAAGTAGATCAAGTAGACGCTGAAGAAGCCAGCCAGCGCCAGCTGCGGGAGTTTGCAAGGTTCCAGAAACTAAACCCCAGCCTCGACACTGATGAGGCCGTAGAGAGCTTCCTCAGTAACCAGCAACAGCAGCAGCAGCTGCAGCTGCAGTCTCCGATAGATTTTAACACTGTCCAACGGAGCTCGGCGATCCACATAGGAGGTGGTGGTATGAATAGTATTGGTAGCGGTGGCTTTAGGCCAGAATCATGTCCGCAAACATCGAATCTCCCACCATTGGGTGGAGCCGGTGGCCAGCGAATGGTGCGAGGAAACTCGGTATGATTATCTCTTGTTTTTGTTTCTCCTCCATACATATCAAGTTTGAAGAGAATGTTGGTGGTTCCCCGGTATAATATTATGGGAAACCAGGCGCTGAGAGTATCTGCTATTCCCGTTCACAGACCAATCCGCAGCACAACAACCTTCAGCACAGCTTTGCCCTCCGTGCCGGCCGCTCCCCCACGCAATTCGCCAACACGGTGCCCATCACACCGGTGGATCCACCACAAGCCCAACTCACACAGTACGTGGCATCGGTTCCTACCGCACCCACTTACCAAGACCTGCACTCCCTCGGCCTCGACCTCGAAACCGGCGCCGCACCCGCCGCCCTTCAGGAGTACTTGTACCAGAACGACGACCCGTTCCCGCTGGCCATGCGCCCTGAAAGCTTCAGCGGGTCCCGTTCCAGTAAGGGTTACCCCACACTCACCATTAACCCGTTCAGCGCACCACAAATGCGGTCGCAGCCATCATCGCAGCTATCGTCGAGCTACACGGAAGATTCTGTGTTCCCGGACCTTGACCTGAGCCCACAAAACAACAAGCACACACGTAGCTTCTCGCACGGCTCCACCGAGTCCGAGCGGTTTGTTTTTGGCCAGCATGAGATGAGCCGGCAGGGCAGCGGGGCGAGCGGGTGCGATGCGGGCTTCTCCATGCTGAGAGTTCGTTCCTCTACGGGGAGTATGGGCGGTGAGATGTTCCCCGATGATATCGGGGATCTGTTGTGCGGTGTGGGAGGGTTTGCGGGAGCTGGAGGTGACCTCGGGAGGATGGCGGGGCAGGTTGTGTTGAAGAGATCGTCGGAGGAGCTAGATGGAGGGTTAGCAGGACTGACGGATTACTATTCGCCAGGTTCGGTGGGGCTGAAGAAGCAGAGGAGGGCCAAGGAGGAGGATATGAAGGAAGAGACGTCCACAAGAATTAAACAAGAGCTAAAGCATTGCGAAGAGATGGAGCAGAAGAAGCTTGTAGCTGAGATACTACAGCGTCCTCCCCCCGTACCACCGACTTCTCAGTCAACGGCCGACGCTACTATGGATGCCAAACAACAAGTGCCAAAGTCAGAGCCGCAAAAGCCTTCAAGCCCCGTCTCCACAGTCCGACCAAAGACTACCACTTCCTCCCGCCCTCTCCCAACCATCAAGCCCGGGAAAAACCCAAATACACCCCCGGCCCTCGGCACCTCCACGAAATCCACATATGTCCGCCCCCCTCACCCACGCGTCTTCTGCGCGAAATGTACAGCCCATCCTGAGGGCTTCCGGGGTGATCATGAGCTGCGCCGTCACACAGACAGAGAGCATGCATTGACCAGAAAAATGTATGTCATCTGCGACATCTCGAAGGGGAAAACCCTCCTTGCCAAATGCAAGGCCTGCCAGAGCGGGAAGAGATATGGTGTGGATTATAACGCTGCTGCGCACCTGAGGAGACAGCACTTCAAGCCCAAGGTGCGGGGTGGTAAGAATGGTAAAAAGGCGGCTGCTGCTGCGGCCGCATCAGCGGGTACACTGGAGCAGCACTCGGTGCCCGAGATGACGGAGCTGAGGAAGTGGATGATTGAGGTGAACGTGGAGGTTCCGCGGGATAAAACCCCATATAGCAAGAAGGGAAGAGATAACAATGGCACCGTTTCAGCTGCGGCCTGTCAAGACGGGGATAGCAGCGAAGATAATGAGGACGATGATAATAACAACGACGGCGAGGGTCAAGTTGCCGATAATCAGTTAAACACGATGGACTCATTGATGCAGGCCATACCACTTGGCGGCATCAACCACCACACTCCCAACGACAACTTCTCATGGGCCTCGTGGGACCAGAACGCCGGCTTCGCATACTCAGACCCAAAGATTATGCAGCACTTTACCCACCAATTTGGGATCCAGACTTCTGCTGGCGCTGGCTCGATTCCGCTCACCATAACGGGCGGTTTCAGCCAGCACGCTGCGCTACACAACAGCTTGCTACCTGCCCAGCAGGCAATGATGATGATGATGCATAGTGACCAACAGCAGATGCAGCAGCAACAACAGCAGCAACTGCCATTCTTTGGGGATGAGATGGATACCACCACCTTTGGGGAGTGTATGGCTGCTGGAGCTGGGGTTGCGGCAAAGTTCCCGGACCTGACGCAGCTGTTTCCGGAGATTAATGTTGAGGTTGGTGATGTTTGAGCTTTAGGGAGGCTGAATTCGATTCATTTTTATATAGTTTATTCTTTTTAGCTTTTATTTTTATTGTTTCTTTTTTAGTTTGTGATGCCTCATCCTTGGATGGTTAGAGAGAGCGCAGGTCACTAAAGTGGGGCGGGAGTTTATGCTTACTTGCAACTGGTTGGTAGCTCCCATGACTAGCTAGCTGGGCTGGGTGGTATGGCATTGTTTTTATTTGGTTCCAATTCTAGCTATCAGTTAGTAAGGCGTTTATTGCAATTGTTGCTCTTTTTTTATTTCCATTTTGTTTTCTTTTTATTATTATTCTTATACTTGTGTTCAGGAGTTGAAACCGGAGTTTGCGATGGATTTTCATGGAGGAGTGGTGTTGTTTGGTATTCGCTGCGCGAGTTTCTGCGTTAGCTTGTGGTTATTTTTTTCCTTTACATTTTCCCTACTTGTTACTTGTTATGTTCTATGTTCGGGCTGGTGTAGTGTTTTTTTCCCTTTTTTTCTTTAAATCTTTCTTATCCTTATTCTTCATGATTTTATATATTGCTTAGCTCTGGGCTATTTTTGGCGAGTGATGTATTACTGTTTGTGCTGCTTTGATGCTGTCATGTTTTTATGCGCTTTCTGCATGATGTGGATGTGTGGATGTCTGGATGTCTGGATGTCTGGACATTGTCTGGATGTCTGGATGTCTGGGTATGGATGTATGGATGTATGGATGTATGGATGTATGGATGTATGGATGTATGGATGTATGGATGTATGGATGTATGGATGTATGGATGTATGGATGTATGGATGTATGGATGTATGGATGCATGAATGTATGGATGTGTGGATGTGTGGATGCATGAATGTATGGATGTATGGATGTATGGATGTATGGATGTATGTAGTCAAATGCATGTGTCGTGCTTGCTTCCATCTTGTCTTCTGTGGTGCAGTCGGTGATGAGTAGCAGTTCGTGACTCCCTCCTTCGTGGGCGGGGAACCTGTTAGCGTCGGTTCACTTCAGGTGAGAAGATGGGTATGTACTTATTTATTCAATCTTATTAGACCCTTTGCGCAGATAGAGCTGGCTCTAAATTCTACTTGTATGATTGGTTGATAAGAGGATCGACGCCAATCAGGTTACCAGAATTTGGAGCTGGAGTCTTTTGCGCAAAGGGTCTAGTACCTGTAATTCCTTCTGCAGTTGCAATTGAATACGGTTCATAGCCCATTAATCTTCTCTAATGCTACATGTAGGAGTAGGCCGATTATATCGATCCCTCAACCGATAAAGAGTCTAGCTACATGTATCTGTACAGCCCCGGACCAGACCGGACAGGTATTGACCGTCGCAATTTAGGGCACGTTCGGGAACCCCCCAAAGCGAGAACTTCGTTTTAGAAAAGAACATCGTTGATTGCGTTAACAAAGTTCCTAAAAAGTAGGTCCTACCTACATTTCAACTTAACAGATTTCTCCATCAAGACCCCATTATCTCATCAAAACAGTATTCGAGGGGAACGCCGAACACTCACTTTTCACCAAACGGAGTTTTACCACAAACTCCGTTTTGATCCTTGAAAACGGAGTTTTTAAGGCGTTCCCGAATGCGCCCTTAATGAATTAAACAAAGAAGAGAAAAAAGAAGAGAAAGAAAAAGAAAAAACACTGTCGCAACATAGCCGAGTGACATCCCATGACGACAGTCCACAACAAATTTGTGCCTGGATGATCATTACCGGAGGCCGGTCTTCTGTCCGATCATAGTCATTCCGCACGGCAATCTCGCCCTCACGCACACAAAACAGCCATATTGCAAGCGTTATAATAACTGTATAAAAATAAAGATCGCTCGCTGATCATCTACATCTCCTCTACTTTAGAGTATTCCTACACCGCAACCACGCCACCCTTCACATGCGCAATTATTGTACCTAAAGCTTCGCTGGCGACACCAATGTCTTCGGCTTATTCCTGTCACTACTGACAATGATCGCTAGCTGGTTTGCAATGGCGACCAAATTCCTGTCCTCGTCATAGATGTCGACCATGACGTCCATGCGGCCTTTCCGGATCTCACGCGCCTCAATGCGGCAGAACAGCCACTTCCACCCGTCAGGGGGCGGGATGCGCTTCACCTCGATCGACAGCGAGAGCGTCGGATACCAGTGCGTCCGGGAGGTCTGTTTGTAGTTCTCTGGTATCGGTAGGTACTACTACGAGGTTAGTAAGTTGACTGGGTCGCGGGGAGACGCGGGGACATAACTACCATATCACTCAGAAACCCCAGTGCAGGAATGTCCATCATCCCGCCGTCTTTAAGGCTAACCCACTGCTCCCTAACACTTGGCGACCCCTCCAAGCTGCCATACGTGCGCGCACCCGCCGCCGGCACCGCATAAACAAGCTTCCGCGACACCGGCCGCACATCCACCAATGGATCGCTCGTGTTTGGCGCCTGCAAACACTCCGTCTCCCGATCTGGGATACCTCGCCGTGGCAGCGTGGACGCGGTTGGAAGTGTTGGCCCGGTCTGCAGAGTCACGAGATTCGTGAATGGGATCAGCCCCTCGAAGCAGAGCCGCTCACCACCGTTCTGCGTGAGCGTTGCGCGAAGGAAGGTGTACTGCCGACCGGTTTTGAGCGGCGTGATGGTGATGCTGGCGGCGCCAGGGGTGCACGAGTTGAAGAAGGTGCAGGAGATGTGAATTGCGTGTGGCTGATTGAGGGGCGCAAGGAACGGATGTGTGGTGATGTGTTTGTGGGCGGTCTTGAGGAGGAGGGCGGTAAGGTAGCCTCCGTGGGGGACTGTGAGGGAGGGATATTAGTGCGAGAGGGGAGCGCTGGAGGTGATGGGGGGGGGGAATACCAAAGCCGATGCACCAGTCGCGCTTGAGATCAGCGGTGTAGATGCCGGAGTTTGGAGGGAGGCTGTTGTCGGTGTCGGCGGGCGTGACGGTGGTTGCGTCGGCGAAGCTGGAGTATTGGAAGCCAGGGGGGAAGGTGGGCTTGTTCTTCCATTCAAGCATTTTTGGGAAATATTGATCTGGCAGAGAGATGTGAGGAGATGTTGTGAGAGTTCCCGAAATGTTGTGAGAGTTTGCGAAGAATCCACAGAGCTGGCTTCAGGCTGCCTCGGGGAGCTCTGGCCAGAGCTTCGATCGCTAGCTGCGTTGTGCCGAGGTTGCGATCACATGATGCAGATGGGGATTACTATCGATACAGGGCATGATGAAGGTCGTCTTGCCTCAAAGAACCTCAATTCTACAAATTGGGTTTTGTCCATGTTTGTAAATACCAAGTTTTCGTGTGAAAACAGTCTTCGAGGTAGAGAAAAAGTAGCACAATTACGGGCTCGTGGGATCATAATAGTTCGCAAAGCGTTTTGTTTTGAGCGAACAATAGGCAGATACGCATAGATACCCCGGATATATAGCAAAGGATCACTACGATCACCAGGCCACACTCCAGGATCTAAACCGTCCCAAGGGTCAGCGTCCCTCCACAAGTGCGTAATTGGTATTTAAAGTAGGCAGAAGCTTCAAACATAGAATATCCACGTATTTAGAGGTCTCCATGCCACCCTTTCAAGACGAGACTGGGGCCTAGTGTTGTCTCGTATTGCCTGTCTTGAAAGAGGCCCGAGAAAACCGGACGAGTAGTTGTGCGCCATTAGCTGCTCGAATTCATCCGATAGATGTTACTGGCTGGCGCTCGTGTTTCCTAGAGACTTGTCCAGAACCTCCAGATATTCAAGCAGATGCGTTGATGATGGATAATCTTCTAAGCGTGGCAGGGAGAGAAACCAAGTGCCCGTTCCTGCTACGTTTCCATTTTGCCCCAGTTGGCCACCTGTTCTGAAAGTGCCACGCACCGCAATGTGTAACAAACAGTTGACTGTACCATTTTGTCCCTAATAGCTATGTCACTAGTATATTTTGGTAGATTCTAAGTCGGTTTCGAGGCCAAAACTATCTGTTGCCGTGCTGTTCGGGACGTGTCGACAATACATGTAGTCTCGGGGGAAGCCTTCAAGACGTCTCGTCTCATGGAGAAGACGGCATGGTGGTGGTGGCTGCGGCAGTGCTAATCATGACCTTCAATGATAATAATACGACTCTAGAGTAGAAATGATTTAAGGACTAGCCACCATAGACACCGCATCCATGCGATTTACACAATCTGCTACGGTTTTCCCTAGCCCGCTATGACTGTACTAGAACCTGCTAATAATGCTACCAACCGATCATTGGCCCGAAATGGGTCTTGGCAGCAAATAATTGCTAGTAGCTTCGTACCAAGCCGGTTGGCAAATAGCAAAATTTGAGGACTCGTGTATCCATAACCTTAGAGTATTTCCCAAGGGTTTAACGGTTCTTATGTGTAGCATAAAGGTACTTCCGAGTTTGTAACTTGGGATTGTTCTGTGAAAAGAACCGTATGGCTAGACTCAGCTGTGCAGCGGCATTGTTATTCCAGCCCTTTGAGAATCCGGGAGTACTCTAAGCAAGTGACATTCTCCATGACACAATTACTCTGCTCTAGCCCTTTAAGTCTCAGTTGAGTCAAATCTCTCCGCATGAACACCCAAATCCGGTCATATCAACTTTCCATTCCAGGTCCGGGTCCAGGTCCAAGGTACGGGTATCAATCTACAAAGCTAGTATTCAATCAATCAATCAATCTTGATCTCACTGACCCCTGCAAGATTCACGCCAGGGCGCAAAAATCCCCCGAAACAGAAAACACAATGCCTGTCGGCCGGTTATATCACGCCCACCACACACACACACACACGAAATGAACAACCTTATAATTCTTCCAGTAGGTTTTATTTGGAAACGAAACGAAACACAACTGCCGACAGGACGGAGCAAGTACTCTAGGAGGAGAGAGAGAGGTAGAGGGGAGAGACTTTTCCCAGGTGCACTGCCACCGGGAGGGGGGTTAGGAGGTGTAAGCCACTGAGCTGTTCGCGGAGGGTACTCCGTGACATGGGGAGGGAGGATGGATGGATGGATGGGTGGATGAATAAAGGGACGGGGAACCCGAAAATACTGTGGTTGTGGAGAGAGTCGTTATTGTATGTAGGTACCTGGGGTATTGATACGGAGAGAGAGGGGGGGTTGTGTCATGCGTGTTTGTGGGAGATGGTGGTTGTAGTGGGGCAGTGCACAGCCATCTATGCGATAAGGTGTGCGCATATGTAGGTACGGTACATATGGTGTCCCTTGACTCTGCTGCTCTCTATCTCTACTCTGGGTATCCTCCATCTGTGCCGAGAGAGTTTATGTAGGGGTTGAGGGAGATTCTCAGGTACACCGGACCCCCTCTTTCTTCTAGAAGCCCGGGCATTGCGCGAGGGGTACATACAGCAGCGAGATGAGTTGCGTTTAGGTACAAGTACTTAGATCCATGAGTCTACTTTTTGAGAGGGAATGGCGCAGTGAGGGAGGTGTGACGTGACGAGCGTTTCACAAGGCGGCTTTCCGTGGGCTTGTGCTACACACGCAACTACTCATGGGTGTATGGTACACTCACTCACTCACTCACTCACTCACTCACACTCACTCTGCGAGTCCACCCAGTCTGCGTCTAGAGAGCAGCAGCAGCACCACGTAGCATGCAGGCTACCAGGCTATCAAAGGTGGGAAAGAAAGAAGGCTACGATTGTTCATGATATGAACACTCCATGTGTTGTATGCATCGATGGATAGATGATGGATGATGGATGATGATGGATGATGGATGATGATAGATGATGGATGATGGATGATAGATGATGGATGATGGATGGTGATGATGGAGACAAAGATGATTACATGTATCTATAGTCACTGCTACATGTAACCACTGGTACTGCATGTACCTACATGTACTTTGTCTCTAACAGCGCGAGCTGGATAGAGTACATGTAAACATAGAGTACATGTAGTAGACTAACGCCTTACCGTATGGCCGCTCGCCTAAATACAGCACCCGCGCCTACATGTAGCTAACGACGAGGGAAGGCGGGAATGGCGGAAGGGTCCCAAAGGGAAAAGGATGGCTTCTTACTGGCTACTGGCGAACCGTTTGAAGGCCCAGCTTGCGACGCTTACTGTTGCAGTCAGTCAATCTCTCCACGTTGATTTGCATGTCATCATGCATATTATTGAACCCACCCCCCCGGGCATGTCGAAAAGGGGAAACAAAGAGAAATCAATGTCCCTTAATTTCACTATTCATAGGAATACTTTTGCAGAGCCGCATTCAATTAAGGGCTCATTGTCCCCGATTGAGTGCGCCGTGCGATTGCCGCTGCGTTGTTGCACGAGTGGTAGAGTGTGGTGATTGTTAGGCATGTTGTAATGCCCAGCCATTCCGATATGCTCTCAGCCCCTCCCCCAAGTTCATCGAGCTTTAGGTTCTCACAACCAAACTTTCTCAAAAAAGGTCCCTCTCTCACTCTCTCTCACTCAAGGCAGACAGACAGACTAGACATCTCGACTCTCGCCAGTCCTCTACTCTTTCGGCCACACGCAAATCTCTACCAATCTACACAAACCCGATTGGGATTTTACTAATCTGGCCACAATTAACCCACCAACGCATACACTCCAATAGGATTCGATTCGCCTAGGGCTCAAAATCTCTCTTCGTTACTCACGACCCCCGTTTTCCCCATCCTATTTTTCTATTCTTTGCGCCTTGTTCACAGAGAGGTTATCATTAGTGATTCGATTGGCATAGCTTCGACCCACCTTGCATTGCCAATTACGACAGACCCGAGAATACGTGCTACCCTCTTGTCTAAAAGATAGTGGTGCAAGAATAATAATATAAAAAAAAAGGCGATAAAGCTTAACCTAGCCCTAAAGATCTCCCCTCCAAGAGGCCTTTGCATACTACTGCCACTACTACTTACTACATGTACCTACCGCTATTACTATTACAACACCGTATCGTATGTGCACTCTGAACAACCGTCCTCTAGAAAGCCCTGCTAAAATCCCGTGTGTGCCTGACGGACAGGAATAAGTTCCTTGCTCGATTTGTGCTCAGGCATTAAATTATACCCTGCGAATACTACTACGGCCTCCGTACTCACCTCCTGCCACTGATCCTCGGATTGTGGACCCACTAAAAACTACAACCCCACAACCACAACCACAACCACCACCAACTACCACTCCATCTCGGTTACCTCACATTACACTCCGTCCGCAGCTCCGTCACAAAAACGAAACAGCGAAAACCCCCCATTTTAAGGTTGGAATATACACTTTGCCGTTGCAAAGGGAAGAAATATATACAGCACCGCCGCCTACTAGCTACTGCGCCCAGCTTCCGAACCAATTTGGTCAATCATCACTACTACTTACTACTGGGACTACTGCCTACAGTATCGACTGGCTCCCCCGATCAGTTGACTGGTTCCCCCACTTCGTTTATTTATACCTACTTGGTCGCCTCACCTGCTTTGCTGGAAGAACCGAAAAGCAGGCATCTGTGCAAGTCTGCCGTCTCCGACTGCCTCTCCTCCTGTTACATACAAGCTTTTGCCAATTTTTTACATCTCCCAGAAAGGAAGAGGAGAAAGGAATCTATTTTTTTATTCGTGTCAATCAAACCAACCAATCAATATCAATCAATAGAAGGCCAGGCCAAAAAATCGCAGAGGGTCCTTTACTATTTATTAATTTTTTACGTTTAAGTGGAGAGAGACCGACGGCCGGCGGGAGCGGGAATGAGCTTTGAGTGGCGATAGCCATTTGTCTTTTTTGTTTGTGTTTTTACGGCGGCGGCGGCGACAAACAGCCTTTGAGAGAGAGGCCGGAGAAGAAATACGACACATTTATAGAAAGAAGTAGGAACATTTAGTGAACGCGACATTATTTGATTTTTGATTTCTCTTACGTTTCTGTGCACCTGGGTGAGCATGCAAGCTCTTTCTACTTCATAATATATGCGCGAACTGCCATTCTACTCCCCCACCCCCGCACTCAATCCCCCCCAAATTTCCCTATCTCATCTGATCCCATACCCTTTTTGCCCACATTTACTTTATCTGGTCATGGTTCGATGGTTTCTGGTTTCTGGTTCCGGTACCTGTCACCAGTCCAAGTCCAACCGACGAGGGAATGGAGCCCCTCCTTCCTACATTGGCCTCCCTTCAACCCTGCACGAGGATAAGAGCCGGGAAGTTTATTCGATGTTGGCACCATCATACTACCTGGTTTATTTTTCATTTTTGTCCAATTAACTATCAATTCCATTCTTTGGAATTGCTGGGCATTCTCTGGAAAGCTGCTGTACAGTTGAACCATATACATCTATACCCCCGGGTAGCCCATATCCAATCCTTCAGCCATCTATCTGGCGAATCAGAGAAGAGCAGGTCAAGGAATGGCAGCTGACAATCCTGCGATCCTAGGCACCAGGAGAGCCTGATCTAGATTTGACCATATTATACCAGGCCCGGGAGCCTTTCACACCGCTCCGCCATGCCCACCTCCACAACCTCCACACCCTCTCCAAAGACGCGAAAATCAAAAATGAACCCTTACACAACCTCTGCGTCCCCGCCACCACGGCCCACATTCGATAGCTCCCTCTTCTCCATGGCTGCTTCGGGCTCACCATCACTTTCACAACCTTACCAGCCCACTCTACCGGTGGTGAGGAACAATAATAGCAGGTTACCCAACGGCAAACGACCCGCATCGCCGTCGTCGCTTCATCCTGACCATTCACTACTGACTAATTCTCCCTCCACGTTATCGGCTACCTCACCGATCACAAACAGTAGCTTTTACAACAACATGGGCTTCCCGCGCGGACCCGGGTCGCACTACTCGCCAAACCCGAGCTATTATGACCATAGTACTGGCGGGCGCCACAGCCTGGACGATGAGTCGCCGACACTCATGGATAGGTTCACGACGACGCCAAACTTTGAGGACGTAGAGATGCCGCCGCTGGCAGACGATAATGTGTATGAGCCCGATGATGTACTTTCAGGGACCGCCTACTCGACGCCGGCAACTGGTGTTGGTGGTGGACGCATGACATTCCCCCCAAGCCCTAGGCCTACTATTTCGCCAAGCCCTGGTATTGGAAGTAGTGGGAATGAAGACGTGCAAATCAAGGTGGAACAATTCACTCCCTCGGGGCCTGTGAAGGGGCTAGGCGTACATATCCAGCATCCCACACCAATCTCACATGCGTCCTCTGCGTCCTCTAGTAACCCTGTTGTAAAATCACCGCCGCCAGTGGTGGATCTCACTGTCGATAAGCGTGGTGAGGATGGAGCATGGGTCGGTGGATATGATCCAGAAATGCGCGCTGCGTTGGGTGCAGGCGAAGATGCTGCAGAAATCCCCAGCCTGAATGAGCAGACAATCAACCAACAGCGAGAGTTCAAAGCCTTGGAGATTCAAGACTGGTTGAGAAAAAACTGTGACACCGCATTCGCAAAGGATGGTAAGGATGGTAAGCCTGTTGGTTTGACGGTTAAGGCTCCAAAAAGGGGCAGGGCGAAAAGTTTCTCGGATTTCAGGAATAAAAGCTCGTCGGCCAAGGGTACAAAGGAGGAAGAAATTGTGAAGGTTGGAGAGAGTAGTGCCGGGGCAGTCACGGGTGTACTGGTTATAGATGACGATGATATCAGGCCAGGGGAATATGACTATGAAGAAGATGACAGCTCGGATGGATCTCTATCCAACGATGGATCTCTCGATGATGATGACGAGTCAATGAATACGTCTGAAGCACCTCCAACTGAAGAGGCTCTAAAGAGAACGGAGAAGGAGCAGGAAGAAGAGCAGATGCGGATTGACAATGATCCTACTCTGCTTCCGAATCCAAAGCAGTTCTACTCTGCGCGTCCATGGATTGATACCGTCGGGCATATACCAAGCGGCACAAATGCGGCCGCTATGAAATGCCAGCCCCACACTGCGAATGCCGCGATATCCAGGTTTCGCGAGTATGCGCAGAACATTGAGACTGCATCAAGGGTCGCCACGTTCGGCAGCGAGACATCAAAAATCCGAAGACTCAGTGCCAACGACGTAGACCGAATTGCCGAAGACGGTGGATTGTTAAAGAGGTTGAGCTTTAGAAACAAAGAGAAGGGTCAAGATAAGGATGTATCATCACCTCCTGGACACTCAAGAAGGCCCAGTCTCATGCAATCACTCATGAGGACAAGTCTCAAGAGAGGGCACAGTAACGCCAGCGACAAACTAAGAGAAAATAACACAGAGGTTGTGGATAACGAAGCTGAAAATGAGACCTTACTCGGTGATGCAGCTAGCTTTGGCAGAAAGAGAGGTGATTCTATTGCCTCTTCCGCATCCACTACTAGTTTCGCCCCCGTCAAAACGCGCACATCATGGTCAAAGCCGGGGACTCTAAAGGTTGACACAAGTGTCCATGGCGCAATTGTGAGTATGGCGGGCATCACGGCGGGCATTGGCCAGAGCTCTGGGCACACCGCAAGTACAGCAAAGTCTGCCAGCCCTACACCGGCCGAGAAACGGACCACTGGGCTGAGCGTGGGAAGCCATGTAATGCAACAAATCCGGCGGGCTCGGAGCAAGAGCGAGCTTGCCACAGGCTCAAGGCTGCATAAAAACAACAAACCCTCCTTTGGCATTGTCAGCATGCTCGGCCAGTATGGCGGGCCACCATTAGTGCCCATTAAGTCTCCCGTTGTGTCTGGTGATAGCGCCCCCGATAGCACTCTAAAACCTCGATTTACCTTTGGCGAGGAGACAAGTAAGCGAGGACTTGCAGCGGCAAATCAATCATTACTTAGCCCTCCCGATCCGCATAGACATGACGGGTATGATGATAGTGACGACGAAGTTATGGATGACACCTTGAATAGACCCCCACAGGCACCGCCTCCCGGGCAAAGACAGCAGAAATTAGACATCACACCAAATGTAGAGGGCTTTACAGCCCATATCAAGTCTAAGACACCGGAATTGCATTACAAGCTGGTCGAACGGATCGTGTACGAACAGGGAAAGCGGTACAAGAAATTAGTTGAACACAGGCAAAAACATCTTGCGGCGATCAGGAATGGTGGCAAGTGTAGTAACAATGCAAAATGTAGAGGTAACGTTGGTTCTATTGGTGCGGGGGGACAAGAAGAGAACAATGGACACAAAAGAAATATCTCTGCAGGCAGTCCTGAAGGCGAAGGTAGGCTTACAAAATCTATCCTGCCATCCCATTTGAAGTTGGAACTCATAAAGTATAGCATATTCATCCGATGAGACTGCCGGCGACCACTCTCCCACAGAAGGCAAAGTAGCCGCGACGCAATTCCCTTCTGGAGTTCCTCAGCCTCCTGTCTCTCGATTGCCAGCTGAATTTGAGTGTCCCATCTGTTTCAAGGTCAAAAAGTTCACAAAGCCCTCTGATTGGACCAAGCATGTCCACGAAGACGTCCACCCCTTTACTTGCACGTTTTCTGAATGCACCGAGCCAAAATCCTTCAAGCGCAAGGCCGATTGGGTTCGCCATGAGAATGAACGTCACAGACATCTTGAGTGGTGGACATGCAATATACCCGATTGTACACATACCTGTTACCGTAAGGATAACTTCGTTCAGCACTTGGTTCGTGAACACAAGATGGCAGAGCCCAAGATCAAAGCTCAGAAAGCAGCCGCAAAAGCCGCTGGAAAGTCGACGGGGAAGAAGGGAAAGGTGGCCAAGGTCGTCGCGGGAGCGGATGGGGCGCCGACAAAAGAAGATTTTGATAAGGTGTGGCAGATTGTTGACGACTGTCACCAGCAGACAGCGAAGCTCCCGACGGGAGAAAAATGCAGGTTCTGTGGGGTGACCTGTACCACATGGAAGAAATTGACCGTGCACTTGGCTAGGCACATGGAACAAATCTCACTTCCGGTCTTGGATCTGATTACGGATGATGCCGTAGTGCCGCCGAGCACAAGGGGTTCCGGTAAACAGGCGCCCGCTAGAAGCGCAAATACTGCCCCGGTCGCGCCGATGCCGAAGACTCAGCATCTATCAACTGATATGGATATCGACTCTATTGGTGGTGGAGACGCATCAGGTCAACGGCATCATACGGTGGATGTGCAATATGGGGGTGGCATCCAATATACAGGCGGGAATACAAACTATGGTTCACATCACACCCCTCCGCAAAGTTCGCCGCACATACCGATGGACAATCATTTCAACGTGTCGACACCCCCACAAGGCGGTCCCCAGTACTCCACACCCGGAAGCCTGGGGTTCGGTCCAGATGGTATCCAAAACATGCAAAATGTCCCAGGGCTACATCCCATGCTCAATCAATTCGAGTACGCCGGGAACGATATGTATCCTAGTCCTTCATCCATGACAGGAGCACGCGCACCGTCGATCAATAGCGGATATTCACCGTCTCCAACATATTCACAGCGCCCACCACCGCACAGTCCGGCGAGTCAGCGAATAGGCCCTGTAATGCCAGGACAGCAACATCTACAGGTGCAGCAGCAGCAGCCACAACAACAGAGCTACTTTGCCTACGGGCATGCTTCTGGACAGCTCCCCGCAAATTCTGCGCTGGGGGTTGGGCAAATGCATACTCAGACGGTGGCTACAGCGAATAGCTTGATCGAGAATCACGGGCAGTACGGATATTACCCCGGTGGGGAAATCCCAATGGCCTTGATGGGGGTAGCCATGGCACCTTTGGATAACGAGGATTACGGTTTTATCCACTGAGGTGGGTATATTTAATCCTAAAGACGGTTCTAGATTTGAGGTGTTTTTTGGTTTTCGTTTGCTTGATGGTATATTTTCTTCGTGTTGGTTATTGATTTCCTTTTAAGGGGTCTATGAAGGGACGGATTTTTTTTCTTTTTTCTTTGCGTTTCTATTGGTTCTTGTCCTATATTTGGATTAGGTGATACCATGTCGAGCCCTCGCCCAGAGATCTTAATGATCAAGCTAGGAGGAAGGTTAGCTGGATAAAAAAAAGGAGGGCGGTGCTTTATCGATTAGGAAAGATTTGGTGATAAGAGTGTAGCATGCGCCTAGTCTGTAGGTCGATCGATATGTTTCCGCACTTCCCCTCCATTTCATATCGTTTGCCTTATTGTGCTCGTTAGCGCCAATCCCTTGCCTTTCCTTTGGTTTTTTTTTTGCGATGAGTTATGAAGGGGTATTGGATCTGAATTTTGCAGGAGTTCTTTCCTTTAATTTTATATTATGACAAGCTTACATATCTGAGACTCCCTCTCGGCTCGCCATGAATGACGCTGTTTGAAGTTGAAGTTGGAGTTACTCGGCCATACGTTCCTTCTTATGGGCACTTACCTATTGGTTTCTCTAAACTGTGTGGAGCCGTAATTCGATTTTGAAGTTAAGGGGACCGTGCAAGAGCCAATGTATGTACATACATACATATACACATCTGTGCTTAAGCCCTGCTTAGACCGTAGCGGCTACCTGCTAGCTAGGACCTCTTCATACATGGGAAATTTCTTTCCATTGAGACACGATCAGTTGGACTAGAGTAGATTATGGGCGATAGTAGCTAGACTATGGGATTGCTCCATTGAAGACATATGCGGATGCACTGAAGACAAAATTTGGTTAGTGACTGGTCGCAATTATCACAGGGGGTGCAGGCTGCCGTTGTACCTGGGCAGATAATGCTGCTAGAAATGGTGATGACAGTATATTTTATAGGGATGTTGCAGTGGTAGTTGTGATGATAGTGGTAATTATCATGATGTGTCGCTCCTAAAGTGCGGTTTAGAGACTCGTGTTTATTTCATCAAGGAAACGATTAGAGTCATGAAAGAGCACTCGTCCAAGCTCCATCGTGCAATCCGCGGTAAAGGTCCAGAACTGTACCGAATATGTGCAAAACGCAACCATTCTCAGCTTGCGCACATACATGCCAAAAAAGTAATATTAAATAGGTGTTTTCTGTCATACCGTGATTTGAGAACACGGTTACATCAAGCAACGTCATCAACATCTTTCCAGCTATGTTTTTTCCACATCCATCATCCAATTCAGTGAAAGATTTTCTAGATAATCACTCGCCTTATATCTAGGTGTTGATTGAGATTAGTTCACCGCAAACGAACTTTCAGCTGGCACTCTCACCTTCAGCCACCAAATATACGTATGTATGCCTATCGTCATGGCCAAAATGATATCAGCGCTCCATGGAATACAGGCTGATATGCTAGGGACTGGATTCATTTCGCTGCTCGTCCCAGTGTCACTCTGGGTCTTTATGACAATCTTAAAGGAGGGGACTGGAGGATGCGTGGAACTCAAATCGTATGTTCTTTCCTGGAAGGCTGCTGCACTGATGACCGAGTGAGAAAGCATGCAATTGGCCCTATCTCGACCCGAGAGATCGAATATCTCGCCCGCTCAGATAACATCGGATCTTAAGAGTGTCCGAGGCCAGATATTTTCTATTTTGGAAACCTCATCCGCGGCATACCTGAATACGCATCCCGCATGCCCAAACCTGACTACTCCATAACTTCCAGTCATGCTTACTGGGTAGATTGGAAATCAAGTTACCCTAACCCTGTAGGAAAGTTACATCGAGTGCCGATAATGATCCCTGCCCGGAGTCTGAACAAACCATGTAATCAGCTGGTTAATCCTACAAATATGATTGTGATATTCCAGCTGATCAATTCTAGACTTGGAGAATTAGGTATGATAGCCGCCGAAATGTCGAACACACCCCCAATATGGACCGGTTACCTCCGGCGGTTAACTAGATCTAGAGGCGGCCATCATGATCATGCGTTGCAGTGGCTTTTCTCCTGACAACAGGGGATATGTAGTTGAGTAGATACTGAAAACCGAAAAAAAATAACGGAATATGTGAAGAGTGAAGGGAAAAGGGCACAAGGTGGTTGGTGAGTATTCAATAGAAAAAGTCAGTGCTTTTGTATCTGTCTGATTAATGTAGTGGTTGGACCTAGCACAACAGATATGTGCGCAATAGGTTCTTTTTGATCCATCCAACAGGCTGTTCCCAAGAATTCCGTTTCTCTGTGCGCCTCCACATATGTGTGGACCTGCCAGACTTAAACAAATTTTATTTGGGGGTGTTCGGGTCTTTATGGGACGGGAGGAAGGGGAATTTTTTTTTTGATTTGCAAGGCGAGCCAGGCGGAAGGGAGGTACGCATAGGTGCGACGTTGGGATACTTCCTGAGACTGCTGCCTTGCCAGGGCGTCCAATAGTTTTGCGATTATGGGCTGCGTCAGAGTGTGCATGCGCCCACGCCGAGAGCTTGATCCCACCGCATGGGGGTAGTAATCGCGGGACTCTACGAAGAAGACCCTTCTTGGGTTAACGATATACCTATTTCTCACCCTTCTCATCACTCGTGGAAAATCTACCTTACCAACCTACCTATCTACTACCCTAACCACTTACCTGGTTTGAACTTGAACTGGACTGGGGGGGCGGCGACGACGTATGATACAATACAAACCACACCTACCTCCCGTACAAGTTTCTTTGCAGCCGAGACGTTAATTATATTCTTTGACCAAGCGCTTTCCATTGGGAGGGTTGAAAAGAGAGTAATGTACGTAGGTAGATCGGTGGTATAGTTATCTACGGTCTACGGACATGGTCTTTGTAGAATCACCCCGAGCCGTCCCTTGATCTGAGCTTGCAAGACAGAAGACAGAGAGCCTTCTTTCACCCCCCCCCCCCCTCACCTTCACCCACAACCCCCCTCCTTTCGTCACTTCGCGCCTCCCCTCGCGCAGTATCGGCTTTGCCCCTCGCCGCCGCTCCGCTGTCGCGTTAAGGTTCCCCGCTTGTAAGTTCCCTCTGCTTGGCTTTGGGTGTTAATATTGGAAAAGGGAGAGTGTGCTGACCACATCGATCGTGCGCAACGGATTTAGGGGACTAGCTCCAAACTGAACTCTTCCTCCCCAACGTACTCCCACCAAGGATTTACTTAGTGAACTTCCACCATCGAATCTTAGGTATCAACACCTAGGGTTATTTACATCTGTACGGCAAGTAAGGTAAGCAAGTGTTCAATTATAATTGGTAATCACTGCATTCATAAAGTTAGAGTGTGGCTTTTCTTACCCGTACATGTATCTGTCGATATTTTCTTGTGTTCGTTTTTTGATTTCAATATTGATGTCACGTTCAAATCTATTTTCAATCTTGCGCATGCAGCAGAAACTACCGACTTGCTTCTTCTCTTTCCGCCCTACTCTTTCCATTCGTTTCTATCTCTGTGTTCATTTAACGTTATCCCTTTCATATTTCCCAAGCTCAAGACCTCCCATGGCTAACTGCGTTACAGTGAGGTACCTAATATTGTATGCATTATTAAAATAGCACAACATCAACTATGCCGCCTCATTATCCTGCAGAGAACAGGATGGAGCGAGATACTTTCACCATACCTATGTCGCCGGTGGCCTATTACTCATACCCTCGTCGACCAGAGTACAACATCCTCCCCTCAATCGAATCCATGTTTGGGCGCGAACTCGGCCGCCCCGGCGGCCCAATACCCCCACCCACTACACCTAACGGATTGAGCCCTCTGCCGCACTCTGGCTACTCGCCCGAGTCCCCCACTGCTATGAGGGCAACAGGAGGGGCCCCTGCAATGTCGCAGTATCTATCAGATCATAAGAACGACCCTTGGGGGGCATACAAGCAGGGCCATCCTACATCGGTACACTATCCAGGGGCCCACAGCCACCACCAAACAGTCGAATATCAGCAGCAGCAGTTGTCACAGCGCTCGCCAAGTAATAATGGCGAATTCCCAGACTATAGCCGCCGTGCGCCCAGTTGGGATAGTGAACATATTAACTGCAATAGATCATTGGACCGTACTACTCAACCTATCAGCCCGACAACAGAGACGACCATGGACAGTCATAGTAATTTTGAGTCCGGAACAGAGATATACTCGGAGGATCCGGGAGAAATGTCGGAGATCAATAGTGGGATGGGTGATACACGGAGTCAGGCGGGGAGTACAGTTTCAGGGTTGCATATGAGGCAGTTTTCTTGCAAGACATGCAAATCTACGTTTAAATGCGATTCATTACGACGGTAAGAGCAAACAGCCCGTCTGTCAAGTCAATTAGAAAAAGAAATCATGGAGAAAGAAAGAATCACTGGGAGGAAGAAAAAAAAGCATAAAAAGCCCCCCTCCCTTCCCCAACCCAGAAAAGATTAGACTAGATGTAGCTCAATCAGGTGTATGCGATCCTTTTTTGCGCACTGTTGAGATTTCATGCCTACTTCAATGGGGCAGGGCTGCATCTAGTCTAACTGCACATAGAAAAAAACACAAGGAATGGAGAGAAGAGAAATAAATAAATGAGTGGCAGTACATAGCTGATTCTGCGTCTTTCCGGGCTATTGGCCTTTTCCCCGTCGGCTGGTCTTGAAGGAAACATGAGATGAAGCATACAAAACCATTCAAGTGTCAATTCCCGGATTGCAAGCGGAAAGGTCAGGGCTTTACGTCAATGAACGACCGAGATCGACACATGAACTCCGTCCATAAGAGGCACCTCAGCCGACCAGCTGTGGGATACGATTGTTGTTATGATCATTGCCGTGATAATGGAAAGATTTTCTGGAGATTGGATAATTTCAGGAATCACTTGAAGAAAAAACACGATCCAAAAGGTTCAAAAGATGCGATGGAAGATTTCTTGAAGAGGTATGTGATTTACACGTTCTTTCGTTATTTCCTTCAAGTTTTGCACTCCAGATATCGTCCCAGAGAGAGGTGCGTACGGATTGGATTCAACATCAATCAACGGCCGAGTCTATAGATATAAACACACATATCTTTTGCTGGGGTTGATGTTGATTCCACTTGGTATTGCCTTTTATTTTAGCACTTTATGCGCTAGATTTGAAATCATCCCCGCGTCCTTGATATACGTAGTTACGGAACGAAAAATCGTTCTGTAATTTACCTATTCTTATCTATTGTTTTCCATTTTCAAGGGCGGAAGCGGAATGCCGTCGGATCCAACCCGCTGGCGGGGATGGTTCCTCCATGGCCATCTCCATAGATACTCGGTCCGAGCCGGAATGTTCCAGTAATCGCACAATGGAAAGTCCCGGTCCCGCAATGTCCATAGATTTTCCACGGCCAACCCGAAGAACCCGACCACTGCCACAGGTTCCTCCCTTCAACAATTCCGGAGCGTGGGAATCTGCATCTGAATCTGGAATGGCACAGGCGCCGATATCGCCGGTTTCAAGAGGGCCTCATCCTGATGTTGGATCCGATTCCGGTGACCGGATGGAGATTGATGAGATACCGGCGGCCACGTCCCAGCCTATGGACGAGGAACCTCTATTAGATACTACTAGGATCAATGACAACCACTATCATGGTCACCTAGTCCCTAATGTACCCCCAGAGAGACAAGATCAAGGTAGGGAGAGCTACGCTAAATCCGAAGCTAGACGTAAAAGACACCAACGACTAGAGGAAATGCATGAGAAGATTAAAGAATTTCGCATATTGCTTGCTGAATTTAACGAGGGGTGCAATGAAGATCTAGAAGATGAATGGGGCGTTGGGAATAGATATGAGCTCATCGCTATTCCATTTTCCGCTAGTGATGACTCGGACAATACCATACCTTACCATGGGCCCCATTACGAATCTTCTCCTCCAAATATTAGTCTAGGAAGGTTCCTCACACAGGACCCGGCGGAGGAGTCACCGATGTCTAGGCTTTTATCATCTGGCGGGACAGCATCGACGCCATCTTCAACAACAGCCCAGGCTGATGCTCGACAATTAGTTTCTCCACCTATATCGGTCGCGTCACCGCCCCATGCAGCAGCAACAGCAGGAGAGGTTCATCCTCAACATCCACACCACCAACAGCAACAAGGGCAACATAACCCTATTGTGATACCGGATGATGAGCCAATGAATCCACCGCAACGGTCTCCTAAGGTAGCGCAGCGTGGCTCAATTTCACAAAAGAATGGGCTTCCTGGTAGTACTCAATCCACACATACGTTGCTTCCGCAAAACGGAAAAAGCACAGTTTGTCCAGAATGTGACAAGGTATTCACAATGCCTAGCAAACTCAAGTAAGAGCCCTCAGCTTTGATTCTTCCACTATCCGACTGGTGCGCATATAAACGTGAAAAAACGAAATCTAACTAATTGTTATTTTTCTGAGCAGGAAACATATGAAACGGCACTCCCGTCCATACGCTTGTACCTTCCGTGGTTGTGGGAAACTTTTTGGTAGTAAGAACGACTGGAAACGTCATGAAAACAGTCAACATTTTCAACTAGAGTTATGGAAATGTGGGGTGCTCCCCCCCAATACAGGCGCTTTATGCGGCAAGCTTTCATTCCGACGAGAATCACACACTACCCATTTACGTAGCGTTCATGGTATCACCGATAAGAATGAAATCACAGCCAAAACTAACGAGGCACACATTGGGAGAAATAACTTCAAAACCTTCTGGTGTGGATTTTGCCCGACATTTCCAGACCAACTAGAACCTAGAGGTCTGGTTGTGCAACTTGAGAAGAAAGGGCTCGGTGGATGGGACGAGAGATTTGATCACTTGGGCAAGCATTTTATCGATGAAGGTCTGAAGATCGGTAAATACAAATTCCACGATGACGACGATCAATACGGCCCCTCCCATGATAGCGGTTCAGAGGACGAGGAAGAAGAAGAGATGACAGTGGGTGAAGCGTCAGTAGTGGGGAACCGATCGCAGCCACCTGGAGGAGATGAGGTACTGGATGATTATGGCGCAACCAACGCAAAGAAGCTCGTTGCGTATACGGCGCCAGACGGGGAAAAGACGGGTATCGAAATGGCAAAAGAGGAGCTTGGCGACCCTACCACCAAAACCCAATTGCAACAAAAACCAAAGTCTAGCAGTAGATCCAATATGAAGTGGTATTGTGTAGGATCCCCTATTCCCATCATTAACCAATATTATCCCGCAGCACAGTACTGATTGATGGCCTTTTCATTATAGTGTCAGCCTTGTTCAGATGGTCCTTACATAGTAGGTCTTCAAGAGTCTTGCGCCTCATGCGAACATCAGATATGTTCCAAATGTCACCGAGAGTGAGTAGAGTGAGTTGATCGATTGGCGATTCGTGTACAATGTTGTGTATTTTTGGTCCTGTCTTCCATCTTTTTAAATTTCTTTTGTAGGGGGGTTTTGGAGTTGGTACGGTTTGAGTAAAAAATTTAAACGGAGGAGTAAGGGGTGAGAAGTGGATCTGAAACGAAAAACCACATTTAATTGAGTTGAGTTGGGTTGAACCCGGACAGTGGGAGAGCATGCACGAAACCTTTCTTTTTTCTTTTTCTTTTTTTTTGTAAAATTTATATATTGGGGGGGTTTTGAGACCGTCTGTGGTGCGTGTGGTGGAGAAGGGGAAGAAAAAGTGATATGTTGCCCGGGGAACGAAAGATAAGGTGGGGGCCAGGGTGTAGGGAGGGGTTTGAACATAGCCGCGGGAGATCGCCATCATAGGCAGATGGGCCCTTTGCCTGACGTCATGTTCATGCATGTACCTACAGTATTGGGGGTGAAATCGCGATCGAACGTTTTCAGGCGTTCTGGCGAACCGAAGGACCAAGGTTCACAGCCTATCACTCGGAGATTCTTACCCGGTACATACACTCCCTTATGGGGTGAGGGCGAATCTGTCTTATGGCGGTCAGGGATTTGAGCCCAATAACAGAGTTAACTTCGTGACGCCAAGGCTCAACTACTGCAAACATGACCATCAGACAGGACTAGGTGAGCGAGTGTTATAGAAGAAACATTCCCAAATTAAGCAGCATGCCTTCTGGGAGGGAAGTTGATATAGAAGTTGTGCGCACATATGACTGAGGGTGCCAACACGTACTTAAGATCACTAAATAAGGTGACAGTAGCCGATGCTCTACTGAAAAACTCGGGTTTGTGCAATAATAACCAAAACGTGGATACCCGTGTGTAGAGAATGGCTTGAATGTATATAGTGCCCTCCACAGACATTCCAAGAGATTATAATGTCTATGGATACAACTAAGCAGGCCAAGCTGCGGGCCATTTCGGAAACGCGTGGATTGTCTGAAACGAGTACAGGACATGAGCCTTGTGACAGCAACTTCTCTGATTGTGAAGTACAAGAGAACATCCAACATGTCATTGCGTTCTTTCTGTAGCCAATTCCATTGAGTGGGGATTGGGAGGGGGGGGGGGGGGCGTAATTTCTGCCTACGTAAAAAAACTGCGTCCACACCTACTAGCATCGAGCTAATATATCTGTTGGATGATTCACTGGCGTCTGTTGCGTGGCGGCTCAAGTTCCAGTGCCAGTACATACTCAGTGTATCAACCTTCTCGCATTGGCTGGTGCCGGGGATTTTCATAGAGTAGCTCGCGCAGGCCGAGTAAAAGACATGCCAGGTGCATCTTTCTTTCTTGGGTTTCAATTAGGTATGTAGTTTGCTGTAGGAATTGATGGGTCGTTATTGTTGTTGTTGCTGCTGCTGCTGTTGTTATTGTTGTTGTTGTTGACTCGGTCATGACCAAGCATGTATTGGTTGCGTTAGGGGTTCTCTGTACGTGTTCTAGACAACGTAGATGTATTGTACCTACATACTGCTCGTGCTGCGACGCTTAGTTAGTAGCGGGGGAGATAAGGTGATCAGTTGGAAAGATCATGTCCAAATATCGTATGATCAGCCGTGCGGCCATACGTGTGTGGACAAGGCGCATTCCGCCCTCCCATCTTACAAAGGATTGTGTGTATATGTATGGGGCGTGCACCTCTCGGGCCGAGAGCCTCAAGCCTCCCACGTAGGAGCCGTGACGGCATTTCCACATCCAACCTCCCGAAGACAGTTCACAACTCGAGATTCGGTATATCCTTACTCTTAGCTAGCGCTGCCTACATATATGAAAGTGGCCAGCTACATCACCCACGCGCCGGTACGGTTCAGCAAACCAAGCACGACCTGATCACACGCAAGGCTGCGAAATCTCCAGATCAGCTGCTCCATCCCAAAGCTCGGTTTTCCAGTCGTCCAGCTCTGCGTTTCGATTCCGAGCAATAGATCAATGTGTAACTCAAACTCAATTGGGAATTTCTGCAGACTTCGTCATTTGCGACCTCGCTCACCCTTCCAATTGCAAGCCAACCACCGACCTTTGGTACTGATAGCTCTGCGAGACCTCGCCAGTCATATAAAAGCTATAAGCAACGCTAGGCGATAGGTCTCGGTACTACATGTATGTATATCCTTTACCTCCGTGATTAAGTGCATCAATGTGTTCCAATGGTTGAGATGAGACAGAGCGCCCTAACCCTGGCCAAATGTCTCGAGCAGACATGTCCTTAATGATAATCCTCTGCCAGTAGTGAGTCCAGCCAGAGTAACTAAACTCAACACGCGCCTTGAGACCTAATGTCGTGCTACGTGTCCTTGGCATGGGGTAGATGGCGCGAGCTTGTATTTAATATTTGAGGGCCTACTACTGTCCCCAGCTAATACATGTACATACATGTAGTTACTATCAAATTACAGAGCGAAGCCAACATGGATACCCAAACCTCCATAAACACCCAGTTGGACGATAACGCCGGCCTCAGAATCGCCATCGAGGAGGCCAAAAAGAGTCTCACCGAGAATGGTGTTCCAGTATGTGCCGCTAGTCAATCAAACAATTGAGAGGAAGCTAACACTGGAAACATGTTGGCGCAGCATTAATTTCTTCCACGGGGGAGGTGTTGGCTCGTTCTCATAATCTGGCGTGGCAGAAGATGTCCCCCATATTCCATGTAATACTACCACTATTACTGTTACATCCCCTCCGGATGATCATGTATGAAGCTCACGTTGTTTCGGCAGGCCGAGATGGCAACATTTGACGCTGCGGGGCATGTTTCGAAAGCAGTCTATCACCTTGCAACGTTATATACGACGCTCACGCCCTGCGACATGTGTACCGGAGCGATTCTATGGTTTGGTGTGGGGAGGGTTGTAATGGGAGAGGCAAAGTCGGTTGGTGGCGGAGGTCATGATATATTGAGGAGTCGAGGGGTGGAAGTGGTGGACATGGACAACGAGGAGTGTTATGAGATGTTGCAGAAGTTTATGAAGGATCATCCAGATAGGTGGAGAAATCCTTCCAAAATTACTTGCAATTGATAGGGGGAACACCCTGGTTATTAGGTGATATTAACCTACATGTATCTATCTCATTGTATTGCGTGCTATCAAAATTATCCAAACATTGTTACAACCATATTTTCCCACTTCAACCTCGCCTTCTCCACAAACACAAGGAGAGAGTACAAGGGATTTAGTTCTTGCGATTTCTTATGCCTCTATTCTCTTAAGTTTCAATATGAGCTCGGATATTCTAGCCAATTTGTATGGTTGCAACGCGAGCATCCAGATATCCCACAATACCGCACATGGCACCAAATACTCTATGCACATTACAATTACAGCCTTGGAATGATTTGCCGCGGAGAGGAGCAGCAGTTAGGGTTGGCATCGGGATATAGTGACATAATCATTGCCATCAATTGATAGGCACTAAACTACATGTACATGTACCTAATTTGAAATAATCTTGGCATAGATAGCTATGTACATATACATGGTTTATCACTCGGCTTCGCCCGCTGTTCCTTTTCCACCCTTTTTGTTTTTGTTTAGTTCGTTATCCTTTTCCACCTTGGCACAATGATTGATTCGTGTATAAGGTACCCCTGGCAAAAGACATCTACTACAAAGGTATACTTATATGTAATTACAAGAGGCGCATATCTGTCATACTGAATCTTGACCCATCTTCAGGTGCGCCGTAGCTTATACGACAGCTTCCAATGCTCATAGAAGGGCTGTGTTTCCACCGTAAACCATCCATCCGTAAACCGAGCGAACTCGTCATCCCACCGGTTGGGATTGGAACTTTGATGCCCATCTTTGACAAGATGTCTCGCCTGTTTAGCTCCCATCGAAACCAGATGTGCTATTATTTTTGTGATTCCGAAATAAGTATCTCCTGGATACCATCCAGTATAGGTTAGTCTTCTCATGGTACTTCTTTTCAAGTGCGTGCGAAAAGGACTCACGGCTTATGCCCTCGTCGCCAAAAACTACAAAGATCAGTTGAGGTAAGGCTCCAGGAGTAAGTGGGAAAGTTGGCGTTGAACTCACCAGTGTCATCATCTCTGAACTTCAACCCAAACGCCACGCCCCTCTCACTTGCCGCATCCCGCTCATCACGAGTGAAGTAGTCTGCGAGGGTCTCTAGATACGAACGCCTGATCTGCTCACCACTTGTCAACGCCCAGTCAAGAGAAGTGATACGTTCATGATTGATCGTATTTGGATCCACGCCAAGCTCAAGGAGGTACTTGACACATTCAAACTTTCCCAGCTTAATGGCCGCGGAGAGAGCGGTACACTCGTTACCCCACACTTTTGTTACCGAGGAAGTGGCCATCTGGAGCTTCTCGGCATCGCTATAGCCCTCCATGAGTCGTTTAAGGAGATATGTTGTCTCGGCATCCGTGAGTATGGGGTTGAAAGAGAGGATAAAGAGGAAGTCTCTATCCGCTTCTACATCGTAATGGGAGCGTGCGCCATATTGGAGTAAGATTTCCGAACGCTCAACAGCTTCCTCCGGGTACCTTCCCGAGATTGCGAGTAGTAATGGGGTGGTCCCTTGCTTATCAAGTGCGTTAATATCTGCCGGAGGATCGTGAGTGACCAAAAGTCGGATCCTCTCTTCGAACCCAGCCTTTTTCAAAGTTTTGGTGGCTCTAACAACATAATGAAGAATCGTCTCCTCCAGGAACCCAGCTTTTATATTAATGTCTTCCATGCGGTCTAATAGCTGTTGAAAAATTGCCAGGAAGCCTTGCGGGTATGCTAAGGACTTATCGTCAACCCCCGCCCAGAGATGTACAGGGAGCTGATGACTAGAATCCTCGGAATTTACATTGGCACCCGCTTCTAATAATGCCAGGGTAACTATACAGTTCTCAGCAATTGAGGCCTCTAAGAAGGGTGTACGCCCCAATTTTCCACCTGGACCAGGCCTTCGGTGATCCAGATCGCAGCCAGCTCTGAGGAGTGCGAAGACGCATTCCCTGACCTTGGCAAGATTATTTTCATAAGTGCCATTATATATCCAGGCACCAAAACCCTCCCAAAATTTGTAAACCCGGTTGCAATCCATGTAGGTCAAGGCCATTGTATGGAACGTATTGTGTCCCTGATCGCTGACTGCAGTTGCGCTTGCCCCATTTCTAAGAAGGTGCCGGACAATCCTGCTGTCACCTCGTCGTGCTGCCATAGCTAGCGCTGTCTGTGCAGCACGGTCGCTTTGGGAGTCGCGAGCATTGATATCGGCGCCAAGTTTGATGAGAGAGTCAATAGCTGTGGTACAACGTGTTGAAGCTGCCCAATGGAGAGGTGTACCAAAAGGCCAGTGGAATGGGAAATGCATGAAAGGTAGGTGCTGTTCAGTTGCGCCAACTTTCTCGCACTCAACCATTGCCCTAATATCAGCTTTACCTTTAGCCTTAGATACGAGGAGTTGTGCTATTTTATCTATATGTTGCTCCTCAAAGTTGAAGAGCCAATGTAGCGGTGATACGTGATATTGTGTAGAAGCAATAGATGCGTCCGCCTCCAACGAAATAAGCATTTCTACTGCAGAATGATGACCGGCGAGACAGGCTTTGAGTAGTGGTGTTTCACCTCTATCATTTTGGGAATTGACAGAAGCTCCACGCTCCTCCACAAGATACTTGATGACCTCTGGTTTATCAAACATGGCTGCAAAATGTAGAACCCTATTTCCATTGAGGTCCTGCAGAGAATCTACTCCACCTTCGCACATTAACCGTGCCATATCGATATCCAAACTCGAAAACCGATGTAGAATTTGGTGCGAGGCTTCCACGTTATAGCCTCCGGCTTTCCGGAATACCATTTGAGCCTTGAGAAGAAGGGCTGGGTTGAGCTCTGCGAGATCCTCTGCAGCAACTAATGACCCAGTGGAAACAGAATTATAGAGCCACTCCTCCAGTAGCTGTGCTTCTGCAATGGCGCTAATTGAAAATCCATGTGCCTCGCAAAGTCTCTTTATGATGGCTTGGGCTGGAATACACGATGCTTTCGCTGCTTCACTCACGTATTCTATAACCCGTTCAAACCCAAAACTTCGCTCTGTCGCGGAAGACATGGACGATATGGCCATCCCAAAGAGCGTCTCGCCTGGAAATCGGGGGCCGATGTCCTTTTTGGTGCTTTGGTAATCTTTTTCAAGTTGTTTTAAAGCCAGGTTTGGGAGCCCTATCCAGTAAAGGATGCCCTTATTGGTCTCATTTTTTCTCTTTCCCGTAATCTGTGTACGGTTTCTGTTTTGTTTTGTGGTCATTTCTCTTGTAGCGATCCTGTGATGGAATCAGACGGATGGATAGAATATTAGAGATGGAATGGAAGCCCATACCAATCGGTATATCCTTTGCTATCATCCGCTAATAGTTTATAGCTAATATCCACCCGGTCTTGCGGCTTCATCGCAAGCATTACTCTACACAGACTCAACAATTTGCTTCGTAAGGATTTCGGAAATGTCCGGTCTTCCTGTTCCCAGATTAAGCCCATGGCCTTCTCACATGGCGATTTCTCATCCTGCCCCTCGAATTGTTCGAATTGAAATGGTGACCGCCCACGGATCAGTAGAACTGAAAGCGCCACAAGGCAATACGAAAATCCGTCGCACCTGAAAAGTAATTCCGGTGAGAAATCCCCATGTATATCTCTATCATACACACCGGCTTCTGGCGGCGCCCACCCAGGAGTCCCTCGATATGAAGCAAAACTTAAACTAGATCGACTTTCCATCGAGATACAGACCCCGAAATCGCTCAACTTGCCCAAGTATGGCACCCTTGGATTATCCTGCCGAAATACAAGCACATTGTCCGGCTTAACATCACCGTGAACGATCCCCTCTTTATGCAACGCCTCTAGGCCATCTGCAATATCCAGGCACATGTGGTGTCTAATATTTATCTCACAATTCCCTGACACCCCTTGTAAGAAGTTCGACAGTGAAGTTAACGCTTTCTCCATGAACAACACTGGAAGCAGCAGCTCAGGTGTTTGATGGTCATAGCCCCAAAATATCAGATTGACAATATTACGATGCTCTTGCAGCGGTGGATGGCAGAGCGCCAGTATCTCCAACTCGAGAGTGCGGAAATGGGCAAATGTCTGTTGGGGCTTCGATAGACTTTCCGGTGCGTTGTAGTGATTGACTCGCTTCAAGACAAAATCCTCATGGATACCATCCACGAACACTGTAAATTGAGCTCCTTTGCCGATGACAGTTCCCACTCGGTCGAGGTTTCCAGCAACTAGATGTCTGGGTCCGTCGACACCCATATCTGCGAGTATAGAGGTGAGATCGGAGAGTGTAGTCATGAACCTGTGTGAGTTACCATTCCGGGTTGAGAGAATGGCCATATCGAGGGTACTGCTGTCCAAACTAGTGCCGGAGGGGGTGTAGGTATTGGAGGTCACGAACCAATCTTCTCCACCGTCTCCTCCTCCTCGTCTTTGTCCTCCCTTTGCAGACGGGCGGGGAAGATCGTTAGGGCCATTCTTGTTATGGATGGATGTTTAGTTATGAGGTTCCCAGAAGTCTTAGGGAATTAACAGATATCTTCTCACCTCCAAAGTTAAGCTTTTATCCACAAAATTGAACCAGTCAGGCTCATCATTGCTTCCAGCTGGTGATGTGTCGGCGATGGCCTCAAGAACGAGATTATCACTGGCAGAATTCTCGATTGAGGCATCAAATTGGTATTGATCATCGTCAATCTCGAATATCATGGGGAAAAACTCGCCATTTGTGTTGCCAAAGTCTTCCAGCATTGATTGTATTTTTTTTTTTTTTTTTGCCTATGGTACCTCGATGCCGTGTGTTTAGAGTCTTTTTGGAGTTTAACTTATCTTCCCCGCGATGAATACATACTCTATCAATCCATTCACAGCATTTGTGAATACGACCTCACACAAAAGGCTCCAAGACAACCTTTTTTGTATGGCATGCAATAGTAGTCGTGTGTGAAATTACGAGTACAGTACTCACTGCAGCCACTCTAATTAGGTAGAGGGTGAGTCAATGAGGATACGGGTGATGATGTACTCTCACACACACATATGTACGTACCTACATGTGATATAACTACTCTTGCATACCATACTAAATCGTGGACTTGGCGCGTATTTATATTGTATGCAATAGTGGTTCCTTTTGCAAACTTCAGGAAAATACGAGTACTCTACTCGATTAGTAAGATCTTTAGGCAACACCGCATGCACCCTTCCTATTTAGTCAGTATCTTGCTATCTACCTCAGCAAGTTTTAGAAGAAAGAGAAACATGCATATTGGATTAGATGTATCTATGTATGTTCTTCTTCACCGGCGCCGTTTCTATTCCCCCCCCTGCAGTGGGCATATTTAAATTTGGTTAAGTACTAAGTAGGTCCCCTAACCACAAGTGTCCCCGCTAGTTGAGCTTTGTCTTAATATCCAGACCAAGCGATGGACATCGTCGGTTTCTCCATAACTGTCTTCCGCGAGGCCTACAACCTAGCCCTCTTTGTCTATGAAGTAGTGCAGGATGTCCGCGAATACGATAGCGACAAAGATCAGATTAGGCAGAAACTCCAGCACGAGATATTCTTTCTCGATGCCTTCAATAAATTCTTTCTCGACGCAGAATCGGGCGGTATCATCCACGACCCAAACCTTCCCGCTGCGTACCCACTACGTATTTTGACCATCCTACAAAATTTGCGGGACTGCCTGGGGGTGTATAGTAAACTGGCCCTGAAACACTATCCGCCATATCAACGACTGATACTTGATGGCGATGGTGTGGAGGAGCATAGTGGCGCTGATGGGCCATCGGCGTTAACGGATTCTAGCAAGAAAGAGAAAGATCTTTACTTTGATAAGACGGGTTTTAGAGCCAGAGTGAGGAGCTTGAGTCTGCGTGCGTGGGATTGGTCGTTGTTTGACAAGAGAAAACTTGAAGAAGTGGTGACACAGTTCAGAGAGTGGTGCGAGAAGTTAAAAGAGATCATGCAGTTCTCCATGCTCTTTGCTATCCGTTTCAAAGATCTTGCAGCACTTAAGGACTTCCAAAACAGCGAGACGGCAAAGAAAACCGGTCTCGAGCATGTGGCTCAGCGGCAGTTTTTGAACAGGAGCAAGGTAATCGAAGAAGCATCGCCATTGAAAGGCAAACTTATCGAAACTCCAAACAGCACCAAGAGTTCGTCCACGAAGCTTATGCGCTTGGTTACCGGGAGTGAACAGCCATATGGGACGCCTGTTGCGGTCGAATACAAAGCGTATAGCGTACCACCAGCCACGGACGATACAACGCGACAGAATTTGCTCAAGGTGAAGTCAAACATCAAAACGTTAGCGACAGTACTTCTCAATTCCGCCTTTGTGGAAGGAGAAGACCAGACCCCAATTACCTCTTCTTCCAATGCACCAGTTTTGAACGCATTCCAATGTATCGGATATATCGATGAGCCTGAAAACAGCCGTATGGCGTTTGTATTCAGGCTCCCACCACAAGCGGCAAATCTCGGAAGTCTGCAGACACTGCACGCATTTATAGAAGAGGTAGACCCACGCAAGAAAAAACCAGTGAACATTCTCTCCCTCGAGCAAAGATTTGCCATCGCCCATAACCTCTGTATGACGGTTCTGAATCTACACGGCTCTGGATGGGTGCACAAAAGTATTCGAAGCACGAATGTAATATTACTTCCTGGGCCAGCTCCTAGTTTGAAGCTCACACCTTACATAACTGGTTTCGAATTCTCACGCCCCGCTATGGCCGCCACTGAGGTTGGCTTCGACTTTGATCTTGACCGCAACCTCTACCGTCACCCCGCAAGGCAAGGATATCCAACGGCTACTTTTACTAAGCTACATGACCTATATGCGCTCGGTGTGGTACTCTTGGAAGTCGGTACATGGAAGACGGTTACGGGGCGGCTGAGGCCGGGATTTGAGCAAGCAAAGAAGTTTGGAAAGGTTCCGTCGCCAGAGTACGTTAACCAAACACTTATCAAGATTGCAAATGACGAGCTACCGCCTATCATGGGGGGAAGGTACGCGAAAGCGGTGGTAAAATGTTTGGAGGGTGATTTTGGGGTCATTGGAGCTGATGCGCAGGTGAGAGCACTAGGGCTAGCGTTTAGGGAGCAAGTGGTAGATATAATGGTAGATGGGTTGAAACTGTGATATAGTTGTTTACAGTTGCTGGCTTAAGCACCACACGTACGTAGAGAACAATTGAAAATATCGGTTTATGGTGTAAAATACATAAGCTCCTAAGTACATGTATATATGTACATGTAAGTACTAAGTGGGCGGGCATACGTACACGTCTTAGCTTCAGGCATTACAGTCGTTGACGGTCGCTTGACGAATACTGCCACTTGACGAACAGGGGACTTTGGGCCAATAGAAATTAAAAGGACTGGAGATCTCTCAGCTTGGCTTTTTATTTCCATGCTTGGAATCCTTGTTCGTCAAGTGGCAGTATTCGTCAAGCGACCGTCAACGACGTTACTTAGTGACCAGTACTAAGAATGTTGTTATGATATGGCCGCTATTGAATTAGTACTTACACGTGGATATTGTTTATATGTACAGTCAACATCAACTTTGGGGCAACGACGAACCTGGGACAACGACGAAAACACCTATTTCAGCCAAACAAGTGGTTGCATACTATCCCGAGCGCCACTGTCTTGACTGACAAAGACCCCTGTTCGTCGTTCAACCGTTGCCCCCAAGATGACTGTAGGTACAGCGCGATATCGAAGTCATGGACCGCCAGCCAAACGGACACATGTTTAATAATAAATAGAGCAGGTATTTAATCACAATCACGAACACTTTTGATGAGCGGCTGTACATATGTACATGTATGTAAGGATACCAATGACCGAAAGCGTCGTTTTAACTTTGTTAGCGCAACATCCCACTTTCTATATGAATATATACTTGTATTTTGGCCCCCGACCGTATATACGTATCCTTATAGAGAGGGTGTTCTGTATATAAAGTACTAGTTAGAAGCGGCCTCCGGCTGCATATGAGATTAATCAGTTCGAGGAATCGCCGATAACTAAAGGAATATGTATAAAGATCCGGCCTTGTTCAATGGCTCGGAATGGCTCAGGTGGGTGTCGGGTTTAGTGTATACTTGTACTAATGGTGTGAAATAGATATCGGTAAAATTCACGCACGCAGTCGGGGTCACCTGCCGCTGCGCGGCAGGCTGGGCCCCTCCTTGCTCGCGTGAGGTTGTAATTCCGGAAGAGTGGATCAGTCTACATTGATCTTGGACAGAGGATTATTATATACCATGACGTTAATGCCATTTAAATGAAGATTTGAAAATATGCATGCATATCGTCTCCCTTAAAGCACCCCGCTTCTTGTTTATTGACAGCTGTAACCCGCCAGACCACAGAAATCGCAGGCAGCTAACCATCCAATTGAATCCTTTCGTGATGACAGAGGTACCTGGGACTACTGCGTTGGCCTCATTAAATATACCAGTATCTTAGTTATTATGCATATGTTCTCTACTACGGTGGTAAATGTATCGTGATAATACATCAGTAAATACATCTATATAATGTATCGGCGAATGCATTGGCGAATGCATCTCCAGTTCTACTTGACGATTTTACTGCTGACAATACTTAATAGTGAGAGATAAAAATTTTAAAAAATATGTTGTCGGATCAAACCTGGTGTATTACGCTTTTCTATCCTACACTTTACCGTATAAGCTATCAGTTGATTTATGTAGTTCGATAGTAAATTGAGACAGAAGAAATTAAAGTCCAAAACCTCATGCAGAGAAAGTCGTCTGCAAAGTCATTCTAGGTCAATAATGTATCAACCATACCACTTTCCACAACTCACGACAGTTTATGAATCAATTGATGCATTTACTTTCCATGCTTGTGTGGCCAATGCATCAATTGATGCATAAACTGTCGTGGTAGACGTTTATACGGATTACATTGGATGCATTCACTCATAGGTATTCACAAAGACGCTACAATAAAATCCCTTTAACCAGCAGTACTAATTTAGCCAAACACTCCGTCCTAGGCCTCCTTGGTGGGAGACGGTGCATTGACAAAATTAAAATTAAAACACAATTTGTCAACCTAGATGTAATCATATTGCTATAGGCTACGGCCTGCATGCAATTAACGAATTAAACAACCCCCTCCCCCGCCCCCTTGATCCCCCACGCCGGCCCACCTATTGGCAAAGATACTTTTGTTTTGTTTGGGGTGATATTGTAAAATAACAATGAGATTATTAAATTATTAAGCACTCGATTCCTCTAAAAGAGTCGTTATTCCGATATATGCAATTCACGAGATATCACTCGATTACAGGCTACAAATCATAAATGGTGTCAATGATGCTTTTATCGACTTTTTTTACTTCTAGGAGAAGTAGTGTGTAATATCTAGTTGGAAACTATTAGCATAAATCCCTTTTTAACTGTCAAGGTTTAACCATGCCATGTAACCTTAGCCCCGGTTGGAGGATTAGACTGATTAGATGGCAAAATCTAATGTGTATTAGGGTGTTAATTGTCGAGGTTAAGGCACCCTGTGTTGTCACCCGGTAGCCAGTGCCCGGTGAAAATCTGTCTTTGGGGGTCTAGATAGGGATTAAAGTGAGTATTAGGCTGAAGAATGAAGGAAATGATATCTATGTCTTTGTAATACGTATACGTACGCATGTATTTAGCACCAGGACAGATGTTTTGCTAGTCATGTTGCATGCTGGGCTTCCTGAAACAACCCAAAAGAATTTCTAACTGTTCAAGGACAGTACTAGTTGGAAGTTATCTCAAAATAGAGCTTGGAGAATTCTAGGATCTTGTGTCCCTTCTGTTAAAGTGATGATTTGGGTGTTTCTGATTTTGTATATAATGAACTACAAATCCAAACGTCACGCCAGGCACGATTATGAGAATGAACCAATCGATAGAACTCATTGAATTGGCATCATTGTCATCAGCGCAATGATTTAATATTTGGTGATTTCCTTCTCATTAACTAATAGGAACAAATACCACTAGTCGCGCAACTTGGGTACATGTATATAAACATGTCGAACTTGGAGGCACCGGCGAGAACATACACAGAAAATTAAACTAAAGTGTAAGAATAAGTCATCTATACATCCTATTACAGTGACAACAGACCTTTTCCTAGATATCAAATCTCAAAGGTTTCCGAACTAATGAAGTAATCAGTTAATTAATGAAGTACTCAATCAATCAATCAATCAATTAATCAAAAAGTTCCGGAATGCCGCCATAGACTTCGATCTACATGCGACTATGAATTAAACCAAAAAAACAAAAACAGGTTCCGGGATGAATCTCGAGTGATATCCTGCGATGCCCATCATGTCTTTTTTTTTGATTTAACTCATTTATTGCATGCAGACCGTAGTCTATGGCAATGATGCCCATCATGTCCGCTCATCTGCTCCGGTGGCAAATGTCTATTATATATAGCCATTCCATATCGTTCGCACATGTACAGTTATAAATAGTAACACAATTAATGAAGCGCTACATGTATGTACACTAAGTACATATAGGTAGGTTGGGTTATTATTGATGAGTGGGCATTATAATCATCAAACCACAAGTAAAGCTCCCAAAAGGAGTTTTATCAACTGTGACCGAATACTCCGAACCTGTTTGAATGCGATAAAGATGTAAAGCAAGATCTGAATAAATTAATTCTTAACACAAGTACTAATTATGAAGTAACGTTATCAATATATTCCTGTTTCAATATAAACTTTGTTAGGTTCTAAATAAGGAAAGTTGTACGTAGCGGTACAGAATCAATAGATGGCTTCCCTAGTCACCCAAACACCCCCCTCACCCATACAGTTGAGTATGGTTGGTACACATACTGGTTGCAACGAAGATCCTTTCTTTTTGACGTTGACTGTTCGGGTGAGGGGGGTGTTCGGGTGGCTAGGGAAGTCGTCTATATAGCTCTTATAACCTACCCAACCTTTACGTGAGTACTAATTAGACCAGGACGACGACCAAATGAGCTAAACGAAAGAAAAATAAAAAGACGACGGCGGCGACGACCAAGTAAGGAGATGTAGCGTAAACCCATAGACCGGGCCCAGATGATTTGTGTAAGTCCACCGAACCAAATAGCTTGTAGCTTTCACATAGGGACCTTCTGCTCCCTTGTGTCACATGAACATATGTACGTTTCATGAAACTAAGGCATGTAATGCAATTAATGAATTAAACAAAGAAAGAAAAAAAATTAAGGCACGTGGCATGGCGGTGTGTTACAGCCCAACATTAGTAGTGGAAGCCTACATGATGTAGTATTAGGTAAATCTCAGGCTCGGAAAACAAATTATATTGGCTGTGATCATCTGACATTTTGATGATAAATCGAGTGATAAAACATGATTATTAACCCACTTATCAATATAAAGCATGTGTTTCTGATCTGCTATACCTCGTAGAACGATCGCTCAAATGCCTCGGATATGAAACCAAGGTAAGTTTCAAAATAAGTATACATATATATATCCGTAATTCAAAATCCAATAAATATTGGTGGCAAAATAATGCAGGAGATGTGACAACATGGGTTCAAAAATCATGGGACAACACCCAAAACACACCAAAACATCGACTTTTTGCAGCTCTGTCCTTCCACCACCACCAACAGATAAACCTTGAAATTAATAGTATAGGCTCTGGAGTGTCTATAATTCATATCTTTGGAACTTGAGTCAATAATTTCGAGTGGTGTGTGCTGGGGGTTTAGCAAAACCTCCACTTCGTCAACACCTACACGAGATTATTTACTATTAATACACCAATGATTTGTTTTTGAATATAAGTGCTGATATAGAATCTCCTAGAGACTTTCCGGCTATTGATACATTATCATGTATCAAGAAGTTTGGTTGGGATATATGGAAACTTTTTGTGGTTTAGGTTGTTGTCCCGTCACTTTTGAACAAGAAGTATCCCATGGACGAATGAAATTCTCAAATTCGCAGCCTGGGCCGTGCACGCACTTAGCCAGGTAACCTTCTTGCTTTTTGTGTGCGGTAACAGTAATACAACCAACCGAAGATCAGTACGAGTTACTAGATAGGGCTAGTCTCAGCTGAAAGAGGGAAGCTGCGAATTTGAGAGTGTCATCGGTCCAAGGGATAGCGTACATTCAGTGCCGTGAATGTTCGGGTTCACCACTATATATATATACCTATACATTGAATTAATCGGGCATATACCACTAGTTCTCGAGCCTATTTCGTTTTATTTATATATTTTCCTAGTGAAAATTAAAGGTACTGTCGGTCGTGAGCATTTCCGTAAGAGTTTACTCAGCTGTGGTTTTCTTCTTCTTTTTCTGATCAAAAAATATTTCATAAAACAAGTTAGCATTAGTTTACCAAAGCGTCGACTGTGGGGAGAGAGTGTGGATTTGATACTTTCAGCTCGATGGGCGCTGTGCTGGTCCAGCACCTCAACAATACTAGTGGATGAATTCAAACTAAATTAAAACTGTTGATGGACATATTCGATCGTGGGATAGTTTTGCACGTCGTCTGTATCTGAAAATCGGGTAAATCCTTGACTTTTTTGCAGATGCTTTGATCCCTGCTGGATGTTGGTAGAACTTGCAGTAAAAGAGGCGGACCACTACGGCACGCTAGTCTATAGGTAATGTCTGGGTCAGCTTTGGACATAATATAGATAGAGAATTTAATGTAAGACCCTACCACATGCTGAGTGTGATTCATGTCGAATGCTAGCATGGAGAGCAGAAGGACGTCATGTTAAAAACCAGTGGCAGGAAATCTGGTCCGCGAGTAAAAAGAGGTCTGAAGCCGGAATTTATATTCCGATCCTGCATATGAGACAAGTAACGAGAATATATACCTGGGAATATCTACTTACCGCCATTAGCGCTCAACTAATCCTTTGGCGTCCGATTTATGTTTGAGGGTGAAAGCTCATCCTGTAAGTTCATACAATGTCATGTACATATTGGACACACAAGGCGCATGTAGCAGCCGGGAAGCCTTAATGATCCGCTGGATGCTCGCTATATAACGACTTTTCCAAATGAAGTTATAATAAGCTACATGTATGTTACATATATATACTCGATACAGCAAAACCTACCTATACAGATCATTGACTGCCACAGAATTATGTAGAACTTGCTCACCAGCATATGAACCAGAAAATGCGGAGAGCCAAAATAAGGGTTAACGTTTTAGACCAGGTACCGTGTCAGACCTAGAAGAGTGTCAATCCCACACAAATTAGTATGTATCTCCACCGCTTCTTGAGGTATTATATTTACTACCTGCTTTCTAAAAAATGAATCGAACTTAAAATCACGCGCATTTGAATAGTTTCCAGATGAACAATCCTCTATCATGGTGTTGTAGAGCCTTCTTTTTTCCGTCTAGTTTTAGTGTCGTTGCCATGCGACACACTTCTAGGTCTGACACAGTACTGGGTCGAAAACGTTATGTGCATTGTGAAACAGCGCCACTCGATAGAAATAGCCCTTAGCTTTAGTCTAACACTCACATTTTCTAATCTAGAGTATATGCAGGTAAAAAAAGTATACATTTATCCTCCTAGTAGGATCATCTAACCTATCTCCTGGACGCACTAGACACTGGAGAAATCTCTCTCATGCATGAGTCTGGCTGGGCATTGGCTTGGGTAGTCACGTGATATCAATCCTACAAGCAGCTCATATACAGGAGTCCTTTAAAATAAACACCAGTGTATGCAAATGATTTCAATTTAGTTCAATGGCTTCCGGGCTCTTTTTGGTGACATTTTATTCATTGTTTAGGTGTCTGAACCCTTATGGAAAACCGCCACGGTTGTTATGAAGTTGAAAGTCACATGATTGAGATGGATATGATTGGGCCTCATGTATGAGAGAGATTTCTCCAGTGTCTAGTGCGTCTAGGAGATAGAAACTATCGGCTGGATGTCATACAAGGTGCGTCCTCTTGGTTCGATATACGCTGCATGATCACCGCAGATGAGGAATTGGAATTTGGAGGTTTTAAGCTATTCTGAACTTAGGAAGAAAATATATAACCTGCTTGTAAAACTGTAAAGAGCAGGATAAATTCCGATGTCCATATATATTCAAAGCGTACATGCACCTGACTGAAGCTAGAGCTTCTGTCAGAACTTCAATACGCCTGAGCTTTCCGTTCGAGCCTGAGACCTGGGGATAAGCGTGAGAAGAGGAATGGACGATACTTCCCACCAGCCTCGAGGTACTCGGGGCAGGTAAAAGTACCAGACAATGCAGGTTTTGTCTCTGGGCTTTTTTGCGGTAGTTCTCTGACCAACTTTGATGTGAATCACGAACACTTTTGATGAGTGGCTGTACATACATACAAAACCATTAATATGATATATGAAGGCCGTCTAATTTGCATATTAGCATACTCGGGGCAGGTAAAAAGTACCGGACAATGCAGGTTTTTGGTTCACCGATGGGTGCGCGCATGCGCGTGATGTGGCTTACCAGATTTTACGGCCAAATTGAATAACTAAAATGTATCTATATAATTGTATCCAGTGAGTGACAGAGAATAAAAATATCATGAATGTCTAATATTGACTTTGACCACCATTATTGACTGTTGCTGTGTTGAGGTTTTGAACATTTTAATGGGCATTTTGATTCCTGGATTGAGCCGGACATGTCACATTAAATCCGAATCACGAACACTTTGATGAGTGGCTGTAACCATATGTAAAAGTGTAAGTATGAGTAAAGACAATTATTTTCGTCTATATTACATGTATAGTCGTTCCTAGGTCAACGACGAGCCCGCTTCGGTGGCGAATTGGCAAATCGAAGCTGGAATGACTATCAGCCCGAAAATTCATCATTCATCATCGAGTCGGGTTCACTGTTGATCAAGGAAGGACTGTATGTACATTTACATGTAGTTAATACTTACATGTACTCATTTAATTGCGAGAGGAAATACTAGTGAGGGTCCATACATGTAGGTCAATTACGGGTGCAGGGGTAACCCCCCGAACGATATTGCGGGTTTTCCAAATATTGTATGAGAATGTAACTTTAACATCGCCGCGACACAACCACAGCTGGAAAAGCCAAGAGATGTTATATCTGTGATTCTCTATGCTTGTACAGTTTTAATATGGGCTCGATCGTAGGTATTTGAAATGTTAATTATTGTGGCCTACTTGGTTTGGGTGGTTGCAACAGAGCGTCTGGCTAATTTTGGAAACTCGCAATACATACATGTATGTATGTATACTCGCAATTTCATAGAACACCCAAAACCGCCAAGACTACATTTTTGTATGGCATGCAATAGCGGTTGTGTTTAGAAACGCTATGAAGTTGCGAGTAGAGTACTATCTAGTTTGTATACAGCGGTGAGTTTTAAGTCATTAGAGCGTATTTGACAACTGTCGATTTCGACAATTGACAGTTCGGCTTTGACAGTTGCAGGTCGCAAAATTGACATTATACTTGAATTATTTAGTAGATCTCGACCATTATTAGTGGTGACGAGATCGAGATCGAGACATATAAGGCCCTTTGCGTATTGATAGAGTTCCGGTACCCTGTGCCGGTACTCTCATCAATCAAAATCGACGGTTCGGCAAACCGCTATTGCAGCCGGCTAACTGTCAATTACCGGAATCGACAGTTGTCAAATACGTTCTATTGGACGGAACGCCACCAAAATACGCGTTTGCAGGCAGAGTTGTGGCTAGGTCATCCGATGATCAGTCTGACCGATAAATAATATTTAAGCCGCATCACATGACACGTCATACGCCATCGCGGAAATCGCGAAAACACAAACTCCAAACACATCCGTGAATCAACGCGTCCCACCCTCAGCCATAATGGATCCTTCTTCCTTCTCTCAAACCCCGAGTAGGAATCTTCCTGCTCGCGGCCCCGGGAACCAAACACTCTGCTCGCCAGCAAGTCGAGGAAGACAGAAAGTTCCCCCGAATCCAACCTTCGCAAATCAAAGAGTGGTGAGTGATCCACCTTACACCCTTAGGGCATCCACTAACCTGCTGCCGAGTGATGTGTAGAGTGATGGACGGCGAACTCTAGCAGAGCAGGACTACACCCTCCCTCCGCCTCCTGAACTTTCGCAACCCCCGCAAACAATCCAGCAGCGGTCATACCTGCCTGTGGGAGTGGGCACAAAAGCAGGTACTTTCTCGTCCCAGGCTTCACTCGGCGGGTCTTTCATTGCTGACTATGAATAGATTTATCGAACGAGGGAATTCGGGCCGATCTAAATTCGGTGCGTTATGAGCTTTCCACGCTACAGGAGGAGCGAGAGTTGGAAAAGATTCGACATGAAAAAGAGATACGAGAGTTGCAGTTAAAACTTGAGGAGCAGAGTAAGAAATCAGATGTCGGTTTTTCTTCCCGGTAAGTGGCGATATGTGATCTTATGGGAACTGATACGTGGGGCAGGCTAGTGAAGCAGACAAACGGTATTTGTTCGAGAAGCAAAAGGATCTTTCAGAGAAACTACAGAAGGTCAAGGATCAGGCTGCAAGTCACAAGGTATAGCTCTTGTCTTAGCAAATGTTTATGTCAATATGATTGCTTTACTAATAATATATCTTATTCTATAGCAAGATCTGGAGCGACAGATCCGAATGCTCAAAGCCGAAAACATTTTGTTGAAGGAAACGATTTGCGAAACGGACGAAAATACACAAAGTCAGGACCGTAAATACCGGCAGCAAATGGCCGACCTGAAGTCTCGGAATGAAGCCTTGGTGAAAATGAATAAAGAGATGGGCGAGGAATTGGAAGCGAAAGGCCTCGACCTACAACAGACTCAGACGACTCTAAGCACGAAGGAAGCAGAGTTGGGTAATCTAGAAACAGAATTACTGAAGGCTAGAGCACAGACAGGGGACCTGGACACATTGAAGATTTTAAAAAAAGATCTTTCAGGTGAGTTCAGTAATAACCTTATTTATATACAGACCCATTGACAATAAAAAGAACAAGTGGCACATATCAAAACACTCGAAGCCACCAGCCGAAAACAAACACAAGAGTTAAAGCAGTTGCGGGACCACAACAAGTCAATCGAAATCTTAGAGGAAGAGAAACAGGCACTTGAGTCAAAGGTTCGGATGATGGATACTCTCCGCCACGAGATATCGGAGGCCCAGCTTCGTGTCTCCATCTTGCAAGACGAGCGGAATTCTTGGAGCAGCTACTTTGAGTCTGAAGGCCTTGAATTCGATTCACCAGAGGCCCTTGCCCGAGCATTGGTTCACGAGCGGGTCGAAAAGGCCGCTTTAATCGAGAGAGCAGGACGTACCAACCCAGAAATAACGGAAAAAGAGGAGGCTATTCAACGTCTCGAGTTAGAGCTAAGCACTATAAGAAGAGAGTTCGAGAAAACAAAAGAAGACTTGGCGAAGGATTCAAGGGCAAGACAAAGGCTGGAAAGGCAACGCGCACTGGCTATGAAGGAAGCACAGTTTCTAAGGGATCAGTTGAAAAGTTTCTCGACGGAGGAGAAAATGTATATGGAAGGAAATTTTGACGAACAAAAGACTAAGCGCATTGAAGAGCTGGAAGTGCTGCTAGAGACATATAAGAAGGAAAATGAAAGTTTGCTTGTGGATGTTGTAAAGAGAGAGGGGGTAGCAGAAAATGAATTCAACCCTAGAAAGAGATCGAGGGAGGATGACGTGGACGAGAACAAGAGGATCGGAGAATTAATGAGAAAGAATAGACAGTTACAAGATGGTCCCGTACCTTCCAAACCACACCCAATATCTTCGGTTTCCTCTTGCTGACTGTTTTTATTAGATATTGCACAACTCCAACAATCTTTAGAGATGTCAAAGAAAGAAATTGAATCGCTTAACATCCGCCTAGCCTCTGCATCATCTACCTCCACTCGGATTCTCCAACTGAAGGATAACCCCACCTCCCGCGAAGAAGCAATCAAAACAGAGACGCTAGTAGCTCTTCGCGAAGAAAATGCTGCGCTGCTGGCCCAGCTTGAGGACCGCCTTGAAACCCTACCCAGCAACAATAACAAAGTGGTACCATTACGCACTCTTGAAAATGCACGAAAAGAGATACAGATGATGGAAAAGACCGTTGCGGATAAGGAGAAAAGGATGCTAAGACTGAAAGAAATTTGGGCAGCAAAATCGATGGAGTTTCGCGAAGCAGTCTTTTCACTACTTGGATGGAAGTTGGATTTCTTGCCCAATGGTAGGGTTAAGGTTACACATATGTTTGCAGGTAACTCCGATGAACAAAGCATCGAGTTTGATGGAGAGAAAGGTAAGCTAAACGTGTTTTCGCGGGGGTGCTGTCATCCAAACGCTGTAGAACCGGTATATTCTGTGATCTACCGAGCCGGAGGATGGACTGCTGCAGGAGCGTTAACATGTTTGAAATTACTAACTTCTTTATCACAATAGGTACGATGAAGGTCTCTGGTGGGCCTAATAGTATGTTTCGTAGGGAGATCAAAAACCAGTGCACGTTTTGGATGGCAAGAAATAGCATCCCGTGCCTACTCTCGAGTATTCTTATCGAGCAATACGAAAAGACTACCCGCGCACAGATGTGAGATCACATTGTCGGTAATTTCTTGCGATATAATACGATAAGTCTAAAGCGACAATTCCGACTCTCCCTATATTTAGCTGTTGAAGATGTAGAGAAATTTAGTGTTGAAAAACAACCGGTATATGCGGTGGTATGGCAGGCAGGTACTAATTCCATGTGGTTTATAATTTTCCTTTAGGCGCGGGTTTTTTTTGCTTTTTTTCTTTACTTTCCGTTGATTATCCTTATGTGTAAACTACGGCTACTCTCATAATGCGCGTTTAGAATGTCTATTGAAATACTATGGGAGTTGAAGGATTGGATTTCCCACGACAAAGATTTGCTGTTGACATGTGCCGTGCCTAGTTTGAGCAATAGGGCTGGGTAGAAGCATACAACAATGTCCGTTCGCTTACCGCCATCAGCTTCGGCCTGCTCTATCGATCGAGAAACATTTCGGTATGAACACCTGCATTTCATATCGGGTGGCATGATTTTTTTCTTTTTTTTCGGGGGACCGAAACTGGCTATGCATGATTCTCAACCCGAAAATGCATGCTCGCAAAACCCGGTCTTGTCTTCAAGTAAGATACCACGCATGTGTATGTGTGCTTGCGTTTTAAAACCAAACATGGATTATGGGAGATAATCAGCATTTAATGCATTAGTATATGTACTTACAAGTCCTCGATGTCGACAGCTTCATAATCAAGCCCGCACATGTTTGTCTACTCATCACAGCGGATTAATCACTACCCTCGGAATTGCTGGCAGAACCAAATTGGTATACATAAAGCCTGATTGGACAGAACCCCGAGTTATCGATTGAGCCCTGGATAAATACGCCCTATATAACCAAATTGTTGGTATGATATAATATAATGATCTCTAGAAGCTTTACTCTATGCCCATTGTTCAATGGCGAGTTCTTTTCATGAATTCGGTCATATTCGGGTTGGCTGAGGTTTTAAGGGAATCAAATAATGCCTCCACACTCTGTAAAAGAGAGCGGAATGAAAGGATACGAGCATGTTCCGTGATTATATAGCGCGCGGCAGACAAAAGGAGTAAATATGCTGGAAGCCCAAAGGGTCGCGGGTATCGGCCGGCCAGAACGGAGATAAACGTGATATACGCGGAGCACCACGTATGTATGTATATCCACCAAGGTTCCAGCTTAGCGGTTCCAGAAAGAAAGAAAGAATGAGACTTACCGGCGTTATCTGCTAGGGATGTAAATAGTCGGTGAGCTTTGTGCTGCCGTTGCATGTAGACTAATAAGTGTAATTTAGTTTTGGTAGCACGGTAATACGTTTTGCTACTGTAAGCATCTGCCGTTCTAGATCGTGGGTTAGGTGCAACCTAAGTCATAAAACCTATGTATGTACATGTACACCAAAGATCTTTGTCTGTATCATGAAACCATAATTGATTGTATACATGAATAGAGTAGACTTAGCAAGATTAAATCCCACGAAGCTGTAGATTACAATTGCCGGACTCGATTTGTGACGTGGTCGATAAAACCCCAAGAGGAGGTTGAGGACCTGACAATATGGTTGTTGCGGTCGCCTGCTTTTTCTTTTTTTTTTTTCTTTCTTCCGTTTTTGTTGGTTTTAAGTTCTTATGTGGCTATTTATATTACAGCTTCACGTCCCAGTGCCTGTCTCAAATTGATAGTGTTATTAGGCTCCTGCTAGTTCCGTTATTCAGTGGCCCTCCTGCAACATGTCACTGTGCCGAGCGCTGAGAATTTTCGACAACACCTGCTGGCATTATATTTTGTGATTGGAGTAAATGCACCTATCCTGACATTGAATTTGGGAGCTTTCTGAAAGACTCGTAGTAACATCATGTATATATAATAAATTATTCAAAGTTTAATTGATCGCACTTTGTGTATTAACTACGTATACTTCCAGTAGAGTTGCCTGACTCTATCAATAGAGAGCCCCACGGTTCGTACCGACGGATCGTGTTTTATCTACAGATTAACGTCAGTTGATAACCGCACTGCTCGTGGTAGTATATACAAAGATGAGAGGGTAATTTATAGGGACGTGTGTGCGTTTTATCTGTTTGAGTTCTGCTTGATCCCGCTGAACCCCTCTTCCGCTCTCTATAGTCACCCGTTTTACCACAGGGGCAGCTACTCATAATCATAGAAAAGTAACGGCTATATATACAGGGAAATCGTTTTTCTGCAGATCCCGAAATGACCTGAAGCTAAAGAAAATTGATGTGTTAGAATTACAAGCTAAATAGTCTGTTGTATGATAGTTTTTTTGGTGGGAATATCTGGCAAATAGCTATAGCGAAAATCACGTACTTATCAAGAGGCGGAACCTATGAGTTAAACAAAAAGAAAAAAGAAAAAAAAAGAGGTGGAATTTAGGGTAATGAAGTAAACAAAAAAAAAAAAAAAAGGTGGAATTTAGGGTAGAGCTAGTATGACGAGTGACGAACCATGATCTAGATTTCCAGCAAGTAGCAAATACTAACTACTTATCACACCACAACACGCCGGGGTACAGAAAAGCAATCATAGTAGTTGTACAGGCTCCACGGCTTCCCTGGTTTAATGCGGTCACAGCTTCCTGTAGACCTGCCTGCAATGGAAGACAGACCAACTACACACCCCGTAACAAATTATACATCTGTTTGCTATCTACGGGAAGCCGCGCTGTTAATCGGTAATTATAAATTAAAACCTACTTGGGAGTTACTACGAAGCAATCAATAAACAGAAACTCCAAGCCTGAAATTGGGCACTGCTCACAAAATATAAAAGCCTAGAGTTGTGGAATTACTGGCTTTAATTGGTGCCGCGATAGTAGTATATACAAACCTAGTTGTATAGAATTAAGCAAGACAGAGAACACAATGAACTTCCCATATGCCTGATTATCTAGATTATTCCCCCATAAAATGGAAATCAAGGGGTGGATGTAGCTTCCCTCTACAGAAGTGACTTAGATACGCCCCTGCATATACCACGAGATTCCCCGAGATCCCGTTGTGCATAATGTTTACCCAGAGGTAAGGTGGACAATGTCATATATGACGGAAGGAGCTAGAGTGAAACAGACATTCAGTTGGAAGAGCTCCTTCTTTCCTGTCGCTCGGCGGATACATCAGGAATTGTATATTCACCATGACCAATAGAAATAAGTGAGTGTGGTTGGTAGACACCTTGCCTTGGTTTCTGCCTCAAGCCTTTAAATTTCAATCGTAGCTAAAAGGTCCAATAATGATGAAGCCGCATTATCTGTACTCCCCCGTGCTCTGACCATCTCCGAGAATTCTTTAGAAACGGAGACTTTTCAGACTTTTCATTGCCGTGCACAAGAAAAACATTTCTATGACGCGAATAAGTACGTCAGCAATTGTGAGACTTGTCATTCATTAGTATTTACCACTCATAATTCAGCTCAGTTAAAATCCCAGATTCCGCGGAGGAAATTGGACACTAGCCCATAATGTTATACGATACCCAGATAACGTAAAGTCCAGTCCCGAATACCTGGCTGTTAGAGGCCCCTTTGCGCAAAGTCCCCCAGCCCTGGTTCTGGGCCGATTGAAATCGATCGGCACCAATCAGTTGGATGGGATCTATAGAGCTGAATTAGTTTGATGATTTTCAACCCTATTTCGAGAAGTCTCGGAGCAATAATCCGGAGCTGGTGTAATCCTGGATCTCATGTCTGAGATCAGCCTCGTAGATTAAATCTTATACCAGGCGACAGGAAGGCTAGCAATATAATATCACATCATGTCTTTGACCTCCTCTCGCTTTGAACCTATGGCTTCCATTCATTTGGAGTTGGCCTCGGAGTATTTACCGCGTGCACACCTTTCTTTTCACTTTGCTTTTTCTTGTTAGTAAACCATGACATAGGTAGCAGACGCTTGGGCGGAGGAGGGGTAGAGGGGGTGGGACCACGGTAGGCTTGCTCTTCAGCTACATCTGGACATTGACAAGGGACTGTGCACTTTCGATTTTGCTATGATCTCAATTGTCAACTCCCCCAACGCTCTGATCACGCACCCAGCTGTGGCACAGATAACGTTTTTAATGCTAGGAGGATGTAAGTTCTAATTCCAAAGATCAGGCCCATTCGTCTGGCTGAGACCCGATAGACTCAATGCCTTGGTCGATATGTCGATCGATTCAACCCCCATGAAAGTCGAGGTCTGAGGTGGAGGGGATGAATGCCCCCCACTATGGAGACTTAACTAGCAGATGGTGGTTTATAGGTCTAGGCGAGAAAGAGCTCTAACGATTAATGTTGCGACATCAATTGCATGGCGTAGCTAGAGTAAATGTAGTGATGTCTAGCTAGAGCAAAGGTGCAACTAGCGGTAGCTATGCGGCGGTTCACTCGCTTATTTCTGTATCTAGCTAGGATGAACACATCCCCATAGCACACAGGCACTTACCAACAGATTGGTTTACATCCTCCGCGCAGCAATCGAGAACCGTAACTCGTAAATCTATTTACGCACTAGAGCGTTTTGGCAACACCCAAATTTCCAAATTCTGAGCTCAAATTCTGAGCTCTTGGCGGGCTATCCACACCAAAAATCGGTCGCCAAGAACTAAATAATTAGACACAGAAGCTGGCTGCCAAAACGCTCTACTGTGCCTATTGTCTATAACGTGCAGTTGGCGCATATGTGCACGTTTGAAGAAGAAACATCAAGTAAGATAAGACTAGAAAGAGGGAAAACTGCTGCTTGCTACTGCCAAATCTGGCCGGCACCAAGGCTATTCTTGCACGATTTTCTCATTAGTCGTTGGTCGTAGCCCGGCCTCGGTCCCTTCTTCTCCGAATCTTTCACGAGAGCATCTTCTTGATCGTCATACTGTGCAATGTGGCATCGAGGATTTTTATCCCTCAGATAAAAATTCAAATTCAACTTAAATCGAAAAGATAGTATATGTACTCTGGAACTCTACATACTCATGCTCACCCACATGCATCCGTGCGTATGTACCTCAACCTCCGACGTTGAGCCGCATCAATGGCCATCTGTGTGACACTTATCACACGATCTACAAGGAGCATTTCCTGTGGGAGAGGCCCTGCCTTTCTTTCATTATCTTTTTCTTTTCTTTGCTACGTTGCCCTGCATTAAAATGAAAGGCTTGCATCACGGTTTATCACTCTCACAGCTTATGTGCCAATGATGGCAAGGTGGTTACTACCTAACCTCAACATAGAAGCCAATATGCATATGTACATGAATGTACTGTTTATTTTAGTGGTACGGCTAGTAGCAGGATGAAATGCATTAAGGTTCATGCTTGCTCGATTGTTGGGTTTCGCTTTAATTGATCTGGCAAGAAGCAATATTCGACCCTGTATGTTCCCGAGGAAAGCATCAGATCTGGTTATCCTCTTTTCTTTGGTTCAGTGCAGTATCCGAAGCGTATATTCAATAGTGTATCTTTTCTGATCTGGAGCAGATCCTCCACGGAGCGGGAGTCGGGGTAATATTTGCTCCCTCCAGGTGCCAGTTGGTTGCATCGAAGCACTCATTCCTACATGTATTTTGATATGAGGGGGTAGAAGAAAGCAGCTGGAAATAGGATGAACACGCAATACTGCGAGAGGTGAACTCTGATTTGTTCTGCTTGTCTTACCTCTCATGAGGTCACTTTGGTGGCTCGCACCCACCACTTATAATTGGCCCGGCGACGTTGATACGGCATCTCCCAAAGGGCGAGCCGGCAAAATAGGCTTATGGCGCTTTCCAGTTACCTGGCTACTATAAACACTCATGAACCTCTCAAAGAGTAGAGCTTGAGATACTACATGTATGCTGCTTCTCCACCCAGCGGCTTTTGGGGAATGTCTTGGCGACAAGCACCACCAGAGACAAAGCCGCTGTTTCAGTAACCAATGTATGAAGTATGTATCTACGCACATGGAAATCCTCAACACCGATGAACTTCACACCGCTGTGCTGAATTCGCCACTAACACATGCAGTTCAGAATTCAACATTCTATACGTGGCTCAGGCTGGGAGGGCTGCTCGAACTGACCTTTGCAATGATACACATGTCGGAATCGATATTCATCAGACGGTGGTCTTCACGATCAATGTCCAATAAAGTTTAAACCCTGAGAGACAAAATTAAAATCGCTACTTAATTGAACCAATAGTTTTCTCAGGGCTTTCCGAGTTTTAAAATTCTTGTAATTTTTGGGCCTAAGGCGGTTATCTATCCAACCACCAAGGCTAAGATTATCAGCTCTAACCCATTAATTACAATGAGAATCCTCTTCATTATCTTATATCCAGTGCATAAAGTCGCACTTTTGTGAATTATTTTTCCATATCGAAGAGCAAAGTCTGAATCAAAATCCAGCACGTAATCTTGCGGCGACATTTAAAGTATGCACTCCCCAATTTACTGGGGGAGGGGAGGAGGACTGTGTAAACTTTGTTAATTTATTGAACAAAATTTTGGGGTTGGACTAATAGCAATTAAGGTTCAGTTTTAAAGCTTCTTGAGCAGCCATGAGTTTATCTGGCATACAATCGGGGAAGATGGCAAATAAATTTGCATGATCCACTCATCAAGCATCCCATCAGTCCATAAGGCGTGATAGAAGCGACGCGCAGTCCGAAGCCCTAGGTAAGCGTCGGAGAGATATCACAGTGCTCCCCCACCCGATTTTTCCAAGGGGGGTAGTGAGGCAGGCGCTGCGACGCCGAATGCAACCTAGACGTGAACACACGTACATGATAGGTCTATGTGGTATATGCTTAAGAAATTGATGTCTGGTCGAACAAAAACAAACTCGCCGTATAAAATGTCACGTGTTTAACTATATCGAATAGATTTCCCAGTGGAAAAATCCCAACGAGGCCCAAATCTCCTAATGCCTAGACCCAATCTCGGTGGTAAAATCTTGATTTCGTGAGTGGTAACGAACGATAACGAAGGAGATAATTAGTGAATGGGCGGTATTGTTCTATAGTAGAGTAAAGAATGAGTAGGAAGCTAGAGGTACGTATGGTAAGGTCCATGTTAATCAAATAACTCGCAATATCATCCTTAAATCCTCTAAATTCATCTTTTATTTATATTAAGAATGGCGCTTGAGGTTTAATTTGTGACCTAGTGTCGATTAATAATAGCTAGAGTGATCAGATCTCGGGGGTGGAAAATGACGGCATATTTTGGATGCTATCACGAGGTATCTACATATGTGGGCCAGGTCACGGGGCGGAGTGTATCGGGTTTACCTTGATACAGAAAGCTTGGGTACATGGCTTCTTGTGAAATCGCCTCGTGCGGGAGAAGGAGTTAGGACAAGGGATATGACTTTGATATGATTATTGTCAAACATCAACTCGATGCATACTTGTAATTGCAAGGGTTTTCGTCAAGACCCGAACCCAGTCCTACAACTGTACCTACATACATTGCTCCATATGCATCATGTAGTTAGCATTAGAACGCCTATCTTCTTTCGAAGATCTCAGGCGAAGGAATGGAAAAAGCAAACCAAGAACAAAGTATAACGTGTCCTCAAACTTTCCAGTCATGGTGGGGCTAAGTAGACGTCTCTTAATTCGGGTCTTTCCATGTCGAGATGATGCTAAGTACATAATGTAGAGCAACACCTAGCTTTCAGCATTCAAAGAGAGCCACAGGGATACAAACTCTGATTTTGTTAACAAATTCCCTCTCTAAACTATAGTCTAGCGTTATGGTATTACAGGGAGTTTTGATAGGTCTTAATTGCGCTGTATGCAATTGCAAGGGTTCAACCCAGCCCAGCTAGAAGAAGATCATGCCGAGAACTCGGTTGCCTCAGCCGGCCGAGTCCTACTATTACGGTCCCTCCATGTAATGTTTTAAACTGCATGCCCTGGTTCAATGAGCACATGGCGTGCAGTCGATCCCCACTTGCATCATATTCCTGGGCTAATTGGTACCCAATCGATATCGCGGGCCTTTCTAGCGGCCCAGTGAGCTGTGTCGCATGAATTGTTAAAACCCTTCTCGCTAAGTTTTGTGCCATGTACATATAACGCCTGAGCGCGGCACATATCTTACGGAAACACCACAATCATCCGTGCTGCAAAGTTGCGTACGTATGTTAGGAGTATATGAGGAGGGATTCTTACTGTTGGGCTGGCGTGAAAATATCTATCACCATAGACCTGACAAGACAGAGAACTTGCCACATCGCAGAGAATGGGTTTATTTTCCACTTTGTTCAATTATAAAGCTCCATACTATATTTCTGGTCCCTGGTATACGTACACATATACATGTATATACTCGAGTACACAACACGCAGCGAGTGTAAACCAAGTCCGCACAAATGTATAACTGGTAATGAACGGCCTAGCTTTGAGAATACGAGTATAGTCTTTGCCGTTATTCATTATAACTCTGGGCGCAGGCTTGTTGGCCTTAAAAGGCAGTGAAATTTCATCAAGGCTCTCCGAAAGTATACGAACTAGTTATTTTTTTAAATTCGAGATGAATCCGTTTCAGCGCTATTTGAAATGCAAAAACGGTAATATTTCTCAATTCTTAGTAGTGACTGAATCTTAAATATCTTTGGTTTACTTAGATTAGCGCAGACGATCTTGTGTTGATTTCGCGGTACCGGGTGGCTCCTGCTAGGGAACATGTATTGTATGTACTTAGCTTGTGGAGAGCGTACATACATGTACTTGTACATACATATGTACCCAGCAGCTTAGAGTATGGCACATGGAAAGCGTAGTCGAATAGCGATCACAGCCTCTCTTGGGCTTTTCAGGTGGATATGCTTACCATTCCTTCGGCAAAAAGAAGCATGATATATATGCGTGAATGCGGAATGATGATTCCTGCAGAGCTTTAAGCTGTTTTTCGTTTAAACTAGCCTGTTTTATGAGAGTATCCTCTGTCATGTTCAATATCATAGACCTGAAGAAAATATGAGTAAAAATGTATTTTTCTGAGCTTACGAAAGAGGCCGTACATAAAGAGATACTGCCATGTTTCTTCTAAGAGTACTGTTTTATTGTCTAATAATTCAAGCTGAAGTTTCTTCTTCAAGGTCGAAGCGTTCCAAGCCCAAGAACCGCTCCAATCAAAAAGATGAGAATGCCATCAAGGCATCAATATTGCAATGTGACCCGAACCCGCGCGCCAGGGACGTTGACTATTTCTTTTTAGAAACATGCCGGGCATCCAAGTGAAATATTCCAGCACAGAGTGCTTGATGCGTTGAACTAACTCATACCGACACGCGCACTCATGTATGTTCCCAACACTTATCATGACATAGTGATCATGATCCTTGTACAGAAGCCACCTAAATAGATTGGAGTCGACCCAGCATCCAGACTTTGGTTCGGGAATATGTAGTTAAGCGTCGCCAATTGTTGATCTTTGCATTCCGGTACCGAGAAAAGGTGAATGCTGCATGACGATAAATAGTAAATCAGGTACCATGGGGATAATCTGTCTGCAGCCGGCCGCTTTGACGTTGATGAAAGAGCGCATGGACGATTATCTGTCCCTCACACATATTCTGCAGGTGGTATTAGGGCTCAAATAATGCTCCGGAGATCGATTTCATGAGAGCACCGTGCTTTCGATCGAAAAGTTGGTACATACTATTCCTGCTGCGATCCCGTAATTCTTGACTCCCGCGCTCGCTCAGACAGCATGTCATATACCAATTTACTTATTCCTTTCACAAAAGTAATCAAAGTAAACCTATTCGTCCAATAGCTTTCAAGTTGACTTAGCCATCCGAAATAATAAATTATAATGTCATATAATGTATTAGCAAAAAGAAGAAAAAAACGTATAGCACTTCCCTATTTCATCCAGAGACTAGTAAAATGCTAGAATAGTATGGAGTAGCTTGAATCAACAAGGAATATGTGAATAAGCTCCAAAGTTGTCGAAGCGTTTTGCCTTCGGCTCGAAATTCATTTAAGATGCCCTCAAATGCCCTTCTCGCCATCAACATCAAGTCTTCAATTAGCTTTGTCAGCCAGTAAAAAAATACTATATTACCAACATCCATCAATCAGATCAGTAAAGTCGATTTAACTTTTCGAAATATATCGCCGAAAACCTATATCCAGCCAGACCTTGCGGACCAGCACTTTAGAAATGTGTCAACCAATTTTAACCTCCACTATTGCTATCCCAGTTTCTTTCGACGTTAAAGATTATGCTCAAAGGGACTTTTCATTCGCTGTCAATATCAGCCAAACTTCCTTCGACACTGCAGAGGGGTTTCAGAGAGATCCATTCCGCACTTTCATCGGGGCACTCCCAGTATCTTTCATCATTAAAGAGACTACCCAGGTGGATATGGGATTGCTATACCCCATTGTGCCACCCCTTGACTTTGATCCAATCATCAAAACGGCGCCTGTAAGTTTATAAAACATCTATTTTATCGAATGTTGATTTTAATTCCATTGGTAGGTTCCTGGGGTCAAATGCCCTACATGCGAGTTAGCAGGCGTCGAAAGCTGGGTGATTAGAGGAAAGGTCTGTTCCAAGTGTGGAACGCCATGCCAATGAGTATATTACCACTTAGCCCTTGATGAACGATCTGGGATCTTCATAGGGTGATGGTGATGAATTGTGGAGGTGCTAGGAGTTTTGGACTGTGTTGAATTTCGGGATATAAATTGCAAGAATCGTTTTGGTTTGTTTGAGTTTTGCTTATTTGAGATGAGTGTTCTTAAGATGGAGGATCCAGATGTTATAGCAAAGTTGAATGATTATACAGTCATGGAAGTAACAAGCTGGGAATGATATACTTTTCTTAATTCCTGGTGCCATTCAATCAAATAAATGACCATGGTGAAACGCGGTACTCATGGACAAGTGAATAAAGAAAGTGATTGGGGCGTTACGGGTGTAAAGGAAACAAGAGAGTACTATAGAGCCTGGAAACCTTTATGGGTAATGGTTAAATGAGATAGTTGTAAACTTCTTAATCAGGAAAGTTTATCAGGTAAATCCCGCCTAGTATGCTAGCTGTATTATGTTTTCTGTGAGCACTTATCACTAAATTCGACCTTGTACAGCTAGGATGTTTCGTTATGCACGTGAGCGCTGATAAATAGCCTTATAGGTAGGGAGGCCGAACTCATACAACGATGAATATGGGTGAGATGTTCGTCTCAAGCAAATTCAAGTCTGGTTTAGTCTTGCTGGCCATTATATCCTCAAGACCATTAGAGTACGGTATACCTGGGCCCAATGTATATGTTTATATTACTGTCGCCTGGTTCTAGAAAAGAAGATTGAATTAGTCACTTTGAATACCATAAGATTCAGGATACGAGAACGAGCTTTTATATACATAAGGTCAGTTGTTGTAGGCCTAAATTGTTTAAGCAAAGTATATTGGCACCGTTGAAGGTAGGATGGAACACCTCATATCGTGGGATATTGTACCAGGTTCGAGGTCGGTTCGTTGCTCAGCTCTATGTCCTAAAAAGTGTGTTTATATTAGATTACTTAAGAATATGAATAGTGATTGATTAAGGACTGGAATATTTATACCAAGCTTTAATCTGTCAGTCGGAGGACTTGGAGGGCATAAGTCTATAAGAAGTCCCATAATTAGCCTATTAATTTCACAGCCTATATACCAGGATTACGTCAAAGCTACATATAGTATCAGGCCCAGAGGTTTTGATGTCTTCATCCCAATACAGTATCCGCACGGTTTCCATATCAGGGATTAGACCAGAACCTCCGCATATATGGGCTCAGAGAACACATCTTACCCAGTTATTGTTCTAGATGCCTCGTTATATATATGACATGGATTGTATTGGTTTATGACATTAGTTCGCCCGCTGATAAATGTGTGTATATGTATACAGGACAAAATATCTCTAGAGCTCGCTGATGTACAGCGGCGGGTAATAGGTCATCGGACGGAACGCCACTAAAAATATGCGTTTGCAGGCAAAATTGTGGCTACTCCGTCCGATGACTTATCACCCACCGCTGTACTGGAGCGGTAGTTGGCGGTCTAGTGGTTAGAAACAGTTTGAGAGAGTCTAAAAACATGTCAGAATGATTCTGTTGTCCGGACTCAATCTTGACTAGATCCAGTGAGATGTGGAGGTAGTCGGGGACTTTTGATATTTAGATAGGCACTATCCGAACTCAGCGACTTTGTTAACAACTTACTTTGCCTGAAAGAGTTATTGTTCAGGACCTAGCTCCCATACACAATACTAAACTGTCAATACAATCACCATTAGACCAGCATTTATATAAGTTGTTCATACTCCCGTATTAAGATTAGAAATAGTTCTAACCAGGCCTACTGTCGTTCCCAGGTCAATGGAAAACCCGGCGGGATGATGAATCGCGAATTTTCTGGCTGATAGTCAATAACGGTAGCCAAACTGAGCCAGGAACGGGCCGGAGCCAGAGTTAGAACTATTTGATTAGTTGACGACATATTTTTTACAGCTTTCCATCCAGTAAAAGAGTCGGTTGGAAAGCTAGGATTAAGCCAGAACAATTGTACAACTTTATTGGTCAAAGGTCTCTTGCTCTGACTCTGGCCCAGTCTGACTACCGTTAATCAAGGCAAAGGGATGGGTCCGCTTTGGTTAGCTTCTGTTGGCTTCGACGTGCCCATTCATCATCGAACGGGGCTCGCCGTTGACCCGGGAACCACTGTAGTCGATAACGGACTTAGCAGAGTGATTAGACATATTACTAGTAGACTAAGCTTGCTATTTCTGCGTGTAGGGCCATGAATTGATTCGTGAAATGACTTTAGTTGTGGTAACGGTCGGTTCTGTAATAAAAAAAATGTGGGGATCAATTCCTGAGTAGTGCCATCATTCATGACCCTCATTCATGAAATGGTATTCGATGTATTTGGATGCGCCAATCCCGAAACTTGATTTTCAATTTTCCCTGCCCATCCTACTCTAACAGGGAGACTTAATTCGCTCAATCCAGTTAGCCAATACTCCGATATTCTTAGTTTATCGGGATGAGTTTAAAGTAGGGGAGGTGTGCGGGATATGTAGTGAGCGTTTCACAACGCAAAGATACAGAAATATATCTTCGATCCTCAACCACGGCTTTTGGTTGATTTTTATTGAGAGCCCTATGATGTGTTCAATTTAGGTCCCTGGAATGCTCGCTGGTAGTTAAATAGTTGGTTTAAGTCCTTGAGTGACCTTTATGTAAAAAGGTTATGTCGATAATTGGTGAGCGAGACTCTATAGCTAGTATTTCTTTAACATAATGATTTTGTTGTGAGTTATTTTTAAACCCGAGGAGCTCGAAAGGGCGAATTGAGTACATAGATATTAGGCAGAAGCGGTATGTCTGTGAGTAAAAAAGTCAGCTAGGCCTGATGGTGTTTTTTTTATTATTATTGTTATTACTGTACTTATCATTTTATTGCTATTGTTAGTATTATTATCAACAAGGAAATTGTGTTCTTGTTACTCAACTTGAGAGATCTATCACTTCTGAGATTGAAAATGGGTAGCCATCATTAATGTTAACATTCTTTTATACAAGTGAGAATCGAATTTTGCATTTTACGTCAGCACAGAATCTAGACCATCAGTCTCTAAACAGTAGTAAGATATAAAGTACCAGCATTATCACAAAGATTTGACCTAGTCCGGCGGATGCCCCGGGACTTCTGGGTTATCACCAGGGAATGGGTAAATCTTTCAATGCTATGAGGAAGTTATCCTAATCTCATTGTTAATAATGAAAAGGTCCCCGGTGGAAGTGCTATCGTAATGTTGGCACCTGTGATTAGAATATTATTTTGATCGAGCTTTAAAGTAGATGAAAAAAAGAAAGAATATAACAATAGAGAGCCCTAAAGTATAGTGTATGATCAGTCAGTATATATAGTAGCTAGATATCTATGGCCCCATTTATAGTCAAACATTTTTTTCTTTCACCGCAATGTCGAAATCGGGTACCGTATACCTCGCGGTCAATTGATTCGCCCTTGCTCGCACGGGAGACGAACCGAAGAATTTCTTCAGCCGCCAGATTGGCTTCCTATCAATCGGGCTCAGTTTTAGTTCTTATTTGGTGGAAAAGACTCACAAAAATAGGTCTCTCACCGCTCGGGAAAACACGATCAAAAACAAGGCTCGTGATTAACTCTAAGCCCATCAAGAATCATCAAGGCCAGAAGAAGTACCGAGATGTACGATAGGATGAATTTGTCTCCGCGGGCGTGTCGGAATTTCCAGGTGCCGAAATCGGAGGCCAAGAAGCGGATTGTTGCCGGAATTGCATACATGTAATATATGTATCCTAGTCTAGTCGATTTGAGCATTCTCAATAGGCCTAGACTCGATTATATTTCGGTATTGTTGTTCTTGTGAGTGGGGATTGGCAAACCAGGAGTGAAACTGAGTATTACAAGTTCAAGTCGTACACCGATCTGATATGGAGATCTCCTTCGTCTATCTGTAATGATCGTGATGTCATGCTTGGTGCTGATTATGTTGTGCGATGCTTCAGAATACTCTTGGGTTCTCAGGGGTCCGGAATTGTTCATGGTAACCAATCAAAGTTCCAGTTTTACAAGTCATCAATCCCGAGCTATGTAATCTTTGGTGTATTTTCGGTAGGCTTGATTTGCCTAGCTTATATCGTGTAGATTAGTCTTTCGTCCCATCTTCGGCCTGACTGATCACACTTTTACTATGGAATTCTGTATAACCCATAGCCAGGAATTTCATTGTAAACCCATTTCGGTTCACTTTCTAAGCCCACCCAGGGAATCCGATCGCTCTCCTCAAAACTATCCGTGTGTGAAATTTGTATGGTGAAACTATCCCATGAAAGATTATAGAGCAGTGCTGTTTCCCGCAACTGATTGGTGATTCCTCGTGACAGGTAGCTTTCAAGTGATCGAGTAACTATGGTAGCAGATGGGAATAACAGATAATTGTAGAACGGGAGGAGAGAAGAGTGAAGGTATATATGGAAGAATATGTCTCACGAAGAACGAGAACGGATGAAATGATGGTGGGCAGCCGATCTTTGTCCATTGGCTATGTTTCTTTTACGACCTTTTCTTGTCTGATGTTTATCATCGGCGCCCGATTCTCATTATAGATGTAGAAGAAAAAGTCATAGAGTGTACCTACATGTATATGTACACCCGCAGGAAAAAAATGAAGAAACAGCGGGTGCAACCCGTCCGAACCCCAATGCAAAATCGAAAATAAAAATGGAAAGAGGTGATATGGCCTCCAAACTATATTTACCACTTTTTATGAACTTCCTAGTCCTTTACTACTGCTGCAATTCACTTTGGCATATGCATGCTGTCACGCTACTCGCTGTTTCCTCACTTTTTTCCTGCGGGTGTACATGTGGTTCCTAAAAAATCAAAATTGAATTCAAACTAAATGGTGAGATAATGAGAGTGGAGCAAATGTTTGGACTGACATTTAGGATTTAGCGATGTATCTATACTACATGTACATGCAATGTGGGGCCGTTCGTGCATAAAATGTAAGAGTACTCGTATTTTCCTGACGTTTGTAAAAGAAACCGCTATTGCATACCATACTAAATTGTAGACTTGGCGCGTATTTATATGGTATGCAATAGTGGTTCCTTTTACAAACGTCACGAAAATACGAGTATACATGTATGTAATATGGCTACATGTATGTATCACTAATACGTACATGTATTTAGTGGCTCTTTTGTACATAGAGTACATGTAAGTACATGTACCTACAGTCGGGGTATAGAAGTTTTGGTAATTTTGGTTGCCGTTACAACACAAAATTTGTATGGGGACACCATACAAAACCAGAAACACCCAAATCATCACTTTAAAAATTGAAGGGCACATGCTTGAAGAAGGGACACAAATTTCTAGAATTCTCTAAACTCTATCTTGAGATAACTTCCAACTGCCCTTGAAGGGTTACAATTTTTTTGATGAAGTTGGGTGGTTGTTTCGGGCAGCTGCGCAGCCCAACATGGCTACATGTACCTTCGCTGTAAAAAGGGTATATTACCAAAGCTTCTTTCCTAGTCCTATATGTACATGTATGCATGAAACGCATGGGCATCGCTGGATCTAAGAGTTGTGTGGGGATAGAAGACTGAAGCCTGAGAGAGCTTCATGTATGTGCATTTATCCACAACGATTTCCTCACCATTACACATTTGATTCCGGCTTACGCGAAACATTGACATGTATTCAGTTGGCAGTCTCCAAACACCAAATGTCCTTTTACCTATAACTGCATGTATGTATACTCGTATTTTCGTGACGTTTGTCATATAAATACGCGCCAAGTCCACAATTTAGTATGGTATGCAATAGCGGTTTCTTTTACAAACGTCAGGAAAATATGAGTACATGTGGTACATGTACATGCACGTATATAAGGGCGGGTATTTGTAAGACATCTCAGAAGATCTCTAATGTCTATACCTCCAATGGATATTCATGTCTATGCTGTTTATGAACAATGTGAAACACCACTCCTAGATCTACAAGCACACGTATGCCCATATATCTCAGATGATGCATTATTTCAAGCCCAAAGCACATAAAAACAAAACACAGAGTTCTTAAGTCGTGCCATGCTTACTTCTAATGTATAAATGTACATGTCTCCGCCTGAGGCAGTACTACAGCCACGTCCGCAAAGTTTTAGCACCTATAAAAACATCCACGATTACAACAAATAAAATATTTTTGGTGTTCTTCCTCGAAAGATGGTCATACACAGTGTTGTGATATATAAAGCAGTATATAAATATCTATCTGTAAGTTTCTTTTTGTAGTCGTTCTTATCCGGTTGTTGATATCATGATTTAAGCTCGAGACTGGGGCGCCAAAACTTTGCGGACGCGGCTGTACATGTACTTGTATATGTACAAAGTATGTACATAAGTTCTGAACCTTATAGAACTTTATGCGGAGCTTGTACCTGGAATCAATAGCACTTGATTTCAAAAAATAAAATAAAAAAGTTCTGAACCTTTCTGTTGACTTTAATATTTCAGTCGAAGGTCTAGAGTTAGGGGAATTAAAACCCACACGTAAGTACAGCGATAGGTAATAAGTGATGGAACGCCCTGAGATATGGTTAGCTGCAAACACGGTATATTGGTGGCGTTTTACCCAAAATAGGTATCACCCTGTCTCAGCCCGTCCCATCACCTATTACCTACCGCTGTACATGTATGCACAATCGATATGGAATTGTAGTACGTACATGGCCATGATGTATTCACCTTCCAAGTTACATGTGATGATACGGTAGCATTGGTCATGAAGAGCTCCCTATCATATCATAAAAACAAGTCTGAATTCGTGGTAGCGATCTCTATTTGAGAAATTACATAGACTTTATAGAATCTCAACTGGGTGGTGTAAATGCTGCGGAATAAGCCAAAAACCTGGGCGGAGGAATAGTATGGTAAGACTGCCTAAGGAAGCCTCTAACAATGTAGACAACCACTGGTCCACAACCCTCGCTCCTATCCGTTATTTCATCTCGTGCTGCTACAAATCATCCACCACCCACCCACCACCCACAGTCCACAATCCGTAATCCACCATCTACAATCCACAATCCACAATCCACAACCCATAATCCATCATCTTCTGGTTTTGTTCCAACATCGTTGGTGTCGTTACCCTTAGAGACTGGCAACCTAATCTTCTGCGTCAAATAAGTCTACAAGATGCCGCTCTGGTATCATCCCCCACCTGTTCTTGTCGAGGAGGGAGGACCTTCTGTGTATGTTATCCATCCTCACCCCATTTTCCAGCTTTAACTGATGGAATCTCTATTGATAGTCATGGAGGACCTATCAATCCACCTTTGTACTACCACCCTCCTCCAATCTGTGTTGATCCTTCCGAGGATGCTGTTATCCCATCAAATGGAACCACTAGCCCGACTTTGCCCATGTCTCCTCCTGTTCCAGCTTTTCATGGAACATTTCCTCATCAAGGTCCAGGTATCTTAACCGGGACATCTTCTGGTGGCGGTTCAACATTCCCAATAATGCCCGGAATTTATCCTGTGCCTTTTCAGGGGGATATGTCTAGCTATACCGGATTTAAACCTGCTGAAGAACCCAAACCCGGGGTGGTACCACAACCTGTTCCAAGGGTTGGCACTCCAGGCACTCCCAGTGCAAGTCCGCATCGATTCAGAGAACGAGTCTACTACTACGATGATGAAACCAATGAAGTCCATGTTTCCGATCCGGAAACATCTTCCAGACATCGCACAAATCTTGAACAGTTAAATACTCAAGCTCAGACCAGCTCACCTCATATTAGTCCCCGCCAATATAAAGCATACTACATCGACGAAAATACTGGCAAAAAAATCACCATTTCGCCGAACACACCTCGAGCAAAGTATAGATCTCGTCGCCTTGAACTTACCAGGGAAGGCAGCGGAGAGTTTGAAGTCAAGCTTTGGCATGAGGGAGGTGATCACACCTGTAAAAAGAAGGTTCGGGTTTTCAGTGGGCCGGGTGGTGTTGATGATGTTGATATTGACCTCAGCGACTGCCGGATTTGCCAGGGCCAAGAACCTCATGAGCCCTCCACGAACACCAAGGAGGATGTGCAGCAGAAAAAACAACTAGAGGAAAAGATATTTAAAGATAAAATCCGTCAGGAGGAGTATGCAAAGATGAAGGCCGATGAAAAACTAAAACTTGAAATTCGGAAGGAATTGCAACTTGAAGAAGCACAACGCCAGGAATCAGCGCGATTACAAAATCTCGAAGCCGAAAAGCGGGCCAATGAAAAGGAAGCTGAGCGCCGGGTAGTTGCAGAGGCTGAGAAAGAGCGCATTCAAAATCTCCTTGAAGCGGAATTGAAGAAACGCAATGAGGTTCACCTAGCTGAGCTTGAAGCTGAGAAGGAGAGTCGCCTGCAAATGGAACGCGTCCTGAGGGAGGAAGCCAAACAATACCAACTTGCTGTAGAGATGCAAAAAGTGAGAAACGACCGGCTAGTCAAGATCGAGGAAGAGCGAAGAAAGGAGCAAGAAGATAAAGTCAGGGAGGAGGCTAAACAACGAGAGATCCTCATTCAAGTCGAACAGGAAAAGATACGCCGTGAGATTTGCGCTGAGTTTGAAAAGAGGGAACGAATCCGGCTTGCAGAAGTTGAGGCGGAAAAGAAGAAAATTGAGCTGGAGGCACAAAAGCTCCAAGAGGAAACCAAGAACTTCCAATTATCAATGGGCATTGAAAGGGAAAGACTCGCTGACCTAGCAAAACTTGCGGCCGACGAGAAGAGAAAAATTGAGGAACAAAAAGTGGCCGCAGAAGTTGCCCGTCAATCTAGGCTCGATCAGGAGCGCTCTCGCATGATCGAAGAGATTAATAGAAATAAGTCAGAGCAAGATCGAATTCGGGCGGAGGAGTGGAAGAAGGTTCGGGCGGAGGAGATAAAGCGCATGAGAGAAGAAATAAGGAAAGAGCTCAGCGAGCAGGAGGCTCGAAGAATTGCAGATGAACAAGTCAAAACAGAAACTCTTAGACTCCATCAGCTTGAATTGGATCGTAATAAGCTAAATGAGCAGATTCGTATTCAGCTGGAAGCTGGTAGGGAGGAGATCAAAAATCAAGTCCGCAGCGAACTCGAGAAAGAGGAGGAGATGAGATCTATACGTCTTCAGGCTGAATACGCCGCTCTGAAGGCAAAAGTGGAGGCCGAAGCTTACTCCAAAGAGCAAACCCAACTACGCTCTCTTGCCGAGGCGCATGAAAAGAAGCGGATTGAGGCCAAAACTGCTCATGAGGAGAGCATAAAGCGACATCAGCGCGAGCAAGCCGAAGCAGCGATGAGAAAACATGCTCAGGCCCAGGCGATAGCGCTAGAACAGGAGAGACTCAAAAAAGCATATGAAGCGGAAGCTGCGAAAGTAGCCACCATGGCCGCAGTAGCCGCTGAGGAGAATGAGATGAGAAGAATTATTAGAGCGGAGATTAAGGAGGATATGAGGAAGTCACGTGGGCAGAATGAGGCACAAACAGACGGAGTTTTAGGAACGACAAGCAGGTTGCCGGCGCATAGGAACAGGGTGCAGGTGCGTTGGGATACGGAAGATTAAGAAAGGACAGAATCTGTCCAGCTACCTAACTAGAAGCGTTTAGTTACGGAGGGCATAGTTACAGAAATCACCATGTCACACCTTATTTTTTTTGGTTTGGAAAATGGAGTTACATTACCACTACGCACACGGAGGTATAACAACTAGATAATAAATAATTGAAACAGATTGCCCTGAACAAAAGTCTATTTTCTCTTCTATGAATCCGAGGTTGCACAAATGTGTTTTTTGATAGCTAAATCAATTAATAGCAGAGTTATACTCATGAAATGTCACTCGACTGGTTTAACTACATATCACTATCACTATAACTTGTATGTATTGCGGGATTCCACGAGTAACCGAACATTGAGATGGTAACCATGCAACACCTAACAACATCGGGATTTCGGGGTCGCACTCTCAAACTGACATTTTAGCTGTAGATACTATCACTACCGGAGAATCCATATTCAAGATTCCTTTGTTCCATCTCCTTGTGGTTATGGAGAAGTGCGTTTTTGAAGTTGCATTCCCATACAAATTTTGGTTGCAACATGAATGTACGCTTACTTGTGGAAACCCGCAATAATATATTGAAAGCAAACGTTGACGGGTATTGTTACTCGTAAACTCATGACGTTTCCGAACACGACTGCTATTGCATACCATACAAAAAAGCCCTAAACTCATTCTTTTGTATGTCATGCAATATTGGCCGTGTTCGGAAACGCTATGAATAGACGAGTAGATCGACATTCGTTGGAGAGTACATATCTTAATGTATAATTGCAAATTGTTATGAATCTGAACTGAGGATGTGTATCTACCCACATATAGCTATTGTCATCTTTGAATACCTGCGCGCTTGTCTCGGGCTATTCTATCTTCATTCCCAGTACTACTTCGGGCCTGTAGATACACTGGTAGCGCGTGCCTTTCAACATACACGTAAATTCCTCTCGACACGTGCGATCTAAAGAATTCTTCTTCCTCCGTCTCATCCTGTCAAAAAAGAATGGTACGGAGCTCGCCATCTAGAGTCTCATTTACTGCACACTTCTTAATCGACTTGTCTTAACCCGATCCAGATACAAATAGCTAGATCTATACTTTGCACCTCAACCGCAACAACTCGTCATAAGTCTCATCACGTGGTCAGGAAAGGGACAGTGCTGTTGTTTGGATGCACATGTGTAGTTAACCTAAATAAATGCGCTGTTTCATAACCCCGTCTGGTGCAGCTGCAGCTGTGATGGGCCCGAGATGTGATCGATGCTGATTCGTATATGTCTGATGCACTATCAATGCCAATGCTAATAAATCCAATCCATCACAATTCCATGTGCCCCCATCTTTGAAACAACGTGTTGTTTCGTAGCCCTTGACCACATGCAGATGCAGGGCACCGAAGGGCACCGAAGGGCATACAGCGAGTGATACGCCAAGGTGCACATTCACAGCCGTCCTGATAAAGGTTTTAGGGCGGCGGAGAGAAAGATCATTACCAAAGGGCACTTTGCCCTTTCCTTGACGTACCAGGGAAAGAGAAACCAAAACCAAAAAAGCTAGGCGTATCGCGAGGTAGCCTGCAGGAGTAGTAACCACACCGAGGAGTGCACAGCCATCTTGTTGTACATCCGTCTGCCTTGCAACATGGACAGGCGGTACAAGAGGATGGAGATGGATGTCAGAATAGCAGAAGCAGCAGCAGTCTCTCATGTAGACTTCCTAGCTAGCTGTCCTTTAGCTTCCTAGCTTTGCATCTCCTCTTTGTGCTACATATATCAGATCAAGATAATTAACCAAGAGTCACCCATAGCCAGGATTAATGCTTCTGGTTCTAATAGCAGCCACGCAATGTAGCATGAAAAGTACAGCCAGGACAAGGTACTCCTCCCAGTTAGAAGAAGTCTCTTGATTACATGAGTAGATATAGTTATCTAGACATTTATTTTTATCATTAAATCGTGTACATTTGCCTCCTGTAGCCAATGAAACCATCGTGAACTCTATCCCTTGTGTCGTGAAGTATGAATGATAGGAAACGTGAAGACAAAAAAGAAGAAATCGATAAAAAAAATAAACAATATGTAAAAATAAAATGAAAAGAAAAAGACGCCGTTCCATATAAAATCACTCCAATCCCCTCAAATAGCCTTACCTTTTTTCTTTTTCTTACTGACTATTTTTAATATACGATACGTACCGAGAAAGTCGGTCAACAAAATAAAGAAAACAAAACAAAAACTATTTCCCACCCAAAGTCCGTTATGCAGAAATTTAAGATCAAAACACAAAGCAGAAAACCAAGAAAAAAACTCCTGCGCCTTAAATATGATTTTTCATTAATAAACCCGACTCTCATCCTCATACTCACCCTCTGCATCTTCGTCGTAATCCTCATTACTAGGGTCGGTAGTGGATGATCCATATTGACTACTTCTCCTCCTCTCTTCCCCCTCAATCGAATCTTTCCCATGACATAGAAGCTTATAACCCCCTTCCTCGGTCCTCTCAATAATCTTCTCTTCAAGGGCCCAATGGATGAGGTCCTCGTCCATCACCCATTTCTTAGTATCGATTTCCTTGTAGTTGTTCTTCTCGTAATGCTTCCCCACGTGTTCCATTCTCATGTCCCAGCTACCGGGTCCTGAGAATTCTTTGTAACAGTATCCGCATATGCTTCTCTCGGGAGGAGCACGACGTTCCTTACGGCAGCGGTCCTGAATCTTAGGAATCTCAATTCCGAGCCAATGTTTGTCAGGGCTGTTGACCTTGGACTCGTGCATGCGTTTAAGGTGTTGTCCAAATAGGTCTTTTCTATTGAAGTATGCCTTGCGGTCTGCACAGTTGGCGTAGTCGCAGCGCCAGTAGTGAAGTTGTAGGTGCTGTGAGAATACGTGGCGTTTCCATTCATTCTTTGACCCAAATGTTTGCTCGCAGTTTGCAAAGTGGAATGTACAGAGGAAGGGTCTGGTGTGCTTGGTTTGCATGTGCTTACTGTATATCATCGTCAGCGGGCCTATCAAATAGGAGGATACTAAGGTTTAATTACCGAAAGTCAGAGTTATGCCTGAACGTCTTGTTTGGATGCTCTGGGCAGAACTGCCGCTCCTTAGTCTTCTTGCCTGCACCTCTTCCTTTGTGATTCTTTCCATTTGCGTTGGTGGTTGCGTCAGGATGCGGCTTCATCAACTCGGCCCGACCCTTATCCGAGAGCTGTGAACCTGTAGAACCACCTCTCGGTCGGCGGCGCTCTCGCCTTGCTTCCAGCACTGCCATCGCACGTGGAGATGAAGCCTGAGGCGAGACTTTGGAAGTTGGTGAAGAGCAGGTCATATCCATTGGATTAGATATGTAATACTGGTCAACAGTAGCATCCCAGGGACCAGCACTTCCATGTTCATGTTCATGGCCACTATGCTCGTGTCCATTGAGATATATTCCTGGTATGCTATTACTGTGTGGTCTCCGGGTAAAGTCTTCTCTATCATCGTTTTCGTCTTCTGCCGGGCCCAGCTGTATATTCTTCAAACTCACAAACGAAGAATCCTGGCTGAGGCGGTGATGGTCTAGTGGAGAAGAATTGTTGATATTCGTAGCAGATTCGACCGAGTGATCAGAGTGCCTTCTCCAGAGACCGTTGGTGTTGATCCCTGGCGAAGAAGGTGAAGGACACCCAATGCCATCGATAGATGATCTTTGAGAGTGGACTCCGGAGCCCCTGCGTTGATAGACAGATTGGTCGCCGTAGTTGACTTCTTGAAAGTGCTGTTCATCCGGGGATGTACTAGCTGTCCTGCCAGGGGAAAACTGATACTCATATCCAGAGCTGGCTGCCGACTGAGCGTAGTCGTCGAAGTGCGATCCCTGCCCCCAGCTTGTTGCGATGGAAAGGTGTGTGCTATGGCGGGCAACGTACCTAGTGGTATTATCGATTTCCACTAGGGGCCTTGAGGAGTTGGTGTCGGTCATGAAGCGCGTAAGTGGTGTGGTTATATCTGTGGATGTATCCGCAGGGAGCCGTAATTTGGCTAACTGTTGGACTCTTTCCTCAAATCTTGAAGAGACCGGGTGGTTGAAATCCCAAGTTCCAAAATTGTCCTCATTCATATCAACAGGCGGGTAAGCCCTATTTAGAAGTAATTGATCAGGCTGATAAATGTCATGGTCGCCCTCGGTTGAGTGGAGTAGGCTTTCCATGGAAGGCTGGCCAAGAGTATCTCCCATTATTGACGGAGGTGCTCCGAACTTGATACTATAGTGCAAGCATGTCAGACATAGGTTCTCTTAAGAGTTCTTTGATATCAAACTTGTCGCCCTACAAGAGAACTTGCACTTCTTCTGTAGTTACAGGGTAGAAACCCAGCCCGATGGAATCCGCCTTGGTGCAACAGGAATATGTAGTGTATTGTTCGTGAAGATTGAGGAGAAATACGAGACGGGCAAATCTTGTTCGGAAAGAAGTCCTGGAACCAACACATATTTACAAACCTTTAGATATTTTTTTAGGGCAGTGATATCTTTGTTTACGGTTGATAAACAAACAACCTAGATGGTGGTAGAGGTGTCAGAATAACCATTGGATGTATGGGAATAACCAGATAAATATGATGGGGAAAATTGACTAACCGAATTCCCTGAGTCTTGGTATATGTGCGTATAATGTTGATACACTGTATGCTCCACAAGGCTTGTTTCCGAGTAGGTTTTATCTTGTAAATATAGAGGCGGTGCGGGAGCTTGTTATATAAACTGAACTTGACAATTCAGTAATGTTCTATAAAAAATAGAACTTAACTAGGTGCAGAACATGAATCTAGAGAATATATTTGGGCTGTGTAGATGGTTGGTCGAGAGGGGGAGGCAAGGCAGCTTTGTACCTTCTTTGGCTCATTATGATGCCTTCCTTGATCGACGCGAAGTTGGGCGCGCGCTCTGGTTCGCATAGTTATCGAACACTGCCCCAAACCAAGCGGGGGGGGGGGGGGGCGATTCTGAAGAGCCTCAACTTCTTTCCTAATTACTCTTTTATTCAATGTTACCTCTGTTATCATTTCTTAGCTATATTTTTTTCTGCCCACAGTTGCATGGGTGTGAAGCCAGGAATTGTGGTTGGCTAAGATGCTGTATTGGTGCGCAGAGGGCATTTCGCACCATTCTCTCACATACATGTATGTATCTGCAGGTCGGAGACTATGCGCACGAACCAAACTCTCTGGAGAAGAGAGTGCATGGTCGTATAGTACATACATACATATTATGAACAGATTGAAAGTGTCTCTCCTTTCATGGCACAGATATATCTGAGCCGTTGAAGATTGGCTCAGTATAGATGCAGTATCAAGCTATGGAAGATCCCCGATATCTGGAGACTCTCTCGCATCCTGGTAACTGCAGACATGTATGTACCTACTATTGAAAAGCCAGTCATAGATTCCGGGTGGTTGCTGCGAGTTGTGAACAGGTGAGAGAGTCGAAGAAGTTTCTCCTTTAGAAGTGCATAGAGTAGAGTACTCAGGCTCAGGCACACACCACACGATCCAGGCACACACCACCCACCCAGGCACACAATCTGTGACTAGGCAACAGCGGCGCGGCAAGAGGTACGTACTTGAATACATACCCGAGTACATGTCAGTACCTACATGTAAGTAAGTAGGAATCTAACTAACATATTCAGCCATGCTCTATTGATGAATTACAGTAGTTAACAATAGAGTAGGACAGCAATATTTGGTTAGCTGTTTATTTCATCTGCGTGGTGTTCCTACATCTTGCTTTTTCCCCACTGTAACATATCGGGCCGAAAATTAAGAATACCGCTGTATCAGAGGACGCAGCTTACATCGTACCTACATCCTTCTGTAACACGAAGGATCCGGCGGCTACGCCTAAAGTACATGTATGATGTATGCGCATACAGTAGAGTACCGTACATACATACTTCTGAAAAACTGTTCACTCTCTGCCATGCTTCATCTGCAGAGCCTCATGATCAGCCTTTCGCCCAACAGACAGACTCGGCACCCTTGTCTCGGCTTTCTTCGCCCTTGGGCGACCCGGGATTTCGTGTAACTGTGACACCACCATGTGTACTACATCTACCAAAGCAATGCCCACTCGTGTGTGGTAGCACCCACTTTAATATCACTTTTTCTCAATTCATCAATGTGGTTGGCTCTCAGTCTCTTCGGCTTAATAAGTCTGCGCACGATACGTCCTAGCCCCCATTACCAAAAGTCGGGAATCCTTAATACCTACAGTAATGTGCACTTATAACTGCCGTACCTTACTGGTCCAAACGGCGATCAAAGGTCGGTGGGAACACCTTGCGCCTCTAGAGCTACAGTATTCTAGAATAAAGCAGCGCAGCGGTAAACTTATGGAATTAGCCTTATCTGCAGACAACTAAGTAACTGTCAATATATGCAAATATTGACGGATAGATAACACGGCCGGAACACATACACATTGTACATGTTGATCGTTTACCTCTCGTACCTCTCTTTGACGGACGGAGGGCATGTCATGTTGGCAAAAGAGGCTGAGTCGAAGGGGGAGAATGGAGAACGCCCGTCTTGTCTAGGAAAATGCAGTCTCGGGCGCTAGCTAGCTCTTCAAGCCTGGGGCTGAACCAGTCAGATACTTCTTAGGCCTGGTTCAAATTTTCAAGTCGAGATGAAACAACAGCATAACACACCGGCGAATTCCGGGAAAGCAACAGGAAGACGTTGGATTTACGTGTGCTGCTTTAATCTTTAATCTGGCAACTACATACCTACATAAATGATTGAATACCAAAGCCAGTCCAGTTAACAATCTGTTTCGGAAATTAATTAATTTAATAACTAAGGTACGCATTTGATCAGGTACAGATAGGTACAAGGTCCAATCGATTTTCTTGGAAATTCTCATACAGCGTCCATTCAACATGGAGTCACCCCGGACTCAGATGAGCCTCGAGGTGGGGAAGTCAAGAGTAATAGCTGGCCTGTTCAGGTATGCATCAACCCTCTGTTTTGCAGAGCACCCGCCACACAGCCATTCTAGAAGCCGCCAATCAGGGTAACCGGCCGTGATATTCGCGGAGACGATTTGGTGATTAGTTTTGGCATTAGTATTTTGTTTTTGTCGTGCGGGAGGGGATTAGAATTACATGGTTCTGAATCTGGGGCGGTATTTGGATGTCTTGGATGTCTTGGTTGGCTCCGACGTGATCTTGAGAGGTTATTGTGCGCACCTGCAACGGACAACAAACCACTTGTGCGCACCACGAGCTCGAGCCAAATCATCGATATTACGAGGCACACAAACCGGGTTTACCTATGGCGCTGCTCAAGATCCGTCGATTGATTGAGGCTCTTTAAGGCGAACCATTTGCACTATGGCCTAGCTGTGGGGAGCATGAGATGGGTGCAGAAACATGAATCATTTGGTCGGTTAAAGGGTCGATTAAAGGGTCGATTAGTCCCACAATGGCTTTCTCAGATTGTTAGCATGGATCACAATCTCAAGAGCTGTTAAGCATAAGCATGATCCATCACTCGAGAGGCTACACTTCCTGACTCAAATAGTAAGACCGGCTGGCAACGGATGTCTTTTCTCCCTCACTTTTAGGAACATTGTGTTCATGAGATACCACACGGTCATTGCCGGTCTATAATAATTCATAAGTCGGTGAGTGGCCCTACCATTATCTTACTCAACTTCTTGAGAATAGCCCTACTAACTACATATGATGCAGAGAAGCAGAAAAGGGAGAATTGCGTACTGTGACGGTAGTGGCATCTACTAAACCCCCACTCGTCTAATGCCGGTCCGCCCTATTTTGATATCCCGAGCAATTGTGTATCTTACATGGTAAAATCTAGCTATCGATGCATGTGAAGTTATGTGTGTAGGGAGAGGTGGCATACGCGCAAAATTTGTGTTGGTTCAAAACTGTGGATATACGTGTTCTTGAATTGGAATGCACGAGCTAGTGGCAAGAGGAAGGGAAAGATCTATCGGACGTATGTCGTGATTCTATGGTGTCGTCTACATACTTTATTCTTTGCCGTTTACCTCTGACATTTTCGACAGAATTAAAATATTGCACTAATACTGCATGCTTCCACACGGCGCGCATGTACCTAAATGACATTTAGTTAAAAGCCGCTTTGATTGACCACAAACCAGATGATTTTTTTTCAGAGGCAGTTTTGTTTTAAAGGTGCAATTGATAGATGAGCCGAATCAGCTTCTAACATTCTCGATTTTTAGCTGTGATGAGTAGAGATTGGTTCTTGTACTACCGGGGCCTAGAAGCTCGAGCGTAACTTGATTTAGAAAAACTCTCCCTTATCAAATCAGTTGTCAAACAGAACTCACGGCCCTACCAAAGCTTGTATGATACTTTCATCCTGCCCGATTCTAGGCTCTTGAACCTGATCTAAGAGTTTTCTGATTGAGTAAGTACGAATAAATTCTATCACGGAATTGAGTGTAGAACGCATAAAACATAATTCTTAATTTAAAATAAGAAAACTCTTCTTACGTCGTTATCTAACTCTAGTAGCCGCGGAGGGCAGACAAAACAAGAAACCTTCCAAGCAAGAGAGGGGGCTCGAAGGAACAGCGGGTGGACCTTGCATCATGCCCATTGTGGTGAGGGCAGATATGAAACAGAGTTAGGGTTAGGGTTAGCACCTTAGTAAAAATGTGCGCAACAGCATGGTACGGGAAATGTGGGTCCACACGATTTGAAAACATTTTCAAATCCATGGTTGTGCGTAGTGTATATTCTCTCTAGATCGGAGTATCTGGTTATTAATGACATCGATCCTGAGACGCACCTAAGTAAGTCATCGACAATTCCCCGTATATACATGTATTGTATTAGAGTGAGTGCTATAGGGCCCAGGGGTAGCAGCACTTAACCAACTTTTGAAGCTCCTAGAGAAGAATCAAAAGTTACATATGAAAATGGTTGTCAGGAACCACATCATCTAGCATGAAGCTAATGTAGTATGCTAGAAATAAGAGACCTTTGCATGAGCATCGCAGCAAAAAGCCCTCGATCGTAAATAATCGATATCTTGACATTAGTATACCCGAAGGATTGGAACAGTCCTCTGCATGCAATAAATGAGTTAAACAAAAAAAAAAAAAGATTGGAACAGTCCTATGAAGCTTCTGTGGTAAATACTATGAAGCCTAGATCTGCACTAGGCCATAGAACGTAGCTAGATTATAGCGCCAGGTTAGAACTTTAGGTTAAGATGAGCCGGCATTGAATGCGGTAGGATGGAAGCGGGGTAGCGCGGTTATGGAGAAATCAGAGTCACAACTGGAGATATTGAGATCTCAAGGGAGGAGTTGAGAAGGAGAGAGGATTACATGCATCCCTTAGCTAGCTGCAGTCATTAGCATTGGTCGGGTTAGGGTTTGTATGTACATCTCTTGGCGTCGACGGTTAATTCCACCAAGCCGATCGACCCCGGCCCGGCCGCCCCCAGAGTTAAAATGACCATCTAAGAAAGATCTCGAGCCGGCCTCTTTGGGAATTCAACTAGTCTTTACCAAGTAATAAGCTGGTAGGTACATGTACTTTACAATAACCACAGGGATAATCACACACACCGCCAAATAGACCGTGTATTGCCAGGTTATGAAAAACAAGTACGTGCGTCTACTGCGCACCCCGGCCCGGCCCAGATACAAACCAACACTCTAATTTTCACACTACACGACCGTCAATCATAGTGTTCTCTAGAGTCCCACGCATATATCATAGTCTTTTCCATATCTATTGTGTGTGTTAAGCCATGATGGTTATTGGTTATCGTTTGGCGCGAAGTTATTTTTGTAATCAGACAATATATATATATATATATCCACGATCCGGCCATGACATACAGGTTTTGTTATTCTGGAGTACCGATACGGGGGATATGCTTTTGAATATCTGGCAAATAGAAGACCTTATATATTACATGTGTCTAGGGAACACATTAGCTAGATGAATACATGTATTTACACCAGGCAGGTTCTCCCAGCATATATTTAACCCACTACACTGCTTGTAATTACGAGTCGTCTGATCTTCAATCAACATGCATCAATCGCTGGTAAATACAGCCACTCATCAAAAGTGTTCGTGATTCGGATTTAATGTGACATGTCCGGAATCAAAGTGCCCATTGAAATGTTCAAAACCTCAACACAGCAACACAGCAACAGTCAATGGTGGTCAAAGAAAATATTAGACTAGACATTCATGGTATTTTTATTTATATAGACACACCCTAATTCCTCAGTTTGACCGTAAAGTTTGGTAAGCCACATTACGCACGGGCCAACTTTGATGTGAATCACGAGCACTTTTGATGAGTGGCTGTACATGACCGTCTTTATGAATCTCCCCCTCCCAATCCCCAATCTTAGGTTTGTCTGTGGCGTGACCTATGCTATTTCTAATATGGCGAAGGATAATAATACCTTTAGTGTATCAGCTTGCGAAGCGTCGTGACGTTGTGATCATGGTAGGAGTTTAAAACCCAGTGTACAGATCTAACGGATAACCTGGGTTTAGAGATGATCATCGAGTGAACGACGATAGGAGGATAGGACTTCCAAGTATGCTTGCGGCTTTGTTGCATTATGAGCGGGGATGCATAAATTCCCTTCCGCTACATTCGAGTACGTGCTTCGAGGGATCCGGGACTAAACGGCGTTTTTTGACATGATAATGAATTCGTCGCCCTATGTAATATGTATGAAATCAAGATTGATTGCCTACAGTTATTACAAGGCTAGAAAGTAAATGGCAATCGAGCCATCTAAGTAGGTTTTTCCGTCTATATATCGAAGCGTCTCACCCCTAACCCCGCTAAAACAGGTGCTCTACAGGCTACAAGACCCACATTTCTCAATTCATGATCATCTATACATCTGAAAGATCAATTAAACTACATATCTACATCAGCAATCACGCCAGCCCCTTCGTCGTATCAATGAATGTCTGTCTCTTTTATAAATCTACTCGCTCCACCACGTGCTCTCTCATGCTTACCTGGCCCATCCGAATCACTAGTTACCGGTGTATTCTCCCACCTCACGCAGCCAGTATCTACGAATCCAAGTTCACCACCATTAAGTTCTTAAGCCCCGAAAGTACTTTTCGGCGCAATTGGTGTGGAACGCTCGAGCGCTCGCCTGTACATGTACATGCATCGACGTAATAATAAGCGTTTATACAAACACCCTGGCAAGACCTACTCGTCCGAACTTGAGGATGCGACGCAGGGGTTTCGCTGTTAGAGTGTGGTATGCTGATGCACCTCGGCGTTGATTCTGAGGCACGTTAGAATGTAGTTCACCAACCCTAAAATCATACAAGAACCATTGCCATATATATCCGCCTCAGTACTCTTACGCTGTAACTGATCGCCAAGACCCTGGCGAGTGATTTTGCATGAGTGGTTGCACAAACAATCACTCGCGATCATCGGGTGTCACTCGTCTTCCGGCAACCGACGCTAGTTCAGCTCGAGGGGCGCGTTTCCTAATGCACACCACTTAAGCTATAAGATCTAGATCTACACTCGTTTTTCATCCTTCGTCGCCTCCAACACTGATCAGTGTTCTCAGTTGTTGAAACAGGGCTATAGGTTTTTTTTGGTGCCTCGCTAAACGAGCGGGACCATGTCGGTGACTAGACTACCGATACATGTAATATTACATGTACATACACGTACTGATTCCCAGTAGTACTTTGAGCACACAAGACCAGAACCCACGCGATCGCCGTCGCAGCCTCATCAACCAAGAACCCTTCGGCCACAACTACGGCTACAGTGACCGCGCAAAATATAAGTTCGTCGCTACTACTACTACTAAGTTGCAGGAATGTAATTAATAAGACTTATAAGGTGTGCGGATGTGGTGGGGTGGTGGTGGGGTGGTGGGGTGGTGGTTACCCCAGATCAGCAGAAATACCAGTCTAGAGTACATAGGTTCCACGAGGGAGTGCAGAATTAGTGAGTCATGTTGTCAAATTTCACACAGACACCCCCCCGCTCTGTTCTGCACCACGCTATAAATAGATTTGGTTAACCTGCTCCCGCGCGACTTTTCTGGCTGATGGTCAGTCAACAGTCAAGCCAAAGGGATGGGCGCGCTTTTGTTGTTGGCTTTGATTGTTGGCTTTGGTTTGCCGCCGTTGACCTAGGAACGACTGTAGTATTGCGACTTGTCAAAAGAATAATGGGACGCAACGGGATTCAACTTGATACTTTCTCAGTCACAATCGACCACAAACAGACCATAAATACGGCGGGTGATAATAAGGAATGTAAGAGGCCCTAAACATATTTCATCCTGTATCGCCGTTCGTTTGTGGCGGGGTGTGGTGGCCTGTCATTGTGGTGTTCATTCCCGTTGCGTCCCATTATTTTTGGCAACCCGCAGTGCTCGAAAAATTGGCTATCAAACTTGCTACAAACGGATACTCCTAATGTTGATCGATACCCTTCAGCCAATCCTTTTAGAGATAATCCCTGGGCGGAGATAGCCAATTTTTTCGAGTTTTTGGCGGTACTACTCTACTACACTCATTCACAACTTGGTCAGTGGTCCAACGTCAGGGCCGCAGTATTCCCTGTCTCAGTCCCGTTTCTCCGAGGAACCCCCATGAGTGATAGATTTTCCTTCGCTGATCATGATACTCTAAAGCTCTGTATTTTTGGTCACCCTGTACTCATTCCTAAAGAATCCAGACTTAGGTAAATACATGTAGGCCTGTCGGATCGCGAATTCCAAACGCTTTGCGTTTCTTATATGAATATTTACATCATAAGCATCAGTCTGCTTAAGGCTTAAGCCCTGATTTCCTGAACTGACAATTTCACAACCTCCTCAGGCTTCAAGCACCCCAACCCCACCTGCAGATGTGCCGTACCGTCCGTGCCCAGCTCCACCTCACCCACAATGCCCCACTTCTCCTCAATCTTCTCTGCCTCCGCCCTCAGACCAAACTTCACCATTGCATACTCCAGCGCCCTCTGCGCCGAGTCCAACGAACCAACGATCCACGCGTGATGCGCGCTACTAGCTTCGCCAACAAAGTGTAGCCGGCTGTCCGCGGTCGGCCGCGTGAGGAAGGGGTAGAGGTTCTCAAACTGGCCGGGCCCAAAGAGTGCAAAGGCCCCAGATGTGTACGGGTCGTGATACCAGTCAAAAGCGTGGTGCGTCTGGTACTGCTCGCAGAGAAACTCGTACGTGATATCGCTAGCGGCGTGGAGTCGTGCGAGATCGCGGAGGATCAGGTTGATGAGCGTACCCTCCCCGGTTGGAGAGTTCTGGCTGATGAGACTAGCAATACGCTGCGCATCCTGTGCCCAGGTGTAGGACGCGAGTAGCACCGTGGGTGCCGAGTGGTCATCCTCGAGATTGTAGGAAGGGTAGACGCAGGTTCGGAGCGGGAGATCGCTGGAGGCGGCGCCTCCCTGGGTGATGTCGCACCGCGTAATCCACCAGGCGGTTTTGAAGCGGATACCGACCTTGCAGCTGGCGTCGTAGTGCAGGCCGCGGATGGCGTCCTTTTGCGCTGGGTGAAGTTCGGCGCCGGTCAGGTCCATCCGCGCGGCGCAGGCGAGGGTTGTGGTGTTGAAGACGGTGTCGTACTCGCGGGTTTCAGTCCTGCCGAGGGGGCTAACCATGTCAACGAGCATTTTGTTTTTCTCGTCGCCAGAGGGGTCGCGACGGAGGGCGATGCGGGTCGCGGAGGTGTACATCTCGGGCTGGGTTCTGATCTTCTTCAGAAGGGCCTCGGTTACCTTGCCAGTCCCGCCTTCAATGCAGAACCAATCGACATTGTCATCGTACTCGAAGTCGAGGGAGTCGATGACAGTTTCGGAAAAGGCTTGATCAAAAAGACCGCTTGATCTAAATTGCAGGAATGATCATTACTTTTTGAAGCTGGGATATTAACTAGTGGCAGTGGACATACGTCTGATTTGTTTCTAGCCATTGGATCGTGTGGAAGTCCAGACCGGTTTCACCAGCGTACTCGAATACGGTTCGGAGATACTCTCGGGTGGAGTACTTGTCTGCTTCACGTATAAGTTTCTGGAAACCGGTCTCGAAATTTTCCCTCAAAGGGCCTTTCCATGGCTCCAATGCCTGGCGCATAACCTCAGTGACTCCATCTCTTACTGCCCTGTCACCAAATATCAGTGCCTATTTATGAAAATGTAGTCTATATAAGCATAGTCATATGGATACTCACTGGTCCAACACCACACCTCCATTGTCGGTGCTAATTCGGTAATGGTCGAAAGTACCATCTGTCCCTGGGCCCAAAATGTCGTTGTACATCGCAGGATTCCCAGTCCCGCTCAAGTAGTAAGGAATAAGCGGAACTTCAAGATCTTTGAAAAGCTGGAATGTCCTAGTTTATAAAATCAATAAAGTTGCATCTCGATATATCATTGAGCATCTGCAACTCACCTGTCCATCAAGGGAATTTCTGGATAACGCATTGCTCCAATGTCATAGTAGTCATGCGGTGCGTCTGAGAAAGCTTTGGTGTACATTCTCCCACCGACCCTGCCTGATCCCTCAATGAGGTCATACGGGATTCCGGCCTCGGTGAGGAGTTTGGCAAGATATAGCCCGGCAACACCAGCCCCGACGATGCAGAACTTGAGAGATGCCGGATCAACAGGAGTTACAGACCTTGGGGTTTTATCGTGGGGGAGGTGGTAAATGTCGGATAGAGTTTCATCACTGCCATCTCCAAGGAGGGGCATATTACGCCCGGGCGAACCAGTCTGTTTACGCTTCCTGAGCTCCCTAAAAATTGTTTCACGGACGAGCCGGCGACAGTATTTAGCTCTCCAGCTGATGTTTGGGGTATCGGTAGAGGGGGTCATGGTGGATTGAGCTGTCAATGAGAATCTGCAATTGATGTATCGTTGAATTACGACTTTGTCGGCCCTTTATATACAAGAAATTTGAGATCTTGTTGTATACTATGAGTCGGTGCATGGTGAGAGATTTAGCCCATGTCGATAGATCTATGTAGATGCAATATCCTGATGGTGCTCATGATCGCCACAGTTGAAGTTTAATGCGAGATATTCTAGCCTTCAGCTGAGGATATCTGGAAGTTTCCGGTTTGGGGAGTAGAAAGTGCCTGTACCACCATCACAAGTCGCAAAGAAGAATGGCTGCATTGCAGATCAGTCAACTAAGACAACGGCACTAGTCCCGTTTCGGACGCCAATAGTAATGATTAGTAACCAGAAAGATGGGGTACATATTGAGACAAGAGAGAGTGTACTCGTAGTTTTTTTGGCGTTTCCGGACGCAACTGCTATTGCATACACAGAAAAACCCCGCCAATACTATCTTTTTTATGGCATGCAAGAGTAGAAGAGGAGGAGGAGAAGGGATGAGTCAGTAAGATTGAAATCAATAGCTATTCTCTCTTGTCTCTTGGTCTCGTTGTGACAGACTGCAATCCCACCGAAGCCGTGCAATTAATGATCTTATGGGAGCCACCGTATCGTCAAATTAATGTGCATCGTCGAAGTTAAGGTGATTTCGATTATTCATACGTAGCATCAAGAAACGTGTGCATGCGTCCTAATCAAGTGGCAATTCCGAATACTGAGTCTTCTGCAGACAGTGCAAAGCAGATCTGGCTAGTTTGGGATGTTGAAACAACAGACTTCAGCTCCAAAAGATTCTTTGGTGTGGTGGGGGAGGGGGGGGGGGGCGGAATGGAGATCTCCGGGCGACGCCCAACGTTACACTACTCTGCATGTAGCTACATTCAGAGCTTTACGGGCTACCCTTGGAAGGAAGAGTGCGCAAGGCTTACGCATATTGCTGCGTGCCAGCTAGCATTTAACTGTGCATCCTGGTGTTAAACCCGATAACTTAACTGAGGTGCACTCTCTCCCTCTCTACTCTACACGAGCATGATTATGATGATGGTGATGACGGTGCCAGTGCCGATTGTGCTAGTCATTGCTGTTGGTATTTGTTTCAAATTAGTGTGAAGCGCGCGTGGTCTCTCTCCTTCCCCGCACCAGACAGCGGCCAGCGCCTCGCAAACTATCCCGCAATCATCGCGCATTGCATGCGCGTGGGACTGGAGCTCGCCCCCATCTCGCCGCTTGGTTGGGTAAAATATTTTGGAGTCTGCCGTAGTCGAGTGACAGCCCATGAATTGAAACAAACAAACGTATCCCTTGGACGAATGGGACATTGGAAAATCTCTCATGCATATATATCATGTGATCTCTATATTTTGCTGAGAAACGTCTGGGCAAACAACTTGCTGAATTTGCCAGTCTTTATATTACGCTGGTATGCCATATATTCCGCAGCATGCTGCCTTAAGTTCAGTCGATCACTACTTTTATGGAACACACTAGTGCATGAGATTTTCAAATCTCTCATTCGTTCAAGGGGTAGCTCGAGAAGCTATGGTGGGTAGGTGTGTAAACTTCGGCGTTTGTAGCTAATAGAGACTTTGCGCAGATGGAGCCAGCTCCATTTTCTAACAACCTGATTGATGCCGATCACACCATTAACCAATAAGATAATCAAAATATAGAGCTGTCTCCATCTGCGCAAAGTCTGTAATCAATCTATAGAAATTTGGAGATCTACCCCCATAATGGTACTAGCGTCCAGCCTAACGGTCAATCTCCATACAAAATAAATTCCTCTGAAGTTGACACACCCCCCTATGCCTTCTCCCGCTATATGTACTTCTTACACGTACATGTAGTCAATGTGAACAGAACGTATATATCCCGAAACTTTATTTATGCTTGTGCGTACGTGCACATGTATATGTACTACAAGCGGAGTGCGGCCTCCAGCCGCCCAGATATAGTGACGAAATAAAAGTGCGGGCGGTACTGCGATATATATATAGTATTTTCTTAAATTATTGTTGTCACTCTGGGGTATTGGGCCATCCCAACGTACATCTCTCCTTATAGATAAATTATTAGCTCTAGTATACACTCTAAGTCATTCAATGAGTAGCTTTAGTATGTACGTGTAGTTTATGATAAAATACTATCACGGAAATTCGACCTTGATATATAAGAATACAGCTGTAGTTCTGTTCTATTGCAATAGCTACACGCCTTTTAATGTCAGTTCCCTCCCATCTCGGGAGTAGTTCTTTGTGTAATGATATGCAACAAATGTTAGAAATAGTAAGCAACCAATAGAAAACGTTCCTGGTGACGATGAGGAAGACTATATAGTTTAGATGAGATTAGGTACACCTCGCAACTACATGTACTTACATGTACTTGATGTACATAGATTGGCCCCTACTAGAAGTGGTTTGGTATATGTATGCTATACCGCCTACACGTACATGTACTTATAAATCCATGTACATACATGTACCTCTTCTATCTCCCTTTAGTCTTAATCTCCTACCAAGATTTAAAACAAGCACTTCCATCGATTCTTCTACCAGGCTATTGCAATATGGATTGCTCTATCGAGAAACAAGACATCTGCAATTTAGTGGAGAGCGGCGTGATGTCGAAGCCAGTTATTGTTCTGGCGACCACGCATATCATATCCTTAGGGCAGTGAGTATTTTTAGTCAATGGCTCATAAGTCCATTTTAGCTAACTCCACCCTCTACAAAGAGAGGCATGGGGAGCTCCTGAAGATTCTACCATCTTTGCTATCAACCACGAAACAACAAAGCTATATTAACGACTGGCTCAGTGATACTCAAGTAAGCAGTCAGGGTAAGAACTCCTGCCTACTCCGTTGTATTACCGACCTTTGACTACTGTCATTCCCGCAGTTATCAATTGATGTCCCGTCCCCGCTGTCTTCTTCTCGCTGACAATATAAAAGCTTCAAAGTTGTCCAATTTGATATATTGGCTTTTTTGGTACTCTCCCACAGAAAATGCGCCAGGAATCTGGCAGATGTTGTATGTCAGTTATATCTGCCTTCTACCCCCCTGCCCTCCTACTAACAATGTATCAGCTATAATTCACGGCTTTCTCGTCGGAAAACTGCCAAGAGTCTCGTTTGATTCTGTGTTCGGGTTAGTTCGTCTCCAACTCTGCTTAATACCATATCTAAGGAAATCAAACAGGCTTGAACAATGTCAGAGCTGGTAGCCGTGGCGGCCCAACAAATACATCGCCTCAGTGCAATACAAACGTTCTCTCAATATTATCTGTGGGTTTGCTCCTCACAAAACGAAAATTTGTGGGCTGCTCCTCAAAACTCGATAAATTTATAATTGCAAAGAGTGATGTATTCCGTGTTCCTGGAGGTGTCACCCTCCCACAAATCATCTCTCTGCTCTCATGGTCCAAATCATGATTCCCTTCAAACCAAAGCTGGGATCCTGCCTACGAATGTTCTTGTGGGGTGGATGTACTGAGATTTATTAATGTTGAATTCCTCTTTACATGGGTTCTTGTAGGGCGAATGTACTGAAAATTACCAGCACTCTGTCCAAGTGACTATTCCCGCCGGAAACACATCTACCCTCGTCGGGAGGTGACATATTTTTTCGACAGGGTTCTGTCTTATCATCCCCGATCCCATTAACGAGCCACTCACATCTGAAATAGCGTTCGACCTGACCTCGGTCCACGTCAAAACGGTTTCGGGGGCCAGAGCTTCTGTGTATTCTATTCAGCGTCGAGTTGGTAGAATTGATTATCAGTCAAAACCAACCTACAGGTCTAGACACAATGTGGAACATCTCTCGTGGTCGGCCGATGGAATGTCTTGCGTCGGGGTTTCACCGGGGGGTGACATTGTGTAAGTCTTGCTGGGGAATATAATATAACTCTCGAGGTTTTGTGTTGAAACCAATTTTGTATGAGGATAGTTACCTACAATATCGAATTGTGCGGAAGAGAAGGTTCCTACGAGAAATACAGCATCAGGGCGATAAAGAGAGGCGACAAGTATATCATTGACTTGGAAGATGTTAGACCAATGGACAGAGAGAATATAGCGTTCTACGATGGGAAGCACGTGATAGGTTTCTCGGGGCTTAGAGGAGCAAGAGATAAGATACAATTTGTAATAGAGAATCTGTGAGACGTTAAACAAGAAAAAAAAGAAAAAAGAAAACCTACAATATCGAAAATCGGGATGCCCTAGTTACAGTAGTAATACGGTTAGCTAAGAAATTTTTTGCTGCCCAAGCGCCCAAAGTTAAACCCGTAGTGCTGGAAATGATTTATTCCTATAAAGACGTTCTGAATAAAGTGCTGTATTAGGACAGAATTGGTGCTATATGGTGGGAAATAAATAACTTTTGGGGGTGCTATATCGATATCATTCCTCAGCTATTTGACCGATAGAAACATATTTTTTATGATCCGTTTTAAATACCATATCGAGGACATTCTAGTCCCCAGACCTGAAATGAACTTTCAGTATAAACTTTAGCGGTAGTAGTGTGGTCTACGAGGCTGCTCGAGACAGGTAGAGACAAGTGCGTCGAGACGCCTCTGCCTCATGTGGTCCATGCCTTTGCTTGCTTGTGAGAAATGGGTGGTGCCTCGAGGTGCACGAGCTATCTCGAGGAAGATAATTCCGATATTTATATTCGCCAAAACAATATTTATTGGAGTACTGACATGAACATGTAAGAAGTACTTCCAATATCCCTATCAGAAACACCAGCCCCACTGAAATATATGCAATTCATACATGATTACCTAAACCTTGAGCAGCTCACGGCGAGTAAAATGATTTGCCTCGAGCATGCTCGCCTCGTCGACCCCCATGCCTTGAGCTCCCTCGAGGCAGAGGCCTCGAGCGTCGAGGCCCTGCGGACCATACTAACTGCTGCGGTAGTGATGCGGTGTTTGGGCGAAATACTACAGCAATACCACACCAATACTGTATTTCTTGTAATACTGTAATAGTACTAGATGCGAGGGAATCAGTGTTGGCCAAATAATGCGTATTCTTGAAGATGCTTTATTTTTTTTTTGCTGGATTGCTACTATCGAGACCAGTGATCTATCATTTAAGAGAATGACAGATGTATCACAGGACTATAATGGTGTATATAATCAGTCTTTTAATTTTCGTAAGAAAAACAGTACTAGCCGTGACTGATTTACCCCCTGATTTCCCGCATTGTAGTAGGGTTATCATGGGATGTGATAAAGTAGAGTGTAATGTAAGCAGTGCATTTACGTCTTCAAAACTCGTGCTCTTATAGGCATGTGCCGATATGGGGACCGCTTAAAGATAATCGGCAGTCGCGTATCCCGAAACATGTATGAGGAGGAAAATAAGCATGTATCGCCAACCTACATTGATTGCCCAAAACATGCCCAAAACATAGAGCATGTGTGCGCCTCAATATAAAGATGCTTGACTAGTATGCATAGTACACAAAGCACAGATCTTCAATTATATTGTAACTAACTAACTATCATGTGGCAACACATTTGCTCATCCAATACGACATGTGCCCCCCAGAGGCACCCGGAACGATCAGTGCCATATAAGTACATATATGAGCGGGCTTGTAACAGAAGTGAATGCACATACCTACTATGTCCCTACCGGCCTGTTCCCGCCACAACCAATACCAGAACATATTCCCGGCCCCCAATATTGTTGCTACCACCCGTTTATACGCCATACACTCGCAAACCGAAACCGAGATTGAAAATGGCAGTTCAGGCTGGCTAGTAGTTAGTGAGCAGCAAAACCAAATCTTCTCGCATGCCCTCCCCAGCCAGCCTGGTTCGATCTACATGTAGCTAGCCCCTTTGGTTCTGCGAGCACCGGCAATGGCGCATACTATACTACATGCTGATTCCCAGCAGAAAGAGTCTCTATCGTTCAGATCACACAGCCGCAATTGCAGTATTATAGATGCAGAGGCCGGGGGATAGTTGAAAAGATTGGAGAGCTACAGATCACCAGCCTTCTGGGTATGAGGCGTGAGATACCGGCTTTGGCTCTGGATCTTTGGAGCTAGGTACACACAGTACCGGGGGGGGGGGGGGTAGAGATGCACTGTACTGCCCGCACACCAGCCACCCCGCCAGTGATGCTGTAAGAATACGGTATTCCAGCACTTGTGGTGGTGGGTGGCTCAAACTAGTATTCTTGGCCGTAGCAATTTCCCACCCTCATTTCTTGCTTGCTTGCATGTATATATGTATATATGTAGCTTCTACACGAAACCACGAAACCACCAGCACGACCACCCGGCAGCTCAATTACAGTGTGCCGGCTGGCACCTCGCACATTATCTTTCCTTCCTTCCTTCCTTCCTTCCTTCCTTCCTTCCTTCCTTCTTTCTTTCTTTCTTTCTTTTCACATTGCCATGTGCTGCATGTGCGCGGGCCTTACTCTAGTTCCTAGTTCCTGGGTTTACATTTACTTGGGGGAGATCAGTATTTACCTACTCTAGATACACGTGGTGGTGGTGGTGGTGGTGGTGGTGGTGGTGTGAGTAGTATAGTACCAATCAATGTTCAAGACGAAGACACACGTTGCGTTGCGTGATGGTGATGGTGATGGTGATGGTGATGGTGATGGTGATGGGGGTCACGGGGGGGTTGGACAACCGAGTTGTGTATGCATTGCATTGCATTGACACATAGGTATATACACATGTCAAGAGGGTTCAGTTCAGCCCACAGACATGATCTTGTAGAGTAGAGTAGAGTAGTATACCGCACCACATGTACTATAGTGTAGTATACATACCACCAAGCTACGCAGGTGTCACTAGCGCCCATACCCATACCCATACCCATACCCATACCCATACCCATACCCATACCCATACGAGGCTGGGGTCCCTCTCTACAGCACAGTAATATAACGCACCAACGAGACAGATCAATCGGTGGCTAGAGATCGAGTGATAGTCCATGACCGATATCTTGACAGTTCAAACTCGCCACAACAATCATGAAGGCCGGTTCATAACGCTTCTAGATCTGTTTGTACCCAGACTCATGCCCCCCCCACCTGTGATCCCGACACCATTGTTGGCGATCCAGCGCTACATGTGTTTACCCCCTCCCCCCCCCCCGCGCGCCTCCCCTAAGTAATCATCAACACATATAAACCACCCAGACAAGTAACCAGCAAGTACTTCCAAGGCGCCGGCCGAATTTATTCCACGGTATCTCACTCCACTATGCCTAAGAAAAGAAAAAAGAAAAAAGAAAAAAAAGAAACCCATCCCCGGACCCCGGACCCCGGACCCCACCCCAGCACAGCACAGCACAAATTAATAAAGCCGCTTTGTAACCTTAATCAAGATATGCCCGTCCGAGCGGTCACCATTGTTCTTGAACAGGCTCAAGAACCTGTATCCCTCCTGCAGTCGGTCCAGCCTAATGCACGCCCACGCTGCCAAGTCATCGCGGCCGAACTCCTCGTCGTGGACTTTGAATCTGTTTTTTTTTTCCACGGTTAGCCATGAACAAACATGAAGTCTCCCGTAGGAGCAGAGAAAGAGACAGAGACAGAGACAGAGAAGGAGAGGAGAGGATTGCCTACCGGACAAATCCAAGCTTATCAACCACATTCCTGACGCCCGAAAAGACCACCTTCTCGCCACCCCACGAGCACTCGGTGCCGCGCTTCGCCTTTGTCTTCCCCTTTGGGCCCGAGGCCTCGTCGACGTGGAGCTCCACCTTGACGTACGGCTTGAAGCCCTTCGCGGTATCGTCGGCCTCGGGCATGGGCAGCTTCGCGGCGGCCAGGAACTCGACCGTCAGGTCCAACGTGCGCTTCACGGGGCCCTCGACATCGCCGGGTCTGTAGCCCTTGGGCTTGAGCACGTAGCCGCCCTCGCCCGCAAACATGCCCTCGTTGAGCATCATGCCCTGGTCGCACTTTTGCCAGTTGAGGGCCACGAGCTGGCACCCGCGGCGCCAGAAGGTGGTGGGGTCGCCGTTGGAGGAGGAGAAGCGCAGGCCGAAGGGGTAGACACGCATGAGGTAGTCCTTGTTGTGGAGGAAGATGTGGTCGGCGTGTTGCTGGTGGAGGTTGGCAAAGACCTTTTCGGAGAAGGAGTAGACGTGGTTGGGGATTCGGGAGGTGGGGTGCAGGAATGGGTTGGGCTCCTTGGCGGGGAAGTGGTGCGAGGAGCAGTAGATGCCGAGCTCGGAGAGGGTGCGGGTGACTTTGGTCTTTGGTGGTTTGGTTTTGTTGGCCTTTCGTGCAATCTCTTCGAGCTCTTCATCGGAGGAGGAAGAGGAGGAGGAGGAGGAGCGGCTGGTGAGGGTGCGGGATACTGCTGGGGGCATGGAGTTGGTTCTGGGGGCAGGGGGCGGAGGTAGATATTTTGCCTAGACGTTGCCATGAATTAGCTGGGAATCTCCATCCAATCAAGGTTGTTGGCATAAAAAACAAAACACACACCTTGACCAGAATCTTCCTGCGCAGTTCCATAGGACTTGGCACGCGCTTCACGTCCTCGGGCTGGATTCCCTGCACCAGCATATCTTTCCACTCCTCCCTCATGATCTTGACAATCTTCTGCTGCTGCTCTGGCCCCGCATGGCACTCCAACGAGATGATGATCGGGCCCTCCCCCGCACCGCCCTCCCAGCAGGTGCCCTCGGCCGAAAACGAGTACCTTGCAACCGCCCTGCAAACCTCGCGGAAGGAGATCTCCTTTGTGAGTGTGTATCCATGAAACACCTCTGGCTCGCCATCGTCGCCGTCCCACACATCAATCTCGATGCAGCGGCACCCGCGCTTCAGAACCGACTGGTACCCGTCCGTTGTCGACGAGCCGTACAGCTGGTGGCCCGTGAGATACGTGTTGTGCGACGAGCTGATAAAGTAGGCGCTCAGCGGCTGGTCCCAGTCCTTTGTGCGTGGGTCCGGCAGCGCAAGGGCGTTGTTGGTCGGCGCCGAAAAGTACGCCACAAACTCGTCGAACGTGATGTTTGAGTCGTCGGCCAGCAGCTTCTCGGCGGACGCGCTCTGCGAGGGGTGGAAGATGTGGGAGACGAAGCCGGCAAAGCCGGTCTGGTTGTTGCCGGGATGGTTTCCAGAGCGGTCGTCGTAGAGCTTGACCTTCTGGGTGCCTGTGAGGAAGGCCTTGAAGTTTGCCACGGGGAGGGTGTCGGTCTTTGTGAGGGTGCCGAAGATCTTTCGGAGCTCGGCCCTGACGATGGGGGCGTTGAGGTTGAGGGGACGGGAGGAGGCGCCCAGGCTTCCCACACCGCCGCCGGCGCCTGAAGACGAGGTTGTCAGATCGGCCATTTCTTTTTTTTTTCCAAAGAGTGAGGGCGATGCAATTGTGGTGCTACAAGAAGTAAGTATGGCGAGGGAGACGATAATGCGGAGCAGATGGAAGCGGGGTACCGGTCAAGACTTTATAATTCAGGGATACCTCTCGGGCACACACAGCTCCTGTCTGTCTGTCACAGCATCCACCGTCTCTCTGTCTGTCACAGCATCCACCGTCTCTCTGTCTGTCACAGCATCCACCGTCGTACTTTCCCCTCTCTCTCTCTCTCTGTGTACTGGCACAAACCGTCCATCTTTGCGCCCCACCCAGCCAGCCAGCCCCCAGTCCTTGTTTGGGCAATCGCAAATCCTGAGACTTGCATTATGTATGTACCTCGACGCCTCGACCTCGACGCCTCGACGCCTCGACGCCTCGACACCAGTGGCTTTCCCTCCTCAGCTGAGTCTCGAGCACCCAGCTGCCTGGCCAGGAAAGCGAGCGCAGGGTGCACCGTCATGGCTACATAACTGCATGGAGCAGAGGAGTATGCAGTATGCAGTACACTGGGAGTATGTGCTCTCCATACCTGTTCCCTATCGTCCCCTCTGCTGATCGCGCTGGCTGACCGTTGGGCCTTGCGGGGTTGTTGGCGGGGCCGCGTAATTGAGCCTCGTTGCCACGTGCATCTGGCCGGGGGGGGGGCGAACTGCCAGGCTTGCGGTACTGCATGTACCCCCACACACGTGTACCTACAATACCTGCTGCCAGCAAACAACGGGATCTGCAGACCGACGTCACTCGGTCACGTGCCAGAACCCCCGTTCCCAGCTCGGCTCGCTCTACCTGCGACAGAAGCTTGTCGCTCCCCCCGGCCATCATGCATCATCACTCGCCCCTGCCCCAGCTGACGGGGTTCTAGGGATGGTTACTGAGACGCAGCATGGGCGTATCCCCAGCTATGTAGAGACGGGGCTGCTCCCTGAGACCATAACCAAGCCACCACCCAAGCTGTACGTGACCTCCACCACAGCGAAGAAGGACGAACCTGCAGACGTTCCAGCTCGGTCAACGCTGCGGACTGGAAGCACCGCACCATTCCATCATGGTGGCTGGCATGGCGGCCATCCATGCCCAGAGTGAAGCGTCCCTCGCCCGCTGCCAGAAATCGATCAACTAGATGCTGCGTCCACAGATACATGCACTCCCCCATTCCCTTGCAAGCACTCTGCATCTTGCACAGCACCAGTTACTAGTGCTACCACCGCCCATTACACCCACACATACACATATACACACATACACATATACACACATACACATACACATATACACATACACATACACATACACACATACACATACACATATACATATACACATACACATATACACACATACACATATACACATACACATACACATACACATACACATACACATACACATACACATACACATACACATATACATCTACCACCACCACCACCGGCAGCGGCCCAGCAGCACCCTCCACAATGCCACCCCCACCCCTGCAATTACGCCGTGGCATACCCGCTCCCGAGCACCACCACCACCACCACCACCGCCCGTGCAGCGGCGTGGTGTGGTGCCAGCAGCACATGCACGTGGTATGCTGCGACGAGCGCAGCAGCGGCTGTGGGGCGGTTGGTGTTGGTAATGGCGGGGAAGGGGGGGGGGGGTATGGGGAGATGTTGGAATACGGTGTGGTGGGGTAGTTTGGGGTGCGTGGGGGTTGGAGAGTCTTTTGGGGGGGGGGTTCTAGATGTGGTTGTGGGGGGTGGGGTGGCTTTGGTTCTTGTTCTTGTTCTTGTTCTTGTTCTTCTGGGCTTCTTCTAAGCTTCTCTTTCTTCTTCTTCTTCTTCTTCTTCCTCTTCTTCTTCTAGGGTAGGAGCAGACAGGTGTGTCTGTGAAGGAGCACTGGCTCTCTGCGTGTATGCTACCTACAGACATACAGACATACATGTGCCAGTCGGGCAGACACAGAGAATGCACAACACCACAAATACTATGGGAGCCACCACCGCCGGTATCCAACGCAGCAATTGAATTGGAGCACCCAGCACCCGGCCAGCATATCTAACACTCCACCCACCACACACACACACACACACACACACAACCACCAACATGCACCCCCCCACCCCCACCAACACATTCCACCACGGCTACCGCCTCGCAATCCAGCACGTCCGCGCAGCCATGCACCGCGCCCTCGCCCCCCCCATCACCCTCTACATGGACGTCGTGCTCACCCACGTCCTCAACGACTTTGAGTACCAGCTGCACGACAGGCCCGCCGCAGGGGTTGTTACCGCCGCCGCCGCCACCAACAGCAGCAGCAGCGCCGGGGACGCAGAACACGCCGCCACCACCCCCGCCGCTGAATCCCCGCCGGCACCCACCACCCCGTACGCAGCACAGACGCAGCGCCAGCGCACACCCCCCAGGCGGGGGCGAGGGCGACCACGCGGGCGGCCACGCGGGCGGGGCCGGGGTTGTAAGTAGTGTGTTCCAGCTGTTTTGTGGCGGGTGGCTAACTGGTAGGCGTGTAGCTCTGGCGCTGGGTGTAGGTGTAGGTGTAGAGGGCGCCGCTGGGCACGACGGGTGCGCGAGTGCCGGCGCCTCTCTGGATGCGGATGGGAGTGCTGGGGGGAAGAGGCGGAAGGTGGAGATTGTGGAGATCGATGACGGGGAGGACAAGCACGAGGACGAGTGACCGTGTGCGTTTTGTAGATTACATGTCTTTGGGTGTGCAGGCCAGTCTCTGGGCTGCAGCTAGGGCGTGCATGTCGGCGCGATAGAAACAAGAGCAAGAGTCGCAAATGAAGCCCGCCGTGTGCATATGTGATATATGTGACCACACAAGAACGCCCTCTTGAGAGACAAGCAGTGGATGAAGACAGCAGAGTTTGTGTATAACTAGTTGTGTGTGTGCTTACATAACCCACGTGACACCGCGATCCTCACCACCCGCCTGCGCGTGTGCGGCGGGGCCTCAGTCATCTTCCCTCCATCCATCCATCCAACCAACCACCCGCCCAGCAGAACCACCACCATGTGCGGAAGGTACCTCCCCCCCTCCCCTCCCCTCCCGCCCACAGCACAGCACAGCTAACCTCCAGCCGGCAGATACGCCCTCGCGCTCGCGCCCGCCGCCCTCGCGCAGCGCCTCATCGCCGACGGCCTACCCGTGGACGAGGCCCCGCCCGCGCACGAGGTGCGCAGCGGCTACAACGTTGCGCCGGGGAGCCACCAGCCCGTGTACCGCGCGCTCCCGCCCGCGGGAGGGCGCGGGGAGGAGAGGTTTGGGCTGACGGCGATGCGGTGGGGTTAGTGGGGTCCCTTTCCCTGCCTGTTTGTGTTTGTGTTTGTGTTTGCGGGGAGGGGCTTCCGTATGATACGGGCGCACCGCCACCCTACCGCTCCCTCCACACCCTCCACCGCCGCAGCTAACACCCGCAGGCCTCGTCCCCCCCGGGTCATGCCCCACCACCACCACCACCACCACCCCCACACCCATCAACTGCCGCGACACCGCCCTCCGCCGCCCCACCGGCCCCTGGCACACCCTCAGGCACACCAACCGCTGCCTCGTCCCCGCCCAGGGCTTCTACGAATGGCACCCCGCCACGCGCACGCCGCACTACGTGCAGCGGCGCGACCGGCGCCTCCTCCTCCTTGCCGCCCTGTGGGCCTGCCACCCATCCCCGTCCGCGTCCTCGCCGCCGCAGTACTCGTTCGCGATCGTGACCACCGCTGCCGCGCCCGCGATGCGCTTCCTGCACGCGCGCATGCCCGTGGTGGTGGACGCGCGGTCCGAGGGTGCGCGGTTGTGGCTGGCGCGCGACGTCCGCTGGGGGGAGCGGATGCAGGCGCTGTGTGTGCCGTGGCAGGGGGAGGGGGGGGGGCTGGAGGTGTATCCGGTGCCGGCGGAGGTGGGGGATGTGCGCAGGGATGAGAGCTGGTTTGTGCGCCCGGTTGCGGAGCGGCGGAGGGGCGGCGGCGGCGTTGGGGCGTTCTTTGGGAGGGTGGTGCAGGAGGAGGACCGCCCCACCCCCAAGAGCGGCACCCAAGACGTAACGCGGGATGACGCCCAGCAGGCGGATAAACACCCCGCCCCCGAGACCAACCCAAAAGAAGAGGACGGCCAGGAAGAATGGCAGGCTTGGCCTGAGGCCTACAGAACCGCCGGCACCCCCGAAGGAGGAGAAGAAGGATGGGAGACCTGGCCCGAGGCCACCACTGCAAATCCCCCAGAGCCCGCGCCTACCCGCGTAGACACCGCCACTACCACAACAACAGCAACAACAGCAACACTTAAGCGGGCGCGCGGCACTAACGATGCGTCCCCGCCGCCGCCACCGGCAAAGGCGGTGCGGTCTGCTACGGGTAGTGCTGTGGGCCGGCGGGGTGGGAGGGCGGGGAGGGGAGGGGAGGGGAGAGGGGGGGATGGGACGCCGCTGATTACGAGGTTTTTCAAGAGGTGATGGGACGCCGCTGGTTATGGGGTTTTTTTTTTCAAGAGGTCTGGAGGCGGTGGTTGCTGTGGCTGTAATGGACGTGGATGTTTGTGGGCGGGGTTTGGTTTGGTTTGTGGGTTTGTGGGTTTGTGGGTTTGTGGGTTTGTGGGTTTGCTGGTGTCTTTTTGCTTGGGCTGGGCTGGGCTGGGTTGGGTTGTTGGGCGGAGAGGGGATTTGATATTGGGATGTAATATAACTACATACACCACTGCGTCCGTCTTCCATATCCACATCCACATCCGTATCCATATCCATCCATATCCAGCGGTCCGTATTATGCATTGTATCAACCACCCAACCCACACGCATACACAAGCACAAGCACAGGTATCACTATAGCACATGTATGTATGCGTGTACAATACATACCTCCCTCCCTCCCTCCCTCCCATGGCACACGCCAGGCCCCCACGCCCCCAGACATCCCATATGTATTTCCGGCATATGGTCCTCCTGCCACATATCGATGTAGACATGTAGCCATGGCCGCTGTTGCTTCAGCCATAAGATGATCGATGGCCATCCTCGACTGCTTCGGGATCATGGATAGATAGATACATGTAGATATATCATGAATCCAGGAAAACCCCAATCAACCTCCTCCTCCTCCTCCTCCTTCCGGCACTCGTCAGCGCGGGGGGGGGTGGGGGGTGTTTGTGCCCAGGCAGCGGTGGCGTGGAGGTTCATGTCACAGACGCCTACATGGCGGCCACAAACAAGCAGCCGATGTGACTAATGGTGGATGGACCCCCTCTTAGTGACGTGGAGGGAGGGACGTGGAGTATGCAAACAATGAAAATTAAACCAAGAAAAAAAAAGAGAGAAAAAAAGACCGGGTGGGGGGGGGGGGGTAGTGGAAGCTAATGCGAGTGATGGCCCATGACTGCTGCGTAGCGTATATACATACACCTTTTTTGTTTTCGTCTGTTTAAAACCCGTGACTTACACTGCAGACCGGCCGTAGTCTCTACGTGCGTATATACATGTGCGCACGCACAGCCACGCAGAAAAAGTGTCTGTGGTTTGGTTTTCGTGTCGATGTGGCCGGCACACTACGCGGAGTGTCGATGTTGCCGGCCGTTTTAAATGCTGCTGGGATTCAAGATGGCGGAATTGGTATAGGGCATAGGTCGTGAGTGTGGATGACAGAAGATGTATGGTCATTGGTCTTGTTCTTCGTTGACTCGGGCTTTGGGTGCCATTGATTGGTCCCAGGGGGGGGGGGGATGGGACGCCACGATTAGGTTTCGGAATCACAAACAGTTTTGCGGAGTGGCTGTAGAGCTACATCAGCCTGCGTATATAGCACTCTTTTGAAAACCGACATTTCCATGTATCCTACCTACCTACCAACCTACCTCCAGTATTGCCACAGACTACGGTCTGCATGCAATTAATGAGTTAACCAAAAACAAAAACAAAAACAAAAAAAACCTGCCTACCCACCTACCCTACCAGCTACCCACTCCCGTAGGGATAGCTTTTATTCCCTCTACCCCCCGTGTCCCACTCGACACTCTCTCTGGGCGGAGACTAGACTAAACTACAGGTAAGATGCCTCCAGCCCATGCACAGCCGTGGCGATAGTAGCAGTCACAGCGTATCACTCGACATCTTCACCTGCGTGGCTCCCCATTTCTTTAGTGCTGCATGTATGTATGTACTCGTGTGTAACCTCACGGCTATGACCAACCCCGAAGCCTGGCGGCCAGTATAAATGCGACGTGGCTCCCCATTTAGTTTCTTTCGTTCAATCCACTGATTGCCCCCCCCCCAATGAGAGATAAGTTGGTTGACTCCCCATCTCGAGCTGCTACCGGAAGAGGCGTGCGTGCTCCCAGGTGCGTGCGTACATGTACTCTATGGAGCTGGAAACAGTAAATTCAAATGCTCGTCCTTCCCACCATGGGGGGTGGGGGGGGGTGGAGAAATCACCTGCAATATACTCGTGCACTACATGTAGCTATGGCCAAAAAAAACATTCATGTATGTAGCATTATTATGTGCTCTTCTGTCCCCTCCCTCCCCAAAAGAAAAAGGCCTACAAAAGAAAACTGGCAATCCATTACAAGGTATAAAAAAAAAAACAAGCACCGGTATTAATTTTTTTTTTTTTTTTTTCCCACCACCAATACATAGCCTAGTAAGTACATGTAGTCTACTACCGCACGTGCGCGGCCGGCCGGTCCGTAGTATATAGTAAAACCGCCCTTGACACACATTCCGCCGCCCCCACCGCGGTGCGTAAGAAGGGAGAAAGAAAGAAAGAAAGAAAGAAAGGGAAACAAGGCTAGGATCGATGGGGCAGACTACATACATATCACATGTATGTAGCCAAGCCAAGAGCGACGATCGAACGGCGGAGAGTAAAATTGTTTTTTCCATTAGAGTGTTATTTTTTTTTGTTTCGGTCCCATGTTTACCTTGATTATTTACTCTACTGTGCGAGGTGCATGGGGAGGAGAAAAGGTAGTTCAGGGCTCGGTGTGATATTGCCATAGATGGAAGACTGCATGCAATTAATGAATTAAGCAAAAGAAAAAGAAACCCGCAGTACTAGGTACGACCCCCCCCCCCCGAGACCGAAACGTGCAGAGCCACCGCCTCCATCTCAATCGGAAGCTATGAAATGTCTTGGCAATTTTATCAATCAATCAATTGATCAATCAGTCAATCAGTCAATCAATCAATCAATCAACCACTCAATCCTGGCAAATCCCGTCGATTGATCAAATTGATCTGATTGACTGGCAAGTACGTCTTGATTACGACGGTACTACATGTAGTGACCAAAACTAAAACCTCTCGATCTCATACCCTTCTAAAAAAAAAAAAAAAACCTTAATCAACAGATACATACACATACCGGTCGTTGACATGTCGTTCCAACGCCAACCACCACTAATTATAACTACGCACGCTACAGCCAGCGGCCCAGCATCCACGCAGCGCAGCTCGATCTGGAACTGTCTAGCTGGAGGTGCTCCTCCGCCAAGATTATTAAACAGTCCTCGGCCCCTTTATATTTATCGATCTAGTGGGCTGGGGGACGACATGATCCGCCCACGATCGCGGAGCCCAGATCTCTAGAAGCAATAGCTCGAGAGCTGTAATAGCTCTGTATATCTACGCACACACCTCCTTCTCCTTCTCCTCTCCCTCCTCCTTTTGTTTGTTTTCTGAAGAACACAGGACCCCATTGGTGGTGTAAGCACGCCGTGCGATAACGATCTGAGGCTGTAACTTTCTTCAGACGCCTATTGCAGGCCCCCCGGCCCGGCTATATACTCTCTTCACATATCACGATGCTCCACCACCACCACCACACTACACCACACCACGCCCCGAGGAAGCCAAGCTCCTCAGCACCAGTGCTTTTCTGGGAGGCGAGTCCCCATTTATATCCTACATAGATCTTGGGACACCAAGAACACGAATAGTCCACTGCTGGGGAGGATCACACCAATAAACATACATGCAGCTAATTCGAGAAATCTAGAGATAACAGGATTGTGCGTTACCAGAGTTAAAATGGGCCAATCCTCATTGTTGAACGGACAGGGTTTCATTGGCTGTGATGATAGATAAAATTGTGACGACAGGAGAAGTTGTGATAATGACGGAGTGTTGGGGATAACATGCCCAACTGAATTTAAGGAATCTATTGAAGTAATAGATACCTCGCTCCGAGTATACGTATGGCCCGCCCAGGTAGAGAACATGTATTGGTGAAACTCTCGCATTTACACTTAGAAGCGTTGCGCTCAATCGTGTATCAAATAAGAATAATACAGCCCCCGGACTTCCTATTTATCTTATAGTAAATTCCAACCAACAAGAAAATCATCTAACCCTGACAAAGACGTCAATAAAATCTAGCGACATTTACTACTCTTCCGGTTTATGGTCCATTAGAACGTTTCAATGCAACAATGACCGTTGTTACTGATATATTTACTTGCAGAGTAGGGGTATACCATTAAATCACATGTATATAGAATCTATTTCCAATCAATAGAGATATGCCTGCAGTAGGGCTACCGTGCGCACCGCCGACATAGCCCTCCGCGATGTATGCAGATGTTTTAGTGAATAGGCTCCCTTATCCAGTCACTAGTAACGCCATCCAGGGACTAAACGTATATATACAGTTCCTAAAAGATCAGCACGATCCTGGGGCAGGCCTTATACCGCAATTGACATTCCCGCTCCGTTGTGCACCATACCCTCCTGATTTCCCCTGTCAATCGCAAAATGAGTTGATTCCCGTAGATCTCCAGGCATTTGATTCGTGACTTGTGCAGCATAGCCGGATCTTTGAAGCGGTGATATATTTACCCTGCCAATGACCATATGCGCATATATGTAGATCTCCCTTCTATAGTAGAGTAAGTAGACGAAAATAAAGCTCTTGAACAGAAATCCTTCATTGGAGGAGGTGAATGATGCCCAAAGTTGCAGTACGTTATTATAGAGCATATCAACTTGGAATCGGTTCGCCCCCTCCCCCGCAAGAGGGGCTTTTGGGTCGGCGCTTTCGTGGCTCCAAGGGTGAAAGTCTTCGCCAGTCCGGCGGAACGATCGGCAAACATTTTTCAAGGAAAGAAGTGGTTCGTCTTGGGAAATCCGCCGCGCCGCTAAGATAACCCTTTTGGGCACACGACAGCGGGTGATTCGCCGGTTCCCAGGGATTTGTTTCGCCCTACTGTTTGTTTGGCCCGATGCTCAAAACGGAGATAAATTTATCCAGGCTACACAGTGCGTCGATCAATGTTTTATCTAAATTACAATACAGGATTAGATCTCAAATACTCTAGGTGAATGAAACATACCGCGAGTGATTTTCCATGCATAAATCTTACCCGCAAACTTCAATATCTAGCGTGTTCCCACCGCAGTACTAATTGGCTCCCTCTCTCGGGGCACAACGCCCTAGTTACCGAACTCAAATAAGTACCGACAACACAATTAATCAATTAAGCATCGGTAAAGTAGTCCGAGTGAGAACCCATGATTACCGGGATGAAATATATTGGTGGCGACTCCCGCGCCAAACCGGCAATCCCGTCGATCGCTTCCTAAAAACCGGCCCAATGGTTAAGCGGAACGGAAGCCGTGTGCCCGACTGAGACAACACACGGAATAACCTAAAAGAATAATCTCAAAGAGTTCCAAAAGCTAGCAGCCCAGTCAGTTGTGTCACTGCCGTTCGTTCGTTCGCTTGCCTCGGCGGGAGGCAATTAAAAAAAGACGCATCCCCGTGCATTTGGTCGGAGATTTCCAAAGTGACAGAAAGTGACAGGTTTGGCGGTTGTGATACGCGCGTCTTTGCTGGTTCTAATACGCAACACATGTGTGTCACGCTATCAATTCCCTGATCCAGAAGGCAGGGTATTCTGGAAGGTATCATCGATCATCACTCTTGCATCGATCAACATTCTGCGTAGAGCAGTAGAAGATACTTACTTAGGTTCTCCTTGTTATTTCCCGCAATACAGCCCGCTTTCGAACAGAGATCGTTCTTGCATGGACGTTTTAAACTGCACTACACACGGGTGACCCGGTTGGGGGGGGGGGGGGCACAGCGTAGTAACCCTAGCCCTGAATCCATTGAGAGGCGATTGTCACCGCCTACCGTATGCAACTACCTAGAGTAGAGATGTAAATCCTATAGGGTAGTAGAGGCAAATGTTTATCTACTTCCTATAATCGAAGGCCCTAAACGTTCATTTGTTTCGCCCAGCCAACACTCCCAGCTATATTCTCACCTATTAGCATTAGCAAGCCGTGGAACAGTCAAAAGGGGCAATATACCCGAACAGAAGTCACAACTACCATTGACGCTACGTGGGTGAATAACCTTCCTCTCGAACCTTCCTAAAACTCCCACCTAAGGCTGGCTGACCAATGACTCCAAGCGTAATAGTTGTTTACTTTGAGCTGCCTTGAACCTGTGTTGTTATAGTTTTCTTTGTTCCCACCAAAGCAACTGCATCCCGTGAAACACCGGAGACAGCATTGAAACCTTAAATTCCTTCTTGACCTCCCATTTGCTGAGGTTCACGACTAATCACTCGCTACGGGTGAACGGAAATCTAGATCCAAACGGTATTTCTAGTTGAGAACCCGCCAAGAGAACCAAAAGGTACTTGTGTATCCAAGAAAGAAAATTCGTCACGCGCTTCCCACGGCTTTAGGATAGCCCCGATGCGATGCGGGTGCATCGCAAACCTCATGCATAGCGTGGAAACTCGGGACACTACTCAGGATTAGCCTGGTTTCCCATCATGGGGGGGTGGGGGGTGGAAATTACAAGTTTCACTTATTCATTCAGCATTAGGTACTTCCGACGGTGATAAGAACGGGGTAGGTAGAGTAACTTTTGGACCGTGCTGTCACCAGCTGAGAGTGAAAGGCCATCACGAGAACCTCTCCTGCAGTTGGGATCAGGAATCGAAGACCTGGGCAAAGTACATACCACTTGTTGCAAGCGATCTCGTGTGATCTCCAGACCCAAGACAGCAGTGTGAGTACATTTGGCGACAGAAATTCAAGGTCCCTGCATTCCGGAGTAGGCACATAACTGCTAGTCACACCATTATAACTAAATAGAAGGCGCCGACGGAGAGAAGATCGGGAGGTTTGCGCCATGGTAAACGCGTTAGGTTGCGTGGGATGCGGCGCAACTGACAACGCGGCCGGAGGCCGAGGATTCTGTAATGTGTTCCCCGACAAATCATGCTACAATCGCAACTACCATAGCGAGAGCCCCGTACATATGCAGGTTACAAGTACCATAAGAGTACTAGATACATACCTTAAGAGAAGGCCAGTTAGTTGCTGTGAGTTATTAATTGGGTTAGTTAGGGTTAATTTGGTTATTGTATCCTTTCCAGCCTCGATCCATACGAATCACGAGATGCACACTATATGCCCGTGACAAAAACAAATGGTGATCCAAAAGTCGAAGAAATCGGTTTTCTATTTGGAGCAGAAGGGTGGCTTCCTGGCGTAGGTAATCCGCGGGAACAATCCATAGCCGTGCTATGTGTGTTTCCATCGGAAGAAACAATCTTTGATTCTGGGATTCATACAGCCTAGTTAATTATTGGCGAAGAGGGCTTCTTTACCACGTTATACGTTCCACGATCCATAGCCACCATGCCGAGGAAAGGGAAAAAAAAGCAAAAACTGTTCCTCAAGAAGAAAACAGTCGATGAGGGCACCAAGATCCCGATCCACGATCCCCATGCACCCCGCACAATAGAAATTTTCTTTTCCCCGGACTTTTATGCAGCCCCGAAACTCTGATTTTTTTCCCACTGCCAGTATGGAGAATATGGAATGTGGTATGTTCTCCATCTAGATCGAAGGAGGAAATGAGACCTTCACAAGGAGTAACGCGGTCATGAGAAGCACATGACTGACTGAATGTGCTTGCCTTTACATATCATATCATGTAACGTAGCTGTGGTTCACATGGTGGCTAGAAATCAGTTGTGCTCGAGGTGTGTATGCGGTATGCCGGCCTTCCAATGGGATGTAGGTAAGTAATAATACATAATAAGCGATCGCACGAGTAAAAAACAACAGCATGGCCCACATACCTAGATCCACGGGTTCTTGCGTAAAACAAGAGGAGGTCCTGATAGAAGTGAGCCGATTATGCTTTGAAAAATTAAATTGTGTGTAAAGTGTGTTGGTAAGAACTACCATCCTCGGTGGTGGCGTAGTACCGTACGGCTAGCTTCCGGACCAACATTTTGGGAACGGTTTGAGATAAGCGACTGCACAAGCTTTCTTGGTAAGTGATGTCTAACCTTAAAACCAAATTTGATCGGCCCGCACCACCCAAGACATGAAGTGGTGGCATGGCACTGAGCCTCATCGTCATCGTGCCTTGTTAAATTCAACTTCAACTCCTGAAAAACAACACAGAGCGTACAACTATCGGTTTCCGTCCGCATGGATGCTTGGTTATATCATACCTCGCTATATATTCTCGCTTTTAGCTGATCAACTGATCCGCCGACTGAGACAAGTCCATCTTGAGTACCTATCCGGGGGAGCAGCGTGAGGCAAATCTGTAAGTACGTGCGGCTAGGCGGGTACGCACATGTCGATCACATTGGTAAGGAAGGACTCGCCTAACTACTACAGGTAAATCCTGGAGAAAGAAGGGTCCAGTCTAGAATCCTTACTCGCCTCCATGGCATTGACAACGATAGTTTCTACAGAGACGCACTTAGTTCTACGGATGTGGACACTCAGATTCTTAGAACGGCCTCAAGGGCGTACGTGATCAAGATGAAGGAAGACCTGTGATTGGTGGCATGCCTCTGCTAGTTCTATTTATAGTAGCTTAAACATATAGGTATCCTTTGTGATGTACCTCCAATGCATCGTGTCCTCAACATTGTTCTGCAGATTGTTTCCCCTCATTCTTGCTTGCCTGTACCACTGTTCTGCTCTAGAGCATGTAGGTACATACATGTACATGTAGTCACTTACACTCCAAACCACCCACGATACCGATACCGTGTTTTTACTCTGCCAGCTGTGCATGCATGCATGCACTCAATCTATTCTCCAGAATTCTTGGCCGCCTGATATATCATAGTGGAAGTATGTTTCGATAGCCAGTTAAACGGTAGTGTTACTGAAGTCTTTCAGAAATGCTAACGCCAATATATCTTCTAATCAATCAGACCAGATAGCTTGCAATTGCCGTATTCTGTGACATTACTACTCGGGAGGTTTTGTCGGGGGTTTCGTGGTAGCTCCATTATTCTACAAAGGACTGGCGATGATACCAAAAAAAGCTCATTATTAAATTCCCTCGTAGAATACATCGGTCTCGATTGCTAGCGAGGGATTGCACGACTTTGGCCAAGGCCATATGGGCTGATGCACCCTGGCGCTACTTTCAGTCAGGTCATCGGAGCTCGGTGTGAGGAAGGTACCTCCCTCGGCAACTTCGACTCCCCGGGGAAACGGAGTTACCCCGGGCATAAAAGATGAGAGCTCATCCGACTTTTACCGCGGCGGTCAGCTGAACAGACCGCACCGGTATGGGTTTTCCCGTGCCTCTCTCCGTACTTTGTTTCAAAGCTTCATCCCCCCTCCTTCTGCTACGTGCTAGCTAATAGATAGTGGGGAAGTCTCCAACGGTCCATTTCGCAACTCTGTTGAAAGTATCCAGCGTATCATGGACGGGAGGAGTCATGATCAAGCATACCCCTCCTTCATTGCTCCTCTCAAAATGTGTCACACCAGCCTTGAATCTGGGTAGGTACTCGCACAACTAATTCCTATGATTCATGAAAGAACCGAAGAAACACCGCCGGGCGGCCAAAAACAAAGTAATACACGAGTCAAATTCCGATAATCTTGATAGCTAATCAACTACAACTAAAGCCATTCATAGGCAGGAAGTTGCCACACTCGCAGCCCTAGATTGGGCATCGCATGCTTTTCTCAATCTATGTAATATGCACCTACTAAAGATTTCTGATATCACAAATTCATAGTAAGCGTAGGGGATTTGTTACATGCACAACATTATCCCGGCGCCAACTAGATTATCTGCATGTTGTACCTGACGTCTGCATGCAATTTCAAGATAGGCAAAGTTCCTGCTGCGAACGCATGGAAGGATATGTTTCTTGAATGAGTGCAGTGGCTAACATTTGGATAACAGCTGGCGCAGGGTCATTGGTAATTTTTTGATTCCCTCACCTTGCTTCTGGGATATTCTGGTAGGTGTTGGAACGGGTTGGAATGAATGAGTTTTAAACTCAACACTGTGGCTGCCACGAATGCTCTTAGGAAAGCACTAGCGTTGTTACCCGAGGGAATTAATTCATTTCCTCCACTTCTTGCTTCCTCCACCTCATCCTTCTTCCCCGGTATCTCCACAATTGTGGAGTAACCACGAATTTAGCGGGAGTCTCTAGGCGGTGTTCTGAAATCAATTCCGCCCCGTGAGCAATTGCGAAACGAAAAAAAAAAAAAAAAAAAAAACTCACTATCGATAGCGAAGCGAGATAATACGTCATGTATTCAGTTTTCTAAACGGCAGTTGTGTTTTCTTTCTTCTTCTCTTTCTGTACCTACATTAGCCTCTGTCATAAATTGTGAAAAATGCATACGAGGGTAATTATTATAGAGATAAAAATAAGTTTATCCCACGCTGCCGGTTTCCCTCCGGTCCAGAATATCCGACAGCCCCGCCGGTTCCACAGACAAGTGTCGGACCGAACCGAGACCACGATGATCCATTTAGGTTCCGGACGGGAGGGTTCTTGCTTTCGTTATCTCACATGTCAGATTTTTTTATATAAACCAGACAAAGAACTGCAGCTGTGAGTAGATATGTACAGCTCGTCATACTTTGCGTCATGTATCAACATCTCTTGCGTAGTGTTGAGATAGTATCCGATTATGAACGTCAAGCATCGATAAGAAGTGACCCAGTTCCAAGGGCGTAAGTTGTCTTTAGAACTTAGAATAGAATTTTAGGAGCGTTTTCCTGCCAGTGACATCTTAATGAAATAAGATGACTAATCCTCTGGTAGAGAATGAAGGGGTGGGGAAGGTGGGGGGGAGGGGGTGAGAAGCCGGTTAAACGTCCAGGATTGTGCGTGTATCAGTGTATCATGTAGGTTAACGAAAATCTTTCTCATTGTTCTTGTGCCTATCTCACGCCCAAGAGCATGTAGACTACTCTATTCTGTCATTCACATGTCACCAGTAGGAAAATCCCCAAACCACAAGAATTCCAAAGTCAACTTGCGTCTAAATTTTGCAACGACGCATCGCCCCATCGATAAGGATAGAGGGCAGCAACCTGCTGCCTAGGAGCTTAGGAGTCTGTAGAACTAGAGTAGTATCTAGAGCCCCCCGTGTTGTGGTGCGCGCCACGGTGTTCAGGCCGATCAATCCCTAACATGGCGGCGACGTTCTTGAGGGTGTGGTCGAGCCTGTCTGTGCGCTTGGCGTGCATGCAAAAATAGATTGCATGTCTCCGAGTTTTCGCGTTCGCCTGCCCTTCGCGGAATGGGCAATTTTTTCTTCACTCTTGAACCACCCATGGCGAAAAGTGAAGGGGAGAACTCCATAACGGCCTGGACCAGTGATTGCTCCGTAATTTTTGCGTGGCGTGGGGGAGAGGCCGGGGGGTTGGGTGTGGGGATATCGCGGACACGGAATTGAGGGCAGCTTACTTGTAGCTACTAGTCGCTTGTATCTAAGCTACATGTACTTTATAGCACTGCTTACAAGTATCAAGACATGGGGAAGAAGAAGAATGAGGAGGTTGAGGTTGAGGTATCGGAGGTTGAGGTATCGGAGGCTGCCGTTTAAGTGCTTTCTTTTCTTCTTCTCGACACTTCTTCCCTTCCTTAATTGATCCTTGGTCCAGGTGTTGGGGTTGAGTGAGTAACTCAACAGACGAGAACCAATCTCGAGAAAGGTCTTTGACGAGTTTTTCTCGTTAAAAACACAGCACATATGTATGTCGCTGCTGTTGTTGAGGCAAACAAGCAAAATGTGCAGTAGCGGGGGTAATATGGGAAGTACGATATGTAAGGCAGGTGATTGTGGGGTGACCGGCAACGACCAACGACAAACAACCAGGACTGAGTGAGACAACAAGCATTGGCTGCAGGCGCACGGGCACAGCGAGGAAAGGATTAGATTTGATTGATCCGTCTGGCCTCCGTTTTTGCTTCCTTCCCCAACTGCTTCCTTAATTTCTTCTTTCCCAACTGGGATCTTTGAGATGGGATGGGATGTGGTGGAGCGTTGCATTGCAGCAAGCAGCGCAGCGAGATATGAGATGGGGTGTAGCGCGTGACTTGGTGCCTGTTTTAACTCGGAGAGGATCCAGAGAAACATCGTGCTTATGTAGCTTATGTAGCTTATGTACCTATATTGTATAAAAACTATGTTTTCCCGATTATTTTCCCCGTTTCCAATCATTGATACTCAGCACCACCGGAGGAATCTGTAATATGGTATATGTAGGACAGGTACAACGACATACAGCAACATTCCTACGTGTGATTACTGCTGCTGCTACTGCTGTGTGTCGAGTACAAGTAGGTACATACTGCCTCATTATGGCACTGCTAGATGTAGAATAGTAGTACTCCACGACAGCTGTTTAAATTCGGAGCGTGTTCGGTGTTCGTATCGCCGAGTCAACCGCCAGTGGCACTAGTGTGGAGAAGAGCAGACAGTTAATTCACATGGTGGGAGAGGCTCCCCGTGTCCTAGGCATGTCGTAGCGTTGATGAGTATGGTCCGCTGTGGAGTGGGCTGGGGGAGCTTGGTATATCGCTTAGTGCTCCCAACCTAGACTAGGCAGAAGACCGGCCTGGCTGCTCTAGTGCCGTGTTGCAGTCAGGGCGCAATTGGCTGCGTTACTTCCAGACAGCTCCCATGCTGCTGGTTGTTGGTAGATACTAGTATATTAGTAGAATACATGTACCTACATGTACTCCTGTAGACGAGAGAGTACCTTAGACTCTGGACTCGCACCTGCTGGATTTAACTATGCGTGTGCTCACATGTACCTAAAGTAAAGTTCATCAAATGAACATGCAAAGCCTATATTGGGATCCTATATGGCCCAATTCCAATTCCAGGAATGAAAAGACCCGACCCGTGCGGAGAGACTGCAATTGAGTTGCCTACTAGGCGTAGGACAGTCGACGTGAGAACGCAATACACGGACGGGAGTTGTGATGCAGAAGGGACAGCAAAAGCTTTGTTGAATTTTCAACACAGCTGAGTGAGAAGACATGAGGTACCAATTCGTCTGCAAAAAGAATCACAACAGGAATCAGTAAGGCAAGGGAGTCTTGAAAGTGTTTGGTGTTGTATGTCTAGATCGAAGTCTACAGCTACGGGATAACGTTCATCCTGCCTCCGTAATTGAGAACTAGTAGATCTTGCTTCACCTCTGACTCGGGGATTGCTCATCGACCTCCATCTTTCTCTCTTCTCACCGTGCTTCTTCTCTCCCTTCTGTTATATCCCCATTCTTTTCCGGGGGGAAAAAAACTTAATTGCAATTGCTCACACCCCTGAGTTACTATCATTATTGCTATTGTTGCTGTAACTGGCCCTACTTTTACGCCACTCGCTCGTTCGTCGCCCCGCTGAACTGTGTCCAAATATTGCCATCATTCTTCTTTTCGCTGCAATTGAGGTGAGCATTGTCAATCAGTCAGCTAGACGGACGCAATAGCCCCTCCTCTTTGAAGACCAAAACAGCGTTTGTGCCCATCTTTCTCCCTTTGCATAATTCATCTCCATTCTTCTCTTTTCTTCACTTCTGCCCGGCCCCCTTGCTTTTGAAACCCCATTGCTCTAGATTTCTCCCATTCGCTCTACTATTCCCAACAGCCGAGAACGTTCGCCGTTCTTTGAGTTGATAGATTTGCTTCCCCACTGTTCGCTGCCAGCGGGCAACCACTCCCGGAGATACCCATAAACTCGAATAACATCCCATTGCCTCATTCACCGGCAGAAATCGTTATCCAGCCTATCCGGCACTCGATATTGTGTTTTAAAAAAGCAAAAAAAAATAACATCCTGGAGATTCTGAACAGAGAGCAAAAAAAGACCGTCATAAAAGTCGAACAAAGAGGCCACACTCCACGCGCACAGGGTTGCACACACACGCACAGCAGCGCCCCTCACACCACACACAACCCACCACACACACACTGCATAACGCTCCCCAAAGCTACCGGCCGGGATTTGCAGCAGCGGCTCTTTATCCATCCTTCTTTGAAAAGACGTGCGTGAAAGTGTGTCGGATAAGAAACCGACAGCAGGAAAAAAACTAAATAATCCAAACCAGACGGAAAAAGTAGGAGTATTTCTCCTCGAGCAATAGTCTAGGGGTGGTAGCCAACGTGTCACAGGAATTTTTCCACTGTGTAAAACAAAACCAAAAAACAAAAACCGGATCCCCTCCTCTTCTCGATCTCCTTATTACTGCTTCTTGCATCCCCCCGTAACGGAGACTAGAACCAGCAAAAAGTATTCGAATCGAACCGATCGAGATTGAGAACACAGAACTGGACTACAAACGATTTAATACCAGGGGCAACATCAAGCAACGAACCTGGAAACCTCCCCGCACATATTTTTGCCTAGTTACCAAAGACTGAATTGGGGTGGACCTCTGGCAGGGCTCAGGGCACTTCGCCATATCCATTCACTGGTTCCCATAGGTCAGCAACAACTCGCAAAATTCCTTGCCAGATACAAACGGTCATACGGCTCCACCAAGAAAACCGGGACACACTTCGTGGGGAACGGCGTCATCCGTAACACGGTAGTCACTTCGATTGGACCTGCTCCGTAAAGATACCCGTTTCTATTTGGTTGTAAAGCACTTTTTGCAAACAAACGGTATGCCTTGCCTCCCATTACGCGAGCTCATTTCGTCATTTCAGAGTCTCAGTTTTTAAATCCCTTCTGCCTACACATGATCTTTCCTTCCTTTTTCTTCACAAACTCGCACAAAATTAGTTTCTGACGTGGTGTGATCGAAAGCAGATTCTCTTGGAATTACTTTTGCTTTTGTTTCATTTTTCTTCAACAAGTAGCTCCCCGTGTCACCCGCGTGGTACTTAGTCCTTGACTTCCCCGGATTTACCTTGTCTTATCTGCGTCTTCTCCAAACCCCCCCCATCCCACAACTCCGACTCATCGTCCATCGGAACGGGGGAAATCTACCTTCATAAATAGCAATCCGTGAATCTATCTCATCTACCTCGCCAGATACCCCCCCACCCCAATTATTACTACAACAAACTACCACAATAACCCCCCCTCTCCCCCCACTGTCGAAATGGGACTCAACCCACTACAGAACGCTACCCCTCGGCAGCAAATCCCAAACGAAGCTCCAAGCTTCTTCTCCCCATTCTTTGAGCAACCATCAGCTGCCGGAACGTCTGGTAGGCTCTCCGTATGGCAGCCACCACCTGTTGAGACAGCTCCTCGGTCGAAAGCTCCCAACAACAGGCCATTGCAACCTCCCCAAATTCCTACCGTTGGCGCCACAACACATACCACTCGCTTGACCATTCACTCAAGGAACACTAGCGCAGATGATGGGAGGAAGAAACTCTACGAGCCAAAAGAGAAGAAGAGCATGGACGAGATCATGTGGCTGGGTTCCGTGACTGGATTCCTCCCCCCAATCCCTCCCCCAATGAGAGTTGAAGCTTCTCTCCGGAGCAAGCTGGTTAGAAAACCGGAGGACAAAACAAGTCAGGCCAGTGCCCTTACCCAGGCAACCCGAAAGAGACTACTCGAGGCAGGAAAATCAGAAGAAGAGAAGGCGGCAGAGGCAAAAAAGATAGCAGATGAGGCCGCAAGGGAAAAGAGGCTGCTGGAGTGGGCAACCAAAAAGAATATGGCGCCGAAGAAGGTTTCAGTGGAAGAGAAGAAGCCTACCCCCGCAGTGGTTCCCTTGCCCCAGCCTGTAGAGACGAGCTCGAAATCAACTGCTTCGGGTGGTGTACGATCATCAGGAAGACGCGGTAAGGTATTCATGCCGGTACCTCAGCCCATCGAAACCATCAAGAGAAGCAACCGACCAAACTCAAACCATCGTCCAAACCTACCTGACAACATTTCATCGTACGCTCCCAGCAATCCTATCCTCCCTCAGCCAATTGAGACGACGAAGCGCAGTCACCGCCCCGACAGGCCCCCGGTTAAGAACAAGAAGAGCGAGGAGGAGACTTTATGGATGGGTCTACCCCAGCCAGTTGAAACTGTGCGGAGGAGTAACAGGAGAAGTCCTCTGAGCAAGGACGACGAGGGTGCTGAGGTAGGTAAAAGAGCACAGGTATCGCCCAAGCACTCGGCCCGACACTCGACCATCTCGCCGAAAGGGACAATGTTCACCCCACAGCCCGTGGAGGTCAAAAAAACCAATAGACCCGACTCCATCCAACTTCCGCAACCCATGGAAGTTACCAGGAGGTCAAACCGGCCCATGGCACCCCCGATTCAGAAGCCGGATGGACCTCCTACACCCACTACCTCCTTTTTTGGCCCCATGACACCGACCCAAGCGCCATCATCACCACTGCCCGTACCTTTCGAGAGCACCAAACGCTCACACCGTCCCATCTCGGGTAGACCCCTGGTACCGCAACCGATCGAGACCTCCCGCAGGTCAAACCGCATCAGGGTTCCTCTACCGGAGATGCAGATTGACGCAAACCAGCAACAGCCCCTGCCGAATGAGTTACCACAGCCTGTCTCGGTTTCAAGGTGGACTAACCGCGAAAAAGCTGGCGCGAGACATCTCCGAAGAACAAGCACCGACAAACCTGACACTCCCGGACTGTATAACACCGCTCCATTCGTACGGGACAGAGAAAGAGAAAGACGGTTGGTCAAGAAGACCTGGGTTCGGCCTATCGATCACGTGTCGCATCTTCACGAACCGATTGACTCTGCCCCACCAAGTCCGATGGTCAGTCCTCAAAGCTCTAGGTGTCCCAGCTTGAGCTCATCGCCAACATCATCGGCCGCGAGCTCGACATGGGATGTCGCTTCCAAGATCAGCAAAGCATCGCGTAGTCACGACAGGCGAGAGTCGCTGGATGAAGGTTTTGCTGGATATATTCTTGGGTTGGAGCGAGGGTTGAAGAAGAACGGTGCACTGGGGACTGCCGGGCGCGAGCGGGAGAGGGCCAAAGAAGAGTCAGAGTACCCCTTCCCCGTCGTCACGGAGGATGTAAACAAGCACGATGATAAGAGGATCCGAACCGAGGCTAGCGACCCTGGTCCATCCACCGGAGCCCGAAGCGAAAGCTCCGAAACCATCCGCCCAAGATTGACAGCTATCAATACAGACCCTGGCGTCCTCGAAACTAGGCAGACAGACGAGGAGCAGGACTATCCGATATGTCACTCACCTGTTTACTCGCGCTTTAAGGTACCCGTCCCGGAGCCTGAGCAACTTTTCCTCGACCATGAACACAAGGAGAAATCGCACAAGGGTTTCAACAACACACGCATTTCTACTCAAGACCTTGCGATGGCAAAGCCGATCGGTATCGCGATCAACAAAGGAAATGCCCAGCTCCCAACCCCGCCGGATTCTCTTGAATCGACAACATCGAAAATGCTCTCACCCACATCAGCTTTGGCAATTGCCGGGGGTCCTCAAACTGCACCTGCTCGCGTTTCATATGCGCCTATGTCTCCATCACCAGGTTACACTGTTGCCTCACTGCCACCAGCGAAGAAGCATGACAATGTTGACGCTGCCGAGGTTGCTGAAGAACTCGTTTATGGTGTCATGCGATATCTCAGCTTGGAATTTGAGAACGTGGGACGAAAGTATGACGACGAACTTTCGTTGTACACTGGCCTGCCCAAGGAGTTGGTTAGGAAAGATCGCAAGTTTGCGATCAAAAAATATGTGGAGAGATGGGTCAGGGAGAACCCAGAAATCGAATGTGGCGAAAAGAAGAAGGGTGGTTTGTGGTAAACGGTGACGATAATTCATAGGATGGGCGTGTACTCCTTTTTCTTTTTTTCTTTCTACTCATTCCTTTTTTTTCATTTCATTTGTCAACTATTACGTTTCATCTGTTCTTGAAGGGATCAAATATCTCTAGGGTCATGGTTTTATTCATTGTTGGGTTCTTGGGTCTGTTTCTTACTGTGCAGTTTTCTACGGCTTTTTTCTTAAATGGTTCATATGGGGTCTGTTGTTGGTGATTGATTGGCGGCATCGCGGGGTTGCTTGTTTTGCTACTTTTACATAGTGTATTTTCGTTCAAGGAGCGCGTGCGCGGAGGTAAGTTGACGGGTTTGGGCTGTCTTTGATGGAAAGGGAGATTCATCATGGTTGTGCTTTTGGTTCACTGTTTTTCTTTTCACGATAGTGAAATCTTTTTCGTTCTTGGTTTCATTGTCTAGGGTTTTTTTTCTTTCTTTCTTGTCCATTTCTTCTGTTCTGAAAACGGTTGCGTTCCAATTTTTTGTTCGATTTTTTCAAAAACAATTATTGTCAGGTGGACGAGGGGGGATTTACATACATACATATGTTTATTATATCAAATCTGCACATTATCTGCACAACCTTTATCTTGCGTGCATGTTTCATCTAGTTCGCCATACTCTACTATACTGGGATATGAATTCGCGTTTTGATTTCATTTATCTTTCGGAAAAGGGACGGCATGGATTAGGGTTCAAGTTTAGGTTCATGAACGACACCAAGGGGCGGGGGCAAGGGATGGACTCGGTAACGGAGGGGTACACGATAATTAGTACCCAGGGATATTACAGAATGTCGTGCGCGGAGGAAGGATGGGGGTGAGGGGCATAACTTGCACAATACCGGGGCGGGTTTATGGGCCGACTTAGAGGTTTGTATGGTTGGGGGTTGGCATGGAATATTTATTTATTTTTCTCAATTTGGTACTTGTCCGAAACCCTTTTATTTTTTTGTAACACGCGCTTTTTGCTCTTAATATAATAATTAATGTTACATGTTTCGAGTTTGGGGAGATAATTTGTATCGCTGCTGGGCGGAGGTTGAGAGGAATGTTGGAAGCTGTAGTATTATGTATCCCGGAAACTGCCAGAACCAAGAGTGAAAAAAACTGTGGTTTGGCTCTCCGAGCTCCATAAATGCACCGTTAAAGAAACCGAGTGATACAATCTGATCCCAAACACAAATTCTCCGATCCCGTCTCTTCGTAATCCATCGTGATATGAGTCATGCAGACCTGCCTTGGCGCCAAAACTGTTCATGTAGCGTCACTCGCAATATCAACCGAGCTTAGAATAAGCCGAATGGACGGAAGCGGTTGCGGTATATTACTTTTGATAGACAGGGTGGACGAGAGAGGCGGGAACACATGCTGGCTGCGCGCGTGGATGAATATCATCGAGTAGGAAAATATAGGAGGGTTGTCCACTTTAAGCGGTGAATGGCATATAGGAAAGATGGGCGCATGGGATGGGGCCGTGGGGATGGCGGGGTGTGGTAGGTGGGATAAGGTGTGTGGTGGGATACGAGGCTTGAGAGAGGAGGGGTGTTAGTTACACAAATATAACCAATGCCCAGCAGCCTCACGGAATGCATATCTTACCTGAGCTACACTCTTCGAGGACATGATAAGGGGGTGGCGATATATGTAGTTCTCCGGAATGATACCTTATCAGCTACCAGACACGAGAAGTAAATCCAGCTTTTCTTGTTGTACTTGGGCAGTATTGATATCTAGCTATACTTATATTAGAATCACCTATTGTTCTAGGAAATTCCGAGCATGCACGAGTACGCTATATCTCCACCTAAGGATTTTAGTTGGAGGCACAGAAGTTCCACAAGCATATTTCCAGTTTGAAAAGAGTGTGACGCCATTTTCAACATTTGATATATCGCGCCATTTGGAATAAATCTCAAACTGAGTTAAGAATCCTCATCTCTTCCAATATCTCCCCCACCTTCTCCAGAAAAGGCCCTGTCGTTATAACTGCCTGGCCACTAGCTGGAGGAACCGGAAGCTCTACAAACTCTTTCAGTATCTGGACTTCCCCAGCTACTTTTAAGTAAGGATCCATCAGCGCCTCCAAATACCATAGCGGAACTTCCGCAGTGTAGAAATGTACCGCGGCTAGTGTAGGATGCGGCGTGATAAGATGCACCTTCACCACCATAAGCTCACCCACAAACTAGTTCATATTGAGTGGGGGTGATGAACCTTTAGTATATCAGGAGGGGTCAGGTTGGACCTGCAAAACCACGAATGCTGTTCCTGAGCGATAGCAAGCACAGCAGCAACATTATACGGGTCTACAACGTCGAGTGTGAAATCGAGTTTAACCACAGTTTTTTTTAGCAACCATTCAATGTCGGTACCTGCACGGGTGTTTGTAAAGCTCTGGCGGAGAGTATATAGAGTCCCCGGACAATTGTATATGAGGAATGGGAAGCCTTTTCGGGTACGTATAACCAGTTCGGGGTGAATCTGCATAACGTGGTTTAAGAATGTGAAGAGTGGGCTTGGAGGCCTAGGATTTTGACTATACCCATTAAGTTTTTTCAGTCTGTTAGTTTGAAGCACTGATATGTGAGTGGAGGGAATGGTAAGTAACTTGGATTTGTTATTTACTCTTGTGAATAGAATCTAAACGGCCTAGGTTTTAGTGCTTTCTGGAATGAGTTGATTGTACGGGCGAGAAATGAGGCCAGATAAGTTTCAAGGAGATTGATATCCTGGAGTATATATCTAAGATCTCGGGATCTTATGAACCCATGGCCCATTGTGGTGGGCCTTCTATCGTTTCGGGGATAGTCAGCGGCCCTCGCGGTGTCAGTAGAGATGGATATGTGAAATGCGTCTAGGTGGTCAAGGCGCCAGAGTAGTGGGTGCACCCATATTGGAGTTCGTGTCGTTACGCGGAGGGGTTCTATGAGCGACATTTGAGGTCTAAGTAGAATTCGGAAATCCTGGTGTTGACGATGCTAGGGTGACACTCGACGTTCGTTATTACAACTGTGGCGTGTGGCGTGTGGCTAGCTAAGCCAAGAGTCTCCTGCTATTAGGCCTATGTAGATCTAACAAATAGGCATTGATTAGTAACAAGTCGTCGATTCTAATTTGACATTGTTGGTAACATCACCTTAGTATAGCTATTGAGCTACTCACATTTCGTACGATTTAGGAAGGGAGAGCAAAAGGCACTAAGTATTCTGACAGACTTCGGGAGCCTGGTTAGTAGTGTCTGTCGATTTGATGGTTTAGATCATTTGATCAATTGAACATTCATGTACTAGGGTGTAGCGAAAAGTGATCAGAATCTGATAAGAGAAATACACGTATTCACCGCAGCATTTACTTATCAGATTCTGATCACTTACCCTCAACACTCAGTACTTTAAGGTGCAGCTATGTAGTAGGTTCTAAGAGTTTTGAGGTTTGAGGACAAGTTCGAGGAGTAACGATGGAGTGACCGGATGGAAGGGAATGCCTGGACGGGGTAGGGACGGGGAAAGAAGAAACATATGTATCTACAATTCCCCTGTAGGTGTATACATGAATACGTACCTACAACTTAATCCCAACTCTTTTGAGGCTGAGTGGGCTGTGATTCTTAGCCTGGGCGGTATGAAGAATAAAATATGTAATCTCATAATGGCCGCTGCTTTGACTGTTCTCCATTTTGTGAGATAGAAACATAAGACGCCATAAACCGATCTTCCTTCAATTGATCGGGGAATTTCTCATTTCAATTCTCCAGTATATACTGTATGTAGCTCCATGTACTTACATAAGTATGTAATAGCTGTATAGGTAATATAGCATATCGACTAAAATCAATAGGTAAGGGATTCCTTCCTGATGGGCAGGGCGAGTCTCTAGGGTTTGCTTTTATAGCAGATACATGTACTTAAACTGTAGATACTAACCGAGTAATGAGTTGCGAAAAACCCCAGCGAATGCTTGGAATCGTGGATACCTTTGAATTTACCGATCGGATGATATGTAAAGGCACTGTGGGCGGTGCGGTTGGAAGCTCGATTAAAAGTTTGATTAGATACTTTAAAGTACAATAGATATATAAGTTCTCCGTGGCGCAATTGGTTAGCGCGTCCGACTGTTACTGTCACAGTTTCATCGGGAGGTTGGAAGTTCAAGCCTTCCCGGGGAAGTTTTTTTGTGTTTCTACGTGGCATAGGTGCCAAGACCTATCATTGCCCAGGACTAGGGTTGTAACTTGGAGGTAGGGACTAGTTTACGTAATGATGCTAATATTTCAAATAATTATATGTGTATCAAGGTCGTGATAATTAAGGCAATCTTTCCAGAAAACATCATCTTCACGCCCCAACCCCGACTTTTAGCATTAGACAAGACTCCTTGCGTATAATTTTGTGAATGGGTATAATAGCTGTACACTATACTCGAGTCATTGAGTATCACTCGCAGAAGCGCTGTCCTTTTTTTTTTTTTTTTTGTTTAACTCATTGCAGAAGCGCTGTCGGGACCCTTGGCGCACCTTTTAGAACTCAGTCAGTGGCTGTCAGTCTTTGGAGACGGCTTCTTACTGCCAAGGTTAAATCTATTTTGAAAGGCCTGGGACGAGTTGGTTGAGAACATGTATTTACTTACGAGACAATAAATAGTTTAGTTTACTCTGGGTACATAGTATGATCCTGGATAGAGGAAGCCACATTAAGCTAACTAGTGGGTTAAACACGCGAACAAAAAGTCACTTTAGTCCCGAATACACCTAACCCTGACGCTAGGAATGTCTATTTATTGATTTATTGATTTTTTCCTTTTTTTCCATTTAACTTATTAATTTATTTATTTATTTATCTATTACTTTGTTACTCGTATGCAGCCCCGAGGTTATGAAGAGGCAAGGGTTGGTATCTAGAGTTCTAGAGCCATATAATTAAGGGCCCGTTTGGCTGTTGTAGGTATATCGATGAGGTTGCCATATAAATATGTCTCCTAGAGCTCCGTTCGACAGATAGGCAAACGGGCCTTAGGTTTTGACGTAGAATAACCTGCTATGGTGTGGTGGAGATTCTCTGGCGATAGATATCCGTGGACCTGGTCCGCATGTAGCATACAGTCCGAAGGTATATGGGAGGCCTTGGTTGAAGCCTAGATTCACGCGTGAAGAGAGGATATATCTTTCGTTCATACCTCTGCTGGTGACTGAGCTTGTTTAGTTATAACACTTACAATATAACTAAATATTTTCTTAGTTTCGACAAATTATCCCCTGGGTCGTCCGTAAATAGAGAATGAAATTTACATTGTCTGTGCAATCAAAAAGCATAACTCTCTGCGCCTGATCCTATCAGGTCTGTGTAAGTTCTGACACCAATCTTGAAATTTCAATCCAAACTCGATTGGGTTTCAGTAGATTGAGTTGTTCTAATGAAAGTGGTTTAAACGGACATGTGGTCTGTTGATAAACCTTCAAGCTTTCCCCACAATTAGTTGGTCGGGTGAGATGCAAACACGCTTCGGTGAAGGATACTAATGACTAGGTCTAATATGTAACTTTGTAAGTCACTGGATTCTGCGGATGTGAAACTTACAACAGGCACACAAGGACATGCGGGGTCTGTGATATCGTAGATCACTAGGCTGAAGCGTACAAACACAAAGGCATACGTCTCGGCACGTAAGGGCGGAGCTCTCGATGGTCGAGTATCAATTCAGATGATCGACTATCAAATGAAAATGTCCTATAAAGAAAAATGGATATACACCTCTATCGAGCTAGGGATAGCGGTATCATTCCTGGAAAAGTGCGCGTACGCTGTGCGTTGTATGTTGTATGTTGGGGAGTGGTTCACCAACAGGAGAACGTCTCGCGTGCTGACGAGGTAAAGGCTGTAACTGCAGATGAATACATGCAGGTTAAGGTAATTAGACACGTTATGTACTCGTATTTTCCTGACGTTTGTAAAAGGAACCTCTATTGCATACCATACTAAATTGTGAACTTGGCGCGTATTTATATGGTATGCAATAGTGGTTTCTTTTATAAACGTTAGGAAAGTACGAGTATACTGCGGCTAGGATGTACATATATGTACTTTACTCGTTCAAATGCAGGTTCTTTTCGCGAATGACGGAAATGACGGAGTGCGTCATAATATATCACTCGGATTTGCGATTGAGCAGTTATTTTTTTCCTCGGCTCTTTAGAAAATAGCAAGACCGGACACGTCACGGAGAAACTCTGTTCTATTTGACGTGTAATGTATGGCTATAGGGATAGCTACCTATACACCTCGTATTATATCGATCAACGTAACCAGCCCCGCCCTCCTGCTGACAATATAGCGTAATAGGAAGAAATACGACAGAGGCCAGCCAGTAGTGAGAGAAAGGCTATCCTGAGGATCTGTGATGGAGATGAGGCCATTCACAACATTTGGGTGGTTGAGAGGGGGGGGGGGTGGGGCTCTAGAAGTACTCGGCCCACTGAGGGAAGGGACACTCGGGACTGGAGGTAACGAGCATCTACTCCTAAATAGAGCATGCGGTCTTCTAGATCATCATTACCAACCAATTATATACTCAGTCAGGGCCTTACATGGAATCTGAGATAGAACATCATTACTTGATGAAGGTCTAGATGTCTCTAGCCTTGCGCTCACGTACGCCCTATAAGAGTTGATCATCGAATGCTCATGAGCATGGCCGTAGCCTCGTCTTTGATTCGCGAGCGGAGGTCCGGCAAATTTTTTGATGGAAAAAGTTCGGGAGATACTGTGCACATTGAATGGCTATGTCGGTGGATAAATCTCAACTATTTGTTAGTAAGACCTCATGACTGACATATATAGCTATGATTATGACAGTTTATAGGAAGATGCAGGACACCGATTAACCCCTCTTCTACACCCCAATCGTTGTTGCAGCAGAAATGGTTGGGGTGCATGGCAGCACAAACTCAAAGCCAGTCCTTCGTATTCGCCGGCGATCCTAGTATTGAACCGAGCCATTAAAATCCATAAACGCAAATAATCAACGGATATTATTCATATTATCCCAAGGCATCACCGCTCCCGGATACACAAGGGAGGGATATAAGCATTTACCAGGTTCATAGCCTTCTCCCTTTCACCGACTATCTCGCGGAGTTATGAATCTGCATCGGCCTGGTGCGGTTATGACTCATAATCATCACTAAATGCTAGGTCGCAATTGACTTTGATGAACGGGGCGGAGCGCATGGCTATCGTGGTGATGTTGCTGCCTCGTAAACTTGTGGTGGCGCACTGTCTGTGGCGGTTTGTACAGCCACTCATCAAAAGTGTTCGTGATTCACATCAAAGTTGGCCATGCGTAATGTGGCTCACCAGACTTTACTGTCAGATTGAAGAGCTAAAATTTATCTATATAATATTATCTAGTGAGTAAAAGAAATTAAAAATACCGTGAATGTCTAATATTGTCTTTGACCACCATTGACTGTTGCTGTGTTGAGGTTTTGAACATTTCAATGTGCACTTTGATTCCGGACATTTACATTAAATCCGAATTACGAACACTTTTGATGAGTGGCTGCAGATAAAATATCTACTACGTAGGTACTCGCACGGCCGATTCGAAGCCGCTCAAAGAACTGTGGGAAGTGAGCTAGTAGCCAATAAAAGCTCACGTTTTGCAGTATTCAGATCAATTACTTTTTTGGCTGGGCGACTTCAATCCGGCAGTGCGAATAGGTATGTACTCTGGAAAGTTGTGATTGGCAAAAAGGTGTAGATTCCTTAGTAAGCACGACTTATTAATGGAATTGAGGAATGGGGGGCGAAGGCCCTATTGGAGGCGCCCCTAACATCAACTCGCGGTCGTGAGCTGTCCCATTACTAGTAGGTAAGTACATGTATAGTACTATACTCTGGAGTACGTATATGCTTGGTCAGGGATTTGGGGCCAACCGTAAGTTGACTCTGAGACGTCAAGGGTAAATTATTGTAAATGCGATGATTGGAGTAATAAGATTTTTTTTGTATCGGCAAATTCTGTATTATATACAGTAGCTAAACAATAGGAGGTAATTTTAACACTTTCCCCCAGTATCTGGGCCCTACGATGTAGAGCAGGACTAAAATAATAGACAATAACTTATAATAGATTTGATAAAAATTTGAACTCCGTGAGAACACCAGACCATAAATAAAACATATTCCGTATAACAAGAAACAGAAAACCCCCACGCTGGAAATAAACCAAGGAAAAGATAAAAACGAAAGTGCTGTTCGCCATCACATATTAAGGGTAGCAAAAATAAATCTTTGAGGAGATAGTCGGAAACTAAAGGGAAAAAAGCCCACCATGAGAGTATGTTGTACACGAGCGCCATTCCAGCGCTTACAATTTGGGGGAGGGGGAGATGTATAAAAGCAAAAGAGAATATGTAACAGGTTGAAACATTCTACTTTTTTAATCCTCGATATTCTGCGCAAGGGTACCATCGACAGGGTAGAACCACGAAGCCAGACAAATTATCAAATAAAGCGCCACTAAGAGGACACCTTCAAGGTAGTTTGATTTTCCATCCTATTCCCTACCGTTAGAAAAATGACCACCAGTACATGGAGAGGGGTGTTAGAACTTACCTGGATCAGATAGTTTACCAATAATATCGCTATAAACAGGATCATAACTTGGAACCCGTCAAAGTACAAGGTCATCTCGTCAATACCCATGATCCATCCAAGAACCACAATAAACGGAATAACAAGTAGTGCAATCTGCATGCTACTCCCTACAGCGACACCAATGCTCAGATCCATCTTATCCTTAACTGCGACAGTGACGGCTGTAGCATGCTCCGCTGCGTTTCCAACGATTGGTAAAAGAATCAATCCGACAAAGACTCTAGAGATGCCCGCAGAGACCACGACATGGTCGATCGAGTCTACCAGGCATTCCGCGCAGATTGCGACCAATACCGTCGAGCTTACAAGGAGAATGGCCGCCGCCCACAGAGAGAGCTCTGCCGCCTCCGGTTTATCTTCAACAATTGGCTTCGGCTTCCCCATGGCAAGCACATGGCTGGTGTTTGCTGAAGACTCAACGAGTGTTTTGACAGGTGCGACAGCCTTGTTACGCTTGGGAGCTTTGGCAGAAGGTTCGTTGTAGAGGCTGGTGTGTGATCTGAGCTGGAAGAAGAGGTATGCCCCGTACACAATGAGGAGAATGATCGCTGTTCCACGGGAGAGCTCGGTGATACCGACATCGCCGGCGGTGGAGGCCAAGTGGAATGCAGTAGGGACGATTAAAGAGCCAACAGCGAGGGCGAGAAGGGAAGAGGCAGTTTGAGCGACGGTGGTGTTGAAGTTTTGCTCAACGCGGTTGAAACCACCGGCGATGAATGCCATGCCAAGCACTAGAAGTCTGTCGTTGGAAAAAGAAAAATTAACTGAATGTCCGAAACAGGCGTAGTTAGGTCTGCGGCTTACAAGTTACTTAAAATACTTCCGATCAGAGAGGTCTGCACAATAACAATCTCATGTTTGGTCAATGCAATGATTGAAACGATAAGTTCAACCGCATTCCTAAAATTCCGTCTCCGTAAGCTTTCATTGTTCCAAGCTATTGATAATTGCAAGATAGAGCTTATGGGGAACGTACCCAAAACTCGCATTCAGCAGGCCTCCAGTCACTTCACCAAAATATAGCGCAATCTCTTCTGTACCATACGACAATAACGCCGCTAGAGGTATGATGGCAATAAAATTCAATACAAATACAACAGTCCTATAAGCCATCAATTTAGCTCATGATTGAGAGGAAACGTAAGAGGAAAAGAAGAAGGGAAAGACGTACGCATTTACACCAGCGAAATGTGTCGCGATACCCGCGGGGGCAAATATCAGTAGCACATTAATCCAGCTATTGAAAAGCGCCGCTCTCAACTGTCCCCAAACGGTCCTATGCTCTCTCTCCTCCTTCTCCGTGAAATCCTTTAGATTTTCATCATCAGGTGAGGTGTATCTCCCCTCCTCCATCCTGCCGGTATTCGTTCTATGGACTGTTGGTGCTCGCGAGCTGGGAGCTGTCTCGCTCCCAGGGGGTGATGTCATAGTGTTATTCATTTCGTCGTCTGTATGCGGAGGCACGATGGTATCTGTTGACTGTGAGTGGTTGTTTCTTCTGGCCATCATTTTGCGGCGTCGATATTGACGGATTTTGCAGAAAGGATTGAGGTTGTCGGAGTCTGCAAGGCTGGAAGCTGAGCGTTTGATATGGTCTGTATTTCATAAGGGATGAGCTTTAGTACTATACTACAAGTGGCTCGGGATAAAATCTTGCCGTGCATACGGCAATTCTAGCGGCTAACCGAAGGCTGTGCACAAAGAGAGAGGAGGAAGAGAAGCACACTCACGCATATTTATTTATTCTCCTAGCACTAGGTAACGTTGAAGAAGGCTTGAGAGATGTAGTCAGAGATTCTCTGTAGGCTTGGGGAAGATAGATAAGTAATAAGAGTATTTGGAAGCTTGTAAATTATGTGCGTAGAATAATCGGAAAAGTAAGGAACCCTCAATTCTCTTATGTGTGCTAAATGGTGTGTCTACATAGTAGGGATCTGCTCTCACCAAATCAAGCTGAGGTGCAGTGCCTAGGGGCGCTGCCCAGTGCTCGGCATTGCTTGTTTTTACTGCATGATGTAACCCCTGACCCTTTCCCGTTAGGATGCAAAATCATTCCACCTCCCTTCTCCCCCACTGGTTGTTATAGGCACAGTCACGTTATCCTGTAATCGGACGGAAAGCCACCAAATACGCGTTTGCAGGTAAAATTGTGGCTAGGTCATCCGATGACTTCAATATTACCCACCGCTGTACAAATCGCTCCGCGAATTCGAAGTTTCCTGTTGCAAAATCTGGAATTCCTTAGGGATATTAGGAATATTTACAATCCCATACGAAATCTTGTCTGTCTGGCATAGCCAGGTGTGTGACGTCAACACCTGAAGCATAGATATCGATGCCGTTAGATCTTGCTTTTGTCCCGACCTAGTGATGTCTCCCACTCCTGCTTTTTACTCTACTTTTGATGACGTTTCCGGACTGGACTGGGTTGCATATGGGCGTAAATCATGAAATGGTATGGCCTGCAACCGGACCACTTTCGGGGATCAACTTCAACTGCTAATGACTTTCCCCAACCACGCCCTACATTATTTTTCTCTCCATCAAGTGATAGCCCTGCTTCTTCTTCTCTACAACCTAATAGAATCAAATTAATTTTATCTTTCGTTGTGGTGGAGCTATTAGTTTTCTAAAAGTTTGGTTTTGGTGGGAGCCAAACGAATGTCAGTCCCATAGTTGCCTATTTGGACAGAATATTACCTGATTGGGATATGTATATCTCAATACGGTAAGCCTAAAGGGTCTGTGGTGTCAAACCTCAGTCTTGGCACATCTTGGCACTTAATCTCAGCCTAAATGATTAAATATTTGCCTGATTAGGAAATGATCTTCAGAAACCAATCCCACAAGTACTCCGGTTACAAGCATCCCCATAGTAGAATGCCTAATATATGCGGTATTCGAGCATACACGTAGTTGTGCATCACTCCACTCTATCTAATCAAGGATTGCCTACGTCCCACTTTACAGCACAATCAACAACCCGACACCCCCTGGCTTCGATATCAATTCAAACAAATTCAATATCGCGCCCTCCCCGCCCCGCTCTCGAAATGAATAACTCTAGTCTCCAAAGTGCGGCGGTTCCGAAGGTTGCACTCTCCCTAGGCTCAGTTCTCCGAGCATTGCCCAATTGTTAGTCACGGATGCATATTTAATGTCAAAGGGAGGCGCCATCCAAGGATTAGTACAGGGTTGTTTAGAGGGGCTAAGTGCAGATCGACCCCTGTCCGTTGGAGAAGGTCCCTGCACCTCATCCGCCGTCAACTGGCCCGAGCGCGGGGGTATTTGGATTCGTTACATGCATGTATTTGTCTAGAGTACTGTCATTCACGGGGTATTGGCGGGTACTGGGTGCTGGCGGACAAGCCTGAAAAGAGACAACCAAGCCAACTTTTGGCTTCAATCCGCCAATACCCAGTATCCGCCAACACCCCGTGAATGACAGTAGACAATTGCCTAGAGCCATGGCTGTACATGTCTGGCTGGATAGGCCCTACATGGTTGGAAGGAAATCTCGCCTCGTATCACCTTATTTCATCGACTTACCTGGTCGACGGAGAGAGTCTCAAAGCGATCAGAGGGTGGCAGTGCATAAGCTCCAAACCGTACTGTAACATCCCGGGAAACCGGAAACCTCATTGCGACCCCGACGTTAAAGCATCGAACGTAGGCTATCGTTTCTGTCTAGCCACATGGGAGCCATGGTGGGAGGCTTCGTACGTACCCCGAGATGGCATGAACCGCAGTGGCGCAGATCATTCAGGCCTGGTAGCCGATCGAGTGATTTTCTGTGATTTATCTCGCCTGGACATGGCGATTTCAGGGGTGTATCTTGCATAGAAGGGAAAGCGATTTTTCCGGAAGCTATGGAGTGCAGTGGAATCGGAGAATTGAACTGGTAGGCTTGGTTCTATATTGAATTTGACTCGGTTTCATGACATGGTAAGTAAAAATACCTACCCATTCCATACCAAAGCTGCTACTTAGGCCCCAATGATGAGCCAGAAGTATCAGTTCCTTCCGGCACATCCGCCTTGGAAGTGAATTTTCAGTCGATGTCTCAACTGTTATTCGTGGTCGCGGCGGTGAACCTATGGCCTGGTAGGTCTCGTCAGAGGCATCAACTTCCTGATAGAACAAGGTGTATACGCAGCATGGGAGACGGCCTCCCTTCAAACAGCAAGGAAAAATTGGAATCTGATGGGAGCGATCATATCCCCCGGCCGTTTGCAGGGGTGGGCGTTGGCCAGCCATAGGTGTATGGGCTAACGGTGGAGCATAACGTAGGTGGATGCGAGAATGGGTTAACGGTAAGACGCGATGAGACGTGGCATTGAAAGTGTGAGGGATCAATTGGTTCTCGCGGGTCATAAGTGATTACTATCCATGTATCCATGTCAGAATCTCCAGTGTGTATAGAGAAATCAGCTACTGTACTAATCGTATGTGTAGTATGAATGCGTGGATTGAGGTAATTGGTCTTGGAGAACAACGGTATTGTATCTAGTTCCGATGTTTTGTTTCAAGCGTGGTCATAGCTTTAGATGTTTTCGTTAAAATTATATTACCTAAAAAACGCCGACAATTTTCGCGAAAGACGGCGACCAAATCCTCCGACCTATGCATAAGGACTATCATCTTTGAGAAAGCTGACTGCTTGATATAGAGAAGATCTGGGCCGTCTAAATAATAGTGTCAGGCGCATATACTCTCAGATTTTGGATGCATATGTCATAGGTGTTTCAAGATGGCGGGATTGTAATTACCTTAGAAGGAGATGCATATTTGATTGAATATTGCAATGCCATCATCAAACATCACTCGCACCCGCCCCTTTTTACGTTGACCGGTTGGTTGGTTTTTGTCCATTACCAGTTTCCCATGTAATGAAGAGATGAGCTGGTGGGACAAGTCAGAAGGAAATCTGTGGATGAAAAGCTCTTTGTTTCTATGGCTAAAGCTAGTGGAGGGCTACGCTGTATGAAATGAGATTCTGAGACGACACCTCTTAACTATATTGTGACCCTACCGCACTGGGCGCCACATATTTAAGAACCAATACATGATATCCTACTGAATGCGGGATGCATTGATATACACTCAGTCTTATTCTCGAGAACCTGAGATATTTTAAAACACATCCGCTCTCTTCATCAAGCTTGCAAGGTATGTATAGGTTCTTACCTAAAACCTGAGAATTGATTTTTTACTGGCATCAACTTAGCACTTACATCGCGTTATAGAGAACTACATGTAGCCACGTATTTCCCGAGGTCTTCTCATACATCTGTATTCGGAGAGTTTTATTGGCCAGTTTCTGGATCTCGATATATCGAATCCATCCAGACTCACATGCAGCCTAGTCATTACCAGCATCACTCAGGGGGGGGCTGCATGTATGTACGAACATGTAGTTATGGGTCTGAACAGCTGTTCAATAAGTTCGGAACGGGCGGTAACCGATAAATAAGAACAATACAGTCTCGGAAATGATGGTCAGATTGCTACCGTGGGGCTACGGTATCGAGTCAAGAATAGTGGTTTAAACCAGCATCGTAAGTAGAATATACCATACCGATGTATACCGTATCAATACCGTATTCTTACAGTATCACTAGCGTATCGACTGGAATATACATGTAGTAGTGAATCTCTACATACATGTACCCTTCTCCGGTACAGTAGCGAAGTCACACAAAACATCAAAACCGTCTCTTCAAGCTGAGATTAGGAGGTGTACTCAAGATATTAGGTCGCCCAAGATGGTAAATTTAATGTCTGATATTACATGACTCATAACCGTTTGTTTATGTGCCATATCATATCATACACTCCTTTAATTGGGATATTTACAATGCTTAAACGAACTAGAATGAAATATGTCTTAAAATCCACCACCCACTTCGGATTTGAATATTTACAAACCTTGCGGTGTTCCGGAAACTTCTGCAATACCAGGTCTAAGAGAACCCTCAAAAATGCACAGGTCTGGATCCTAAACTAAAATTAGGGATATCGACACAAAAATAAAAACTCACCTAAAGATCGGTCAAAAAGGCTCATCATGACATATCATGCCATGGCCACCGATTTATGGAGCTATATTCTTACACGCCCTCCTATTTTCCTCATCCCAGATACTTAGAACCACGAAGTATTTGCCCCCGAAAAAAACAACTAGGGTTAGGGTTCCTCGTTAGATAATTTTTTTCATCCCGAGGAGCGATAAAACCGGGTTTTAAGGCATTTTCTCGGCTGCACGTGTATGTACAGCGGTAGGTAATAAGTGATGGAACGGGCTGAGACAGATCTAGAGTGATACCTGTTTTGCGTAAAACGCCACTAATATACGGTGCTTGCAGGTATAACCATATCTCAGGGCGTTCCATCGCTTATTACCTATTGCTGTTAAGCGCCTGCCTTCTCCTATCATTACATCTTCCGCGCCTTACACATTTCCAACGTCCTCTATGCAGCTGTCAAAATGGATATCAGTCCGCTAAATGTAGGACTCGAGGTAAAGTGTTTCTCCGCTTCGTCGTGATGATCTTCTTCACCAATAAAACGTATGGAATTTTCTTTTTGTTTAACTCATTAATTGCATGCAGACCGTAGTCTATGGCAATACCACAACCACAGAACTACCCTGCTAACCTCCGGCCATACCCAATGAGGGGAATTCGGCAAGCTAGCACTCATATATCCGCCGCCGCTACCTAACTAAAAAAAAATATAACAATATGTGCTTCTTCTCTCTTATTCCTCCTTCAGTGCAATTTGTATAGTTTCTCTTATTTCGTCCTCCTCTTTTAGGCCGTACATTGTCTTTCCCTCGTAGTGTTTTCTCAGTTCGTTCCAGTCTCTTTCCTCCAGCTCGTTCCCCAGTTTCTAGCACTCTCATAGCCCAACCTGTAAATCTTCTTTTCCCGGTGGTTGTCTCCTATTAAGCAATTTGCTCCTTCCTGTTTAAACCATGCCCAGCTTCTCAGTTTATATTGTTCGTCCTAGGCCTCGTGTGCCTTGTTCCACTCATCCATTTCTCTTTGCATGGCCAGAGTCAAATTGATTAATTGCCCTAATATAATGAGTTTTTTGACTGCCGGGGACGGTGTGTGTGTGCCGGTTGTTTCTTCTCCGTCGAGGGGGTTTTTTGTGCGATCGATTTGTGTTAGGCGTTGTTTCTGGTATATAACGTATGGATTGAAAACCGCATGCAATTAAGATACACTAATGACGCTGGGAATCAAGAGTACGTGTATGTGCCCCGATCCAATCATTGGCTTTGATTAAAGTCCCCTTTCATCTCCCTCTCTTCGTGTTGAGAGCTAGATATTCAAACAATCCAAAAAAAATTAGCTTTCTTTATCTACGGGTTGGAAGAGTGGTAATATCTAGATAGCCGCATAGAGTACAAAAGAGAAATAAAATAAATATAAAGACCACTCTACATATATTTGTGTTAACACAGCTAGCCGGCTTCCAGTCCTAAACCTATCCAGCACAGGGGAGGCCAATGCCAGGGAAAATCTTTTCTATCCAAGTTCTAGAAGAAAGTCGCAAGTCGTGGAACGTATCCAAGTGAGCTTGTTCCCGTCATTCCTGCTCAGATCAATAGTAATTATGTCCATAAAAACGGTGAAGCAAGTTGCAAGATATCAATACTCACGGATTCTGAGCTGAGGGAACAGAGACAACAATATGACTGTGAAAAGACCCGGTCCCAGGAACTTGGATGGCTCTCTCCTCCTGAGGGTACCCCGGCCTCGCCGCGCCGTATATACAGCATAATTTCAGAATCATGAATCCGGTACCGCCGTCTTCGCGCACCCGGAAAGATACTAGAGCAGCAGGAACAAGTGATCGAAATCGAGAGGCTATATATATATATCGAGTCTGCCGGCGAATAATGGAACCGATGAGACAGCTGGCTGCTGGGACGACACAAACCTCTCGCCGCTTTCTTACTCTAGCCAGGCGGTCTCCCCGGTGCAGTAGGTTTGGAGAGTTGTACAGTTACGGAGTCAGGCCGATGCGTAAGTAAGTGATTTGCAGGGTAGTGGTGTTTAGTCTTCAATATTTGTAAGAAAAAAAGTCCTAGATTTAGAGGCGCCGAGTTAGGTGTAGAGCGTAGGGGGGATGGATTTCAATTGATCATGAGAGAAAGAAGTACTAATAAGTGCTAATTGATGCGTAGATATATTCATGTGCACGTGCTGCCGACAATATACGTGTATGTAATATGCATTCTCGCTGTAGATAACGTGTTTCACTGGGAAAGCGATCGTCACCGGGAAAGCAATCAAGGGCGACAATGGGATGTTCCAAAGTTGCTGAGGAAATTTGAATTTATATATAGTTATAGAACCAAGTAGCCAGAAGTGTGATTTAGATGTCTCCCAACTATTTTGACATGATTTACCTCTATCTAGCGAGGTTATTGTTTCAGAGAGGTCGTTGACTGGGTTAGGGAGTGTAAGCTTTATCGACTTCATCGAACCTTGGTTAATACTTATTATATAACTCCAGAATTCGGAAAAAATACACTGAACCCTCTTATATTTGCCTGCCTTCATATATTGTGTTTTGGTGCCCACAACCTCTTTTTGTGAGATATTGCTTTCCCGGTGATGATCGCTTTCTAGGTGAAATACGTTATACATGTATCGATCCGGACAAAGACTTGAACGGAAAACTTTGGGTTAAACAGGTGGGTAGCTATATACAGCTACTCTGCAAAAGTGTTTGTGATCCAGATTTCGGAATGAGACATTTCTGTATGTCATTGTGGCGGACCATCAAACCCCCCCCCCCCCTCCCCCCCCTCAGGAGTTTCCAAATGACCAATGGTACCCGGAATCAATGAGGAATGTGACCAATGGCTTACCTTCTTTAACTTTAGTCACGAACTATATTATATATTTTTGTTATTTTGCATCTTAACACTAAAGGTAACATTACCATTAAACCAAATCAAAAACACTATTGCAGAGTGGCTGTATATATATACATGTGGTTCTAGTTATGCATGCGAATCCTCTCAAAGCTACAATTCCTAGCATGCGCAGACGCAGCGCGCCACACACATGCATACGCAGCACCCATTTCCCTTCCCTTTGGGCCACACCCACGCACACCCTCTGCCCCACTAGGCTAGTCACGGGAATCCCTTCTCCCCCAGCCACAGGATCGTGCTCAAACATACGCAGCACGTGGGAGGAGCTAAGAATGACAGGCCAAGAATGATGGTCCGTGCCCGCCATCCTGGATCTGGACGACATGTCAATGATCACGCCCAAGAATTTGGGTGAGTTGGGACTACGGCGATGGAGGGGGTCAGAGCATCGGAGAAAAATGCTCTGAGGGATTATTTGGAGGGGCGGGGACGACGTGGGGTGCATTTCTTTTTGGCTGAATCATTTATTCACTTTACATTGCGTTTTTCATTGAACGCGGCGCGCACGCGATGGAGGAGATCTAGCCAGACAAGAAGAGAAGTATGTATGAGGACCAGAATCCAGAATTTTTCTATTTCTCGTGCTGGATTCTAACTTTCCTTTTATCGATCTATCTACCGCCGCCGGTACAACGCTGACGATTCTCGGCCCTCAAGCGCCCCACGAGCCACCTCCCTGGCACACAGCCCATATCCCACTCCAGCCCCACCACCTCCATGTACGCATTTCTAACAACCTTCAACATCTCGTGGCGCTTGGCGGGCCTAAACACCATGATCTCCAGCCACCTTCGGAACGACAGGTTGAAGTTCGGCATGAAGTAGTAGTACTCGCCGCGCGGATGGTGGAGCTGGTAGAACAACGACGGCGTCCTGTTTCCCTCGGCCCAGACGGCGATGGGAGATTCGAAGCTGGTCTTTGTGACAATGAAGGTTTCGTTGTAGCGTGAGGCGACGATGTAGAAGGGGGAGCGTTGCTTGAAGGCCTCGGAGACGCCACGCGAGCGGTGGGTGCGTATGATGGCCCAGCCGGTGAGCAGAAATGTCTCGTAGTTTGTGGTGAGGAGATAGAACTCGGCGGTAATCACGGGAAGGAGCGGGGCTCCCAGGATCCCGTCACGAAGGAAGCCGAGGAGACGTTGGGTGATGGGGTGGGAAGGGCGCAGGGGGTGAATGTGAAGGAGGATGATAAAGTAAAGAAAATCGACTCTGTACTGGGCGAGGAGTGGGAAGATGTACATCCCGATATCTGTGTTGATAATGCCGAACCAGACTCGGGGAAGGTTAAGGCAGTGGTCAGAATTATCATCGCTATAAATGTTAATATATTCATTAGAATATTGGACGCCACAGGCGATCTCTTGCGCAGATCTATTAATTTTGATAGTTGTTAACACACGAATCTGGGGGCAGTTTCTCTACATGTAGTGCTAGGATGGATGGGTCTCACAGCTGGCTGTTAACGCCACCATATTGCCTATTATCGCTCCCACCACCATCACCGATCAACAAGTTTCTCATTTTTGATATGGGTAGGGATAAGGTCTACGCTAGGACTCGGGGATGATTAGTAAAGGGACTAATGGTATTGATGTCAAGTTATAATTACAGGTTAGGAGATAACGTAAGGATACGTCCACGTGAACTTGTAAAAGTGCAAAAGAAAAAAGGAATGTTGATGGTATTGATGCGGGAAGGAGGGAGGGGAAACGGGAGGAAGCGAGGAAGCAAGGGACAGTAGCGAGCAGCGTACGGGAGGACGAGATGGTGGGGCATCGTTAGGACTAAGCCCTAGCTAGCGAGTGACTGCACGAGCCGCTTTGATTGACAATAGATTGAGCAGAGGGGAGGTCCTTACTACATGTACTTTTACCATGTATGTACATGTAGGTAGACCTGCTTCCCTTCCTCGCTTTAGCCTTAGGGACCCTCTGCTAGCTTCCCCTGAGCCACTGAAGGGCAGAGACCGGGGGATGCCACATCAGAACCAAGCTCGTCCAGGACATACGTATACATACATGTACATGTACATGCATGTGTTTCTTCGTACAGCTATACATGTAGCTACATAGGCTTTGGGATATATGACGGGAAACTCGACCACCTGTCAGTCTCATCCAGGGCGAATCCATCTCCCCCCATAAGTAGCCTCAACCGTGATCACGATCCCTAAAGAAAGACGGCTAGTCCCAAGGAAGGGAGTGGCGAGGTCTACCAGCCTGATCGAGATGAGCACAGATAACTGTCCCGGAGGTGTCTCTACCTTTCGGTAAGATATACCATGGCGTACTTGGTGAATACCTGACCGATCACGGGAAGCCTTCTCGGAGGATATGGTATGTAGCCACTTGTATTCATATCTGCATACGTTTCTTGACATCATGCTAACCACAGTGCTCTGTCCCGTCTATCCGCAAAGCAGTGATATGCCAGCCGGTGTATATTGCCTGCTCGAGACGAGCAAGACATATATATACGTCAAGGTGTTCAAGGTATACAAGTCAAACATACATTATCCATAGGGTATATCGGACATAAACTTTCTTCTGCATTGTGTATCAAGGCTGTGCAGCAGCGCTGCTCCGAGACACCGGCAACGAGTAAGAGACTAATGTCTTTCCCAGAAGACTGCTAGTGGTCGAACTTTATGCAACCGTACAGGTAACCACCTCAGCCGGAAGAGCTATGTACCTATATGATATTTGTTAACATCGTCGTAGTAGAACCCCGTGTCCTGAATCGATCCGTCTCGAGCGGCAGCGATTTATTCCCAGAGTGCTTTATGTGATCTCATACTATGGCACGTGAGAGTGAGCGAGAGCTGTTTTGTTGGACGAGGTCCTCATGGTAGTCAAATATCGACCGCAAGGCAGTGAGAACCACAACCAGAGCTAGTAGCGCCCAAGGAATGAATTATCGCTAAAGATGCGAGGCGGACAAAAGAGTTCGTCGGAACACAAGCCTCTGATAGCTTCCGAAGTTGTACCGCTACAAAGCGGGAACTGCCCTGGGTATATAGGAGTTCGATATTCCCTCCCCTATTCGATCAATTTCAGCCCGGTGCCTCAGCTGACGAACTATCTGAACCAGTGTTAGCGTCGACTATCCACAGGTACAACCGAGCTAATCATAATTTGGTGTCTGGACTCGACTCGCAGCAGTGGATAGATACCTCTGGCCTATCGAATCTTTCCACACGACAGGACGGGGATCGTTACGATCGTAAAATGTGGTGGTTATTGTCATGAAATCATATTTAATGGGTGTTGTTCACCGAGACGTTCGGAGTTGGCTATATCCATTCCAGTTACTATCAGAGGGTCCGTGCGCCATGGGGTCATATCTGCCTCTTACCGAGCTTCGATCTGAATGTGTTGGCAACGAAATTTTCTATTTATATAACAGAGCTGAAGAAGATGAACACGTTCTGGGTATTTAAGCACTTATTATTTTATGGTTTGTAAATGAAAACTACATGAATGAATGAATATCGTAACTCGCTAACAAAAGAAACCATAAGGGGGGAAAGCCACGGAATGGGCCACAGAAACGAATCTAATTAAATAAACAAAAACAGGATATGTAAGAGTATTACTCTGTTCAGTCTTAACACCTCTACACTTTCAATAAGATACCACAATACCCTTATTTTTCCACGTATCCACCCCCGGCCCACATTCCACCGCAATGAATCTCCCCACATCAGACCTCTGTACAGTCCACGCTCCCTCAAGGCTCTCTCCCGCCCTCACCTTCCCCTTTCCGGGCCCATCAACCAGCAGGCTCGGCCTCACGATGACAACATTACCCAACTTAACTTCCCCTGGCGTTGGATTAAAGTCCACATGTTGGATACCCGCATACGAGTTAACCAGCCGCTCCATATTCTCTTTATCAGCATGTGGCTCTTTAAGTAGCCAACCATACATTGGCTTCATCGCAAACGGGAGTTCCTTGTGTCCCTTAGGCCCAATACCGCTGGACGAGATGACCACAAGCCGCGGCTGGGTGGATGGGTCTGGGTAAAGGCGGATAAAGACTGGGAGGAAGACGTTGATAGTGCGGGAGCAGATTTGCGGAGGTTCAAGCTTGGGCGAGAGCGGGTTTTTGAAGTTTGGCCGACCACCTTTATACACCGTTAGTGTTAGTAACTATCATTTTCAAGGGAACTCGATAATGGTACCAACCTAGACTGAACAGTGCAAAACCAACACCATCTCCGGCGGTGCTAAAGAGTCTCTCGACATCCTGTTCGGAGAATGCGTCGCCCTGGACAACAGTTATGAGTTGCGTTTTGGCGTTGCGGGCTGCCAGGGTTTTCGAGAAGGCCGCTTCGTTTCGTGCGAGGACATAGCAGGAATGACCCATGTCCACCAGATTTAGGAGAGTCTCAAGACCACATCCACGAGTTGCACCAAGGAGAATGCACTTAACCATGACGACGTCCTAGGAGCTTAAAGGTTTTTGTTCGGAGAACTAAAAGGAGAATTTTCGAGGAAAAATGTTTATGGATATCAAAAGCGCTGATAGTGTGGGTTAGGGTTGGTCTGGACTGGACTCTGGACTTGGACTCTGGAAATTCAGAAGCGGGGTCCCCATGACCTCAAACATCTTTATATCCTCATCACTATCCCCACTCTTGACGAAGTGTTTTTTTTTTAGTTCTATCATAGACGTAACAACACAATCCACCGTCGGAGCAACTTTTGCTCCAAAATACATCACACGCAACAAGGCAAGGCTTCAAGGTCAACCCGGTGCGGCATTGCATTTGTCCGACGACCGGTGTGTCCGATTGGCGAAGATAAGCAGCAGGGATGGCCAAGACGCATGTGCCGTGGCGCATGCCTACGCCACAGGTTCTAATGTACACAGCCCCAGCGAGTGATTGGATATGATGGCTTGGGTCGAGTGATCTGCTGTGACCCCCGAGAATCAGACGGGATTTACTGGGGTAGTGGTGGGGTTAGAATGATTATTTTAATTGGCGCATGCGATTTCGCGACTACCACTCTCTGCTAGGTATACAACCGCGGTGGTGTCCTGGGTGTATCTCACAGGAGCGCATATGCTCTACCATACATATTAATTATCATGCGTTGATGAAAACAGGCGCCCAACAGAGTAAAGAACCAGGAGATGAATCACAAGCTTGCGAGGCAGGGCCAAAGTGATAGGCGGTAGGCCTCTCGGAGAGAATTTCTCTCCCTTTGTCATTGCTTTGTACTGCTGTGCAGCAGCCCGGAGGTCCGAATTATAGGGGACCAATCACCCACCCCTAGGCTTAGGCTTCATACTCACGTTTAACGCCCCCACGACAAAGGAGAATTTGAAATTTCTGCTAGATGAATAGGGAGGTATAAGTTTATGCTAATGGATGTCGTATATATAGATAGCAACCCGAGATATATAAACAAAATCTGGTAATTATGTTGGACGGAGCCCTAGCTACGATGGGTAGACAGAATAAAGAAAGATAATGATATATATCTTGGTAAAGTATATTCGCGAGTCTAGCATTTACTCCTAGTAGCACAGCTAGTTTGTGTCACACTAAATATCGCTGTCAACCACAAATGCAGTCCATGAATTCACCTCAAAGTGGGTATATAAAAGACAGAGTATAGCCAGAACACACGGGAAGACTAGAATTCACATAAGAAGGTTGTCTCAACGTATAAAGGAAGTACCGCAAACCACTGGACTTGCTCCTCAGCTGCCTTCTGGAAGGAATACGCTTTTCTGAGGACACCCCGGCGACACCAAAAAAAGAAAAAAGCTTAATAGTATTGCCCTATTCTCACATATTCACCGGCCTAATTCCCAACTCACACCTGGCGCAGAGCCACACACCCCTTCTATCATTTTGTCTTCGTTCTGTCTCAACCCCTTCCCTCTCTTTCTCATCAGCAACCTCAATCTCCCCCTCTCTCTGCACAATAGTTGGCCTAATGAGCATCTCGCCATCCTGACATTCTGCGCATAAAACAGCTCCGCATCGCACCCCTTTACTGCATTTACCGCCGTTTGCTTCAGCTCCAGGCACATCGGTAATGCCTCGATAAAGAAACTCATCGATTTGGTACTCAGAATCCTTTTCGACGGTCCAAATAGCGCCACAAACTAGCTCTCCGGGCCCATTTGTCGGTCTGTTGATGCAAGACAGACAAAATCGTTTCCCACAACCAGCGTAGCAGCTTCGATATTCCGGTTCTTGAATGATGTATTTAGGGCCCCCAGGCTCGTAGAGATCTTCCTCGTAGCCGAGACAGCTGGCACATGTACCGATTCCGCAGCGTGCGCATTGTTCCCAGATTCGAGTTTCGCACATGCGCCTGAAAGAGTCGCCATAGTCGTCTAAGATTACCTTAGGAGATTCTGAAAGAGGAGAAGCAGGGGCAGGGCCGCTGTCAATCTTCCGAGGGGTACTATTGAGGGAGACAAGAACCTCGGACATTATGTTACTATAGGAGCTCATTGATTCATATGTTCCCCTGAAAACCTCGGGAATATTGTCAGGGCCGGTTTGTTTATTGATGTGATTAAACGGGAGTGTGGAATGGCCGTATACGCCCCGTACACCAGTTGACTTATATGCCAAATGCTGTTCTTGTAGGTCTGAGGGCTCAGGCTCCGATTCATCTACCCCACCCCAACCCAGATATGCACCAATTTCCCATTCGTCGATTCTGCCAACTACCCCAAAGCGATCTTTTTCTATTTCAGGAGTCCAGCCATCTGTAGTATAAAGACTTGAGGAAATTGTGGTTCCAGATGGGCCGTGACATCCATAGCACAGCGAACCGTGACAGTCGATGCAAGTCAAATGAGATTTTTCGCTGTCCTCACAATCGATACAGTATGGTCCATGTCTTGATTGCGAGCAAGTCCATTTCAAGTGATTAGGACCAGGAGGATCGGCGGCCAAGGGGTTGAGGTGTGCCATGAGAGGATTAAAATTCGATTTGAATGTGCAGGATGGACAGAAGAAACTAAGGACAATCGTCAGAAGGATAAAATCCATCTTACAAGGTCGTTGGCGCATGGCTGAAAGGCCACAAGAGGAGGGGGAAGGTGGGCTACACAGTACCTGTTGCAGCCGGCACAAGTCATTTCCCTTACACAATCCGTACAACTTGACCCAACAGCAAGTCGTCCAATGCCGATAGCAGGGCCAATTTGAATACCTCCGTACTCTTTGATTTCTCCTTCACCTCTAAGTATTTCAGGACTAAGCTCATCTTCCCACAAACCGCAATTTTGACAAACTGTCCCACCTTCGTTTCGCCTAGCACCAATCTCAGCCACACAGTGTGTGTGCATGCTGCCAGTACTTTCGGGTATACTGAGACTATAAGGAACTACTCTCCCTGTTTGCTGATCAACTACTAATACTCGAGCGCTTCTTAGAACACCGTGATGAGTACTACTACTCGACAAGTGTGGGCGCCCATGAACAAATGAATAGCAATTCTGTCGACTAGCACACAAAGCTATATCCGCTTTGATTGAGAGAAACTTTGCAACCATCATAAACGCAATGAGAGGATGGGGATCTCCCAATGGCAGCTTTGGTGCAAACCAAGGCGTATCGGGATTATCTTTCCTTTTGCGTTTGAAGTCTTGGTATTGAATTTGTATAGTTCGTACCATCTGGTTTATGTTCATAGCGCGCTGATTGTTGACCAAGTTCATCGGCGGTAAGAGCTTTAAGGTGTTTTGTAAATGGAATCTTAAGGGAATAACGTTTGCGAATAGGCTTGCTTTAGGAACCCATTCTTCAGGACCTGGAGAGTCCACAGACGGAGGATCATCTTCATGTGGTTCTAGAGGCTCTAAAGACTCAGGATGACGAATAAAATCAAAGCCAGCCGTAGGTGTATTTCCAGAACCCCAGATCTGGTAAAATATCAGTGGAGGTTATTCTTTAGATAATTTGGGATTGGGGACATACGTGTAGCCATTGTAGAGAAAGTTGGCGGGATTTATCGGTGGCTTCTAGGAGCCATTCAGACCATATATAACATTCGAGGTTTTTGCAGTTTTTGACAGATAAGCCCCGAAGTGTGCCCTCTATCTGGGGAAGCAGAGACTTCATATATAAGGTCTCGATACCAGTTCCATCTAAAACTAATGTCGTCAGATCCCGTCCTACTGGTATGCTTTGAAGCGTCCAGTAAAGGTGTCTCGACATAAAACTAGGGATGTATTTTGGATTGATTTTTTTTCGCTTCAACATCTGCACCTGGACTGTCCCAATATCTGTACCGATGAATAATCGGTTCAGCCTCGGCGAATCCTTAATGAAGGGATGTAAAAAGACAGCCAGAAGTAATTTCCGTTCATTCTGAGTAATCCTTACCCGTCTCAGCTCTGCAAAATCATCTACCGCAACCTGCCAAGGAAAGCCTTCATCAAAGACCTTGAGGGCATCCTTTCTTCCTTTTAGTACCGTCCATCTCTCGCCCTCTTGATCAGAAACCAAAAACAAATTCAGGAAGAATCTCTTTTGGTGGTGGAGGTAAAATCTTGTAGTGCGAGACGTACAACACAAACAGAGCAGCGCTGGCGTGGTGAGCGTTTCGATAAGAGTAGTAAGAATTGGGTTGTGTGCGAAGAGGAGTTCGAGAGGTGAATGGCCAACTGGGTAGAGCAAACCATGTGGTTTAAAGTTCAGGACCACTGGCGGACGCCCTTGTCTGGTTCCGCCTCTAGCAAGATCATCAAGGGGCGTTCGTTCAGTAATGGTTCTCTCAGACTCACCACCTCCGGATACATATTCTGCACTGAGAGGAAAATCCATAGCTTTGGATCAAGAGTAGAGTGTCCAAAAAGACACGTGGCTATGATATAAAGATGATTTCTAATATAACAGGGTACCATGATCTCATGTACTCTTAGTACTACCCAAATAGTATTGTGTGTCGGGATGTATATACATAGGGTTAGGGATATTTGATCTTTATTATTTGAAAAGAAAAATTAGTTTTGTACCCAGGACGTTAGCGATGTATAATCCAGTTCCGTATATACTATCGGGAGTAAGTTGAAGGTTATTGATCTCAAAACCTCCATATCCTTCGTATGTTGCTTTCTAAATGATTTAATACAATTGATTACTAGGAAGGTAGGGAAGCACTAATGCACAATATCTAATTTCGTATCTCCCGGGCAACGCTGATCTAAAAGCAAGCAAATTCTACCTCGGGGCTTGATGCCCGGGTTATTCTAACCGCTACAGAAAAGTACCACAGCCTGTATCTCATTGAGTAGTCTTAACATCAAGGGAAAACGACATAGAAATTGATATCAAAAGAATTGAGAGGGAAAAAGATAGAAGTAGAGAGAATGAAAGAAAGTGATGGGTTAAAGAAGACGTAATGCAGCCATATTTAGAGTTCGCCGTCGGCGGAGTTACTTCTCAGGTCCGTCCGCACTAATCATTTACTTGACTGACACTCTATCTCCTCCTCACTCGCTGCCTGGGCGCGCGCTCTTACAGCGTTCTGTAAATTCTTGATTGCCTTTCCTAGTTCCCCACTGCACCTTGTATTATAGTTATCCTCCTCGGCAAGGTCATTATCGTAGTTATTCTCGACCCAGAATCTGGCACGAGCCTCTTTCTGCTGATTTGACTCTTTGTCCTTGGTAAGTTTAGTATCCATCTCAGTCCTCTCCTTATGCTCAACTTCTTTGTCGGTCGGATAACCATCTTCTGTTGTAAGGGAATCCACAGAACCTTCGCGCTGGGTCGGAACCCGAGAACTCAATCCGGCTTTGTCAATGCGATTTACAGTCTCATATTCATCCCTTGAGGAGTAGTAAATACTAGAGGATAGGAAGCGCGGAGTATTTTCTAGATTCGATGAAACGGAGCGGTAGTGAAACCAGTAGGGGGTGAGTTTTTTTTTAACTTTTGAAGAATCGCATTCCTTCAGTGAAGCATTATATAGCATTGGGTTGAATGCAGGTTCGGCCTTTATGCCCAGCAGCCCAGACACATGGCCGGTTTTGAATTTCGAGAGACCCGCTGATCCCGGGACGAACTCGGAAGCCTGAGGCCCCAATCCTTTTGTGTAATGAGAATTTCCATCGGTCGAGCCATTCTCGAACTTGTCAAAACCGACCCTGTTTGAATTGAAGGAGGGATTCGGTTTTCTGGCTCTACCGGGTATGCTACGGTTTTTACGAGCTTTGTGTGAACTGACTGGGGTATCTTTATTATTGTTCGGGTGATGTGGCATGGCGTTTTCATCGCTGGTTTTTACCCTTGAAACAAGGATACCTGTATCGATAGAGGTGCTCCGGCGACGCTTCGCAGACCCACTATTCAGCCCGGTCGGGACGTCCTGAGCGGTCTCTGTCTTGATATTCATCGCGTACTTTCTTTCGTTGTCATTGGTTATTGCTCCAACCTTTCGTGAGATCCTGGGGAGAATTCGTCTGCTACCGTTCGGGCTTTCGCTGGTGATACGTTCGGGGGAAGAACTTTGGCCGTACTCAATGGAGCTACCAGAAGGCGAAGAGGACATAGCCCACATAGGTGGCATTATAGAAGATCTAGACTTGCTAGAAGCGGTGTAAGCAAGGAGTATCGTAGGCAAGGGGGTCACGAGAGGATCTGAATTTATGTTTATTTTTAGGGTGCTCTAACTTACTAGGAGTATTAATGAACGATGAAGATGAATGTATGCAGAGTGGGGGGGTCAGAGAACGTTCTGGAGCGGTTGTGAGAGTTTGTGAAAACCGCTGAGTGATGATGTCCACATAACCACAAAAGACGCGGCCGGTGACATCATAATGGCAGGAAAGCTTATCTAAAAGATCTTGCCCTATGTAGCTAGATTGTCAGATGAAGCATTAGAGGCAGACTAGAAATGCATGTGGTAAGCACTAGGACCAACTGTACACTGTTTAAACTTCTGTTATGATTCAGAAGACACAAAGTGTACGTTTAGCTAAGCTCACGTTCATTACTACAATCGGATCTTATCTTATTCGAAATATCTCATTGCGATTACGATTCAATTAGTGAATTATGAGTTAAACCAAAAAAAAAAAAGAATAAATATTATAAGGCCCTGTTCGGACGGGCATGGTTTTGAATACTGTGGTAAATTCGGTTGCGTAGTATTATGCTCCTAGGGAAAACTGAGTAATGTAAAAACAGAGAGGTGTTCGGTTGGGGTGTAGTTACAAGTGGTAGTGGCATAGAGGATGGCGGGGAATTGCAATAAGTACCTCCAGAGGTATTTATTGAAACCATGGTATTTTACCGAGTTTTCATAGTTTCAAAACTGAGTATTATGGCCGTCCGAACGCACAAATACTATGTTGCTTACCACACCTTCCTATTCGAGGCAAATACTACAGTATTGAAGGCCGTCCGAACAGGGCCTAAGAAACGCCACGAGTGATATCTCATGAGTACGGTTACAGTCCATTTGGGGTCAACGACGAAACTAGTTGAATGGCGAACAAAGATCTTTGCTAGTCGAGATAGTGGCGCTCAGGCTGATATGTAATCACTTGAGTTGGCTGAAATCTGTGTATTTGCCGTTGTACCAGGTTCGTCGTTGCCCCAAAGTTGACTATACGGATAAGCACTTAATTCAGTATAAACACCAGCCTCAGATATGGCACGGGCTACTTCAACAAACTACATGTACAGATGTATGTACACGAATCATCAAGGTTAAGATAGGTCTCTACTAGCTCCAAATTCGTGTTTACGAAGTTTAGTCTTATAACACCTTATGGATCTCGAGGAATCGGAGCAGCAGTAGAATTGATCAAGCGGTTGAAAAGTACCGTTCATCTAACTATACATGTATGTACTTGTAGTCTGATAAGTGACCTGTATACACTTCTCTGCCTCGATTGCGAGATCCGTGGTTCACTGAGTGCCTCGTACAAGACATCTTAGTCAAAGTCTCATGATCAGCACCGAAATAACATATAAGCAATTCATAACCTTTGTATCCAAGAAATAAATATGATCCTTGAAATGGTATTTGTACCGTACTTCCCGGTCAATTAATGGCGAACCAGATTCACTGGCATGGCAAATGTGGACTTATAATACAATACAGGCCAATGAGAACATAAAACTGGATGAGCGAGTTAGATTTAATTACACTGACCGTCTCTCATCGTCCTGGGCGATCACTTCTCATTTCGAGGTTCGTTTTTAGCCCGGGGAATACCGTATAGCATTTGGGTTGGTTGTGCTCACATGCAAGATCAGACCCTGTTCCACGTATGTCTGTTTCAAGTGACTGACCTCAATACATGGAGTTTGAAAATTGGACTACATATAACCCCCGGCATACATAATCACAGGGAATACGTATACACGCTTACCAGCATAAGAACTGGGGAATGCAGTTACTCAGGGCAAAGAAAATTTGTATGGAGTGGCGTCGTTTTCTCATACAAATAATCCCTGTTTCCGTTTAATTGAGGGTAAGCTGTGCATACATGTATACATGTCTAAAGGGTTAGAGGCGACAAGTCATATTCACAAAATCTGCCTGTTAGGGATTTATTGATTATATATCGCTTCCAATTCTAGGAGATCATATATGTTGCCACGACAGCGCTGATCGCTCTTATGATAAGTGGCTGTAGGTTATGATTACTATATATATATCTTATGGTATATATAGAGTCGATTCTTTTGCTGTCATGAAATAAGCCACGAAGTTTCATAATGCCCATCGTTATAGCTCCACCTTCCTGTACCCGAAAACGATCTTCACAGGAGAAACGGCTGCACTTACGCATTAAAGCGTTATTTCAAGCTGGAACCGGGTGCAACCGAAAGGACCGGACCAAGAAGCAGCAACCTACATGTACATAGATATATGTAAGTATACATGTATCTACATACGTACATGTATGTACATGTACCACAGGACCACGCCCTGGCCTGCATAACTCCGTCAGGATTGATCACGGAAGTTACATGTATCATCGACTACATTCCAAACTACATGTATCGATGGCTTACCATTATATGTCGACATGGGTTACTGCCTCCTGATTATCTGCGGGTACTTTGGGAGACCAACGATTTCAACGTCACCAAGAAATAACATGGCCAGTTATATATACCTGTGCAACTTCTAGCTCATGACAACCCGGCGTGCATTACCTCTCAAAACCACATACTCGGCACCGGTACGGTTTCCCACCTGCCTTCCGTTTCGCTTCCGCAGAACCGCGTCTGTTGCCAATAGCCCCCCTGTTCCTATCCTGCCCGTGATCGGGCTTTAAGGTGTATGACGCACCAAAGAGTACGAGAAAATGGAGGATGTAATATCAATAAGGAGGTGCTCGATGGCTCTCGCCATGTTACTGGTTCGGAGTATAGATTTCCTCTCCTATCATCTGAAGGCACGCTGGCTGGGTCGGATTTGCTAGGCCGTTCAAAGTAGGCATTTAGTCCGTGATGGACCCGACATTGAGGACAATACTGCTACCCACATACCCGGGGCCACATTTACGGTTGCGATTGTGTGGTTTCAGTAACTGAAGCCCACAATTCTTCATCAACCACCATGGGATCACCTTAGGAGGTGGTCTTTTTCCCTCCCAGGCTTTCATGGACCCGATGATCCCAGAAAAACCTTGCCTTTGCGTAACTGCCTTGACATGCCCTTCGGTCCGACCTACCCCCACGTTTCCTGATATGATCTTTACTCCTGTTTTATCGTGCTTTGTGCGCTACGTTAGTTATGGATGGGCTACAGATTATAGCCGACCTGTCACCTAATCACCACCAGGGCCCTTGATCAGAGTACTCTGAGTAGTTGGCACAACGAACCGAGAAGGCTCAAGAGGTATACGAGCGGCTTCCCTTGATCTACGAAATATGTTAGGAAGACCCGAAAGCTATCACAGCCCCTGTCTCAGCCTTAGCACTGACTGCCATATATACATATAGCTTTACACATGGTGAATGACGGGAGCCCCCACAAGCTTAAATTTTATGGGTGAAGCAGTGTCGGTTTAATTGACCACGCGTGGCTCGCTAAACAAGGCACATCAGTTCGGGATTCTAATCTTGCTGCATAGGTAAAAACCTATCTGCAGGCTCTGTATCCCTTGAGTTTGGCTTGACTCATCTCCTACACAACAATAGGTCTAGTCGACTAGAATGATATAGGGATATATCCGAATCGGAATGTGGTGCTGTGCGCTTGTACGCACCATTTCTGCAGAAGGCGCTACACCTGCAGTATAGGGTTAACTTGGCTTGGCCAATCTTGGTCGGTATGCGTTGAGTGATCGACGTGTGGTATTGCGCTCTTTTTTTTTTCTTTTGAGAATATCTATCGATGTATAGATATGTACCTCCACCCAACGAGATTCTCAAGCTTCAATGCGTATATCACAGCTTCGTGAGTGGCTGGGCCGGGAGCTGGGTGGCATGAGCATAACAATGAAGAAACTCGGGATCGAGCCTGGAAGCCCACAGTCCTCTAATTCCATGTTATCCCAGAACACTAAAAAGTACATCAGAGTTTATATCCTCTTCCTAGATGGGTTTGTTTCCAGATAAATCTTTCAGTCTCTTACCCTGCCTCTTGAGTCAGATCAAGCCACATGTCCCTATAGCTACGGTCGGTCACACAGGACGTTGAAATTCCCCTACAATATCATTTGCCTTGAATACGCCCCCATTCTGACTAGAAGAGGCAACTTAGACCTCGTGTGTGACCAACCGTAGGGACGAATTAGTATGGTTCCGGACACCTGTAACCGGAGGACATTTGACCCCAGCCTTGCACGGTGATGACTTTCAAACCACCACATATAAAATTATCTTCTCTCGATTAAATAATGCTTGAGCCTCCGCCCCATTAGTCCTATCTTTTACGGTTCTGGTGTTATTCTATTTCTGAAGATTGGTTTTTGGTGAGAGACCAAATGAATGTCAGCCAATAATACCTATTTAGGCAATAGTCTTCTATAGAGGTTTACGCTTTAATTGCCCGATTGGGAGACTTTGCTACCTCTCATATATTGGCATAAAAGTGTATATATGGGCAATTGATTAGGCAAGTGACACCAATGTCACACCTACTCCGGATAAATGTCCGCAACTATGGTGCGAGAAGGCATAGGGGGTGGGTGTGTAAAATTCGGCGTTTGCAGCCAATCAATCAATAGAAACTTGGAGATCAACCCCCATAATGGTCCTAGCGCCTAGCCTAACGGTGGAATTCTCTCCAATTCCTATACAAAAAAGGTTCCTCTGAAGTTGACACACCCACCTCCTATGCCTTCTCGCACTATATGTATACGGTAGCCTCCTGGCGGTTATACCTTCTTTGTATGTATGTATAATAATATGTGACCTACATCAGAAAATAAAGCAGTCAGTCTTAGAGAAGAAATTATCTTGCTTTTTACGGAACAGAGCCAATCAAGAATTTCTAAGAACTACCACACTAGGCTAGTGAAGGCTGGAAAAGGGAGGTCGCAGCTTTGACAATTTCATCCCACCATGGGATAAAGATTGGTTGCTTTATGTTTCCCCAGGGTTATCAACCTTGTATTTTTCCTAGAACCCCTTCAGCCTCATGAAATATCACCTCATGATGCCACCTACATAATACAATCAATAATAATAGGTCTCAAAAATAAGAATACGAGTTCATGAGGCTTAGAAGGCTCTTTTCCCCCGGGAACAGAGCCTCCTGACGTGTCCACGCGTACATGTATGGACTGAGAGTTCACGGGGTCCGGGAGTGCTGTGATGTGCGTCAGTCGATAGAATTTATCAGCTACTCGATAGCTAAGAAGATCTTAGGAATGTGTGAATAAAGCATAAAAAACTAAAGTAGAATAAACATATCACATCACAGCACCGGCGCCGTTTATTCAGAATGGGCGTCTTACCGAAGCTTTTTGAAGATCCTTAATTCGCACGGGCTCAAAAATGCTTATTTCTGTTTTTATTCGGAAAATCACGGATCGATCATTGGATTAGTGCGCCATAATATGATCTACACACCTGCTCGCCATCAACCATAAGAACCTGGAAATGCAGGTGCCGATGACAAGGATAATTTGTATGGGCCAAAAAGAGGGTGTGGGCGGCCGGCGCGAGTGAGGTGTGGTTCATTTGTCAAGGAATTTGGTGTGGTCAGTAAAATCAGTTACTTCAGCTCTCGGTACGGGAACGCAGGGCTTCGGGCGTGGGGGCACGAATTATCACCATAAGATCGGTAGCACCCCCCCCCCCCCAATGAGAACTAAAATAAGCCAGAGATAGCCTGCGGCGTAAGGAGTAAAACAGTAGAAGAAGAAATTGGTATATGCACACACACAAAAGATAAACCCTATGAAGCGGGAAACGAATTCGCACAAAACAACAAGAAGCCACTCAGAGGAATAGAGATACCGACGACACAAAAAGAAAAGAAACCCCATAGAGAACTGAACAAAGAGAAATGACAAGAGTGTAGGGTGTAGATACATATCGCTATGTATAAAACCAGCTATTCACAACACCTATATACTCATCACCCTGACTTTCCTCGGGCACCATGTAGAAGCTGCTGTTAGTAGACAAGAGCTCGAACTCTTCATCCTGTCTTGAGCTCCCTGGAGCCTCTACCCATGATCGGTTACTATGGGTGGACTCTGTACTCGTTGTGTCCTGAAGCAGGAAATCGACGGGGTCGTTGTTGTAGAACCCGGGTTGAGATCTTGCCAGGACCGAATTGTTGGGCTCATTCAAGAAGCGATGGATACCATACTCTCCGTAACCGTCGGTGATGTCGCGTAGTTGCAACTGGTCTAAACCATATACTTTCAGAATATCTAGCACCCTCCCGCGCTTCACGTGTTGATCTCACTTAGCATTTCTAAACCAAGAAGTGAATATATTTTGGTAAGATACTCACCGATCGAAGGGCATCCTCGGCGTGGGGTCTGGGTTCTTGGCGAAGATCGAACTCTTCAGCGTTGGGTTTCTCTACCGCCTTTTCTTCCACCTCGTAGACATTCTTTTCTTTCGAACGGGAGGGATGTTGAGGATCAGGAGCCACACGACTACCGATCGTTGCCGTGGAGATTTCATCTCTAAGGGTTCGAGCGGTTTCTGAGTAGACGTGGGAGTCTGAACTATAAGGATGAGACATGTTTATTCGTGGAATGAGACAATAAGTGAGACAAGTGATGGTAATAATATTTGTAGCCCTGAATTTGTCTGAAGGTGAGAAAACTGGAGAAGAGATAGGAGGGGTTTTCCTGAGCTCTGGTGGATAAGGAGCTTTATAGTAGAACAATTAGCTAGAACATACATACATGTAGCTATGGAAATAGTGCGATACACACATGACAGTATGAGCAACATTTCTTGCAGAATTTCTGAACAATAAGAGGTCTGTGCTGAGATAGCTGTATATGTGTATACACTAGTCCCCTTATAGGTTCACAGGTAGCTCCTCAGTGTCTTGGCTTGAAAACCGGTTTCTTTCGCACGTATGTAGTCTCATGGAATGCCGAAAAATATTTGGGTATAGTCGTTTCTGGGATAATATTTGCGAACCAGATATGAGGACCAACGAGCCATTCAATGCCGACAAAAGAATACAGGAGTGCACTGGCTCTTTGCATTGATTTGCTACTTGTATTACGCCTACGGCCGGCTGAAGAGTGGCCGTTCGTCCTTGTGGCAGTTCGCCGTGGTTGTGGAGCTATATCTTGAGCCTTATAGATACATGTATGTAGGGTTAACCCTCGCTGCTGACATGCAGGTGATGTTATTGAGCTATAATATTGGTAGAAAACTAGAACTTGTCAAAATGAATATATGTAGGAAACCAATACTTTTTATGCCTGATAGGCACAAAGTGTGACAGCAGCGGGTGACCTTTGTAGGAAAAGCCAAAGGTACATGTATCTACAAGTAATGGATTTTGAAAATCTTCCAGTACTAGCGCACCGTAAGGGATTAGGTGAAGACCGACCACTCGAGTTCTCAAAGGCCAAATAATAATTCACCTCTACAACTACAGTACCAAAAAGGGGGGGTGATCACTACGGTATTCTCGTCAATACGCTAGTAATGTGGTAAGAGTACGGCATTGGTACAGTATTCTTCCTACAATGCCGGTTTTATTCGGTATTCGTCATTATGTTCCGTAGTCCTCTGGTAGTGATTCGACCCCGTTTTTTCATACTGTAAGCGTGATGTTTTTCAAAACAGCGTCAATAGTGGTAAGTTAAAGCTTGGTTTACGTCTAATAGATGCAGTGGCTTCGACAGCAGGGGGTCCACGTTTATACCCAATCGTCTCAACCAGTTAGGGACTATACGCGTATCACACATTGGCCTTAGAAGGTATTGAACTTTAGAAAATAAATCAAGGACCGGGCCCTCTCCCTACATATAACAAGCAATACAGTAGAAAATCTACAATCATAAAAGTCTCAAAAATCAACGGCTAGCGCTTGATCATCCTTGATTATCGTGAACCACGAGTCCGAGATATATGTTATTTACTCGCATATACCTTCAGCAACATATTCGACGAATCACTCCCTATAGCGTGTACACCGTATTAAGGAAGGCTACCGTTCTAGAGCGCAGTTTCCATTCGAAAATCAGTCATACATCTAACTGGATTATACTTGAATACGTTTAACCCCATCCAGAGGCCCTGGACTTGTGTTTTTGATTTGACCTGTCTTGATATTAATGAATAGCTTAGGCTATCCATGAATAGTGCGATTTGAGGTAGGTTCTATGTATAATACGGAGGACCAGAAGAAATTCAATCACCACAGCCAATGGGATCAGATTAACGAAAGTGGGTGAGGGTGAAAGTGTCAACAAACATCTGCTGGTCCTATGTTGGGGATGTATTGTGATTTAGAATGAGGCTCAAGAGGCATGTGACTGACCACATGTAGATGAGCCTAAATGCATACGTGTCTTTTTTTTGGTAGCCTCGTAGGTGTGCTATCGGAAGCCCGACACTGGGAACAGGCCGCAAAATGCTTTTACCTACAACTGGCCCCTGCATTAGCGCGGATCTACGGTTACGGTCATAACATACGCAAAGAACGTGAGGGTAAATCGTAGGCCGTGTTTGTTGATACGCTGAGGGTGAGGTGGTTGGCGCATAGGTGACGCTAATGCAAGCCCACCAACCCATCTTATAATACTCAGGTCGTTTAACCGTGTTATTTACGGACAGCTTGCTGCCAGTACGAGAAGGTTGATTGAATTATGAGTGGACCCGATAATATCTCCGTGACTCCATCAAATATGCTTATTTCTTCTTGTGTCAGCTCATGCATGTCTGGCTATTTTGTACTATTCAAACCAAAAGTCCAGGATGAATAGTATAGTTCAATGCGGGAAAATGTAAACTTGGTAAGAGTAGATATCTGTGGTCTGTTAGAAAATGAGCGAAGTTAAGGTAGAACTGTGTTATAAGAAAGTTGAAAATAAACGGTTCAAAATCCCATAAATATATCAAGTATCGTGTTGCGTGACGAGGAACATGCGAACGGGTGTCGTATTCAATCAGTCCAGCGAGTTCTTCAGTTTGTTGTCTCCTTATCTCCCCCTCTCCCTTTCTTCAAACCTCGCAGAAAAGAGGGGAGAAAATAAGGGAATACGAGCTGTACAATAGTAGCTGTTAGATCTGTTTAGATAGTGGGAAGATTACTCACTCGTTAATTAAAAGGTCGGAAGTCAATGCAACCAAATCCTCACACGAAATTCCGTCTTTTTAATTAACGCGCGAGTATTTTTCTTTTTACTTACCAACTGTACTCTTGAGAATTTTTGTCAGTTCTCAATGCCCTAGCCCTACCTAATCATTTGGGCAATGTTGAATAAGATTTGAAACAATCTGTGAGCTTGGATTGTCGATCTTTTATCAATGCGAGTGAACTGTTTGGCTCAGTATCTCTACAGCCTCTGGTGAAATGAACAGGTGAAATCCCTCAAGTCGTTATCTTGCCCGTGTCTGCTGCTTTGCCTTCTATGGCAACTTCCATACTTGTTTTGACGACGGAGAGTAACCTGCCAAGGAACAAAAATCGCGGAATTCCTTTGGAAAGTATCACAATAGTGCATGATGAGAGGATGGCATCAAGCAGGTTGTTTGATACTTCAGCGAAGGGGAATGTGGTGGTTGAGCGCTTAGGATATTTCTTCCAATGACGTGGTCATGTAGAAGGCTATTTTCACACGGATTCCCCAATTGTTTGAGGCCTCCAGGCAAGGAAGGCTGCAGGGGCTTTGTGTAAGATGACATCTCAAATTACTGATCCTGACCGCATATCTCGTATCCTTATTATGCTTGATCCCTGAAAGGTGGTTGGTAACTCAGGTTTTCGAAGCGCTGGGATCCTATCATCATGGGACTTGCTTGTCTCGCGAAAACATAAGGCGCGGTGTGGTGCGAAGGTTGAGAACAAGGCTGGCGACTGTGGGTTGTGTTTACTAATTGACAGTAGCTACGGATAAGTCCAAGGCTATAGGAAACAGCTTGCGCATCATGTCCGTACGTAATAGTGCTCGGTCGGTGGATCGGTCGTTAGGTCCGGTCGGTATATAAATTGCTGCATTCACTAGTAGATCTGGATTCAGGTCCTATGCAGGAGTTCGACAATAATTTTTGGTCGTTAATTAAAAAAGCGATCCTGAATATAATATATATAACTAAAGCCTTTATAGCTTTGTAGATAATGTAGCGGGTGTTTGTTATGTATATAGATCGAAGTAGGTAGCAATGTGTACGTGTCAAGCATAGGTTGCGATTGGCTTGGCATGCGGCAAAAAGGGGTAGAGACAGTTTCAGTTCACAGTCGATCCTTAACTCAGGCGAGGAAGAATATCAAGCTCAACCCGATCAGGAGTACCGTGAGGACAGAAACACGTTTTTGAATTATAAGATTCCGATGGCCCTTGGCGAAACATGACAGTATTGTACGTGATGGTGGGAAACCTTGACGCATGCATGAACTGATGGCTCTCCGCGAACTAATGAGAAACCTTCAAACATCATCCATAACCGCTTCGTGTTAGCTATCACTATATATTAGCAGTATTTAGCCGAACACGTTGCTCCATTCGAGTATGGGTTAAAAGATTACAGCAGAAGCTAACAAACCAGTGTGTGGGATAAAGTTGGGCCCACCTAAGAATTGGTGTTCACCTTGTTTAGAAGGTGAACTCGTCCTATGCAGTTATTAACTGTACTCCCGAAAGTTCAGTAACTATAATCAAGTGTGAAGTATATCATTATACCTGTCTCAAAGATCACATACCAGCAATAAGGGTATGTTCGTGGTGGGTACTTACTTAGTATCCTAATGGAGAACCAGGACCTTATACTTTTGATATATTTCGTCGTGTGGAAAGAATTCTTCTCGGAGGTCCTACATTATTTTGCAAGTTTTAGCTCCAAGACTGACACTTAACACTCAGGACTATGTTTTTTTTACCATTGTCTCTCTTCTCGCCCACTCAAGCATGGGAGAAGTAGTCTGCACGTATTACGAAAGCATTTCCCACTGTGCCCACCCCTCCCCTGGCTCCCTCGTTGTCCACGCGGCCGAATGATCGCCCTCTGAAGATCGTCCGCGCTCATGAGTGAACACGCCTTCTTAGTTTGGCATGTACGTAGGATATTCCACCTGAACGCGGATAACGACCGTCTCTCTCAACCACTTGATGTAGTGGCCTGTCCGAGGCCTTTTCATAAGAATAATTTAGAGACGTTGGGCTTCGATGCAATGTTATTATATTTCGTCATCTGCCTCCCTTTAAAATATGTAGCCGTGGTGGATAAAGTGTTGTGTAGTGTAATTCAAGTGGGGTTACTGGATATCCACGCAATAAAGAATGCATTAGTAAAATACAAGATGTAAAAATGTTTTCAGCTATATATGGGCTTGGTCTCGCCAAGTTTCGGACCTTCCTCTATCGTCATTCATTAGAATATTTCTAATTACAACAATGCGTCAAATTGCAAAGTAATGGATGTTGACAGTTATGTAAGTAGGAGGAATAGACGAAAGTTTTCTTACTTAGCTCATACAAATACTCTTAAATTATAACTTTTAATGTGCTTTAAAGCCTTCTCCCCGGCACTATTATGTTATAATGTCTACCCACCAGGGTTTACAGTATAGGGAGCTTGATAGTTGAAACCTAGGAAGCCAAAGTAAAGAAGAGGGGAAAATTCTCCATCATAGGGAATGGTGATGACAATAAATACTGTAGGACGCAGAAACACGATGTAAGGAGTTAATCGGGGTTCTCCCACACATCAGGAGCTGTAGAAGGCGATCGATACATCAGTCCATTGAGACTGACCCTGAGAGCTGGTATCCACTTCTAGTTCGTTCAAGACCGCCCTTCTTTGTTTCTGTGTTCCCGCACGCACTTTTGACTGTTTCCATATATTTGTCGTTAGTGTGTATGTCCAATGAAAATGAGTGGAATATACGACGATCTCACAGGCCAACTGATGCAAGTCTTCTGACTCTTGTTCAGAAGCAAAGGTTTGGTTGCAAAGTTGAGACATCTCAGGATAAATGTATATATTTATCCTCTGCATCTGAAAACGTGAAGCGCGATTGCCTGGTTGTGGTGGGTGTAAAAAGTGATCTTGGCAGGCACGTGATCGCGATGGGACTGCGGTTTTGTATCCTGGTAGCAATCCCTGTTCAATTAACCGAACGAAAAACAAAAGATTCCTCGGATAGCTGGAGGTTGCCCTCCTTTTACATCTGGAATAGAATCGGATTTTTTTAGGAAGTTCTTATGTGCCTGTGTACCCATCACCACTTATGTACGTGATAGGCTCATGTGCGCAGTTGCGTTGATAACCCCACATGTATGTATACGGAATGCGTAGTTTTCTTTTAGCGGCGTCAAAAATAAATCTAACTGGACCGACTATATATATGTAGGTATAGGATGTCGATGGAATCTCCTAGAACTAAAAATGATGCTTTATCTTTGAATCATTTACTATCTCGCTGACGTTGAAGATTCTTCTTAATTTAACCGTCAAAAGGCAGCGGCTGAAGCAATAAATAATTGAGAAACTCAAGCGGTACAGCCTGATTTTAATTTCGAAGAGTGCAATACACGAAATCAAATCTTTGGTGCTCCGATGGCAGGTTTCTCTGGTATTTGGTTGCGCCAACTTTTGCAGAAAGTCTTGGCACAGCAACCACAAATACAAGACTGGGCACGAGGTTAAGGTTTCTCCACTTAGAAGGACCTATTAGCCACTACAAGATACCAAGAGTTATCAAGTATTGCAGGTTGTCAAAAGTGGGACGCAACGGGAATGAACACCGCAACGACAGGCCACCAAACCCCGCCACCAACGAACGACGATACAGGATGAAAGTATATTTGAGCCTGTTATATTCCTTATTACCATTTTCCGTACCTATGACCTCTTTGTGGTCAGTTGTGATTGAGAAATCATTACAAAGAAATCCGTTGCGTCCCATTATTTTTTGCAAGTTGCAATATATTGATTTCAGGTTGAACCAAATTGATGTACCCTGGGTATTTTGTGCTCAATATTAAAAGGATGCCTAGTAAATACATGTATTCAAAACCAAGGCTCTTAACTAAGTCCGTATTACACGTAGATCTCTGGGTAAACCATTCTCCACAAATCACCTTTCTACAGCCTGTAAAATTATCCGTGCTTAACTACTCGCACTAATCACACGTAATCATAAACAAATTGGGGAAGTTCATCTCCCGTATCCCTTGAGTTTGCAATAAATGTGGATCCTCACCCGTAAAAAGAAATAATTGCTTTTACGAGATATTTTTATCTCTCTTATCAAACCACAGTGCAGATCCACCATACAGTACCAAAAGAGTGGGCGGAGTTTCGGCGCACCAGGCGATACATTGAGTGTCCAGGTAAATCTTCTTACCATGGCATGCGCTACAACTCTCGGGATATTTGGGATTAAAGTTACATGTAGTTTCAAGAAGTGTCTCTTGGCGCACCATAAAGTAAGATCCTTGGGGCCGGCAGCAATCTCGTTGTTAAAACACAGTTTCTACGTTAGGTTTTTAGTATGTACAGCGTGAGGTGAAAAGTGAAGGCATGCAACCAAAAATACATCAGCAAGGCTTTATGGAGTAAGACTTTGGGCATCAAATTTAATTTACCTAAAAGGTCACTCTCTCAGGTCAGATGTGAAAGAAAGTACATGAGCTAGCTAGAAGTAGAGCAATTTGGGGTGAGTGAAGTAAATTGGGTGTTGACAAGCTAGGATTCGTTCACTCACTAAACGCCAGAGGTGGGAGACCTCGCGGTTGCGACGTGGCTCACCCCTAGTGTCAAGTACAATAGGTGTAGGGGGTACATAAGTGTTGCAACCACGACCACTGCCAACAGACTTACCCTACACCCAGTAGTACATGCAGCTATCCGTTGCATTTATCAAATTATTACATGTAATTTCTAAACAAGGCCAAAGTACTTGTGAAATATCTATAATGCATATAAATACACGTAAATTCCGTAAATTAAATAGACCGCCCTGCTCATCAGCGAGCATGAGTGTTCGTCAACCAATGAGAAAGTGTCAATGTTACATGTATCTATGCCCTGATAGAAACCTAACCCTGGTGGCAAGGGATACATCATCGTTTGTGGGATATTGGCGAGCCTGACTCGATGTTTGATTGGCCTGGATGTTAACTAGCGTGTTTCACCCGGAAAGCGATCATCACCGGGAAAACTACCAAACATCACAAAAAGAGGTTTTGGGCATGAAAACGCAATATATGAAGGCAGACTCACATAAGAGGGTTCAATGTACATTTTATTCTGAATCCTGGAGTTATGTAATGAATATAAACCAAAATTTGGTAAAATCGATAAAGTTAACACTTCCTAGCCCAGTCTACGACCTCTCTGAAACGATACTCTCGCTAGATAGAGGTAAATGATGTCAAAAATAGTTGGGAGACACCTAAATTACGCTTCTAGCTGCTTGATTCTGTAATTGTATATACATTCAACTTTCTTCAGCAACTTTGGATCATCCCGTTGTCACCCTTGATTTCTTTCCCGGTGACGATCGCTTTCCCGGTGAAACACGTTATATGGTTGGCCATTCGCACTAGACACTCAACAAGTCTCGCCATTTCCCCAGAAGATACGATAGAGGCTTTCCAAAGAGACGGCTGCGAAGACCCCGTCACGGAGACACTCGGTCTTGCAAATGAGAAGGGCAGTTTGAGGAATTTAACAGCTCACAATACTCATATTTACAGTACACTGGTAGAGGTTGGTTTCTAGGTAACATGTTTTATATTTAGACCTCTTAAGCCTCTTCTTCTTCTATCCCTTAAGCTGGCATGCTGACCCCCACCCTCCCCGATAGTAGAGGAATTAGAGCTCTATGGCGGATCTATTCTTTAATATGAGAGATGACAGGGTCTATTTATAAAGCCACATAAAAGGTTGCTTTTCTTACGGGGTCAGCATTTGTTGCCAGCTTAAAATAATATCCTGTTAATCATTCGGCCTAGTCTTAAGCTTGTCGGGATGTCCACGGGGTTATGGTGTCGACCGACGTTCTACTCCTGAGAGTGTGTCCTGGCGATTTTTGGGGCGCTCATTATACGTACAGGTGGTCATAGATAAAGCTATCTACAACGAATATCGAGACCAATTACCTCAGTGCGATGCTTGGAAAGGTAGATGTTCGATGTCATTACACAGCATATTCATTGTTGATTGGAATGCTAGATACGCTAGCTCATTTGATACCACCCTGCAGCAAGTGTAGGTCATAGATTATCACTCGCTGGCGCTCATCGTCTGAGGTTGGTCATTGATCCAGAGTGAGCTTATGGCGCTGACAGTAGAGTAAAAAGCTAGGTGATGTCAAGACTGACATCATCAAACAATTTATATCTACCACGATCGATATTTTGATATCACATTCACACAAGCACAGCCTCGTCTTGGCACCACATGCATACATGTACTCTATATAGTGCACCTCTCCCAAAGGAACTAGGCAGCCCAAAAAAACAGGAGTTCGTCAGCCTTGAGAATTTGCCACCGTGAGGCTCACTTCGCGAGCCGCCCTAATTCACACGAAACATGCGCCATTTCGTCATGGCATTTTGCATATCCAATCCCCATCCTCAGATTAATTAATTTGTTGAACTTTAATCGTCCCATGGTAGACTACGGATAAGTGTACATATCTACAATCACGAGATAGACCTGCATTGATGAGTGACACGCGGGAGACAGGAGGCTCTAAGATCGCCTCTACTTCAATCAATTACAAAAACCAAAACATCACATTTTCCGTGAAGAGTGAACAGATAATACCAAGAGATTTTTTACACGCAGTATCGAACATAGAAGAAATTTCCATCTGAGGAAGTAATGTGCTATAGAGTTTCCTTAAGCGTGTAAATAAAATACATCAGAAGAAAGTGTGATATGCCAATAAAATAATGACCCTCGAAAGATAGAACTCATAATAACTTATAACTCTAAAAAATAGTTAATCATACTAGGCCGAACTTGCGTTACCCCAAAGATCAATTGGTGGACCTACGTATACCCAGAATAAGAAAACTGGCTAGAACTCTAGTATTTTCCTACCACAACGAAGCTTACACCCCTGCATGTATTTTGAGTGGCAACGCACAAATTTTCGACTTCCACCTCGAACTCGGGGGAGGATTGTGGAGTAGCTTCGACGGCTTCGGGCTCGGAAGGATAGGTAGGAATTTCAGCTTGGGACACAACTGTGGATAAGGTAAATATTGCGGTGTCCGACTCTTCGAGAAACCGATGCAGGCCGGTGTAGCCAAGGCCATTATATAGGTCTCGATGTTGCTTGTCACTTAAGCCATAGTTCGCAACGAGAGCAATCTCCTTGCTTTGCTATCAACAAGGTCATTTAGTTAGACCTCAGCTGTTCAGAAGGAAGGATTGTAGAAGACTGACAGCATGGAGTGCATTGCGATGGAAATCCAGCTTCTGGTTACGCCCAAGCATGACTTCCCCCCCCGCCGCGCTGTAATCTTTACTGCGTTGCAAAAGAGCACGGCGGAAGGACTGGTTTCTCTTTCTTCTGATAGCTTTAACGCCCTCCACGAAGGGGGATAAACTTGTTGTATCTGTGCTTGAAGCCAGATCCATGGTTGCTCGGTTGAATTCAAAGTGGTCGTTTTGAGTAAGGGAGCTGGTCATTACTGATATCGTCCTTTAGCTATGGGATAGTGCAAGGGAGATGGGAGGTTGGGGGAGAAAAGATACGAAGAGAATCTCTAGGGATACTTCTTATAGTAGGAAACCTGGCCCCTTAAAGTCTTCAAGTGACTGACTGCTTATTAATATTCAAGTACGTTGGTGTCATTTCTGTAGTGTACGGGCTCATCAGATATGTCCCGGACAACAGCGGTTTAACGGTGGTTCGAACCACGGTCTATGTTGTCCACAACGCGCCATCCATATTGCATCTAGAGTGAGGATAGATCACATTACAGAATTGGGGGAACCACACACCACTCCCTGCTTGCAGAAGATGGGCTTTACTCTAATGATAACCTTAGGTCTCTAATTTGTTGATGAACAGTGCAGATGAGACGGGAGGTGATGGTATATAACCAAATTATTTTTGATCTTGGATGCTTTTTTCCCTCCACAATGTGGTACGTTTAGGTTAGCAATTTGCGGGCGGTGCTGCTAGCGCGCCTTAAATTGGAGTTTAATCTCAGGGCTGTGAATTGTATTGGTTCCTTTGGTGCATGCAGTTTTTTCGAAGAGTGGTGGCTTTTACTTCGAGCTTCCACCTGAGCTGCATGCTATTTACAGAAATCGGAGGTTAACAGGCCTGTAAGCAGGGTAAATGATTCCAACCGAGTGATCCAACATGTACAGCGGTGGGTAATAAGTCATGGCGTTCCGTCCGATGACCGCTGTACCTTCACATAGACAGAGTCCGAAACTTTAGACCGGGCGTTTTTGATTGGGTGGACATGCATACATGTAGGTATGCATGGATAGGGATTAGAGGAAGTTAGCGGCGGAGATCCGTTCTGGTGTTTGGTGAGGATAGATCTAGACTGACAAGACGTTACCTGTGACCATCCTCCCTGCCATTCGGAAAATAATTCTTAGTGCGATAGGCGGCCTAAGTTGATATATTCCGAGTTTGTGATTTTCTCTTAATGATAGCAGCGAGAGAAATAGGAAGGGCGCATTTGGAGACAATCACAAACGTCGCTTGCCGAGAACACTGAGATTCTTAAAATGCTTGGAGTATTTTTATTGCTGGTTCCGGGTCTCGTAGAGCAAAAGGGCATTGTGTTGCCCTCTGTACTGTCCATACTCTGCAATGTCAGGGAGGAAGATCTCATTCTTCCTCGGTAGATATACCGAGTCTCCGATGTCTTATAGATGTCTGTGGCTAATGAATATAACAAGATTACCGGCGAAGATGTTCACGGGTTAAGATATGGTGCAAGAGGGAGTAGAGGGCGACCTCGTCAACCCTGTACTGTCATTCACGGGGTATTGGCGGATTGAAGCCAAAAGTTGGCTTGGCTGTCTCTTTTCAAGCTTGTCCGCCAACACCCAGTACCCGCCAATACCCCGTGAATGACAGTACACACTACTTCAGTCAAATCCTTCGTCTTTGATCCGACTTTATGGCCGTCAGAACCAATATGGTATTGCACTGAACTGGTGTGAACAGGGTTGACGGGGTCGCCCCCCAGGGCCAGAGCGTATTCTTGCAGTTCCGCCACGTGTGGCTGAAAGGTGGCTTGAGCCTATGAGATATGTAGGTACAATACTATAAGTTCCACCATGCGAGGGATCTAGGGATCAATATAATGGCGAGAGATTTGCATTTGAGGTAATAGAAGCATATAGGTTCTGTATTGGGGATACTCCTAATTGCTGGGTACGGTTATCCTTATGTACCATAGAGGAAAACATAATCTGGCTTCGCTATATTGCTAATTGTACGTAAGATGAAGAGCTAGATGATGTAAGAGAATATTTGGTGCCCCTCAATTACCCACATCATCGATTCCGCCTTAATATTCTGGGCGATCAGGTATGAAAAATAAACGTCGATCACGTCCGACGATCGTATTGCTAGTACCATCTACAAGCAACCAAATGAATTCAAACTCTTTGATATTTTATTTTATGAAAGAAGAAGAGAAAAAAACAGTAGAAGTAGAATCACTTGGGGCATTGGATTTAGCTTACATTCCCCGAGATTCCATAAATGATGCCGTATCAGGATAGGTAAGAAATGGAATTCAAGCCCGACCTAAATAACGATCAGACGGTGGAAGCCGCCGTTCAGTATATGCATCAAGGTTTTTGTTAAATCCGCACACGTAGGGTGGACTGGGTATATGACACCGCAACAGACAGAGGGTTCCTCTCTCGTAATATTCGCTGCTGTTTTCCACCGGTGGAGATCATTGGCCAAAGGCATATATGCGTGCCGAAAGCACTGCCGGACTCTCGGAGCTGGTTTTGTCGGCGATATACACTTCAATGAATTTGCGTACGGATGAAACTCGTTCTAGAAAAGATCTTTGAAACTCCGGAGGTATCCGGAAGGAGATATGTCCGCATTTGGATTGAAATAGGAAACCCATACAGCAATATATATATCGTTATTGGTCACTTGGAGGAACCGAGATAGTTTCGGAGTAGAAATATGAAATATTCGAAGCCTTAATGAATTACCTTAGAGTGTAAATAGTTATTATTGATAGGGTCGGAATATTGAACATGAATATCCTTCTTTATAAACATTAAGCTGCATCATGTTTGCTGGCTTTCCAGAGCTGCTTTCAGTTGAGTCAGCAAGCCGGTGAGCTATCGGGAGAATACTAGAGGTATGTTCGTTACCTATATCCCAGTGCGCATATGCGCACATCTCGAGATCCAAAGCTACCGTACCTTGAAAGGACCGAGTGAGCTTTTGTCCGTCCGATTAAGTCGATCGTAGCACTATCTGGGTAGATGTGACTGTATCTCAGTGGTCTAGATCCTGACCAGGATTGATGAAAGTCGATCTGTACGCCTCAAAATTAGATGATCCGCGAGAAGTCGAGAGGATGTTAGGACCTTGGTTGATCATGATCCATGCTCATGCGGGGAAAGCGACAACAAGTTGTTGGTAGGCTTGTTGTTGGGTTAGGGTTCCTTGAAATGATTTGTTATTATAAGTCGTTTACATAAACGCCCATGTGGGAGCTCGGGCGGGAGAAGGAGTTTTGAGCGATCAGTAGATCTAGAAGTGCTGAGTTCAGAAAACCTATCGACTGAGTGGCAGTAATTCCAATTGAACCTGATGGGGAGAATTAATGCGAAAGTCAGTGCTCAAGGAGTGGGCTTCTTAGTCCGTGCTCACAGCAAAAGTATTTTCAAGAGCCAATGAGACAGAAAACCCACTTTCGCAATAATTCTCCCCATCACACTGTATATAATGTGCACACAGCATTATTCGTCAAGCGAATTACCGTTCTTCGAACAATGCTTGAGTGAATCTCCGGGATCCGTCATGGGGCGATGCCGAGGACCACCACTTTCATAGACAACGCAATGCATGACCAGCTCGCTTCATAGACGTTTAGTAACCTGATAGGAAGCAAGGTCAGATAGGTTTCTAGGAACCCTGCCACGTCGCACCTACAGCTAGCTAGTTCAGGAAATGGCTAAATGTCTACATGACACCACCGATTCTGTGCGCTTCTTTTTTAGAACGCGTGCTTCTTCTCGATCTATCAAAACTATTTATTTATGGGCATCAATAATCAAGCGCCTGTCTTGCGCGATGGTCTTGATTTCAATTAGAAATGAAAGTGATGATATAAGAGCGAAAAGAAGCTCATTATGGGCACTACTATTACCTTTCGTGAGGGTACTTTTGGGGTTCTACATTATTAATTATCTTCGTCAAAAAAGGTATGACTGCCACCCCCGCCTTGCATCCCAATGTGAAAAAACAATTGAAGACTTGGACTGAACAATTCTGATAAGCTTAGGAAAGGTTGACTAGCAAAGTACTCAAGGGGAAGTAAAGGTTCACCAGACTGGGGGAAGGGTGGTTTCAGAACTGGTGCCATCGTTCAAGAGCGGTGCATCAAAGATCACTCGGGACTCAAACATGCTATAAAGCCATCGACTACAGCGCTAAGAAATATTAGATAGGTTGGATGATAAATATTAATAAAGAAGGAGAGACATTTGGTATATTAAATCCCAAAATCAAGTGGGAGTGAGACTTTTACACTACAGCTCACTAGCTGACAAGATAGACCGAAGCCTCTTAAAAAAACAAATCTTATCTCATTATCATTACGCTAACCCATCTGTGCAGGAACCTAACTGAAAGAAAGAGCCTTAAAGAAAAGATATGAGGGGAAAAGGTGAAGAAAGTACAAAATTTGAAAGCCGTCATGGCCCTTGGCCTGCAAACCCGCTCTTCATACCCGGAATCTCAAATCACGTCTACGCATCCGGGTCCTCTGGATCGAATCTCCTGCCAGAAGAAGAAATCGGGGCGCTGATAGCAGCGGTATCTCCCTCGACGACGATGACAGGCATAAATTTGTCTGCTGCAATCTTGTGGAAGACCATTCCCAAGTTTTCAGGGATACCCTGAAGATTCAAGTCCTCCTTCATGTATAGGATAACCTGGGTCCTCTTTGCTAGTGTTCCTTTCCCTGGCTTGACGCGGCCTCCGCCAAGTCCAACTTTGAAGAGCGCCTGATGGTGTAGGGCGCCCTGCTTTCCGGTGACCTCTGACTCGTAGTTAAATACAAGACGTCTTGTTCCTCCTATCTGGTACCCGGTAGCACTTTGTGTCTCTCTGTAACGAAATCCGTCGGGCTTAGAGTGGTGTTCAATCTCCGGACTACCGTTGTCCTCACTAAACTTCGCCGGAGAAAACTCTTCTGTGGCCTTGCTGATAAAACGTACAGTTTTTGAGATTCGCGTGCTAGATGGACGGTCCTTGGACCGTTTTAAGGCCGAACGAACACTTCGGGGGATTTTGGGTGTGGCATGATGAGATCCTCGGGATGACCCAGCTAAAAGGGATGATAGAGAACAGAGTGAAGAAGAGGATGAGACGGCAGCGGCCCCCGTTATTATAGAAGGAGTGACGGAAGGAGCAGCTTTGGTGACGAAAGGAGGCAAAGGAGAAAGTGGAGAAGCCACTGATGTGAGGGCGCCATCACCGGTAGCTGCGGGGGTGGGGGCATCGGCAGCTTTTACCGAGGGAATGACAGAGTTTGGAGTGGCTCGATCAATAGAAGAGGTAAATGGAGCAGAATTCGACGACGCTGAGTTTCTGGCGGAGCTGGGTGACCGGCCTCCTCGGGCAGGGCTGGTAGCACGAGAAGCACGAGAAGCACGACCGCGACCACGACCCCGACCACGACCGCTGGGGGGAAGGGATGAAGAAGAGGAAGGGGAAAAAGCAGCAGTGACCCCAGAAGTTGACCGGGCAGTAGAACGGGTTTTTCTAGCCATTGAGAGATGTTTATCTGCAGGTATGTCTTAGTAAAAACCTTTAACATCACAGGTCATCATATTTTATCCATCCAGGGATACATACAAGGGGATTATGCTCAAGCTTTTATCTGTAATTTTTGTTAGAATAGTACTAACGAAGGACGGAGAATAGAGAAACGTGGTACACACCAGAAAGATTGATAGGTGAAGATAGTTGCGTGATATTGTGGTTGTTGAATGTTACTGTGAACAAATGTTTCTTGGAGATTGTTGTAGATCTCAACAGCCACCGGAAGGAGGCAGATTCTACCGTTGAGAGTGTATGCACACGGGCTGGGTAAGAGGAGAGTGCTTTGTCGTGGTCGTTGGAATGTGAGTTGGAAGAATCTTAACCGGGGGTGACTGCTTGGTCGCTCTAATTGCTCTTTGCAAAGATGCGAAGGTGTGCTAAGCTTTACAGGAAAGGAAGGATGGAAGAGTTACAGAGAAAGGAGTGGTAAAGAGAGGGGAGGATGGATCAATAGGGGCTAGGAGGGCTGGTTCTGTTTGAGAGTCTTGAAGAGTGAAGATGTGTGGTGGTATGTTGTTATGGTTATAGCTTCTCTATAGAGATTGCAGAGTGGTATGGCTAGATGGTGGGGTAAGAGGAAGTGTCTGTTAGGGCTTTCGTCCACAAAAACATTCATTCTATGGCTGTTGTCTATGTGGGAACACCGCCGACGACATTGGTAGGGAAAGCAATTGGTCTTGGCGCACAGTGGTACATGATATGGAAATTGTGGATTTCCTCGCTCGACGACCACGAAAGGGGAGTCTTATCATCGAATAAACTAAACTCCCATTTTGACGTTGAGTAGGTTCGGAGGTTTGGTATATCTTTCTGTTTTAGGCTCGTATACTACCGGATTTACTACATATATGGATCGACTAAATTGCTGCCAGGGGGGCTTTGAACAAAATCTTTCTGATAGCGGCATACTCAACTTTCAACAAACAAAGTAAACATTCACTGGCCAGTAGCCAGGTCGGGAAAATGACCTACATTTTGCTAGTTGAAAAGAAAGAGTATAAATTGTACGACGAGTGTAGATTACCACTGGAATCACCGTCAAACTGGGGCAAAGGCACCTTCACACGCTGGTGTAGTGGGAGTTAAAATTTTGGTAATGCTTGCGGAACTGCAGCGGGACTCGTCAGGATGTTATTTGACTGCCGGGGTGATACAGATACGGTTTTTCATATTACTTCAAGTAGCATGCACAACTAACCTGACACCTTTTTTTTATATTTATTTTTGCTTGATCCTGGTACTTCTATATGTAGTATCACCCATGGTGTCGATTACACCGAGCTTTTCTATATTTCACCCTATTGTTTTGTGGCTTTTGGTAGTAATGAAGTAACCAATTGCTTTGTGTCACCTGGGGTGATATGCGACACGCGAGTGACAATCTATGAATCAAACTCTGTTTCGATGAATCGGCTATTAAACAATTTGCTTCTAAATTGAGCTTCCTGCAGATAAGTCATCATTTCTCCAATTACGAGCTTTCAAAACCTATACTAAAATACTTACTTCGTTCAGCTATTACATTCACGATTATCAATGGTACGGAACGAATGGCCAGTGAAGATTCATATATTGAAGATTTGAGCTCCTCAAAGGCCAAAAATCGATACTGCTCTCCGTTGCCAAAACCTCATGGGCCATTCTACTCGTACATTGCAAGGATGTGAGTTGAGTCAGCGACTCCGGAGATTTCAAATGTCTCGTAGGTACAACTTTATTTAGGCTTTATACCAAGGCACTTTGCAGGGTCCAAATTGTGCGAAGTCGTTATACGTCATGATGCATTACCAGCCTCTTACCTACAACAATACCATTCGACCAGGAAGTAGTGGTACAAGGCTGTGAAAAAGATATATCGGCTTTATTGCCGCCTAATGCTAATACTTCTGTGTTTTGATCTGCCATGGCGAGTACCCAGATTGCACCTGCAATCCTCCTCTCCCCCCACCTCATACTCCTCCAAGCAGTTTAACAACAGAATCCCAAAACATCCACTACTCCTACATACCCTCGGCTCTCTGCACAAACCTCCCGGCATACACACTCCCCCTCCATCTCACCACCCAGTCCCAGAAGAACGTCCACTTCCTCCTCATCTCTCTCACACTCATATCCACGTTCCTCTCATGCCACAGCATCTCACACGCATCGCTCCACTGATCGCGGATGAGTACCTCCCACGAGTGCGTACGCACATACTCCACAATCCAGGTCAGCAGGCCGATCTCCACCCTCGAGGGCCTCTCGCGCCGGCTGTCAAGGACGAGTATTACACTGCCAGCACGGTCGCGGTAGTAGAAACTATCGAACCCTCTTCCGCGCAGAACATTTGAAGTGCCCAGGCCAGTCCTGGGCTGGAAACCGTCTGGTGCCTTCTTGATGGCGATGCGATACTCGCTCTCCTCCTCCTCCTCGTCGGCAAGAACGACCTTCACCACCTCCTGAAACCAACCCAAGTCCGCGCCGGGCGGCAATCCCCTCTGCACAGTCAACTCGGTTGCCTTCCTCGCCCAGGCCCGCCTACTTAGCCAAGGCTCGATAATCAGCCGCTGTCGTCCTCTATTCTGCTCGAGCGCGAGACGCGACGTGCACTCGACGAAGGCCCCAAAGGCCGGCGAGTGAAAGCCAGCTGAGGTAGTGGAGTTGACTGGGCGGAAACCGTGAACAGGGTGTCTTCTGGTGTAGGGCGGGAGGGTGAAGGTGGGAAGGTTCACAGTGAGCGTGGTAAGGGCGCGGGGGGCGGGGTCGATGCGGGCAGTAACCGCGAGATAGAGGTATGTGGAGCGGGCTGAGCGGGTGGCACGTGTTTCACCGGGGATGAAGGTTCCGCCGGGGATTACAGAGGGAGTGAACGTGGAAGGAGCGGATGCGGAGGTGACCGGGGCAGAGGACCCAGGGTTGGAGGCCTGAATGGTGCGTGGAGGCATGGTAGTATGGCAGGTAATGTACAGCTATAAGTACACTGAGATGGAACAAGCAGATGTCTGTCTGCCGCTAATAAGATCGGATACTAGAGAAGAGTGGAAGCAATTGAGTCGTTAGTTCTATGACGGTTAAGAGATGATAATGGTGGCCTGCTTACCGTATACAGTGTGCTCTTGATGTTACAACATTCTCGCAGGAGGGTGGGTGCACGTCTGATTGAACTGAGCTCGAGATGTTATATCTGGCTGGTAGGCTAGCTTCAGAGCGCGTACGACGTGTCCGTTCACAAAGAGCCTGATCTCTGACCATATATACTCATCACGCCTCCCGTTCCGCCATCTTTGACATTTCAAATAGGCCAACGGGGAAGAAAAGGATATTACCGTGCTATCTAGGTCATCCAGCGGTGCGTACAGATATTCTGCTATCAAGTGTTTCACAAGGAAGAAGTCATATTCACGATTCTATAAGCTACGGAGAAACCGAGGGAGAGGAGGGGTCTTGGTTGGTATTCGTCGTCTTGAATACCTAGTCTCCGAGAGCATATTCCGGGAAATATGTTGCGGAACGTATACCTTTTCGAAGATATCAATTTATACATACATGTACATGAATAATAGATTACAGCTTCCTTTTGCACGCCCACTAGCTGTGTAAGATTAATTACAATCTGGAGTGTTGAGCTGCTTGAATGCCGGATATCCGACGGTATAAATGGATTCCTATCATTGCTGTAAAAGGAATAAATGTGATCATTCCTGTTTCTTACTTGGCAAGAAAGTACGACCTAGGTGATGCTAGCTATGTGTAGCTATCTAGCTGAAGTACCATATCCAAAACTCTCTCAGCTATGACAATAGCCGGAAGGATAGACCAACGATAAACAGGGGGTACTGGGAACTCACCAGGTTTGAGGAAGTGAAAGAATGAAATCTTAGGTCATTTTCCGCTGTTCTCGCCATGATTTGAAAACAAAATCAAGACTATTTACCAGCCTTGAACCCGCCTCCATCTCTGTGGTACATACCGCCATGTCCATCTCGTAACAAGATAAACAGCAAGAATAGGCATGCAAAGTCAGCTCTTTCTCATCTTCTTATCCTTTTAAGGTCTAAAAGTAGGGAAGATTGAGCACAATTCCTCACTCCTTCTGCATGCCATTAGCTGCGACCTTGAATTGCTGTCCCCGAATCACCTTACTGTAAGAGTAGCAGCAGCAGGAAGATCTATTCAACATGAAGTATGAATATAGATAAGAGCACATCGGATATTATTTTTTACTCATTCAGCTAGCTCTTGTTTCTTGTGGAATGAATGGGAGCAAAGATCAAATATCTTTGTCATCCTCTGTGCTCTCATATATCCGCCATTGGTGTAAACATCAAGGATTCTTATTGAAGATGGAGCACTAATTATTCGTTACCAGTGTTGCTCGTACAAGAAGATCAATGGGAGATGTACACGAAGACGGGAGATCAGGGAACAGACATCATACTGTGCTGGATAAAATGTAACCTAACCCTAAGATATTGTCTCATTTCTATGAACGATAGTGAAGAACGAATAGTAGGCTAAGCCTAAAAGAAACATTCCCTTTCTATGGCCGAAGAAAATGGACATCAGGAAATAGTACTTTACCCGCTGGCCCTCCCACTCTTGATTTTAAGACTGTCGTTTCATTTTTCAAGAATAGCAGACGCTCGATTTCATCCATTCTCAACCATTTTCTTTCGTTCAAATACCTCCTCCCCACCAGGGGATCACTTTTTTTTCGTTTCTCTCGATTTACGGGAGTCTTTAAGTGTCTTTTCTGTCGGTAGCTTTGAGATTCTGAGCTTGGCCAGGACATCAGCTTAAAATCAGCATAATTCGTTAGATTTGGGTGGCACTCACGTTCAATGTGGCGTGCATCGAATTCATCAGATAAAATGTCTGCGGGCAAGATATCTGCCTCTCCGCAATATATTCCTGCCAATACAACAATGTCTCACGAAAAGTTCGAGTTTTCTGCACAAACCAGCAAAATCCCTGAATTTACATTCCCAAACAGCCCTCATAATCATGCTCACTCTCCCGAGGCTCCTTGTCGCTTTCTTGGCACCAACTACTCTATGAACTCCCTCCCGGCCATAACTACTCAAGACTGCCCTCATGGGCACGGTATTTACCCAGTACGTTCCCAGGTCACCTCCATCGGCCGTATGGGCATGGTAGGTCAACAATTCGACGCATACGGTCCTCTTTCCCCCATCCACATCCACCAGCGTTCGACAAGCTTGGTAGTCCCGACCAACAGTATCCGCCGCAAGAGGGACAACGGAGATCTTAAAGAAACCTTCCGTCTCCCCTTCATGTTCGTAGAGGGCAGCGGCGGCAGCTTACGGGATATTCCGCATCGGCCAGCGACACCCGAGCCACGACGAGCCCGCTCCTTCCTGCTGAAAAGGACTGAGAGCGTAGTATTCAGTGAGGCTAAAGGAGCTTCATGGAGTCTGGCGCAGGCCCGTCTCTCTTCATTGACTGCTGAGAGTCCTACTACTCCAAAGACCCCCGAGATGCACCGTGCGATCAGTACTGCGAGTATGGATCCGTTGGAGTTCATAAAGTGGACAGATGAGCGTAAAGAGGAGACTAAAAGGGCCAGAGCTAAACAGATTGCGGAGCATAAAGCGGAAATACGGGCGGCGGGTATTATGCTTAAGGATTCAGCTCTATGCGAGGACGAGGAGGTCCTCTCACCATCAAAGAGGATGAGGCTCTCGATCGACAACCAGGCGAAGACTCACAGTGACATCCACATCGATGACGAGCCGATGGAAGACGATAACGACGATAATCTCGACGACTACAATCTAGAGCTTCAATGCAGTAGCTCTGACTCGGATACCGACCTGCCCGATCCGTTGTCCTACCAATGGGCAAAGGCTATAGACGCTGATGGCGCCGGGGAATCTCCTGGGCTGATTGGTTACGAAGGAGATGATGAAGAGGACGAATTCATCGAGGAAGAGGAGAAAAACAATAGTGAGGAGGAGGACGGAAACGTTGCTATCAGATCGCGTTTGTTGAGAGATAGCGAAACCTTCAATGCCAACGTCAATTCCATCGACGATGGAAGCAACGCTCTTGCTGCTCTTACCTTGACTGACCCTTTGACCCTGGATCCACGCTCGATTAATAATAATGTCTTCAGTTCGGCCAATGATGAATGGTTGCTAAAGATGGTGCCGTTATTTCAAGAAAAGCATGAAGGCATGGAGGCATGGGCTGAGATCCAAAAGGAGTTCTTCATGGCGTATTACAGCGTGGTGACTATCCCTTGTCTTCAAGGACGCTATGTTCTACTTCAAAATGGATCTTCTTTGATCCAGAGGAGCCGGGCGCAGTAAGAGTAATAATACCTGGTTTCTATACGGCCTGGCCATAGAGAGGTGTAATATTATACCAGTATGTTATACGACCCATTATAAATCAATTACTGTCTATTATCACTAACTACATGTAATGAAATGATCCCAGATAATAGGAGAAAACATATTAATTCCACCATCAACACATACACAATAATTAAAGTCGGTATAATAACTGGTTATACATCACCACTTAGCCGGCTATCCTAGGAACTCGGTGGTTGTTCTGCCAAACCTTCTCATCACCGGTCTTTTTGTAAAGGAATATGGGTCACTGTTTGTTTTTTCTTTGAAAAGTAGGTTTCAGCTATGTACGACGTTAAACTGAAGTCTTTGTATCGTGGTGTCAGATTTAAAGCATTAGGATTTTAGTCTAGGAATCCTTAGGCATGATATTCCTCAAAAAATAATAGATATAATTAATATAAACGTTATCACTCATATCACTGTGCAGGCCGTTGAATCTCTGATACATTCAATTTATACCAATTCTCACTCATGGATCGATAAAAGGTATACTACTAAAAATATAGATAATAAAAAAGAGTTGCTGTTTGTTTCTACATATCAGGACAGAAATACATTTAGGTGGAATTCACGATAATAAATTAAAATGGGATAGTGTAGGTAAATTAGACCTTTACAATTGTAGCAAATGAAAACACGATTTTAATTTCTCGCACTCTCAACTTAATCTAACCTATTTGCAAGAGTCAGAAATGGTGCAGAATTCCCAGCAAACTTCTTCTACTGATAATTCGCTGACATCTTTCCCCCCTGTTTTTAATCTTTGTAGCCTACGGGCTATGGCATCTAAACATGGGTATGAACGGAAGACAGAGGACAAAGCCAAGTGTCTTCAGACCATAGAGACTGAAATGTGGGAGGAAAGTAAGAAGAGAAACGCGATAAATAACTTTTGGTAAAGAAATTATTTGAAAAAGGGGGTTACATCGATAACTCAAATGCCGGTCGGCAAGACGATAAAAACCAGTGAGCGGGCTCTCATCTAGTATAAGGGAAGAGAAATTGTGCCTCGGTAAGAAGCGAGAACGAGATATCACTATCCCGATTTATAAACTCCAACATCGTAAGTGACATAAATCAGGGGCAACCAACAGAAAATTAAGCTTATTCACTTCCTCTCCGAGTTCCGTTGGCGTTGTTTCCGGTAAATCATCCTCTCAGTGGATTATCAGGTGGGTCGTATTCTGGCATTTGTACCTTAAGAAGCTGGATGAGTTTTTTGTTCTTAGCAATGTCGACGACTTTCTTGTTGCGCTTAGTGGAGTGAAGGATTTGTTCGTTCCTAGAAGCATCGACGGTTTTTTTGTTCTTAGAAGGGTCGTAATGAGGGTCAGAGGCAAACCCTTCGAGATCTGTGATTACACCTTCTAACTTGGATATCTTCTTGTAAAGCTCTTTCGATTTGTCAGAAACAAACGCGTTGTGTCTCTCCAACATTCTATTTCCCCTTTGAAGTAAATCTTTCTTCCCCTCCGAGACGCAGAGTTTCGACCTAAGTTCATATATTTCCTCTCGAAGTTGAGCAACAATCCCTGCCTCATTTTCAGGGCGTTCCTCCGTGGCTACCGGGATCGAAGCTGGTAAGCTTGGATTTTTTCCCTTGGAGTTAGAACTGGGAGGAATTGGCATTGACGTGGCAGCTGTGGTATCCGTTTTTTTCGCGGTGGAGTATTCCAGCTTTTTCTTCATCCAGCTAGAATATGGCGTCAGAGGAACCTCCTCTGTATCTGCTGTTTTAAAATCCCACACTACGCCAGATCTCCAAGCTAGGTTTATTGCCTGACAGCCCGGTTTATTGCAAGAAGCGGTCTTTATTATGTTGCCGAAATGGTCTCGGAGTGCCTTCCCGTCCTGGGGTGTATAGTCAAAAGCATCACAGCCGATGTTGTACACATTGGCAACTTTTTTCCAGCAGCCCAAAGTCGTGGGGATTATAGATCTGCAAGCCCCAATCACCTCACTAGTAGCTACTTCACCCTCCTTAAATGTAGGGGGAGGAGGAGCAGGAGCGGCGCGACGGCGCTTGGAGCCAACAATATAAGACGGGCAGACTGTTGGCTTTTCTTTGGCTGCGATAAGCGGTAAAAGACGGTAGTGTTAGTGAGTGAACTAGAGACGGACATTTTATATTGTATGTACTTACGAATTGGCAGGTCAAGCGAAGTGGTAAGGGTAGCAGCCGGAAATTTCCTTTTTCCGGTACTGGTGAAATTTTCGTTTTGTGTTTTGTCCATTGTAATTCGAGTTTCCGGTACTGATTTCGTATGCAGAGTATTTGAGATTATGAGCTGGGGTGTTGTCGTATGTGGAAAATCTGAGATTAAGAATGTTGTCGTGTGGCTGTGGGTGAGTTGTAAGCATTTATAGAGTCAATTTCTTGGCATTAGGGTATTTGCAACAGTGAAATAGGTGTCATCAGGTGGTATAGGTACATGTAATTAGGGAATTTATCTAGAGGCAGGAAGTTACTCATGTCTCTTTCAAATATGTATATAGATTGAGGCTAGAGGTATACGTATATACGTATACGGATATTACCACTCGGAAGTCATAATGACCGAACCACGACCAACACGGAGATCCAGACTCAACTACATTTTTCTGACTGGGCGATACATTTATATAGGACTACGTTTCCGCGGTCTACTAGCCTTGTATCTACCAATACTTTTTACATCTCCGTGTGAAAGCAATAATGGTATGACAGTTACCAATATTATGACCTCGGCAAACTACATGTACTTCTATAGCTACATGTAGCTAGCCTGCTATTTCTACAACGATATCCTCTGCTGATACACACCTTCTGACCAGTTTCATGACATTTGTTTGAAAGACTAGTGTAAGAAAAGAAAAACGTGAGAAACGGAAAGGACAGAAATATATTCCGTGCATCACAAGCTAATACGTTCTCCCAGTGGGGCATTTCCTCGTCAAACGAAGGCCACACTACAACTAGGAAAGCAAACGAAGACTCTAGCATGTAAATATTTCAACCACCGCATCTCAGTCAACAAAATGTGGCGCTATTGCAAGCAATGGGAAGTTTCAAGAATGAGGGGGCACCTCCGCAAGACAGCACAGAAGTAAATGACGGAAGTGGAGATGAAAGAGAGACTTTATATATATTCTACTGACAAGAGCACTGTTATCTAGATCGACAGCCGTTGACTGCTCTAGACAGAGTTTAGGATATCCTTGACACCCGCCATGTCCCAGGCGGGACACGGTAGTAGGGTTAACATCTCAAGCATCATTTGGCCGATAGCCTCGGAAGTACCATGAACTTGATAATAAAGAGGTCAGCATCTTATCCGAGAAGTAGGAAGCTTATTAACCAACATAGCTCCTCTCTGATTAAGCATATAAGCCCGTGGTAGCGCTCAAGGTCATGGTTATACATTGCAATAACGGCTTGCTTCCTCTGCAATTGTGGGCACGGAAAGATACGCCCTCCGTTAGATATGATCTGCCTGGCACGATAAAGACGGTAGTCGTGCCCCGCGAGGATTCGTCCAAGGGTCACTGCAGCTACAGTAGAGTTCCAGAGCGAGTGATGAAGCAGATTAATGCCGTTTGCCCAATGGAGCAAGACATGGCCGTTAAGATTACAGCAGATATTGGGGTCCATTTCTGATGAAGAGGAAAGCAAGTCGTAACAGTAAGCGGAATGGAAAAGGGAAATTTTGATTGATGGGGGGATGAAGGGATAGAAGAAGGAGGGAAGGAAGAGAGGGCAGATTTATATGCAGCTATGCCGAGATGCACTGAGAAGCGCTGAGATGTATGTCGAACCTGTGCGTATGTCCTCCTTCAAGGGTAAACATGAAGCAGAGAGCAATACCACCGGCATAGTAACATACTCAACACAATAATTAAGACGTGCAGAGAAATTGATATAAATGCATCTATGCATAATCCTGCTTGTAGACTTGATACTGGAACGCAAATACAGCCATGTTAATAAAGGAATGAGTATCGATAAGGAATCTAGAGAGTATGTGAATAAAAAGATATATTGTTCCGGGTGGTAAGGTGATTTAGGGACGAAGATATAAATACATGTACATTTATAAGATAACAGTGATAAAACAATCAAGAGCCTGATAACCATGAGTTAAACAAAAAGATGACCCTGAAAAAAACAGAATATATTGCACACTTCAAAGACGAAATACCATACAACCCAGAATAGACATTAAGAAAGAAAAAAAGAAAATTTCTTATTTTATGTGGATCGTAGAAGTAATGGCGACCTCTTTGGTGTTGGCGTCAGAGTTGAACATTGTCCGGAGTCTGCGAGTATATACGTATACATACTACATACAGCCCCCCCCCCCCCCCGACTGTCGGAAACGTCACAACTATCACATCAACGTAGCTTATACATACAGTACCAAAAAAGCGGGTGGATCCAGTACCGCACCTAGCAGAATACCGCAAAACTACGGTATTGCTACGGTATTGCTACGGTATAATATTTAGAATTTCGATTTAATTCGGAAGTTTTAAACAATTCCGTATTGATACAGTACGTATTACATCCCCTTTTTTGGTACTGTAGGGTGAGGGGTTCCGTGCAACCCGACGTGAGAAAGCAATATCAGTACATGTATATATGTATGTACAGCCGCATCCGTGAAGTTTTGGTACCCCCGGTCACCTCGAAGCTCATGAGTTTAAATCATGATATCAACAACCGGATAAGAACGACTACAAGGAGAAATTTATAGATAGATAGATATTTCTATACTGCTGTATATCACAACACTTTGTATGACCGTCTTTCGAGGAGGAGGGCCAAAATAATTTGTTTGTTGCGATCGCGGACGTTTTTACATGCAGTGTGCCAAAATCTAGCTTTCCGGCTGTATATGTATCGAGTCGTGGTATATCAGCTCGACCCCACGTCTGCTGACTCAAAGGAAGCAAATTAAACGTGGCTTTACTAACGGACCTTCCCATCTTTCATATCAAATAATCCATACAATTTAATACCTATAGCTCGCGCATTGCCATAGACGAAAGTCTGCATGCAATTGATGAATTAAACAAAAGCAAAAGCAATACCTAGGTACCTTCTAGTTTGGTCAGCGAGCTGGCTGCTTGAGGCGCCTCTACCTCGAGGAAGAGAATTCCTTATTTGATTGGAATATAGCACCCCTCCGCTATACCGAACGCTCCTATACCGAATATTTGCTGTATCGAACCACTTAGCTGGCTTTTCTTTTTCCCCCAGCAATGCGATTCGTCTGCTGTACCGAATAATCTGCTATACCAAGCGGAAGGTTGCTTAATATGCAGGTTCGGTATAGCGGATCCGGAGGGGTGCTGTATATATTATTCTGAAGATGTTAAACTTGAAGGCTTGAAGATAAATTACAGATCTTGCATAGAAAAGGCTCACAACTCTGTAGACACGCACACCCCATGGGGGGATCTACAGATCACATTTGAACGGCTACAAACTTTTAAAAATATCGACGGGAAGGCTTCCACTAACATGAAATGTAAGGAGTACTTCCAATATCGCTATCAGTAACACCAGCCCTACGGAATATATGCAATTAATATATGATTACCTAAGTTGTACTCACGCTTACTACATTGAAGCCGCCCAGACTAAAGGGTAATTAATTTGAATACTATAAAATTGTGGACCTTTGCATGTTGGCTACCAGATCCCTCGCCACATTTTTTTGAGCAGTTTCAAATCGGCCGCACGAGTATATTTCCCTCTTCCTGGAGTCAGCAGTCAATTATCTGACGGTTGAAGTGATAGGGGATTTCCCTGCTCCCAAACAGGCCCTTACCTTTTTTGTCTTAGCGACTTCAATCGGGCAGCGCGAGCATGTATATGTAGGTACAGCACCCTACAAAATTCGTGGCAATGCGCGGCAACGTCACGTCAACGCAACGCCAGGACACAGATTTTTCACAACCCGATGGCGCAGCCCCATACCCAAAAGGCCAAAGGAGGATAGCCGGAGTCTCTACAGGATAATCGTGGTCCAGCAGTTAGTGTTCGAAGCGCACTCCCCACAATTTCTCTCATGATTTATTAAGCTAGGACTCTGTGCTCGCGGGTGAATAAAACTTTACTGTTACAAGGCATGGCGCAATACAAAGACTTATGTATGTAGAGCAGTGGAAATGTAAATATTGAAGTACTATTGGAACGGAAAGGCTTGGACTTGCTATTCAAAAATTGGTTTCGAATTCTGCTGTTCTGATAATATAATGTTCAAATATAATTTGGGGGTAGTTAATATTACATACATACCTAGAGTACATATAGGTATATATGGCTGTAATTAAAGAAATCAAACCATCCCGAGCCTATTTAGGTATATGCCGCCTCTATATCTTCGGTCGAGGACCTCAAGCTCCAGACGCCAACTGCATGCAATCGTATAGACGCAGATCAACCAGCCACGTACAAACCGGATGAAATAGGGCGATACTGACCAGCTTCATCCCACAAATATTGCGCGTTATCAAAAAATATCCGAACATTGTTGCCCCACTTCAACCTCGCCTTCCTCCATAACCACAAGGGGAGAGTACAAGAGATTTAGTTCGTGCGATATGCCTCTATTCTCTTATGTTTCAGTTGAAGTGGGTTCAAAATTCGGTTATTCTAGTCATTTTGTATGGTTGCGACGCGGGAGTCCGGATAATTTTGATATCCCACAATACTGTTCAAACATCTAAAGTTGGGATCGTATATGTTCGAGCTACAATTTCAAGCTCTCGTCACCAGGCTCAGACCCTCGATATGCAGTCCTACTATTCTTGGTTGTTCGTTTTGAGATGATTTAGGTGTATGATCACGTGGCTAAGCAGCAAAATCCGAAGCAGAAGCGCCTGTGGTAAAATCTCAAAACCATATGAATCTAGATACTAGACGCACTCACGGGGGTGTGGCGACCACGGGGGTACGGGGATTTATGGTTTGTTTTCTTCCACAGGACATCTAAATTGATAAAAACAAGTTAATTTGAAATAGCACATGAAATTTGAGTAGTTCATGGTCTTGAACCCCGAGCTCTTGCAAATCGATTTTAGTACCCACCACGCTGAGATAGAAAAATCCCCACACCTCCGCGGTCGTCACCCCCGTGAGTGCGTCTACCTACATAAGATTATCCTTCAAGTTTAAGGGACAAATTTGCTTGAAAACCTTCGGGGGAGCGGGCAAATCAGAAACTTCCATCAAATTTTGTATGGGAGATCAGCGCACGCCATAATATAATATATCTCCACTAGTTTTTGAGATATTTGATTCAAAGTTTCCTTGAGATGGTTCTCACATAGGGGAATAAATATTCATAAAGATCTAAACTTCATTTCCTCCTTTCGTGATTGTTGTTCAATTATCATATTGTATGGAGTTCTAGTGCTGTTTCCGTGCGACAGGTTCCAGGTTTCCCGCAGTGCGCACCCATCCTCGATAGCGTGTTGGGATCGATGCGGGGATCTATTCTAGAGGATGTTGTGTCGGACAATTCGTTTTGTTGGGTATTGTTTTATGCGGCAGCAATGGAGGGGTAGAAAGGCAGAAGATAGTTGCAAACGAAAATATGAAAAAGATAAAAAAAAGCAATGACCTCGTCTGCCATTGTCGTGCATGGTTGTGTTGCACCGCCGCCTTAGATCGACACATCGAGACTTCTCAGCCTTGCTTTGAGAAACCGGGATTCGATATCGGATGCTGATCGATGCTAGTTAATCACATCATCTCCCGATCAGGCTGGCGACAGAAGTAACAAATAGTGTTAAGAGAGATTACTATCTTCATATTGTGGTAAGTACAGTATTCCCATTCGCTCGCTAAACAGGCGAAGGGGATATATTTCTCGCACGAAGAGATCGAAGCTGAGCGAAGGAATGAGGTGACGTTGTTGGCTTGTTTATTTCTAGTGGCGCAGGATCCTCTTGCCACATGTACAGCGAGTGACAAGCTATGTCCACACCTCCGGAACGGCCGGCAGGCTCGGGGAAACAAACAGACGTCGAGGGTGTTCCATATCAAATGAAACTCTGAACAGAGTGGTTTGAAAGAGTGCAGGTCGAGGGGGTGATAACCGTCGATTACGCGGACTTTCTTCAATTACAGTGTTGGTCCATACGCCAATTTTCCCAGACTTCTGTACTCTACTGCACTTGCATAGCGAGAATGTCCTGATGTGGGCACCCGCAGAAGCTTGCATTACGTACATATTAGAGAATTTGAGCAAATAGAGCTAGCTCTATATTTTGATTATCCGATTGGTTGATTGTGTAATCGGCACTAATCAAGTTCTCAGATCTCGACTCAGTCCAATGTTAGCTTTCACATCTTATGCATATGCGGAGTACAGTTTACCTATCAGGCGACAGCTTGCCTGGCTCGCAACAGAAAATACTGCGCGATATCACTAGCTCGAGCTCATCTCCTGCCCCTCCGCCCCGGCTTCTCAACTGCTTTTTATTTGCAAGGACGCTATCATCATTCGTGGGAATTAAACGCGGGGAGTGATCGACGAGACGGGGTCTGGGGGCCTCAAAACCTCTATACGATTTTTCATTTGCCAATCTCAGTAAATTCTCTAGCCCTGCTCCCCCAATAATGAATCTTCGCTCACATCATTAATGAGCAGAGAGATATCCAAGTTCCAAGGCCGCACAAAGAAACAGTCTCAAGAGTTTTATGAGACTATTCCATCCTCTCGAGGCTTTTTCAAAAGCACAGGACGAGCCCAGATTTTCGTGCCTATGATTATCGTCCTAGTTTCCTAAGTTTTATGTCCAAGTTTCATTTTTCCTGACGCCATCAAGCACTTTTAGGATTTCACAAACAAAAACTAGACAAGCTCATACTTGAATACCGCCACTCATTATTCATCTCCTGAGTTATTCCTTCCTCCATTATCAAAAACGTATATACGGATCTCCGCATGCCTCTGATAAAAGCAAGGTTTGTTACCTCCCTCGCCCCCGCCACTCGTTTCCCCTGGTAGCAACAATTCTCATGTATAAAACCACCCTCCCCAGATGGTTCTTCGAAACTCCCATCCTTTTCAAGGACTTCTTTCTACTATTCGTCTATAAACCCTCGAAAATCCGTAGAACGGATATATATGAAATCTCGGGCCCACACCTACTCCCAGAATTTTGTATTCCCCCTGATCCCTGATCGGTCTATGATCACGTGATCACTCCTCTAAGAACTTAATTATATCTCACTAGCTCCTCTAAACCTATACCAGTATTTCCATTTTCTATCACTATTCTTATCATACCCTTTTAGTTGACTATTTACGTACTTAACAGGCGCATCAGCTAGGCGTTCTACATCCAGTGGTGAATTTTCTACCTCGATCTTAACGATATTTTTTAATGTCTAGTTCGGGGAAGGAAAAAAAAGCTGTTAAGGTCTATGAACACTAGGAAAATGCCGGATATCTCAGAGGACGGTACCAGCCTAGCCGGAGGTCATAATTGACCACTGAGGGAAAATATCGACGTGTTCCGTCGCCAGAGGCCATTCGTTACGGATTGTAACCCTTCTGATTGAGTATAATTTCTTAAGTGGAAGTACTTTTATAACTATTTTGAGCAATCGCCCATATTAATCAACTATTGGAGTGGTCGAGAGTAATTAATCATTATCTAGATTAATTTCCGCCACCCGTGCTAATCTTAATATATCCGAACTCTTGGCAGGAGGTAGGTCGCCCCATTTCTCTGTTCCGAATGATAGGCAGAGGTAGGGCTATCACGTTTGTCAGTACTCGATACAGGGCCAGATGGTTGAACGAGGGTAGCAAGCTTATCGATAGGGTGCAACGTTGTGCAGAACTTAGATTTAATGCAGGTACCGGGGAAGCACATATTATCCCTGTAGCCCCTTCAAGACCCGCATATGTAAATCAGGTGATACCGACATTCATCTAATAACACTGAAGCCTCAAAAGATACATGTAATCCTTGTTTTATTAATTGATTAACTAACTAGAGCAGGAATAGCTGAATCTGAGAGTATCCAAGATCGAGTACTTTCCGCAGAGATACTTCGTCGAGTCAACAGGTCCCTCAAGTTCGGCCACACATGTGGGTTTAAAGCTTCCGTCGGCTCTTCCAGCGAGGCAAAAGTGAGAGTTTTCTAGACTCAGACATACCGATCTTGACAACTTGCTAAAATCTCTTGGCGGTCCTGTCAATGGAGAAATATTTCTCGCGACCGGGAATGGAACGAATTGCATATTGAGATCCCAATCTTTGGTGTGACATAGGAATATTCCTTCATTCATGGGAAGAAAGCCGACCGATACTCCATGTGATCGGTATTACTTATATGTATGCAATTAATCAGCCCTAATATGAGATTCAGTAGTGCATTAAGGCTGACATCGAGGTTGGTGTGCTGCTTAGATGTAGTTGAAGTACGGGCGGCAAAGGAATGGCAGTGCCGAACAGCATCAGGATTTGGATACGAAATAGCCCGTTTCTTCTTAGCGTGGAAGAGGTTCCCATCCAATTCTTACAGCAGCTTTCTCTTTTTCCCTTTTCATATTATCTGGCTGCGTAAATCTTCACACGCTTACACTATGCTGGGCCACATGCTAGTATTTAACATGATACAGGTAAGTATCGCGAAGTCATAGTACCGGATATTATTTGATAGCCTCTAATTCTAACTAGGCAGGCATTGTAGAACCTTAGAAGTAGCAAGATACGTGTGAGTTAAGTTGATGCAGCCAGGTATTATGAAAAATAAAATCTGAAGAGAAACCTGAAGTAAGAAAGCCTTATACCGAACCAATTCAGCAAGGAATAGCTCTTTTATTAATAAAATTTCAACAAACGCTATCCCAATGCTATATTTAGTTTTAAGGTTCATCCAATCCGAAGTCTTGTTCAAGACAAAACTCCAACCCACCATGGAATGATCTTTTCGCACCCCCATATCTCCTCCTGGCCCAATTATATGGTTCCCAATTATATGGTTATTAAAGACTCTAGAAGCTCGAGTTTGCTACTGGTAGAAGTCAACTATAGTGGAGTCCCGATAGTGGCATTCCTGACCTAAGCATGTTGTCGACCGCAGCACACGAAATGCCATTCCCAACCATATGCTGCTATCGGGGCTCCACCATAACGTCGATATACCCCAGACATTTGAAGGATTGCCGAGGGAGTTTCCGTTCATCAAAGACCTGTGCCTACATTTGACTCAAAGCTCGTGGCATGGACCGGGGAGCATCTCTTGACATGATGTTATTTAATCCCAATTAAAATGGGCACCAGGTATCCAAGCTCAAGAAAAATTCCGAGCAGCGCTCAATATACCAGAGCTCCACGAACCTAGAACTGCAAATCATGGACCCAAAACTCTACCGAAGTAGCAGGATGATCTAGTCTACCGTCGGTAAGAGTGCATAGAAGAATGTCCCTGTCAGGCAATATCTAGCGGCGAAAGGAATTTGCTGGATATGTTTAGCATTAGCCAGGGAGGAACAAACCCGACAGTGGTTGAGGTTTCTGGTTTTCTCTCACAAGTTTTTCTCAAACCAGTTCTCAGCTTTCTTCCTTTGTTTCGATTGAAGATGTTCCTAAGTTTCCAGTAATTAAGCCCCCCTCATTCTTTACCAACCACATTCGTTCCCGTGAAGGCACCCCATTCCCCCACTTCCAAAAGATTCAAAGGAAGATGAGCTTCTGGCTTTGTGCTTGAGCGGGAGAGCCGTGAACTTAGCTGTGGCGGAATATCCTGCGGCTGTTCTTCCTTGAGTAATGTTGAACCTGCGTTGTTAGACTGGGTCGTCGCTGGGCCAGATCGATTATCGCTCCTCATACTGGAAAATAAAACACCCTACTAGGCGATCATGATAGATCCACACGAATCGAAGAGGGTGGTAGACCGTTACCACAGCGCACTCTCGGGGAAATCTTCTCAATGGATATATCACAATCAGAGGAACCTGGTGGACGCATGTCCAGGATTCGCCGCCAGCCTTCGTAGTTTATAGCAGCAAAACCACCAATTTCCTTACTTCGCCTTACTCTCCCTTGATCCTATTCGAATGATCAGCATCAAGTCCATCAATTGAATAATGCTGAAATAGCGAAGAAATGGCTCAGAGCGTAGGCGTAGTTCCTGGCAATGGCGCGCTGAGAGTGTGGGAAACTCTTTTGTAGGAGTGAGTGTTCATCCGGCAGAGGCATAACAATGGTAGATGACGTCCGGAGCCCTGGGTTCTGTATCACCGTGGCAGAGGTTAATCTCTTGCTGGATTGGGAGCAATAGGTATGTAGGCGTGGAATTTTAGGCGAGATTAGAAGTAGACTAGGAGGCCTTGGTTACACGTATATTTAAAAGAGTATAGAGAGGGGTTCAGAGCTAGAGGTGTAGAAGGGAGAGCTGCAATACTATGAAGCGGCTCCGCTTCCTACTAATGCGCTTGCTACAGTCGTCTTGAGGGCAACGACAAAACTGGTTGAATCACTTCTTTGGCTGAAATCTTTGTTTTCGTCGCTATCCTATGTTCGTCGTTGCCCCAAAGTTGACTACACATACATGTAATCAAATATCACATCGACGATGCTGAGATCGCTCGAAAACATAATGTAGTTGATACCGCCGCCGCCACGAAAGGTACAAGCGTTCCTAGGTTAACGGGGAGCCCAGTTCTGTAGCGAATAAACAGATCTTGGCTACATGTAACTATCAGCCCGAAAATCCACCATTCGTCACCGAATCCGGTTCGCTGCTGACCCAGGAAGGACTGTACTAGAGAATTAAGAGAAGGATATTGAGGACTTGTCCAAGAGAATTGAACAAAAATGCGGAAAATTGATACACCTAAGATACACCAGGAAGTCGATCGCAGGTGTATGAAGCCTGACACCATATTTCCTCCCATTCACAAGCCTTCAAAAAAAACATCAAAGATGTTTTCCCCTAGCATGCTTGCCTCTGTGCAGAGATTATCTCCCGAAAGCGGCAACTAAACGATCCCAACCATCAGCAACATAGCTAGGCGACACTCAACAGACAGACAGAAAACCTACCAAGCTCCGAATCCCACAAGCGATCATTCTCATTGATCCGTCTCCATCCATCCTCGAGCTTCCTCTTCAGTTCTTTCTCCCATTCCATCACTAGCCTCTCATTGAATCTGATCACATGCGGTACATCCGGAACCCCAGGTCGACGTGCCAAAAGTTGTTTCACCACGTTTCGCCACTGCATTATGTACAAGAGGGCCCTGGCTAGGCAAAGATTGTGCTGCAGGTCGCAGACGTCCGACATGAGCTCGAAGCATTGGCTTTCGCAGTGCTCGAGGACGTGGGAGTTGTGGTTCGGGATGTGCTCCATGTCTGGGTCTGGTGGGGTGCTCATTTCACTTGTGTTCAAGGAGTTGTTTAATATTTTCTACCGTGCTGTAGGTCAAACAGTTGGGCTTGTGGCTGTTTTTATGCCCGGGTGAGAGACGTTCGTGGTGGGTGAGAGTAGAATTTGCGAAGAGCTTGGGTGGTCGTGTGGTAAAATTTGTGCTTCGCCCTGAGAGACTGTGCTGAAATTCGCGGATGGTCCGAATGCTCAAGAGCGACCACTTTTTCCAAGAAAGGATGCTAACTGTCCTCAAGGCTTACAGAGAAAAAGCTTATCCGAGAGTGCCACCATTCCCCGCTCTTCTAACCACCTAGAATATACCAGCATTCTACGTGTCCTACCATAAACGTGTCCAGAGCGCGAGTGATAGCCCGTGACGGGCTTCGACCGTTATCTACTGTATTCTAGTCCTCTGGCTATGAGAGTTTCTAAACTGTAATTCCCTCACTACTCCACTTGACACACCGTAAGAAACATAATAATATATAGTATTTAACTAATTATATGCCTCGGAAAAAAAGAATGTAAAGCTGAGATATTCATTGCACTACAACCTGTTCATACAAAGAGATATTAACTGGGCGAAGTTGTGTATTGAGAAGCAGAATCACAGGGTTTGCTCCACTGAAACCAGATATAAATAATGGATTGGAGATGCTAAAGTACATACAGGGTTTCTATAGAGATTTGCGCCATCCACAGCCTGCGTTCATGAATTCAACTGAGCCGGAAGGTAGCCATTCTCCCCTGACTACTCTCGTGGGCCATATTTTTGCCATGCCCTCATTTTCCAGCTGCTGGACTTCCCCTACCTAGTGATTTACATGACTCTGTCATGTCTTCATATGAAGAGTCCTCCTCCCGGGACCCGCCAAACCTTCTAGAAATATTGATGTGAATATGGCTAACTTGGTGTATGCGCTTCGCCGCTCTGTAGGCGGGTCTATTGTGAGCGCTGCCTGAGTAGAGGGATGAAACATTGCAGAAAATGGGTGATCTACGCTAGTAGGGTCAGCCCCAATTGAGACACCGTTCCTTCTCCTATTCTGGCGGTAGAGATATGCATATATAGTGAAGAGTGTAAGCAGAATCTCTCGAAGAAATATATTCTTCAAATGTCTTAACGCTAGTAACCGAAAATCAGAGTCTCGTGGCTTTGTCACTGCTGCTCTCCTCTGTAAGGCTCGCGCTCCAAAACATCGGAATCGGCCTAGGTCGGGCAGTCGTCCGTGGAGAATATAATTTCCTTCTCGGATGACGAAGTCTTATGGTGGTTGCATTTCCTATTGAACTACGAATATTTGAATCCCATATTGACCAATGAGTAGGGTATGCAGCTGTCAATAAGCTCTCCCCGCCCATCTTCCGGAATATGGAACCTGCTGACGCCTATTTTCCTCTATAGATTATCGAATCTAGACAAGAACCGGCGGAATGGAATCGTCGTAAGTGATCCCGAATAACAGTTTTCTGATACCTCTCCTTGAGGTTCATATCACATGATCAATGATGCCATATCGCTTTCATAGTAGAAAACATCTGTATATCATCAACAGGGTATCTCCCACCGCATAGTATCGATGACAGAACCCACGTGGCAGCTCGTTTCCAACCAGGAAGAAACGATACGTGAGAGCCAGTTCCAAACTAGAAATCGAATTTTCACATCGGGTGGCGCTCCGAACATACGTTCCCGGCGTGGGCGAATAAGAAGTAATTACAATCGGAACTCGATATACCGAATTGCCGAGATTCGAGAGATTTCGTACCCGATATCAAAGGATTCCGCGTATTGAGTTCCGGCATATCGAGTTTCGACTGTAATAGAACTTCAATTTCAACTTTTAGGGAGTAGATTGTGGCGGAGGGGGGGCACTAGCCGGTATTTATGGGCAAAAAGGCTCACTTTTCTAGGCACCGCCTGTAAGCACAGATGGAAGAGAGACGGCCGAGGGCCGAGAGATATTCTTCCGCAGATGGTTAAATAAAATCTTGTCTCGAATGCGCACTTTGTCGGTGAGGAATGTTGCCAATGCCTTATGGCCCGAGGACCGGGGAAGTGACGGGAAGTGACAGCCAACCACATTCGCACGGGCGTCTTGGCACGACCAGCGCACTTCCACCGCAGAGCCTCTCCCTCTACTCTCAACTTCGGGGATATATCGGTTCGCCTTTGGCCGAAGCCAGCCTTGAGCGTGCGTCCGCGCAACACCAAAGGCTTTAATTACAGGGGAGGCAGCAGATTACAGACCGCTCCAGTGGTAGTGCGACAAAGAAACCATACGAATACTACCCCCACTTCATCTTCGGCCATCGCCGAGGTACATGATCAAAAAGAAAGTATGTGCTCACTGTGTGCGCGTTTAGGAGGCAACTAGATTCAAGACCGGCGAAGATGTACCACTTTCCAATTATACATCGTTGGTAAGCTAACGGAGGATGCTTACTTCACCGCCAATCGAACAATCAACCTTCACGCTGCCCGGGGCTCGATGAGTCTTCATGCTGCGTCGGCGGGGAAACTACCGGCAGTCCACATTCTCGAGCCAACCCCCACTACTCTACTGTAGTGTGCCCCTGTCCCGCACTTGTCCTATCCCTTCACCAGCTAGCGATTGGTCAGGAATAGGTTCGGGGCGGGTGGTGTGGGGCGGGGGGCGGATATTGCCCTTCGGAGAGAACTACGAATGAACATCCAACCTTTTCTTGAAGATAGTTAAGCGGATAGAGCCCAGGTCAACGTTTTCTACCTATCCCACCAGAGCTCAAGAAGTTTCGAATGCTGTCTCTATTGAGTCCTCCACAGTCGTTCCCGGGTCATTGACAATGTGCCCGCTTCGATGACGAATGGGTAAATCGAAGCCAGCAAAAACCACCACAAAAGCGCACCTACTATCAACCGGAAAAGCCGTCATCGAGCCGGGTTCGCCATTGGCTCTGGAAAGACTGTACCCTTTACCGGAAGTGTCGGCACTCTGGCAGGATTGCAATCAGTGGCTGAGTCCGTATGTTAAATACTGATTGGGGGTTCGTTCTGTGGCACTGGTCTAGAGTTGTTTTGAATGAAGTGGCAGGTAGTTTAGCATGAAATTGCAAATAATGGCGCCTTCCCTACAATCATAGATATTCCCTCTACAATATTGATATTTACATTCCCTACCCAAAACTTTCTACTATACATACATATACTACAGCGTATAATGCTTAAGATTACGGTCATGATTGTTTTCAATACACTCTCCGTATATCAATAGGCGTAACTTACCTAATACAGATGATACAAACTATCCGTCCCTAGTGCCCTCATACCTGTGCTAATAACATCAGTAGCGACCCGGCGATGTTAATCACAGTATATCACTCGGCTTCTGGGGTTTCGGTGTGGGTGGCGCGAATTATGTACTTTTTTTTTGACCCTATGCATAGCAAACTGTTTCACTTCGCACCACGTCATTAGACATTTTCCATTTATCCGATCTCTAGCACAAGCTATTACACCAGACCTTAACGTTGTTGGCCGTCTATTGTATTTTTCATCTATAATGTACTGTCTCTATTTTTTCTATTATTGGAACGGTCTGATTGGCTGTTGGGTGCAGGGGTAGCATTAGTCAGCGCGACACATCAAATTGGGACCAGTTGCCTGCCAGCAGAAACCTTAACCCTGGGTCGTAATGGAAACCAGCTCACCCAACGGAACTCTTCATAATTCAATAAGTGATATAATGTTAAATACATGTAGTCAAATATGAGTATTTGGAGGTAAAGAAAGACGGGTGGGGAGAGGAACCAGTGGGAGGGGGGCAACGGGGAGGAGGACGAGGAGGAGGGCAGGGGGAGCTGGAGTTTAATGGAGATGGCATCAAAGGGGTACTGGAGCTGGCAAGCTGGCAGAAGACTGGCCAGAAAACGGCTAAGGCAAAACTACATAACATAATTACATGTAACTACTGGATGTGCCTAGATGCTACGGGGAGGTGGGAGAGAAGGAGACCTCGCGGTCGCGAGGTGGAGGACCCCTAGTACGAATGTAGTGTAGTTATATGTATCCCAGTCAGCTAAAACGCATGTATGCCAAGCCCTGTGTTCACCTTCGTAACGCTTCGGCTATCAACCACGCCAAATTCCAAATTGCCGAGCACTTGCCACTAGCGCGCCCAACAATATCTTCAAGCAGTTCAATGTCGGGCTGGTCTTGGGGTGACTACATGTAGTTAGGTTACTTGTCTGCAGGCAATTTTCGTTTCCTAGCAAGTAAGATTACTGTTAGCATGTACCCTGTGCGCTGTTCCTTACAGCAAGGTTTTCTGATAGCGAGGTTTCTTATAGCGTGGTGTATCTGTATACGCGAGACTCTAGATCTCTCTTCTCCAATTAAGTACAGCTCCTACCCAAAAGATTTTGTGAAAGGACCAATTACCACCCAAACTAGGTGGAACCAAGTTCTAAGTGTAGAAGCACAACACAATTATAACGATGAACAGAGGTAAATTCTTTTACCCCTTGGGAGAAGCCTTTTAAACATTTTGAATTGGTAGAAGGGAGTGGTTAAAGTGTAATAAAAGATTGTATGTAGTGGAGAGCCCCGTTTCTAGGTAGATCTTGTATGGGGTTTCACCATTCAACTACAGTACCGTACCTTCGGGCTTTCACGAAAACTTTTGGGTAGGGACTTGACAGAGTCTTCGCTCATGACAACTCGACTAGATTATTCTCCGAAAACATGACAACGGCCATAGAGTGTATACATGTATGTACCTAAAAGGCCACAATTTTATAATCTGCTAAGCTTTTGTAAAGCTACTTCTCACTGGACCAGGCAGTTCGGGCCTTTCAAAACTCGAGAAACCACCGCCAGCGCATTCCTCTGCGGGCGAACTCGATGATGTAGCAATTTATCTGGCATGCCCATTGACCTCCCCCAGCTAGCTTGACAAAGAGGTTATGAGTCTAGTGATCTCCTAAGCTATATATGTAGTCACGAACCAACATTGTAGCATCATTGAATCTCTATGAGGGGATTCAATCCTTGAATAGATTTCTAATGGGTTATATCATGGAATATATCTCTTACCCTTGAATCTACAGGTAGTCTCGTACCTTTCCCTACTTAGCAGTAAACCGCTCACGTCAGGCTGGAAGGATAGAAGCAGGGGAGCTGTGGCGAGCCCGTTTTGAACGCCCATGCAGTGATATCAAGACCGGGTCCTACGAAAATGGCATAGCTTTTTGAGTGGACATAGGCCAACAGAACATCAGTTGAACTGTCCAAGCAAATGATGCGGGTCTAGAAATACCACCCAACTCCGAATGTCATGTAAGTGGGCGGCCTAAGCCCCGATACCGCAGGATCCGTGCAAGATACTCTGATACTATTCCAAGAATTCTTGCGAGGCTTCTGGCGGAGGTCCCCGTGTTCCACTCGTGTCTAGACCCGAGTGAAAGTGTGCAGAATATTGAATTACCGCTGTCGAGGGGATGGTGATCAGGATTGGGAGGAGAGTCTTTTTGCCCTCTATTTATACCGGCAGAGAGAACAGGTACGTTATGGATCGATGCAACGTTGTTCATTAAGTACTGGCTAACAAGAGAGAATATCGGTAGTGAAGGCTGTCCAAACAAGGAAAGAAGGGGAGATTCGTGGGATATTGAAACGGCCAGGCATTGTATTGGCGTCGCATCGTAGCCTGTAAGATATGGACATGCGCTACATGTACTCATAGTTTCACAGCATTTGTGAACACGACCTCTATTGCATATACATAAAAAAATTCCAAGACAACTCTTTTTGTACAGCCTCTCATCAAAAGTGTTCGTTATTCACAAATCAAAGTTGGCCCGGGCGTAATGTGGCTTACCAGAATTTCCGGTCAAATTGAGGAACTAAAATGTATCTATATATATATAACTGCATCCAATGAGTAACAGATAATAACAATACCATGAATGTCTAATATTGACTTTGACCACCATTGACTATTGCTGTGTTGAGGCCTTTTGAATATCTCAATGGGCACTTTGATACCCGACTTGAGCCGGACATGTCACATTAAATCCGAATCACGAACACTGTTGATGAGTGGCTGTATGTCATGCAATCGTGGCCGTGTTCACAAACTCTGTGAAACTACGACTAGGCAATTTCCAAGGTCTAAATGTGACTATTCTCTGGACACAGAGTCTTGGGGTGTCTCCCACCGTTCCGAATGCAGTAATGGGCGAGATTCTCCGCTGTATGTTTTTCTTCGTCGGTTCAGGTATTATTACTTTCATGTTCAGTATTAGGAAATATATGTAGGTAGAAGCCACTCGGCTCTTGAAACCTTTCCTTTCAATTTCACCACTTCTAACCTTGAATAGCCTATACATAGCCACATATATATATTACCAATGCCGCTGTTTTACGCCCACACAAAATATCAAACACATTTATAATCGCACCTCAAATATCAATATTCAGTCGAAAATGACCAGCACCCACGATACCAATAATAATACCATGTTGCTTCAGCCCTCTATCTTTGGCGGGATTCGTCTCTCCCCCCCACTGAACACTATAGCACGCCTTGAGAAGCGCCGTAGCAAGCTCTATGAAGTTCGTGACAAGTCCCGACTGAAGCTCCACCACAACGAGAACGAGATATACTATGGACTACGTTTCCAGTGTCCCGAGATCACACCTCCCGTGGGACTATTTATCCGGGTAGGGCTGAGATGTTTTGAGGGTATTGATGTAATGAGCGCGGTAAATAGGATGGATCTGGATGTACAATCTAGGTTTACTGAGAGCATGGTGAAGCATCGCACCTTTGTTATGTTGGTGATGAGAGTAGATAAGAGAATTGTGGAGGTGCAGAAGCTTTTAGATGTGGCTAGAGCGGAGGCGGCAGATGTTAACCAGAGCTGGAGTCAACATGTTAACGTTGACTGTAAACGTTTGAATTTAAATAGGTTTGATTAAGAGTTCTTTTTAGGCTTGTGGTTATGGGCTTATCAAGATAATGCGGATGTAAGAATCGAAAATCGTGTTAGGAGTGCACCTGTTGGATTTATAATCACAGAAAACCCAGGGGCTGTGGTTCTCAAATTATGAAGATCTTTTTAAAACAAAGTCATCTTTGCGAACAATTTTTCATTTCTCAAGGTAACCAAACTCTCACAAAGACTTAATTATCAGAGGATCCGACCTCTTCCATTGTGCTAAGACACTTTCCTCATCCCACGACAGATAATGCCGTTGAAGAATCTGGAACACTTACTGATACTTCGGCCACTTTCGTATCTTCCTTTCAAACTGTCATTTTAATCCTAATAGCCCATAAGAACCAGTGAACACCCCAAAATTATGAAAAACACCAAATTCAGCATATAACCCTTGAGTATACGTATTTCACTTTGTTCTGGAGTGATAGGGCGTGAACAGAATGGATCCGGCTTAATTTTTGTCTGGTAGCATGTAGCTTTGGTATGGGCACCATTCCCCCAACAACTGTTTCGAAATTTTCTAAACCACTCTATCCAGCGATAGCTGTGGTGTTGGAGTAACTGTGAATCGCCCCATCACATGGATTTGGCTCACCGGCGGTTGTTGATTGAGGTAGTGTGCTGCGTCGCCGGCTCATGCCCACAGCCCCTGGAGAGGTAAACAAAGAAGTTTTTCGCGCGAGTGAACAACAATAATATTGTTCGGTCAATATTAGCAGATGTAACTGTTGTTGGGGGGATGAGAAGTTACCTCTCTGCTGGGCGCGCGGACCACCGGTTGCCCAGCAGAAGAGCGCATGCACAGTGTGCGGCTCGAACATCATGAAAATCCGGGACGTTGTGCAACAGTCTGAAATAGCGACAGACCTCTCGAATCCGTGTGTTGGGCTTTTGCTTCACGACTTCTCGCCTCCGGACGAGAGACCGCAAAGTTGATCATGAGCAGAAGTGGCTATGCTGTCATTGTAAGGCTACGGAAGCCTGGAGGGAAAGGAATAAAAGGAATTCAGGCAGTAACTTAGGAAGTTAGGTGCAAGGAGAAAAACGCAAATGTGCGTGGTAGTCACCTGAGGCTTGGTGCAGAGCCTCGGGTTTGGTGAGGCCAGAAGCACAATGACAACCTACATCGAGCTGCATACATGTATATACAAGCGTGAAACTAATCTTTGGTGGATCTATCTTTTTATGTCCGTGAATGACCACTAAGTAGTTTATAACAGAAGCTAGTAAATAATAATAACTACATGTGAAGATAACTTCTGACTGTACTTTAAAAGAGTTCACCGTTATTGTAGACCTAGCCGACCTAATCCTATATACAGCCACGTCCGCAAAGTTTTGGCACTCTGTAAAAACGTCCGCGATTGCAACAAATAAAATATTTAGTCCGCTTCTTCGAGAGATGGTCATAGAAAGTGTTGTGATATACAGCATGATAGGAATATCTATCTATAAATTTCTCTTTGTAGTCGTTCTTATCCGCTTGTTGGTATCATGATCTAAACTCATGGGCTTCGAGACTGCCGGGGGTGCCAAAATTTTGCGGACGCGGCTGTACATGTAACTACATGTATGTACATGTAATCCCTCTGCGTGTGCCCTCTCCAACGTCGCAAAACAGCAGTATCGGGCGTTACAAACAACGCGCATTTACTGTCACTAAAGACAAGATCACTTTAGATGAGTAGATACAAGTCCTACTACCACTCTTAAGATTCGTTTCATGACGGAAAATTACCCTCATGTGTATCAGATACGTAATACTCTGGTTGGCGACTGACAACACCGTTGACCCTCCAAACAACATGTACGCGATGAAAGTAAAACGGTGATAATATTATATGGGTGAAAAGTTGACCGTCAAAATGATTAACGATGGATTTCAAGATGACGAAAAATCCCCTCAAGTCTTCCTATATCCTATATTCCCAAAGGCTGGACCGCCCGGGTTCACAAACTATCACTCGACGAGTGATAGCATCATGATGCAAGCAACTACACGATCCCAATCCTCAATCAACAGAATCAAAATTAACTTCATACTTGATTACGTGTTGAAGACATATAGCACTTCACTTAAAAATTATTTATTCATCATTTATCACTGTAAATGGACTACTATAAAAACTAACCAATGTACCCCGGGGTTCCGAAAAGTGATGCAACGGCTTGGGATTGGATATGATCTTATAAATAATGAATTCGCAACCACCTTTACATCTTTTACCTAAATCTGATCAATTCAATTTCTATACCCCCTTTACTTTATATACCATATCCCTCGTTGTTACATTATGGTCAAAATTGGGTCGCATATCGTTGATTGAGTCGTTGATTGAGTCGTTGCATCACTTTCCGGCACCCGGGGTACAAATCGCATTTTAAAAGGCTTACCAAACTTGGGACTAACGCACCCGAGGATTATCAGGACATAGTCGCAGATATCCCTTGGCGCTTAGTTGTTGAGCACTGGTGCCCAGGGCATATTCTCACTGGCAGAGACTTCTCAAACAAGACACGCACACATACGAAAGAAAAACAATCACGTACATCCACGTCCCTTTCAACCATACCACCACACCAATCAAGCCCCACACCCTGCTTTCAATAGAATAGCATCGCGTCTTACGAGACGTAAGTACATTTCTCTTATCAGAACCAGAACGGTTAACTGAAGGAAACGCCAGATAGGGACAGGCCCAAGGTCGAAATGAAGACCCCTTAACCAAGGAGCAGTGGTATTCCGATGCCACTGTCTTGGGGGCTCATCCATCGCCTGCCTTCTCCTTCCTCTCCTCTCTGCTTCTCGTGTTTCTGTGGGCTTCTCGATTCACTGCGTACACCAGCTGTGAGCGGCGGCTGGGCGGCAGTTGCAGAAGACTGTGTGGGTGCTGGGGGCATTGTAAGTTTTTTTTCCATTAACCATCGATTATCTAGAATACTTATCTAATATTGCTACTCCTTATCTAGTAGTGGAACATGTGCCGTAGGTCTGTATGTAAACCGCTCATCTTTCATTAATAATCTTCGAATATTTCACTAACATCGTTGCCCTTCAAGCCTTTAATTCCATTATAGTGGCTGTGGATCCTGTGTGGATGGGCCGGGTCAGAGCAAGTTCTGGTATGTTATTTTTTCCCCTAGTTCTTGTTGATTTCCCCTATTCTTTTGCTGACATTATTCTTGATCAGGATGGGGCGTATTCTGGCTCTCCAATGTATGTAGGTTATTCCCATCATTGACGAATCATTCAGAATACGTTACTCACTTCCCTACTTTATCAGGTTCCGGGCCCTGCAAGTTTTCGCTCACATAACGAGCTGGGCCTCTCTTCTCACACCATTGCCCCCGGACACCCTCCCCACTTTCTGCCTCTCAATGCGTGCCTTTAGGCTGTGATAGAAAGTGGGCTTGTGGATATTGAATGTAAGTTGCTCTTCTCCTTCACCGATGATTTTTAATGCTTAGCTAGACTCCCTGCTCTCAAGCAAAAGAGCCAGAAGCAAGCTTTCCAACAACTGGTAGCCAGATCTCTCTCATACGCTATTCAGGGACGGTGGCCACAATGCTCCCTTCACATTGGGTGGGTGAGAAGGCACCACTATAGAGCACACAGATTGTGTATCCCTGTAAGGGAGACCAGCGTTGTCTATCTGGCACACCTACGGGTGTGGCGGCCAAGCGAAGGTTAGTTAGTAGTATATTTCCATTTACCGTAACAACTTACTAAATATTAATTAGGGAATTTCCGCCCGGTAGGGACGGCAGGTTAATTAAGACAAAGAGTACTCTTCCCGCGAGTGGAAGAGCCTCACCTATCCTCGTAGAAAGGGGTTGTCGGTCGCAGGCTGGATCTTAGGACTATCATTGACGCTCCATCACTTAACAGACATCAACGGGCATCCAGAATTGTCCCGACATCACCCTAAACACACCCTAGTAAGTACACATAGTCACGATTATCCCGTCCCATGATCATTGACACAAAAAAAAAAGAAAACCCGCCATGAAATAATACTGACAATCGAGAATGGCCCGAAAAGTACACGGAGGGTGTTCAGTGGCCTGGCGTTTCCTGCCCGCCGAGCGGCCTGAGTCTGGCGTTTCCCTTCTCATGAGGAATGGAGGCCGTTGACTTTAGGTGGTGGCTCTCGGCCGCAACGAGCCGACTGCTTGGTGGCAACTGGGGCTGGCATCGTGCCTCCCCGGCAGACCCCGCCTTGCGCACCTTATCTGGTGCTTCACCGTCGCCGACCTGCGATCTTTGCCTGGTGACGTTTACAATTCGGTCGCGCACGCACGCCGGTCTGCGGTGTCTGCAGTACCCGCATCTCCTCTCGCCTATCAGGGCTTCCTTCTCCCTCCACCTCTCGTCACCGGTTTCGAGGCCTCTGCAGTCTCGAGCTTCGTGTCGCCGATCCGCCCCCGACCATCCTGCGGCGTATCAATGTGCAGCATCCCATGGGCTTCCACTACGCGTGGGAGTCCTCCGAGTGGGGCGGGCACAATGTTCTCTGGTAAGTACAAAGCCAGTTGATTAGATTGATTTCAGCTTCGAAGTAATAACTAACCATTCTTCTCACAATAGCAGCAGCTGATCTGGGTGGGTCCCAGATGGCGCTACAGTGGGTGGAGCGGTTCGGGGTGTCGTTGCCCGCTACAGCGTGCAAAGCCGAAATAAAATCTTTTTGTTTCTGATCTTGGTTTTTTCTAGTTCTTTGTGATTTCTGTCGGTGCCCCGCGACTTCAAGAGTGATCCATACATATTTTCCCGGTCTCAGCCCATAACCTTCTCCTACCTCGTGATATCTGCACCCCTGTTTGACAACACCCTTGAATTGAGAACTTATTTAGATAGCGATGCGATACCTACATGTAGTACTCATGTTATAATCCTTTTTTTAAGTCTTTTTTCTAACCAAAAAATGGTTCTGACTTTCCGTCATTATAGTTTACAGAGTGCCGCACCATGAACTTCAAGGTCTTGGTGTCTACGTATTCAATTTGCCATCCTTACCTTTGCTTATTATAGATTATCTTCGATCCGTCTCCGGAAGTTATAATACTGCATTATAACCATATATATCCGCTACTATCTCACTGCAACATAAACAGCTGAGTATATGATCTCTTCACCAAATCTTCCGGTATTCAATGATCTGGTTTCTTCCTACAGCACGGTGATGCCGATCGTACAAGAGAGGTAAATACTGTGCTTGTTCATCGGTCCCCAGCATAAGCACCGACGTGAACAAACAAGATCACTCCTAAACATCAAGTCTAGTTGTTAGGAATTGACCCAAAGCTACAATATATATGCACCACAGACTAAAATACAGTCCCGAGTAAAAGAAACTGTCGTAGCCCACTAAGAAGTACTCCACACCGTCTAGTCCCGTTCCGTTTGCATTATCTGCCCAAGGATGAGCGTATGCTCTGAGATGGTACAAATACCAATCATGGCTCAGCACAGACTTGATAATTGTACTAACAGGAAGCGAAGTACTCTCTGCCGCACTCTTGACATTCTTTTTACATCCACAAAGAAAGGACTTACATCGAGGGATCGCATGTTTCATCCCAGCAGCAATTTTCCCCCCGATTGAGGTAGTCCTGCTACAGGCGGTGAAACATGTGCTCTGCTGCAGCTGATATTTTGGTTGTGGGTTCTCTCGCTCTTTCTGAGTTTCCTTATGGCTCCTGAAATATGATCTTTGGCACTAGTGCTGATTTTGCGGAGGTCTGCTCCTCCTTTCTTCTGTTTTTCGCGCTTTCCCATCATGGTCCCGGATCTTTATTCTCTTCACGGCCAATTAACAACAGTATCGTCAAACTCCACCTTTTTTTTATTCTTATCTACATTTTTGTCTGTCTGCTTTTTTGCTTAAATTTCCCATACAAAGTTCCTCGTCCGCAGATCCATGGTCAATTCCGAGCAGTCGACTGATCAATATTTCTTAGCTCAAACTCCTTCCTCTCCTGCTCGATTCTCCTTGAACCTCTCCTTATACTTATTGGCCTACGAGCGAGCGTAGCGGTGAGGAGGTATCTTCTTCCCCGTAAATGCCATGCTTCAGATTTTACTGTTTCTCCGTAGCCATTCTAACCTCAACGTCTGGCATTGCGTCAAGTAAGTAATCTCCGGGTCGCACTCTTTTCTGATTCTCCCCCTTCTTTCAAAGATAAATAAGGCTATATTCTCAGGTCAGACCTACCTCTTTCGGAGATCTCTTCCTTGATTGTAATACCTCTATCAACTCTAGACGATATATTTCCCCGGGATCACCTAAAGCACTCTTTTCATCACCCTGAGCTATCAGCACAACCCCCATATCCGCGTGCTAAACCTATCATTGCTCACTACTTCGGCTTTGCAACATTAATTTAGAATCTTGCCTGGGGAGTTTTCACATCCTCTCCTGCTCCTTACTTCTCTCCATAACCTCTCTAATCACTTCTTTCTATTTCCTTGGGTGGTTCTGAAACACCCCTGTTAGGTTCCATTATTCTGCCATGACCGGAAAGCAGTGCCCTAGCCCTGCTTTGTGCGGTTCGAGTGCCGTTAGGCACATGCGTCCACATTACATAGGCTTTTTAATCTCTACAAATATTCCACAGTAAAATATTATAAGTACAGACCGAAGGCATATTACATCCGGGGCCCATCATCACCACGAAATGATCTACGCGCAAAAACCGACTCCATCAAAAATATGTAATCATCATTTGACTGTAGCAACCCATAGCAAACGCGGGATGACCTTTATTGATGATTAAAACAGAAAACATTTCTTTGTGCGGTCGCTTGCTCTTTAAGTCTAGAACTGTTTAACTTGGAAATAAGGTTGGTGATCCAATGGCGAACTAATTTGATCGCGGCGAGAGCGGACTTCCGTTTATGCCTTCCGAAGTAAACAAACGCCTTTAGGGGAGCCAATTTTTTAGAATTTACATGAAAATATCTCTTTCAATACGATTACAGAACAAGAAGCTGTCGAAAAACCCCACTTCTCCCTTCCGTCGTACAGAGATACCGGACATAATCATAGACAATCACTCGATCACAGACTCTCACTCGGCTCTTGGCAGGTTGCCAGACACGACATGTATTTATCTCTTTCGTACAACAAGTGTTCTCCTGAATTAATATACCCAGTCAATTGGTAAAAGAATACGTTGTTTGTGATTAAAGCTAATTTGAAATATAATTTATTATATTAGTACTATGAATCGGATATTCGTAATGATAAAGATGAGCTTAATTAAAACTTGGGAAACCTAGAAGACAGTCAGAAAGCAAGAGAATCTAGGAAAATGCCGAGCACGAGTGCCAATGCCTTATATTTCACTAACATCTTGCTTTTACCATTAATCCACTATGAGGGTGTATATCTGACACAAGCCTGGAATAATATTGTGGCAGCCTTTTTATGAGCTCCTGTGAACTGGCGCCCCACCCCCATGACTCCTTTTCAAACAGTGAGCCTGGTATCGAGTAGTGTTATATCCATAACTCAATTGCAACGCTTGTACAATAATTGCGTTGTGGTCGCCAATAAACACCGTGACAAGGGCGGGCTTCACCAAGGCAACATGAGCACAGGTATTGCGGGTTGTCAAAAAACTGGGACGCAACGGGAATGAATACCACAACGACAGGCCTAAAATCCTGCCAGCAACGAACGGTGATACAGGATGGGATATGTTCAGGGCCTCTTATATTCCTTATTATCACCTGCCGTATTTATGGTCTGTTTGCGGTCGAATGTGATTGAGAAGGTATCAAGTTGAATCCTGTTACATCCCGTTACTTTTGACAAGTCGCAATAGATAAATTAGTTTCAATGACTGCAATAGGTTGTAGGAACTATACAAAAGAGCAATTTATGATATATCTGCACGTAACTAAGACTAGGCTTTTATATTCTCCTGGTTGTTACAGATCGAGAGACAATGCATATAACACTCAGAAGGTACCGCCCTTTTATAGAGCAGATGAGAACATAGAAAGTGACTGGAATTTGTAAATGTTTTCTTCACTTTTTTGCTCATCTCTCTCCACTACTTTGTTCCATATACAAAAAGTACCATTCTATATAGCAAGGTCCCGAGTCCTGACAAGTGGTGATTGCTAGAAGTTAAGAGGAGAAATAGGTCCCGTATATATGACCGGTCAGCCAGCACAAAGGTGGGCGTTAGAAAACAAAGAGGTAAAATATGCAATAATTCTACAGCTTGTTTAAACGCTTCCCCAGTTATACGTTTTTCTTTATTTTGTTTAACTCATTAATTACATGCGCACCGTAGTCTATAGCTATGGTAATATCGCACTGCCCCTTAACTACCCGTTCTCAACCGCCGCCTCGCACAAGTATTAGTACAATGAAAGTAGACAAACTAAAGCACCTCCCCAGCTATGCTTAATCTTTGACTAATATGTAATATCCCCCTTTCCTCGATCTCGATAAGGGGGCTTGGGGGGGTGGATCCCGAGGCTTGTGTTAGATTGTGTGCTTGATTAGAATGACTTATGAAAAACTAGTACAAGCATATCCCAACACTTCCAACGGTTATCCCTGTCAATACGCATATTCTAACCATCTAGGTGAATGGATCTTTCTGTAGTAGTCTTTTTTTAAGTCAAGTGAATTGATTCTAAGTACAGTCATGGCATAAAGTTAATACTATGGCCTATTTGTAGTAGTCTTAAAGTAGTGTAACATACATTACCTCAAGGTCCATAGGAAAAATGTATTTCGACGTACGCGGAGAAGCCTGGTTCTATTTTCCATCAATCCTTAAAGCTGTTGCAACCTAAGAATCCCACGATGGACACAAATGCGGCACAAGGTCTAAAATTCATAAAAGATCCCTCACTATCTGTCGCCCTAGCAAGGATTATTATGGCAACACCCCGCCGGTACTTTATAAATATTCTGACTAGGGAGTAAATACACCGATAAGCACATTGCTCGCACAGTTCTACAACCTGGCGTGGAAAAGACACCAATTAATGTAATTACCATCTAGGCCTGTTGTAAATGAATCAATTGATATAATTGCATACACTATTGCCATTTACGACTTTTAAAATTATATAGGATGCAATTTGGAGAACACATTATCCAATAATATAAACTTACATTTGATTCCATGCACAGTTTATGTACCCGGGGGTACCGGAAAGTGATACAAGGTTTGACCTAGCAACGCGGAAATACACTCAGAATCAGTTCCCAACGCAGCACAATCCTTGAGCAGGATGAATATTCTAGTTATATACATAATACACGAGTCTCTAGAATGGAGTCTGTATTTTTTCAGACCATTAATTTGCGGTTTTTAGCCTGCAAAAGGAAAACTTGTGCTAAGAGACAGTATTAAAAGGAGAAGCAATAGCTACTCAGATCAAATACTACCATAGCTATAATCTTCAGCTACTAAACTACCATAGATTCGCTCTGCATTTCGTTAGCTAGCTTGGTTGTTGAGGAATATGGACTATTTGACCATTACATCACTTTCCGGCACCCCCGGGTACAAAGGTTGGAAAAGGAAATCATATTATCAGTAGCTTAGCTGATAAAGAACTAAGTAAGGGATTATAGATCATAGGTTCAACTCCGAGTGAGTCCATTTTTCTTTTCTAATAAACATGGTTCGTTTCGAGATGCATTTACACTTTTTATTTACTTGTTTGATGCATTGTTTGATACATTGTCCGATATATTGCCCGATTTGTTCTGCCACACATTTCCCAGCACATTGCCTGATGCAATAAATGATGCATAAAATGCTTATTCCCTGATAGGTCCTGCGATTGGTTCCCTGATGCATTTGAACGCTCGTTTTACCACAAATTCCCAAACCCATTAGCACGTTCGTATCATGATGCGTTATATACACATTGAGTGATACCATTGATAAAGCTCATTTATTGATGTGTTGAACTACACGATCCTAATACGCATCTACATAAACATTACACCGATTAAAAAAGACGACTTTCCATAATGCATTAATACTCGTAGTAGAGTCCCATACGCATTTCTAAAACAGGCTACACAATGTTGCCTGATATCCCGGGAACGTGGCTTTTTGGGCTGTGAGCCTTGACCCTGATAATTCCTTTTTCACTCATGTAAATGTCTCCAGCTTCAGCCTCTAACTCTTCATTACAGGCGATATATAGCCAGTTCTTAAATTGTACGAAGAAACGCGGAGCTACATATTAAGAGGGTTCCACAGATATACCAAAAAAGCATAAATATCGAACCCCATTTGTTGGAAGGAGCTACATATATCAAACGGCTGGGGCCACCGGAAACTTGTGACTCTATCAAGGATCTTGAAGGGGAGTTATAGGGCAATTTAGGTATCCAGTTTGGACATCTATGTCCCAAAAAACTATAAAGTAGTGCTTAGGTAGAGTATGTGCTTCTTGGAAACTTCGTAGAGAAAAAGGAAGTGCGGGTCTCAAGAACAACCCCCCCCCCCCACAACATTTCCAACCGCTTAAAATAGGTAATGATTGCTCTAGCAGCTATTAACACGTTACCCTGTACTGTATATTTGTAGTGCTGTGATCATGTTAAGGTCTTAAGCATGTACTTTTCCTCGAATATCTGCAGAAAAGGACACGAGGATGCAGAGGCTAAGTCATCCCACTCTCTCCATTAGAGGCCCCCAGGGGTAGAAGATCATCGACTATGTGGCTGATACACCGTGGCTTCCTTTACTAAGATGACTCCCTTATGGAGTTCTGCTGTTTCTGTCTCCGCGGTGGGGATCAGTTCTCGCCCCGGCATATCGAGCAGCCCCGCCTGCCCATTCTTCAAACTCTTATGACCTACCTCTTTGAACCAAGTATAGATAATAAAGATAGAAGTATACTCGCATATCCAGTATGTATTGGCTCAACCAGAAAAGATACCTTTTTTACCCTTGGCTCATTCCTTATGACCAACGCCCATAACTTGACTTTAGACTCCTTCTGATGCGTAGATACACCGTATACAATATCAGGGGAGATAAGAAGGCTCTCAGGATTCTGTGCCCCTTGGTATTAATCTGCTATAAATGACAATGTTGATATATTTCCTATTCAGAATAATCAACAACCGAGATTCTATAAAATTACTAGGTTAATTGGAGGCCGTTAAATAACACTATACTCGACTGTTAGGCCTTTAAAGCATGTGTGGAAATGTCTATATGCTATTAAAAACATCGATTTTGGTGTGTTTCGCTGGTAGCGCCATACATTCTAGATATGCGAGTGTGTTTGGTGGTTATAAATTTGGATGCTTGAGCTCTCGAAATGTGTTCTCTGTGCAAGAAAGTGGTGATCGATATTGGATATGGTGATTAAATCTAATTTGAGGTGTTAGCGTCAATGCCATAACTTGAGGACATACAGACCGTTTGAATAGAAAGTGTGTTCGTCTTCATTAGTTATAGTCCTATGTTACTTGTGACACGTTGTCGCCTGTATAAGTAACATGATAGACAACCATTAATTTAGCTCGTTAGTAATTGGCTATGTTCGCTCGGTCTTGTCATTGTTGGTCGGCCGCCTTGGAATCAACATGTACACAGCGGTGGGGATAGACTCCTCTTCCGGTTTATGCTGGGGTAGAGACTTGGAGGGGAAGGGTGGGCTTCTACTTGCTTCTTCTTACTGCGTTTGTTTTTCTTCCTCGCAGTGGGGAGTAAATTCGTCTATCTTACCGTCAACAGTAAAAATCTTGATCAAAGGGAGGGTACTCCGGACACCTAGGTGAGAACAAAGCTCATTATGGTTCTTGTTTGTAGCTCCCAAAATAGCAGGTTGTAGATGTCGGTATTGTTTTGATTTTGTGTCGTATTGGATCATAAGTGACAAGTAGCGGTAGCGGGAACTGGGGAAACATTGGATCTGTTGTAAGCTGCTGACCTGCGCCTGAACAACTTTGTAGTTAACAGCAAAGTCACCACCTCTTTGTAAAATTCCACCTCGCAACAACACTCTCTCCACAGCCCCTCTTTGGAAAGACGATCACTCCCTATCCTCTATTTCTCCAAGCCAACCTTTCATGTTCAAAAATACATCAGTCGAGTAGCACCTTCCACGACATTGTGGACTGTGTGCCGACGCTGTCACATTAAAAGCTCACCACCGGCCGTCCTTCTCCTTCTCAACTCTGTTCACATCCACCTATCTCAACTAGTATTCCTACACCTAAATCTCCACAATCTTTCTTGCTTTCACTACTATCTCCTCGGCGCGTTCTCCCCCCAGGCTACAGATCATATCGCGCGTTGAAGTGAGAGTCACCACAGACACAGAATCTATTAAGAACACACAATCAATTTACCACCCTTACACACCGTCCAAAGTCACCCTTCCTTTGCTCCCGCACCGAATTCACCTTGTGATTACCTCGACAGCCTTTATCTTCACAGGCGTTTACCCCGAAGGTGTCACCAAGGCGTTCGCAAGGATATCCCAGCCCACAGTTACCGACAGCTAGACGTGCTCACAGAAACAAGGTATAGAGGTCCTTATTTGGAAAGTAAAATGAACCGTAAACGTCGTCATTCAGGAAAAAGAGGTATGCATCGAATATTTCTACCGCTCAGTCACAGTAGATTCCTAACCATATCTGATTAGCAACCCGGCAAAACAAGAAGGCACGAGAGGGAAATATCAGTTTTGTTGACCCCAGTGGCCCAGCCTCCTCCAGCGCTCCAACGAGGCGGGCTACCTTCAACACTCCTGCTCTCCCAAGCACCCCCACCGGCCATACAACTCCTACTATCCCGGATAGTCTGTCCGATGAACAACACACCTGGCTCGAGTCCAATATAAACCTGGATGGAACCAGTGGACTTAAGCTTGTCTTAGTCATGCATAGATTCAGAGAGCGGTTTCGCATTCCAATCACACATGCTGGCGTCTGCAACAAGTACTACTCCATGCTGTTGATAAACAGCATATTAGAGACGCCAAAGCATCAACGGCCCATCCCCTGCGATAACCATCTGTATCTTCGACTCCAGTATTTTGTGACCTTTGAAAATCACGTTACAGTTCCGGGGGATGACGAGATGGAAGAATCATACCTACGGGATGGATTTCCAAGCCCAGGTGAAGCGTGTTTCACTAAACCACCAACGAGAAGGGTGCATCCGATCCACCCAAGGTACACATACATCACACAAGTCTTGTGGGAAACTGGCTACACATGGATGCAGATAATGTGGCTCTTTGGCATTCAAGCGGATGAAGCCACGTTCAGAATTGATGACCGAGTCTGGAATATTAGCGCTCCCGAGTTCTTGAAAAGATGGGCCAAGCTTACATGACAGCCCCTTGAACTGGAGCTGGGAGGAAGAATACGCTCAGCACAGCGCACAACTTTTTATATTCGCTCGTTTTATAGTTATTACCTTCGTTTAGTTTAAGTCTCTCTTTATAAAATAAGTTCACGCATGACCGTTTTACATCTTTCTCCAGATAGCTCACGGGGTATACTATTACAACTTGACTTTATCTGTAAGTCTATATCTACTCAATGTGGCATAGAAATGGAAAGTTGGAACATTAGCCTTATACTAGCGGGCAACTAAGAAATGATCTAGGGAAATATTGGGATGACATACGTGGACCTAGATGGCACCACTGCAGATATTAAGCCTGCACTGATAGCTCATTTTCTTTGAAAGTGGCCAGTGGTTGTCCTGTTTCTTCGAATGTTTGTAGAGATTATGCAGACATCATGGGTGGTGTTAGTCGTAGAATTCAAAATAATGTGAGTGTGATGTTGCCGTGTCATTTTGAAGTCGCGATTGATTTGGGGGGGAAAGAAGTTGTCTAGTTTGACGACAAGGTTGCAATTGAGATGAGTTTATAAGTGAGTGATGACGATGAGGTTCCTCCTCACGTAAGCAAGAAATTCTGCTAAAAAAAGATGAACAGGCTGGGAAACTGCGAAGTGTAATGGCACCAAAGATCTGGTCGTAGATTTTGATGTTTTAATGGTTGGGCTTTGGTTGCAGAGAGCTATTCGAAGGTAATATATGCACTTGTATACATATAAATATAAATACCAGAGCTCCAGAGCCTAAGGTGATCGGAGTCATGAAGTTGCACGATGCTAGAGAAAAAATAATAATTATTAAGAAGGCAAGGTAAGTATCTTCAAAGTAAAACCTCACAATTGCGGGTATGATATGCCCCCTTAAAAAAGTCAGAGAACTTAAAAAAGATTGAGCTCTCTAGACAGCGTAGCCACCTTTGAAATTTTGTGATAGTCTGCTTTCTGGGCTGAAGTGTGCGTTTTAGTCAAAAAATCAGGAATGAGAGTTCATCTTTGTTGGACATCCTACTCTACTCACTCTTTAATTAAAAGATCGGAATTCATTGCAACCAAATCCCCACCCAAAATTCCGATTTTCTTTTTTGTTTTTTTGGTAGAACTTTTCCAATTTTTAATTAACCTGTGAGTATATGAAACACTAAATTTAACTTCATGCAACTGAGCACCAAACGATTTAACTATGGTTTTCTCGCAAGTAGTGCTCACTAGTTCTTCAGATACTTTATGTATGGAAATAGACATTCAGGTTAACTGTTTATTGCTCTTCCCAAAACTTTAACTATCCACTTCCTAATGCCACTCAGGTCCTGTCCTAACTCACATCTTAATATCAAATAAATGAAAATGAAAACTATTTCTTTATACTATCAACAAATGAGAGTGATTTTTAATATCCGATAAACACATCCCCACCTGGTTTTCAATAATAATTGCAAGAACTCTTTTCTTCAAATCATATATTTACATTATGCCCATGGGCAAAAACACCTCACTTGGCAGCACAATTGTATATTAAGCATTCAACAATGGTTTATTCAAAAATGCGACTTTGCGGCTAATAACTATCTACATAATAGTCATCTAACCTGTAGGGGGGTGTCAGTTATTTTAAGTATATCATATGTATCTATATGCGTGCCCATACCAGGGATTCTCAACCCCCACTGTTATTTAGACTGAGAAAATACCTGAATTTTGGTCAGATAATATGTAGGCAGAATTCGAAGCTGATATCCCCTTTCAGACTCCCTATATATATTTCAAACTGTTTCTGCAATAAAGTCTCAGGAAATAGCATTGAGTTAGATACTCTATATATAACCGGTTACACGCATGTTTAAATAGGATTACACGTAGGTAAATGTATTACTCCAAGAGATGGGACTACCATAGACTACGATCTGCATGTAATTAATGAGTTAAACAAAAAAAAATTCCAAGAGATAGAGGGTTAGGGTTTAAATTTCGCATTTTGCGCAGGGGTTTGGGCTAATCTTATACTCTCAGCAGGAATGGTCAACACCCGAGTACGTCGAGTGAGTGAAAAGATGGTATAATGGAATTAAGCATATTAGAGTTGTTGGCCAGTGCATGCAGTAATACACCTTTCAAGGGCCGATAGAACTATATATCGGCTCATGGAGAGTCCACTTTCATAACAACCCCACATCGTAGTCCAGTATGAGATACCTTTAGTAAGGTAACTGCGTTTCCATTTACCCTAAGTGCGCGCACCTTGATCGAGCGATTGTTGAGTTCTGTCTTGCAACTGGGTGTATATGTCGATATCTTTCCTATACGGCTTTCGACGGTAAACGCAAACGTGATATTTTACATTTCCCAGACTGCTTGAGACTAGTACTGACTAAATTTCTGCTGTTATACCATAAGGCCTCACTCCATCTTTTCAACTGCAGAGGTTTCTGGGTGACCACATGATACCTTGAAAACCCCTTCGATTATACATGGCCGGAAGTCTGGTGCTCGGGATATTTTGCGCTCCCGGAACGAATTCATCTCCCGAGAGACCTCAGAGGTCCAGAACAAGCATAGTATTCTTCTAGAATTCAGAAAAACATAAATTCACCGCCCTTCCCCGGTCCCCCACCGGGGAACGCGCAACAACATCCCCGTAGGCACGCGGCCTGTAGCTATACACCAACACTCCACATATTAATCATGATAGTATAAGTTCAGAGCACGAATCCCGGAACCTACTAGAGACACCGAAAGTTCAAGCACATACGTTTCCTCTTCGTCACGTATATAAAGCTCTTTATCGGCCCCCTCTTTATTTTCTTGTTTTCCTTCGTCATCTCTCCCTCATATTATCCTTATCTTTACCTGAATGGAGGTTAACCGGGAACTTTGCTCGCTTTACAGGCGTCTGAAAGAAGGAGCTCCATCATCCATCTTTCCTTCTACTCATTTTCTGGAACCTGGATTTTCTTGTATTTCCGTGCAAGGGCCAAGGGCTCTGCTATCCATTTTCCTAGATGGCTATCATTCGTTTTAATCTCATACCTATCGGGCCCCTCTGGTGGAAAAAAACATTGACTAAGGTCAGTTCATCGTTCAACATATTTCGAAATGTCATTATACATATATGTTTGTAGCTGACATTTAGCTTGGTTATGAAGCATTCTGCTAGGTCTTTGGCCAGCGAGATCTCTCACTGCCTGCCTTGGGAGATGATCTAGAAGGTAAGTTCTCTGAGTTTCTCTCGAGTTACTTCGTCATTGCTGATATACCATGGTTCTAGTTTGTAAATTCTGAAGGGGGGCCAGTATCGTTTCGTTAATTCGGATCTATCCTTGTTGTATTTATAAATATTCGGATGGTGTATCTGAAAGCAAAAGCTACTGCTCTTCCTCGAAACGACGGGGGCCTTCTGTGAGTTGTCAGATCCAGTCTAGGTTGGGGGTATTTAGATTAATAGTTTTTTCCATAGAGCGTCCCATCAACACATCAATACTGGCTCGAAGCGGTTTATCAGTACGGTTCCCTGGCTGTTTCATTGGAAATTTCAAGCGTAAGGTATACCCTCTATATTTATATTCTTGATGCATTGCCTGACGCTCTCAGCAGCTTGGAGCCAGTATAGTACGGCCGACTACTCCATTATCACCACCCAGATAAAGACCAATAACTACCCGAAACCACATGCTCGGGGTCGAAAGGGGCTACCGGGGCTTCGGTTCAGGCAAGGCATTCTTTGGAAGCTATTCTTGATCCATAAGAGTCTTTGGCAGATGCTTGACCACATTTCCTCGCTCGCCTCCTCTCCATTAAGTGAAGAAATATCGTGCCATGAAGACGGAGATGGTTTTGATCCACCATTGGATGATTGGAGTTCTGTCTCCAAGAGCTGAGTGACATCAATCGAGGCCCCTCCCTCTCTCTTCATCCAGGTGGCGTGCCGTTCTCCGCTGTTTTACTCTCCTATGAGCGATACAACATAATCGAACACCCCATCCCCCGCCCTGCGGCATGGAAAGGATTTTTCATAGTCTTAATCTTGGCTTATGTCTCTCAGTCGATTCTTTCAACGGGGTAATAGAGCTCAAGGAGAATTGACATATTATCTTTAAGGATTCTTTGAGGGTATGATACCCCCACTTCCGAGAATTTCCGTGATACACCGAAATTATTTTTCTGCTGAATTTAGGGCTTTTAGCTAACACACTTCCAGGTGAAATCAACCCCTTATATTTTGAGGAGAGGCGATTTATTCACCCCTTGGTATCCTCCTGCGAGGTCACTGCTTGGTAGTTTCACCGATCAGTGCCCTGAATAAGGATTCATCCTTGCTCTTGACCTATTCTCGCTGTCGGTGTCAAATGTCTTGCACAGGAGCTCGTATCATTGGCTAATTGACATCCCTAAAGCCGATTGGTGGTCTGTCCCGGCTTGGTGAGCGGCGCGAATTATCCCACCACCGCTCAACCACATATAGCGAGGCGCATATATAGCTACCGTCCTTTCTCTGCTTGCCCTAAACTGTCGGGTTGCGGGGAAATATATGAGTTCGTTTTCCCCCGCTTTTTTTGAACTTTTACAAGTCGAAAGCAGGCCTCGAGGACTGTTTTCTATTTTTTTCTGTACGGTGGGAGCACTGCTTTTGTGCCACATGCTATGTATGATATCAGCTTGTAATTACTAGCATCTGTCGTTTTACTATCATCTCAAATTCTATCTTTTCAGACATTGTCTCTTTTATGGTGAGGGTTAGGAGGGAACTCGTCAAGTGACTCCTCCTGGGAGATTTGTACGAGAGTATCTGATTGGCTAGTACGTACGTCACATCGGAGACAAACCGGATATTCTTCGTTTCTCTGTTCCGCGTGATCTGTGTCTTTTGATGCGTAATTAAAAAATATTCCCTTATGTGTTAGAGCTATGACTTGACATTTGGGACAACGATCCTGATCTGCGTGCGAACGTGTACTTGCTAAGCTTGATCTTTAGATCCTTTCATCTCATAGAACGTTTTTGGCTTACTATATTAGAGCCCGGTTCCGACATGTAAGAATCAATCATCTCGGTGCTGGTCCCATGCTTGCCTCTATCGTGTAAATAATTTGAAAAAAGCAAAAGTATATAGCTCCAAAGAAAGGTTAAGGAAATATGTGGCTTTGTTATACAGCCATAGAGCCTAGAAGACATCAAGAAATACATGGCGTTGGTGTTTCTTTAGATGAAGTAGACGAAATGAAAAATAAATTGATAGGAAGCAGCAGAAAAAGACACTGAGCTGCGTTCAAATACCATGTCGAGGGGCGTGTCATCCTTGGCGGGATATACCCCAGCAGGATTTCACGTTCCTCCGGGAAGCCACCTCTTCCCGCCTTCCCAGGTGCTTGGCAAGGAACCCACAAGGAGTATCAAGACTTGCAGTTCTTTATTAATGAGATTTGATTGGAACTAAACTAAGGAAATATACTTCTGCAGTTGGTGTATTTCTAGATTTAGATCCGGCGTACTGTGATAGATATTTATTTTCTTCTCCTGTGCTGACGGCACTACATGTCGCCCGGGCCCGGAAATATCTATATCAGCGAAGTAAATAGCATATTACTTTGATCTTGGGCCGGGCCGATGGCCTGGGACTCGCAAGCAGATGAGAGGGGCAGTATCAACGGCCCTGAAAAGGTCTCATGAATACCCCAGCACTGAGCAGGGTTATATGAGTCAACCTACCCCGAATATTTTCTTTAACTAATATGACCTCGATCTCTATATAATATAACTAATAAGGCCGGTATATATTTAGTGGCCCGTTTGGCGGTTTTGTAGTTATAAAACCACGGTATTCAACGGCTCAGATCAGCTAGGTGATTGCGAACCGAGAGTTCTAAACATGGCGTTCTGGTTACCAAACGTAAGTAGGTCCTATCTATTTTTCCGTTACAATATCAAGATTCCGTTTAAAAGGCGGCCTACCAAACACTCATCGATGTTTTCTAGCGGCGTTTTGAAAGAATCTGTGGCTTAACGTTATAACAGAGTTTTGGGCCCCTCACCCTCCGTTGAGGCCCGCCCCCAAACGCGCCCTAAAATTTATCCACCACAATCTCACTTTTCCTAGTCAGAGTCTGCTACTAGCTACGCCTTCCCTTAGGACCATAACTTTAGGGTAAAGATTCCGATCCCAACGGCCTGTATCCTCAATAATAAAGCAGACCTAGAATAATAAAGTACATACTTTAACCACGTAGAAAGATACCCTTAATTTAGGAAGTCCTGGATATGTAGCAAGCTTTTGTAGTTACTCGCTGTAGCCATCATAACTCTCTGAGCCTCTGTATGCAACTATTGACCATTCTACTCTTGGTATTAATCGTACACGCGATAAAATATTTCTTCAAGCATCGTTTCTTGGCTTTTATTTAGTCTTATAAATGGAAGACTATATTCACCAGGATAACAAATTGACAATATAAGGAACCCAAGTCAATGCTTGAACGCCGGATCGTAGATTATCACTCGATATGTTATTACAATGAAAAGGGCACAGTGATAGAACGCACCAGGAGGTTTTCCTCGGAAAGGACGCCCATGCCCAATACATACGTAAGCTTTAATCTTTAATTTAAGAGCACCTCTGACCTAATCTATTCCCTTGATCAACCAGGAAATCGACGGGGCAACAGCTTGTCGTCCAGGCGTGAATTCTACCGTAAGTTATCAGTACTACAGCTCGAAGAGTTATGTGCATGTACGGTGACTGTTGTTGTGTGTCCTCACGAGATATACGTAACATCACATGGCCGCTGGTACCTCAGACTTTATTCTGGTCTTAACGACATTCTAGTGTCGCTAGAGGAGATTCTGATTTCTAACTTTTCTCATTTGTACGTCCTATCATTTAATTAATAGCATATCATCATCGTCACTTCTAAATATTTCTCGAGTCATAGACGCCTGACCCGCACCACATCCCGCTGGGTACGCAAGTGGTAGCTGACCATCCAGATGCGTCTATCTTCTCCTCACTGCATTATATGCGGTTGAACACATGCTCAAGTAAACCGCGGTGGATATATTCAATATTTCCTGCGGGGTAAAGATACACAGTTGCGACTTAGCACACCACGAGTGATATCCGGTGATGCCTTTGAGCCGATGCTCACGTCCACATCAGGGCCATTCTATTCATGAAGGGTGAGTCTACGTATGTCAGTAGGGCCGCCGTAGAAGTACAAGCAGTTTGATAAGCCCACTACAACTACCCCACCTCATCCCTACTCTTACCTCGCCCCGCGCATCTCACCACCAACATCCCTCCCTACACTTACACCTCCAAGTACAACACCACAATTCATCCCGCATCAACTCCAGGTGTAAACATGGGGTATGAGAACGCTTCCTCTGAGATCTTTGGAAAATATAGGAACGAAAGTTCTTGTTTCGAGTCATTTCCTGTCCATGAATCGCAAAGTGCTCACACGTATAACTCCCCTCCTCCTTCCACCTCCATTCCCCTTCCTCCCTCCTTCCTCCTCCTCTCACCGACCTAAGGCAATCCATTAGCACTCCGACCTAACTGATAGGCTACTCCTATAGGCCTTGGTGGCCCGGCCCCGTCTACCCAGAATATACATACGCCGCTCAGCTGCCCGGTATGCTGCTAGGCCATATGGTAGAGAGTATTCTCCCTGCGCCAAAGGTCCGCGAAGGGCTGCCCCGCCCGGTCACTGCAACCAAGAGGTTCAATGAGCCCCTTCTGGACTTGCCCGCAGGTTTCGCTCAATGGACTCCATACACCGTCAGCCCAAGGTCGAATGAGCCCCCCATATACTCAACTGATTACCTGAAATATCGGGTTGACGAAGGGCAAGGAAGCAATAGTCCTCACGGGCGCATAAATCTCGAGGCCAGCACCTATAAACCTCCCATCTTGGAATTGAATGAGCCCCGCATTTACTCACCCAACCACTACCGATTTTTGATTCCCCCAAGGAAAGGCAATGATAGTCCTGATTGGCGTATTCATCTCGACGCCAGCACCCATAAACTCAACCCCGATGTCTTTCATTACGTCCAGCCATCATCCAACCGTCTCCGGGACCCTCGCGGTCGCATGCTCCTCGACCACCTCCACGCCGTCGCTATGCACGCTGAAGAGAAGGAGGCAGCGAGGAGGTTTCTACCTATCTCTCCATTGACCCCATTATTTCCCAGGGATAGCCCTAGTCCGGCATCTTTCGCAAAGGTCAATGCCAATGTCGAGCCCAGAGCCGCCTTCGATCTCAGAGTAGATACGACCATCGACTCGAGAATAGTTGAGAGATTGAGCCGGCTTTTGGTGCCGAATTGTCCGCCGGAGTCGATGCTTGCGTGGGAGATACAGCAGCGGTGGAGACGTGAGGTAGAGTCGGAGTTGACGATGCCAGAGATGATACATCCGAGGCCGAGTCGGTGGAGATAGGGTTTTATGACTGGTTTCGTTATGGGGTGTGTTCGTCCAATATGTGAATTGGTTATAATGGGAATTCTCCCATTGTTGTAGGAGTACTATAAGGCAACCTGTTCGGGGCCTGGAGCATTTTCCTCTAGCTTGACAGTCGTCGGGCATTCATAGGTTCTCAAATGAGTTAGCTGTATATACAGTCAACTTTGGGGCAACGATTGAGTAGATATTTAGAGATTCAGGCCGATGCTTGAGGTTCCTGATTCAATAAGGGCTATATTCTAAAGAACATGACTGGTTTTTCTGCCCCACGAAAGACTCAATCGACTGGGCTATGCTGTTATGTAAGTTCTCGGTGGGTGTGATGATGGGTAGGAAACCGTTCGGCGAGTAGCTGGGACGCCATGACAGGAAGGCGAGCGAATGTATACGGCTGGGCTAGTTCAGTTTTATCAGTATGGGATGCGATACTTGCTAAACTTAGGGATTCGGAAAAGAGAGGAACAGTATTTCCTACCAAGTAGATCTGGCTACAGTAATATATACATGTAGTTGCTGGCTGAAACTGTTATGTTTCATTTTGTTTCGGTAAATCTTATAAGTTTTTAGCTATCCCGGATAACAAACCTTTAGAGATCTGCACTTTGTCAAGATCCATCATTTCCAAGTAAATCTATATCCAACACAGATAATACATGAACATTTCCAATTAAGGGTTGCCGATAACTTGGGAAGATGTATGAATGTTCGTTGTCACAGCTAGGTAGTTTGATCTTCACAGGTTATCACTCGAATGCCAAGACCCAAGGAAATAAAATTTAAGTACCTAGATCGTTTCTCTCTACGTAGAAGTAGCGGGCTCGTTATTTATGCTACGTAGTATATGCAATATATATGAGAGTATACGTAGCACATGAAACTTCCCAAGATCACCCTGTCTCTTGGGACTCTCCTTCTTTTCCCCCTACCCTCTTCGACCCCTCTCTCCCCCTCCTCCCTTCTCCTCTATAATCCTCAAAAACCGCGAAAATACTCTTCTACTTCCCAAACCTCAACTTCCAAAGCGTTCTGCACGTACCGTTGAGATATTAAAGCAGTAAGAATTCTGGGTTTGAATCACTTCTCGTACCGAGGCCATGAACGCTAATTTCCCTTCTTGTGAAAAGATCTCGTCGATATTCACCAATCCTAATATCATCACTTTCATCACTTATTTGTCTACCTCGTGAAGAAAGATAAAATGAGAAGAAACGTGTAAGTATTCCGAGATCCATTGTACATGAATTCCCGATACTAATGTATACGAACAGGAGGCTGGTTTCCACATACGCCATGGCTAACATATTTGATCACCTCAGTGGAGGGTATAATACCCCCTCACTTATAATTCTTGAACTTGAGCTCTCACTGACCGCTACCAGATATATGTTCTCGACTGCTGAGCCAGCCGGGTCCGTGTATTCTTTCGATTCGGACGCCACTCATGGCTCCAACCATGAAGAATTATTTGAGGACGATCTTCCGTCGTTGGCTGTTATCAACCGTCATTACGACGTACTCGAGGAACTCATGATGGTCATGAGAGCTCGCGGTAAGGCCAACTTGCAAAAGGAGGCCAAACATGCTCATGAGTCTCCTTTTGCCAAGGGTTTGACCTTGTTCGGAGAGGTCACACCTTCCACGAAGGCTACCGAGAAGGCTTCGGGAGTGGGAAGTTTCTTGCTTGCAAAGCCCCATGTTGGGTTTGAATTCGGGCAAAAAGATCCGGTTACTTTCACTTCTGGGAAGTAGTTGGCGGATATGTTTTGTTGGAATTGTTCCTTGTTGGGGATGGTTTCAATTAGAATGTTACCATATTTGATATTTTCTGGGAGGCGTTTTTGTTTTCATTGAAAGCACTCTGATCGTGACCAAGCTTGGTAATTGGTAGACTTGTCAATCTAAAGCTACAACTTGAGGATATACAGCTGCCTTCAATTGGCATGGACAAATATGTCTGTGTTTGATATGTTCCCATAATCTTAACGGCTCTCAATGGTTACTTCCGTTAATTGTTTTGCTTTCGCTGCTGAGTATTGGGAGGCGTTCCACAAGGAAAAAGCATAATGTTGAAAGCTGCGGATGTTCCATAGCTTCGGTAATAACTCGATGGAGATACTAGATGTAATACCCTGATATCGATATCCGTATGCACTGATATTAACTTGCAAGCTGATCGAAAATTCCCACCCGACGAGATCGGGAACGGACCCGTATCGCTGACTACCTGTCGCATTTGACTAGGAAGGGCTTGAAATCCACCCTAACCCTGACCCATGAGATACCTGCAACTGTGTACCACAGGAAAGTTGACAAGTACATACATACCTCTCTATTCCACTCCTCATGGGGCACCATCCATTCAGACCCTTCCGACCCTTCCTACCTCGTCTCTCATTCGGATCCCGCGCAGGGATCGAGTCGAAATGGAGACTTCTGCCATGCAGCTCAGAGCACTCAGTGATTTTCCCTAGCTCGAGGCTCCTCATTTCTTTCGCTGACCTTAATCCAGATAAACCAGCATCGGTTCAGCTGCAACACCGTCCAATGCTAGCTAAACAGCAACTTTGAACCCTTTCTTCCTTCTGATCACTCGGGCGGCCCCCGCTCTGGCTGTCAACCCGAATAGAGGAGATCTACACTGCCTTCACAAGCGAGAACCAGTAAACGCTGCCAACTGTTCGTCCTTTGGTAAACTGGAACAGAAGTGCCATGCATCAGAAACATCACCTGATGATAAGAGCTCTCATACTGGATAAGTACCAACATCATCATTTTTTTTATCGGGCCCATGATAATCAGGTAAGACGGCCCTCTTTCGTAGCTCTCCCGCTGTCCGTGCGCTGGTGCTCTACTGACACTGATAGGTTCCCTGTAGTACTGGGGTTCCCGTAAATACGGTTACTGGTTCGGAGATACTCGGCCTTTGCATGAGAGCTTCGCTTTTTGTGTCGGAGACTTTGGGGACGCCGGCTTGAGGTGTTCCTTGAGATATAATTGCTCTTTACACACGTCGGGTGGGTACATGTTCCTAATGTCGAGTTTCTCCGAGATGTGGTTATTGTAAATACTGACCTGTCATAGGATACACCACGCAACAACGTATGAATATTCCCATGCGCACCAAAGCCTTCATTCGCATGGGAATAGCGATGCGTGGAGATCGTTTGCATGACCAGCGCACTTTCTCTACAAACCTTCATTCATAAGCATATCTGAAACTCGCCTTTAGTCTCAATTATCGTCATAACCGATCTCCACACCTCCACAAGATCGGACGAAACGGCCCCTGCACTTGTTGTCCCCTACATAAGACATCGTTCAAGGTACCCCATTCTTCTTCATTTTTTTTTTTTTTTACTTCCTTTCATCGTGGTGGTGGTTCCCCGCAGAGAGCTCAGGTACGCACAGGACTAAACTCTCGCTAGCTATCTTGGCAACTGTCTGTTGAGCCTCACGCTGGTACGTCATGAGTGCAACGCAACTAGACGTGGTCCTGTTCGTGTCATCTGATGTAGAAATTTTTTTCTCTCTCCCCTTCCTGCTGCGGGGCCACAACGGAGAGCGCAGAGAATCGCTTTCGCGCTTTTTTCCTGGGTCAATGATTTGGCTAATATTGTGTGTGGAGTTTATAGCTGAAGTAAGATACAGTTTTACAGGATATGCAACATGTAGTGAGTTGAAATGGGGGTAGATGATAATAATAATAATAGTGTAATGATGAGGTGAGAATGAGAAGAATAAGAAGAATCCCAACCGACCGACCGCCTGCTCCAGGAACAAAAGGGAGATGGAGAGTGCCAAAAAAAACAAGAACCGAACCCAAACGCCTGAGCCCCAAAAGAAAGAAAAGCGCCAATCAAAGAAACCCAACCGGTCCAAGATGAGGATCCTGGTGAAGATCTACATAGGTCTATGTAGGGCCGGAGTTAGCACTAACAACGCTACCGATCTCGCACGGGAAGAAATGAAAAATCAGGCTCACCTAAACTCGACTCCGTTGAGGGTCAAAGTCAAAATATGAAAACATTCCCTCGGGGGCATCTGGTATATCTGGCGTTGGCAGTCTGCTTATTCGCGGGGCCGGAGGAGGGACTGGACCACAATATGTATTTGTGGCTACGGTATTGAGGAATAGTGTTATTGAGAGTTGCTTTTGTGAGGTTCGTGGGTGGTAAAATAGCATCCTCGAGGGAGGTGGTGGAGGTGATGTAAGACTTTGCGACATTGCTACTGGATCTAAGTGTATTCCTCTGTGCAAGTGTTAGTTTTCCTGGAGCTACACAGGACGAGATAGGAGAGGGCACATATAGCATACCGGTCTATATACGTTCTATCTGCTATAGAAGAATGAAAGGAAAAAGAGAAACCAAGAACGAAGGAGGATTTCGGATTATGAGCTGAGGGTAACCAGTGGGGGGGGGGGTACAGTTTGAGGGGAGGAACCACCGAAGCTTTAAATGCTCCCAGAAAACACCCCGGTTTCCGGTCGTATCCATTATCCATGCGAGGTTACATTCTCTCGACCACCACTCCAACTCGCTCCGAGCCTGCCCACCACTCACTGCCTCCTCCGCCGTCTGTCGTATCGAGGGGAAGGGGGAAAGTTGACGTAAACGAAGGAACAAAGGTGTTTGATTCCTAAGCGAAAACCAATTTATGGTTGTGTGTGCCCCTCCCCCCCCTCATCCCTACCTTGCCCCCCCTGCCTCTGCTTGCCTCTGTTGCCTCTGCTTGCCTCTGTTGCCTCTGCTTGCCTCTGCTTCCTGCCTACCTTACCTACCTTGAGTACCTGCCTGTCACTTGCCTGCTTGTCTACTTGCCTGCCTGCCTGCCCTCACTCACACCTCCCCCGGCTGCCACCAACAATCCCTGCCTCGCAACCCGTGGGGTCGGCAACGCGTTCGCGTCGTAAGACTGCAAGAGAGCCGCATTAAGGTTATCTCGCAGCCAGCCATACGGTGGGTTTGTAAGACTTCCAGAACGATCCAGGAAGGCCAATTAGTCCTGGAGTTCCGAGTCCGCTGGGCATGATTGGTGGAAAGAGCAACGCAACCAACCCCCCCAACGAACGCAATCAACCAACCAACCCCCCCCCCCCCCCCTAAGGTTCCAACCCAGCGCAACGCAACCAATCCGGAGCGCTCAGGGAAGAAGGGCGCCTTGCGAATCAATCCACTCGGAGTGGCCCTGTCGGTCGGTGCTCGGCGCTTGCTCTCCGGCGGGAGACACAGGCCGACGCAACGGACGGACAGCCAGTTGGTCGCACCGGGATGCGATGGATGGGATGGATGGCCGCCAATACGCAATGCCTTACGTTGATGTGCTTGTTCCTCTCCCTTCCCTGCTCTTCCCTCGCTCATTATTTCCCCTTCCTCTCCCTTGCTGCTCTGGCCAGATACACGTGCAAATACTGCGAGTGCAGTTCTGTACTTGTGTAACGATCGCCGTCCTTAATGAACAGTGCCTACACAGCCAGTTCCATTCACGAAGAACTAGGTGTGTATCTACTCTGGTGCCCTATCCTACTGCCACTGCTGCCGCTGTTGCTGCCTAGACTTGGACCTAGGGCTGACGAGAATGAATGGATGCCCCTTATCAATTAAAGCTACCTAGCTGCCCTGCCTCCAGAACACACCACCTGAAACGAGCGCTGAAAAAGCGTAGTCACGTGACTATTCTTGGCAGCTCTGAATTCTCCTTGACGATAATGAGAGTTGGTGTAACGTGGCAAATGAGCTTGGTTTGGGAAACGGACACGCACTCTTCTTTTCTCTTTTCTTCTCTTCTCTTCCCTATGGCTGGAGCGGACTTAAGGCGTGGGGGGTTGTGTGCTCTTCGGTACATGTAGGAAGCGTACCTGTACCTGCGTCTGGAGGTTGGGAGCTTGGTAGGAAGTGCATCATGTGATGCGCTTCTGGGGAGGAACCTGTCGATAAGATCCGGGTCTGATATGATAGGCAGTACTTTTACCCCGCAATTGGCTCGGACTTTGTGGGGATAGCGGCGGCGACGGCGCCAGCGGATATATACATTCATGTGTACAGGGCGCTGCTGCACCCGGAGGTCCGGGGTCCGGGGCCCGGGGATGGCCGCACGGATAAGCGGCGGCAGCAGAAGGTGCGCATGTCATTCATTGGCTATGTGCTACAATACATGTAGCTCCGTTTGGAAGCTCTTGTCAGGAACGGCCAAGACGCCCAGACAGTGTGATCACATATTGGGTACCTGTATCTGTTAACACCGTAGGGCTGACACCTCCCTCACACCCCTCCCCCACCAGGATCGAGAGCAGAAAGACAGATCCATCTTTAGGTATCGCTAGTCTAGCTAGCGCAAGAGAGTTAATTGGTGTACGTGATGTGAATGCGTTACTCGGACCCCGGATAGGGTGCTGGAGCTGGACTTCCGTGGCGTGTACCGGGGAGGTAAATATACCGGTCGAAGGCTGAGAAGTAGTCAGGAATAGTAAGACGGGTAGATCAGCGTGGTGGGAGGGAGCGGAGGGGGGAGGGGGTGGATAAGATGGATGCGGTGGGATTGGCTGGTTGGGGATGATGGCGGTGGGAGATACGGATCTGGGACATAGATCTGGCTTGTGTACCGGCTCTGAGGGTTATCTGGGGAGCTAGGAAAGGTGTGGAGGCTATATACAGCGTAAGGTAAAACAACCGCACAAGTACGGGGAGCGAGTCCTATTGGCTCTATAAGGCCTGTTTGACCTTTCGAACCCAGTTTTCTACAATAACTATCTCACTGTACGAGGTGCTTGGTGGCCGAACCGGGGTATTGGATTTGGGTCAATGTAAGTACAGCATTGCGCTTGGTTTGCTCGTATAACAGCATAGCTCTCTGGAGGGTAGTGGGTGTCCGTTCTGGTTCTGGTGGAAGATCTGATTTGGCACGTTCCGGCCATACGGTGCCGACACTACCGGCGGGGGGGGCGTAGCACAGTACTGTGCTCCCGGTGAAGCATATATATCAGCAATCAAATTGTATAGATTGAGAAAGCTATCATAAGAATAAGCTTATGTTACATCACCCTGGTTCCTAGCTGGCTAGCTACATGCATGTAGCTACATATCTGTCTGTAGTACTAGAGCTGTTTCAATACGGTTTTCTGTCCCTTGTGCTTTGGTTTGTACGTGTAGGCCGGTACATTGTATGTACATGTATGTATCTCCAACTAGCTCTAGAGTACAGATCAGGGTGACTGTCTGTCTTCCTCGCTATAGCCGCCCCCCCCGCGGACCCCGCCCATCCCTGCCGTACAGACGAACAAGCCATGACTAAGAGTACAGCTAGCTAAAAGGCCGCCGGGCGTTCCAGCACGGCAGAGATACTCCATACAACCCCAGATCCCCCCACCGCCGCCCGCCCCCGCCCCCCACTGCATTTGCGCGGCCGAGCTATGTATGTATGTACATGAGGTACCCGCGATCCACCAACCTGTCCTCGCATACCATACCAAATATGCATCTGCGCAGCCACCAAAAACACCACGCAGAACCCCCCCCCCCCCATCTCCCCTGGCATCATGCGTCTTCCATCTGGGGCTCTCCAGACCGCTTTTGGGCGGCCATATCTACAAAGCGCAGAAATTCTGGTCGTGGGATGTGTCTGTCTGGCTGAAAAGATGCTGTGACTGCGTCTTTGAAGATGGCTTGGTTAGGGTAAGGGTTTGGTTGGAGCATGGGGATCGCGGGTCAAGGATGTGGGTAGGTGCTTGGTCGTGGATGTCGGGTGTAGGTGCGGGGCCGTTTGTGGGTTGTTGGAAACCTCGGTTTTGGTGGGTTTTGCTGGTTGGGCAAATACATGTATGTACATGTAGAGTACTCGTAATTTTCTAACGTTTCCGAACTGGACTGGGTCTGCATATGGGTATAAATCGTGCTTGGCAGCTAGAGTTTGGTGGTATGCAGACCCAGTCCAGTTCGGAAACGTAAAAAAATAACGAGTAGTTGACAAGCGGGTACATACATGTACATGTAAGTGGACCAATATAGATATGAGATATGTATACACATGTGGCTAGAGTACAAGAGCACCCCCAAAACACCATCCCCCGATGCCATCGCAGCAAGTGCCCAGCCATCATCAGCACACGGGCCCTAGCAGCCCCTGCCTGCCTGCTGCCAGAAAGGCACGCTGTCTGGTTCGGGACGGGACTGCGGTGGGTTGTGTTAATATGGCCCCCGCACGCACACAGTTCAGTCCAGCCCGCTCCTCTGCCAGTGCGGTGGCCGTGTAGAGAAGAAGAAAGGAAGGGAAAGGAAAAAGAAAAAGAAAGGAAAGGGAGAAAAAAACGTTCTTGCGTGTTGGCGAGGAACTGCCCGGAAACGTTGCAGCACCAAAGACCTCCCACGACCACAGAGAGGGGGGGGGGGGTATGTAGGTACATGTATGTAGGTAGGTATGTATGTACAAGAGATGCCATGCAACCCCGCGGCTTCTCGTGCCTCTGTTCTCTTAAGACCCGGATATACAGTATGCATGCATGTATGTGTGTGTGTATGTGTGAGCTCAATTGAAGGCGGGTGGGTTCGAGGATTGGGTTATTCTCGCCAGCCCGGTTTCAAGTAATGGGTTCGGCCAGTGCCCGGTCTGGATAGCGTTGATATCCATCCCGCAATATCATCACACACGCGCAAGCCAGAATGGAAATGCCAAACCCGCCCCCCGCCATCCCCACCCCCGCCGTGGCTACTAATAAATGAGATAAATGCTGGGACCCCATATTCGGGCATGCATCACAAGAAACACCACAATCAAGACAGAAGAAACAGAAACCGAAAACCGAAAAATAAAAGTACTGCCCCCCCCCCCCTCCAGCACACACCACCACCTATCCCCCTCCGCCCCTCCACCCATCCTTCTCCTTCTCCGTCTCCTTCTCCTTCCCCCTCTCCTTCTCCTTCTCCTTCTCCCCCCCTCCCTCCTCCCCGCCCCCGCCCCCGCCCGCTCTCAAACCGGCGCCCATCCGCATACGAGTCCTCGGGGTAGTGCCGCACGCTCACGGCCTTTGCCCAGCTCACCTTCTTGCGCTTCTTCTTCTTCTTCTTCTTGCCGCCCCCGGCCTCCCACTCCCGCTCCCGCTCGCCGGGCCGCTTCAGCGACGGCTTCATCGCGGTGCTGGCTCGTGGTGTGTTTTTGGGCGCTGGATCCGCTTTTTGTGCTGCTGCGCCGTCCTCCTCGCCGCTGGAGCTGGAGCTGGAGCTGGAGCTGGAGCTGCCCGCGCCCGGGGATGGGGGTGGGGGTGGGTGGGGGCCTCGGGCGACATGGGGCGCTCGAGCATCAGTAGGAGGTACAGCGCGTGGTCGGAGATTGTGCGCTCTGGCTCTGGGTCTGGGTCTGGGTCTGCTTTCCTGTGGTGCGTGCTGGGCGCGGCGGCGTCTGGTTGTGTGGGGATGGTGCGCGGGGTGCTGCTGTGGGGGTGGGGTGGGGTGGGGTGGGCGGTCGGCGTCGTCGCGGTGGTGGGTGGGGAGGAGGTGGGTGTAGGTGTAGCTGCGCGCGGGGGGGGGGGCTTGCATGTCTGTGTCTGGTTTGCTTTTTAGCTGCTGGGGGTATATTTAGGACTGGGGGGTGGGATGGGCTGGGATGGGATGGGCTGGGATGGGATGCGTACGGGCGAGGGTGGGTATTTGTATGGGTGGGGGTGTCTGGTTGTTTGTTGGGGCAAGGCAGCCAGGAAGCAGGTTTTGTGGGCGGACGTTGTAGTGGAGTGGAGTGGAGTGGTTGCTATGGCTGTGGTGGAACTGGCTGGTTGGCTGGCTGGTTGGCTGGCTGGCTGGTTGGCTGGCTGCTGGCTGGCTGGCTGCTGGCTGCGGGCTGAGGCTGCTCATTGGCCGAGTGCCAGCGGCTTGGGGGTCAATGATTGCCGTGCCGCTATTCGGGGCGGTGGTCGGCTACAATCCAGGGCGGGTCACATGGCTTCCTCTGGTGGGGTCAGATCAACGGATATACAGAACCCTATGGATGGACATATCCCCACTGCAAGCAAGTTGAGACACCCCCGCTTCCTCCTTCCCCCGCCCTCTATGCTGCACCACCCTCGCGTGGGTGGCGTATATACCGTCTGTGATGAGGGATACTACAACTACACATCGACCCAGGAAGCAAGCTGGCCGTGCAAGAGCCCGTCAGCTAGCCAGCCCGCCTACTCGCGCCCCCGCCGAAGCAGATGCACCCCCCCCGACTACCCGTCCGTGAGCTGTGCATCCCGCCCACCGCAGTCCCTCATTTTCTATCACCGGCATCATCCTCCTGGACCGCCCAAGCGTCCCTCCCCACTACATATATACATATATATATATACATACACCCTCCTCGTTCGCTCTCGCACCTTATCCCCCCCACCATCCACATCCACATCCACACCCCCACCCCACACCCCCCACCGCCCAGAATGACAGCACCCACCACCACCACCACCGCACACCCGCCCAGCCCAGCCCAGCCCAGCACAGCCATCAAGAAACAGCCCACGCAGCACCACACCCTCCGCCTCCCCCGCCTGGCGCCAGTCCGCCACTCTCCCCTGCCTGCCTGCTTACTTGCATACTTACAGAGCGGGGAACAATATGGCGGCAGTCACTCCTAGAACGGGGACGGGGGTGGTGTAGGGGGGGAGGACACACGCCGTCCAAACCATTAGCATTCTGTCTCCATACACACATATACAATACATCCCACACATCACCTAACCCCGTCCCCCGCCCCCAACCCCCAAGCCCAAGCCAGCAGTCACCCCCCACCCCATCCCTCTCGCCAGCTGGGGACTATCTATAACCCGCCGCTAATCGGCCCCCCCACTCACACACTATCACTCGATCCCGGCGTGAGGGAAATAGTCGCAGGGTTAGGGTTTGGGTCTCGTTTTATGTTCACACACAAACACACACACACACACACACACACACACACACCCCACAGCCAGCACTGTGGACAGAAGCGACCACAACACCCATATAGGAGGGGGGGGGGCGGCGTGCAAGAGTATCGGCTGGCACTCTATGCACATACCTACCCAGAAGCTCGGGAACCCGACGACGACTGACCGGCCTGCTGCGGGTTTGTAGGTGTATATGAGGGGTCGTTATGATTATAACGCTCCGGTGAAGAGCGCCCCCCCCCTCATGCCCCCCCAATGCCCCCGGGTAGTACTTTGTACTTCAAGACCTCGGGGGGGGTGGAGTCTCTATACTACGTGGGAAGAAGTGGCTTGGCTTGGCTGTCGGCCTACGGCTAGGTTAATCCCGGCCGAGAGGCCACCGCTAGGACGCCGAAAGGGCCGGTGGGAACCAAACATCTTCAAGAGGGCAAGAACATCCCCGCTGCTCGGAGCACAATCGCGGATTACACGCATGGCAACCTGAACCGGAAAGCAGGAAAGGAAAGAAAGAGGGGTCATCCAGCAAAACACAAATAAAACAGCCTTCAGTTCCCCCCCCCCTGGCATCACAGCAAAAGACAACGAACGACATCGGCAGGATTTGAACCTACGCTCGCGAACGAAACAGATTTCTAATCTGTCGCCTTAACCACTCGGCCACGATGTCCTGTTCCGGCGCCGCCAGAGCGGCCTGGAATCCGCGCTGGCCTTGGGCTCGCGGCTCTTGCGGGGTTGGGATTGGGATTGGTTTTGGCTTTGTGCGGTGGTAGTGCAGGCCCGCGTAGGCCTTCTGCGCTTTCCATAGGGGTGGGAGGGGTGCGAAGGGGATTTGGTTCTTGCCAAGTGCACTAACACTAGCGCCTCGCGCTGTGTATGGGAATCTGTTAGATGGAGAGAGCGCCGTAGTAACGTTTGCCGCGTTTTCTTTACCGGCTAGCTGTATCCGTGCGTCAAACCGCCACAACTACACCTCCCTACAAACTGTTGGCCCAGTGCAGCAGCGTAAAGAGGATAGTAGGCTTGCTGGTACACAGTATGCGGTAGAGTTATTGCAAAAGTCAGAGCTAAAAGAGTGGGTCTGTTGGTCTGTGCTCGCAGCAAAAGACCTTTACAGAGTCTGGTAGAATTAATGCGAAAGTCAGCGCTAAAGGTGTGGATTTCTTGGTCTGTGTTCACAGCAGAAATTCCTTCAAGAGCCAATAGGACTATCGGGTCGCAGAAACCCACTTTCGCAATAATGTTACCACCCTCTGTAAGGGCCAACAGGACTATCGGGTCACGGAAAACCCACTTTCGCAATAATGTTACCACCCTCTGTAAGGGCCAACAGGACTATCGGGTCACGGAAAACCCACTTTCGCAATAGTTTTACCAGATACTGTAATTGAAAATCAAAATGGCCTGCGCCAGCATGGTACTACCTACTGTTATTCGTTAGCACAACTTACAATGCGCCTCCGGATGATCTTCGCAGGGCTCAATGCAATTGTATATGTCAGGTCCCCGGGACCCAGAGCTAAGTCAGAAGGACATAAAAACACAATATAGTAAGTGGCCGTCCAACCAGCGCCGGCTTACTGATCCCTACAGAATATCATCCCGGAACTCTAGATGCCCATAAGAGACAGAGACGTACACAGTCTATGGAACTGGATCACTGACCGAGTGATATGCCATGACCCCGCATTCACTTAACTTTGACGGTATCATTGGATCCTTTCTGCGTGACGCCGGAGGTATGGAATCCACTGCTCTTAGATGGGAGCTATAGTTTCAATATCAGCTGCGGTATACAGTTGCTCTGGGACTGCGCGCCCAGCGGACTAAACTCCGTGGGCTGGTTTGAGCCCAGAGGTCGTGTATTCCCCAGACCACAATACTACCTCTGGTCTATTCAGACACAGCGCCTAACCAATATCCACAAAGTACCACCTCAGAAGGACTTGATGAAGTACCAACTTCGATGCAAGGGGTTGAATACGCACCGATGTGGCTAAACTACGTTACACACAATCTCAAAAAGGAACAGGAATTTACCCCGCGCGCATGAGCGTGTCTTGCATGTGACCCCCTTCCCTTAGAGTACCTACTTAGAAGACGTTGTTATCTTTAGGTTTCTTGGGGAAGGAATAAGATACAACAGGATCGCCGGAAAGCGGCATGAGGAAGATGGTTTCAGAATAGAGTAAGCTTTTGGATGTGAAGGGGAAGGGATAAGTTTATTATTCCTAAAGAAAATTAAAAGAGTGAATCTACTTTGAAGTTTTGCTATTTACACCCCACCTTCCGCCGGGTTGCAGGTCTAGTCTAATCCTTGCTATTCCCCGCCCCCACTCCTGAAACAGGGCTGAGCACAGGTGGGGGCTACCATAGCTCCACGGCATCGAAACCATCGCTCATTAGAGTACCTGAAGCTCGATATTGATCTGCCCACGAGCTCTTCCCCGCTGCCGCATGGCCTCGGATCTCTCAGCTATCGTCATCGGAGTCCCTCGTGTTGTTTCGTTATCTTTCTTCTTCCAGGCGTAGTACCGCTGCTCGAGTGGTGCCGGTGTTGTCGATAAGGTAAATGAGCGCGCAGCGTATGTGGGGATGTATGGGTTTGGTGTTCGCGGTTTTTCCACGACCGTCTGGCGGCGGGTGAAGGGAAGCGAGAAGAAGGATCGCCGGGAGGAAGTTTTCTGGAGCGGGGTTAGATAGTGTTTATATAGGAGACAAGGTGGGATAAAAACCTTGAAATGCATCTTGGCTGCTGGGTTTTGAGTTCAAGTGGTTTAATCCGAAAATCGTTCCAGTGAAGGGCTGTGAATGTCGGTAATTGAAGGTGATTATATCGATTACCAACGAAAATATCTCTTTGATTATCAGAACCTGGGGCCGCGGGGGTGAGGTAGATCTAATGACGATGGCAGCAGTTGAAGAGGTGGATGACTATCTGGTTTCGGGACAGTTGAGGGGTGATGGAGTTTAAGTAATATGGAACTTCTTTATAAGAAGTGTTTCTCATGGCGTGCCCATATTTGAATGGAATACAAGCCTCAATAAAAATATATGTGGCCCCCACGTCTCACCTCATTCACCCGACCAAGGCCATGCACAAGCAAATAGAGGTGATGAGAAACAAAAAAGCAAAGGTGGCACGCAGCTCAAGTATTGATGATGTATCGGACTGCTCTACTCTACATATGTATCTACATGGCGGTTTCCATCCGGAGATTTGTTTCGTGATGCCGGCTGGAGATATCGAGTTGCTTGCTCAAGCTGAGACATGATCTCCGTCGCACAGGAAGAAAACCTGCCGATAATGACGTCGTAAACCATTGATTCAGGTCCAGTGCCTTTAACCTCCACCCCTAACAGGCTGAGCCAAAAACTAAACTAATACCATGTAGAGTAGTCCTACTTATACATGTATATGCACGTTTCAAATACAAGGTGAACTGTGTTCTTAACCAATAGCAAATCCTACTCTCATAGAGGACTGACTCACTTCCGCATTGAAACAGCAAAGCCTGGCCTCCCATTCATACAATCCCATGCACTTTATTGGGTGGCATCTTGTAGGTATTGATGCTTTGCGTGAGTGAGGGGCAGTGGTTTAGAAAGAAACATGTAATCTTATTCTCCTTTTCGATACGGAAAGCAGTACGGCGGGAGTGAAAGGTTCAATTTGAGGTATTTGGAGAGAACCAGTCCCACGGCGGATACTAGCATACGGTAACTGCAGAGCCGAGAGTAAACCTTAGTAGCTTCTGGTGACCTCTGATAACCCGATCTATGTCAGTTTGAACTACCCCACGGCGTCCTCATCAATACAGGTATCACGGTCTCTCACATAACACATATATATCTCCAGGTTGAATTTGCCTAACTCTCCTCCATCTTCTGACGATTAATTAACTCCTGTTCTTGCATTACCTCCTCCTCATCAGGCTACCAATACAATAGGGAAACGAACTACTTGCACGCCAATGAGTTATCAGGAGGGCAATTCTAGCCTGAGTTTCACCATGCTCCCGATTGAAAGCATTGCGCATACTAACCCATCTTGGAAGAGCTGTTCTGCTATTATTGGGTGCTAATATCATCGTAGAACATTAGCTAAGCTCTTTGAAGGATTCAAAGAGAAGGGTGTCCGTACTTTTTGTTTGAAGAGGCCTACGTTGTTAATTCTTCAAACGATCATGTATAAGCTTCTTATGTCACATTAGGACCATGCATTTTGAATGACCTGACTGGACTAGGGTTACGAGAACCATTATTATCAGTCACGTCGGAGACGTGCCAAAACGGAGACGTCTTTTTAGTGAGAGGCCTCCTTCCTTGCTGTAAGCGGTCATTCCTCCGTCATCATGCATGTTTCTAGTCGAGCATGTAGGCTAATCACATACTACAAGTTTTGAAGTTACCTACTAGATGATAGTAGGTCTCTCAAACTGGAGTTCAGACCACAATTCCTACTCGAAAATCTGAAAATCTTTCCTTATCTAGTAAAATATATCTTTTGTCAGACGTAGCACGATGTACTGATATCTGATATCATAAATTCCAAGCAATTAATGATCCTTTATATGTCGGACACACAATGCACAAGGTCCAATCGTCACCCCAGCACGTTACATCACCTGTAAGAAGGAACTCCGCTGGTGAAACGTAATTCCGAAAGATGAGGAAAAGGAAAAGGAAATGGAAGCCTTATCGTAGTCGAAGGAGGAGCAAACAAACCCTCCAACTCTCGGAAAGCTCAGCGGTGCTTTCAGGCATAGAATCCAACCAAACAAATGTCAAATCTTAATGAGTTAAACAAACAAAAAAATCTCTGATCTAGCCTTGGCTAAAATCCATAATTTGTCCCTCCTGGTCAGTCAATTAGCAGAAAAGAAAGAATTAGATCTACCCTGGGACATTTGTATGGAAATTATAAGGAGATAATAGCTCGCATCTGTTCCAGCTGCTGTCCCATCCCGTTATTGAATTTATTCAATTGGGTGGGTTATACCGCGGGACAACACGTTGGTTCCTACGAGAGTAATCTACCGACAGAGACTCACGTTACTAGCTAGAGTGTACCATAGCGACACAAGTACCTGTGCAAAGTACTACACGGCTTGGCTTAGTCGGTAGTGTATTGAGCTAATGTATTCCGAATATATGAAACAAGTACAATGACTAGAAGTACTCCTCAGAGGACTCAGCCACAGCCGTTTTGTTCCTTCCCTCGCGCTAATTCTAGAATATATAGGGTACCTGCTTTTGACCTATTTTTATGGCAAAAGGCGAGTCGGAATATATTTGAGGAATTGACTCCGTCCTGAATTAATTCGACATTCCTCTAGGCTTGAAACACTTATCTGCGATCTTACGAGTGATATCACATGACACACCCTTCCAAGAACCGATCGATGATTGACCATTCCAGGAAAAGAAACATTCTCGACTTTGTGCTGGGCCTCGAGTGGCCCGGGCGGCGTCAAATTTGACGTCTGGTGGGAGCAAGGCCTTCGTACCATGGACCAGGACAGCCACCACAGTCGCCCACTGTGCCAACAAGCGCCTCTTCCGCCTTTCACCGCATCCGCAGCGGTGCGGCGGGATTCAGCTTCAGATATGTTAATAAACGCGGTGTGTTGCACACACCCTCGAAACATGTTGGTGAACGCTCGGCAATGCCGTATCTTCTCAAACTGGCAATGGCTCGAATTACATGTAAACCCTGCAATGCGAGAGGCACCCACCTACTTCAATACGTATAGAGAACCCGGGGGTGGAGATAGTAAATGGCTCAACCCCATCTGGGCTAGACACCCACAGCGCATGGTATTCTTCAGATATACCCGCGAATCTACATAAGATCACAGACAAAGGCGGTTAGCTTTGTTCAGCAGAAGCGCCTCCTCATCCCCATTGGTAACTCTGGGCGTCTAGACTCATTTGCATACTGACTCTGGTGTTTACTCGTTTACCACGGAAAGAATCAGAAAATGCAGTTGCTCAGGGCAAGGATGATTTGTATGGAGTGGCGGTGATCTCTCATACAAATTATCCTTGTCTTCGTCACTTGCATTTTCTGGTTCTTTCCGTGGTAAACGAGTATGTACAGTTCGATGAATCCCCTCTCCACCCCCATTTATGGGAGTCATGCCATTTTGTGGGGACATCCGCCCAGACTTGCGAGTGACATGCCATGACCCGATTACTATCAAGATGCATAATCAAGGCCCAGGAATGACTCGCCGCAGATCCGAGATCTTACCTTACGCTATTATAACTGTCAAGCTTAAGCCTCGGTTCCTCCGACCAGTGAGCGTGGTGTATGTTTCAGCCCTGATCCGCCAATGCAGCATCCATAGATGAAACAACGACTCCGCATTTCTCATCCGCTTGCAGCTTGGCATACCTACTTACTGTCAGTGGGTGAGATGAGATGTGTACTACAATGTTAACTCCGGAATGCTTTAAGAGGTGCTGACCGAAACCTGGACCCCCCAAAGTTATTTTTTGTAGGGCTTTATTTTACCGAGAGAGGCCTTACACGTGGTGGAGGTGCCATCGGATGTCCACCCGGGAAGCCTTAATTCGTGTGAAGAGCGAGATCGCATCTTATGCGGTTGTACCTGTGGAATATTTTCTTCTTGAAGCGGTGCTTGAAAGTTGTTTCAGAAGAATAAGGTATATTTTGCGCTCTGACTGTAGATCTATCGTCAAGAACAATGCGGTAAAATAAATACACTACCCCCACCCTTCGCCTGCAGAAACTCCTGGTTATAAAATGACGAATGAAAAATATAAAAATGCAGCCAGTAAAGCAATGTACAAAATACATAATGGTTGAAATACAGTTCAAGCTGAATTATTTGGACACATCCAGATGTGAATATTATATACACAAAACTTCATTAAACACAAAACCTGCCATGATATCCAGTATAAAGTTTCGCACCCCCCTCTCAATTATGTCCCCTTCTATTTCTGCCATGCGGAGGACGGCCTTGAATGACTTGTCGGCAGCTCCTGTGCCCGCCCGGCATTCAACCATCTCGTAAATGGTACCCCCGGTGGCAGCGGGTGATAGGTTGCCTCTTGTTGAATCTGATTCTGCGATTTTCCAGTCCCCCCAAGTACGGTTGATACATCATCTGCATCATCACTATAGTCACTTTCCGTCCCACTGGGGGCATAATTCCGTGGTTGTGCGCCTGGTGTTGGGTGGCCTGCTGCCCTGGGTACGGGTTTCCGGGGTGGTACTATTTTTGATGCCTTTGTTGCCGGGCTTCCGTATACTACTTTAGTTCCGGGATGGACGGCCGACAAACGCTTTGCGAGCAGGTCGGAGAAGTGTTTGGTATTAATATTATTATATGAGCTGCGAGAGAGCCGGTCGAATGTTACGACCTTTCTTGCGTATGGTATTATAGATGCGCGTTTTGGTCGTGATAATATCGGGCGCCCGGGCAAAGGGGTGTCGCGCTCTGTTTTTGAGGATGTGGCGCCTAGCATGGATCTTGCTGATTCTCCTTCTAGATCTCTGCCTCTGATCATATCATTAGCCATTGTTCCCCGCACCCATAACCTGACCCGAGGCACCCACTCTTCGTCTTCATAACGGCGGCTCGCGAGAAAGTTGGCGGCCCAATAGAGGAGTAATATCAACAAAGCAAGACCACCAACAACACCAATTGTGATCGCAACAACCCTTGTATCACCGGATCGATGATTTTCATCTGAAGTCACGCTCTCGGTTGGGGAAGCGTCTATATTCAAGGTTGGTGATGCATTGAGTGGGGTCGTAACTGTCACAACCACCATCGAAGGCCTCACAGTTGAGGTCACATGTGTCGTCACTAAAGACTGTGTAGACGAACCATCATTTGACATGCCAGTTGGTAAGGGGGTAGATATTGAATCCGAGGTTGTAGTCGCTACCGAGGTTGGCTCGAATGGCACCGCCGATGCTATGAGATTCATACTTATTAGAACTAGAAAATGAAAAGCTAGAGGGGAGTATTTACTGCAAAACTCCCCGACACATGCTGATACCACTGCTGATACTTCTGCGTCTGACATTGTCCAGAGTTTTACTACTAGCGGGACCCTTCTCTTTTAAAAAAAAATGGGTTGATATTGTCGATTAGAAAAGGAAAGAGCTACGGAAATATTTTGAGTGTGTCCGGATAGTATCATGTAATGTTCAAGAAAACCCTCCAGTCAACAAAACCTTTCCTCGATTTCTCTCGGGGGACCCCGACAGAACTTATACACTCCTGCCCCGCCTTAGCGGCGTGGTCGATGAAAATCCATGTCATGTATGGAAATGATCGGAAGGTTTGGCGACGGCGCAGTCTGACTGACAGAATAGGTATCTGAGAAATTGAAGCCTTGACATTTTTATTGCTTTGCTTTACTATGGAGGACTTAATCCGCATGAATAAGCGCTTAGGAGGCGGAGATCCCTGCGTCGATCTCTGTATGAGGTTGGCAGGAGGCTCCTTCGCTATTTATGTCCCAAGCAGATATATCCCGGTGGGGTTGATACGAACCGCAGGTGGCACCCACCGACCATGGAACCATGAACCGTCAAGCATTGTACAACATCTTTGAAGCTGTCAATGTAAGATGTTTCCACTGTAAACTTGATATCTTTCAGAATGTATACCTGCACCTCCGTAGGTACCGATCCCACGACCAGGGAAACTGAGAATGTTAATGACACTTGACATTCGTTTTTGCGGGTTACCAGGAAATTGGTCCGTTCATGGTTCCTTCTCGCACCATAAGCGGCTGGGTGCAGGCTAAATACCCGGGTGCTCTTCCAGCGCACCTAGTAACACCCACGGTTTCTCACGCAACCCCCAAAATCGTTTCTCATGATGATTTTGTGGAGCTGCACAATAAATCAGATTATTGAAACTGACCTTCGGCTAATCTGTGTTGCAGAGGAAAAGCACAATTGTTTTTTTGGTGTTTCAAGTGTTTTACTGTTATGGCACCCTGCTGCGGAAAAGTACAAAGGACGCATCCAGTACAAGTCATTTGCTGTCGAATGGAAAACTTCTATTGAAATCTGCTGTATAAACGATCTAAGCATGTGCAGTTTTGCTTGATATCACCATAAACCTGTATTTAGGTGTTCCCCAAGGATGTCCACGAAAAAATTCTCACCAGATTATCCTCCAGTGCTAGAGATCTTTTGACGGGGGTCGCATCGAAGCGAAATTTGATTTTCGCCCTTTCTGGTTGGTATTCCCCCTAGCACATGTGGAATTAGCAGGGATACAAAAGCTTAAGATTAAGTAGGGATAGTTGCAAACCGAAGAGAGACAGAGAGGGGATAAATATGGCTGTAAATAGGTTCCCTAAATTGTACAGGGTAAACGGCTGTGTAGCTGTGCGGCCCACCATCCATCAACCCCCCAGTCTCAGTCACGTTACACTACTTGTATGTAGGTGTATTATAGTCGAATTATCGGGTAAATTAGTAACGACCCTACGGTGAAGTTTGATATTCTTATCTCAAAATTGTATCATAGCTTTCAAGTGAATCGAGTATCCTTCAACATACGCAAACAAGGCAGGATCCCTTGTAGTGAATTGTTGGATTGTCTAAATGGATACAATATGTTAATTTCGCCCATCTCCTACAATCATATCTGCTGCGCCTTGTATGCTTGGCTTGCGCGCGGGACTGTTTGTTGCTGCAACTAACTTAACCAAGTTCCACGTGACCGGACTGTATCGTTTGATGTTCAAATGATCCAATAATCGGGAGGGGTCCCGCGCGTCGAAACGTCAGCTAGTGATAGCAAGGCTGGGGCCTGAAGAGTTAGACGCGACATCTTACACTATATACTGTAGTGGCCAAGTATGCATCCAAGGGCGAAATTCATGCGTGATTTTCTGCTGTGCCTCTTCTCGTTGTTGAGTCTTCATGCTGTATTTGGCTCCAAATCTGTATGTGGAGTTTTATGCAGAAAAACAATCCTATCACGGAAAGCGTGGGGATTGAGATTTCGATGTATGGCCCCATTTGTGGTCTTTGCTTTGTGGGGTAGCTGATGACCTCTAGATCTCTCAATACACATCCCTATTCCCATTCCCATAAATTATCCATTCTCTGCCAAGACGAAGCCCGGGACTCGGAAAGTTGAGTCGGTGACCAGAATGAGATGGTATATAAAGGAAAGAGAAGCCGAACCTGATAATAATGATGAAGAAGATATTTGGTGGGGGAGAGAAGTGCATGTAGACGTTGACACAGGACTCTAAGCTTTCCTTGGCTGGTTCACACCTAACCCTGAAGAACTCAAACTCTTACATACTCCGGATTTCATCCAACTTCAAATATTCATTAGATATACGTACATGTACATGTAGTTTAGAGAAATAAACTTGAATGGAAAGATCTTAGTCTCGATAGACTGTGATTTTGGCTTGAATCCTGTAGGCAATTACATGTAATTACACCCCCAGCCCTTAGCTCTCACGACCACCCATACACAACATGTAGCGGAGCCTTCACCACCCACCAATCCCCAACGCCACCAGTCATATGCTAAGCGCCTCTGGTAGTCTAGTGCGAGACTACATGTACATGTAGGTATAGTGCGGGAAGGAATAGAGGGCGACCTTGTCAACCCTGTATACACCACTTCAGTCAATTCTTTCATTGGCTCTGGGAAGCAAACATTGAAGAGCCTCACCTCTAACTCGACTTTATGGCTGTATCAAGGGCTACAATACTGAACTGGTGTGAACAGGGATTACAAGGTAGCCCCCCAAGGCCTCTCGCACCATACATAAAATAATCTCATACGTATGCATTACAGCTATACATATATGTAAATGACCATGGGGAGCGCTCCCAGTGATGCGTACAGAATGGAGACTACATATACATCTATTATGATGATGATCCAGTGTGGTCCATGAGGACGCTCGAGTCGAGGTTTGAGAGTGTCCTCGAGATGTTTCATCCTCCCCGAACTCTGTCCTTGTCTGACCTCGGCGTCCAATGGCTGTTCTCGAGGTGCCTCGAGAGCAAGAAGCTGTATCATGTATTTAATTCGGTTAAGAAGCATACTCTGTCCTTAATCGCGCCTCAATCAGGCAGATCAAGTACAGTTGCCTCTCAATATAAGGATGTGGTCGGGACCGAAGATCTTTCTTGCTTACAAGGTGATTATCACTCATAAGAAGCAAGGAGATGCGGGTAAAACGTATTTCGGGACCGCCGATTGCTCTCCATATAACGGACAGGTAGTCCCCAAGGCAAAGACAGGTAGCGCCCTCGATCAAAGCTCCTTAATTGTTCTTTTAGCTAGACTACTGTTCTTTTATTTATAGTGAACATGTCCTCGAGGAAAGGGCCCAAGGACATTCGTCCTCGTGGATCACGCTATAAGTACCATGCAGCATGTTAAGGTATCCAACACCTCGCTGAAACATCTTCTCTCCAAAACAGATACGCCCATCATGTCACAAGTAAGCCGCCCACTTCAAATCTCTCGAGACTGGACTGGCGAAGGTAAGAGCCACCCTCAATGTATCACTATCATCAATCCTGCTGTTAACATAACCAAAGAACCCGCAATTACCAATCCATTGTTGATCAGGGAAAACGTCCCACCACTAAGCCCGGATAGCAGTCGCTCATCTAACTGCTCGGAGACCAGTGGAGATAGAATGCCTGACCACAGCCTTAATATACAATTCCAGCTTAAGGTGAAGGGGGCTACTCATTCCCAGTTTTCGAAGGAACTCAAACTGTGGGAGAAGACTTTTGAGTTCCTTGACACTGAGTACATCGATATGCTGGTGTTTTTCAAAGCTTCAAATCATCTCAAGGGGAATGCCGATGAGGTTGAAATGGCGTTGAATCCAGCTCGCTTGTGGGCGGTCAGTAGGATTATACTTGCCTTGATATGCATAAGGAACAAAGCTGTTGAGTCAGTTAATCTCATTAGATGTCTTGCAGAAACTGTGCTGATATCGAGATATACGGGTTCCAGGTTTCCACAGTGTGAGCTCGCGATCACAGAGCTTGAGATGGCATATACCGTATGGGATGAATTTGACAACTCGCTGTTTGTCCTCATCTGGGAGGTACCTAATAAATAATATTTTCCGGTCATACTCTATATGACACAGCTGACACAGATGTAGTTCTTTAAGCAATCTAACAGCACTTAGTATATTGGATGGCTCTCTTGTAAACGTATTACTATTAGTTCTCCTTTAAGTACCAACTTTTGGTCACCAATTTTTCAGTATGTATCTTGCCGTTCCTCTCTGGCCTGCGTAACTAATCAAATCGTGCATAAAAGTCCCATGATATCCGTGCCTTCGGCACCACAGAAATCACACACACTGACGCACTCGTTTTGTACTTCAGTCAACTACCGCCTAGCTAAGAGGCATTTAATAAGATTGATGAGTTAAACAAAAAAAGAAAAAAAGAGGCATTGTATTTCAAGATCGCTAATCTCAGTATGTTCTATATGTGCTGTTTTATTACTTCATATCAAAGTCTCAAAGACATAAACTTGAAACCACCAATTCAAGCTGGCAATTATTATTATACTTGAATAAATTATTTCCCATGGCCATAAAAGCGACCAGAATATACTCACAAGCGTTGAACACTAATTGATCTATCTAAATCAAAGAGATCAACTACTTACCCTATACAGCATATATAGCACAAATATCATGGACACCAAGCGCCTCGAAACAGGAACAATTGACGTCAAGGATATAACAATTGGCATAGAGCTGGAGATGATACTTTTCAAACTACCATTCGCCATCAAGCACGTTCCATATGGTGAACTGGAATTTATCGCTAGCGCCTTAGAGGGTCTAGCTACCGAAATGGGTGTCATGCCAATCATAGAGGGGTTAATGATCAAGGAATTGAAGAACTTCAAATCTCAAGACACCTCTATTGAAGGAATGGCACAACGCGACCACAAAGAGCTCCACTTCCAAATCAAAGATGACATCTCTATCAAGCCTTTTCACCCGACCAACAAGAGCCTCCACGGCCGCGGTGTTGAGGTCTGCACCCCAATACTCACCCAAGGCAACTGGGAACAGACTCTTCGGTCCATGTGCACCGCCATCACCACCGCATGCCAACAATGCGGCGCTGCCATAAATTTCAACGACAGCTGTGGCCTTCACGTCCACATCGGCCTTGGTCGAGAATACACCGTTCGAGAACTAAAACAGCTCGCGAAAGCGATCGTTCTCTTTGAACGCCAAATGGACCAACACCACCCACGACACCGCCGCCCCCCACCACCAAATAGAAATAGGAGTAGTATGATCGCTTCTAACCTCGACAACCACGGCCTCACAGGTCTCACTCCTGCACAGATGATCTGGCGGATCGATGACCAAGCTGATGTCTACAGAGTGTTGTGCGTTATCAATGGTGCCAATGACGATAGCCATGCGGATATATCCAGGTACTATAAATACAACCTCACTTGTGTGTTGACTTACAAAACCGTGGAGTTCCGGCAGGCAGCGGGCACCATTGACGCTGAGTGGATTGTGGCCTGGGTGGAGAACATATATAGCTTTGTGAGTGCGGCAGCGGCGACCGGGGATGAAACGTGGTATGAATGGGCCGAGAGCCTGGACAGTGTTGTCACTGATGCGGAGATCCGCAGGAGGTTTGGGATGCCTGATAATGTTAAGGCAGATGTAGAGTCAAACGCTGCGGTAGATGAGGAAGAAGATGATGAGGTTGAATATGAATATGAAGAAGACGACACAAGTGTGGACTACGATGACTTGTTCGAGCTCTTTACCATCGGTGGAGACGACAGCGATTCGGATTAGAGCCTGTCTTTGAGAGTAAGCTGGACAGTTAAAGATTTAGATGATAGAGAACGTGGTGGAACAATAGATTATGACTTGACTTTAACAAAAAAGAAAAAGAAAGCCCGGGCGCGCCAAGAGATTTATCGAGTGATACTCTATGGAGGTGTGGGTTAGGGTTTTGTTGTCAAACCTCAAACCTGAACAACTGTGATTCAAACTTTGCAATATTATAAATAACACAACCCCATGAAGCAGGTTTTTATTCAAACCCTGGTATTTATTCATAAGTATAATTCGTTTCCTCCCCAATCAACACCGGTACTCCAAAAGCGCCTCCATGCCCCCGAACAAAAGAAAAAAGACCGCCGCCCAGTAAGTAATACTACAACTAAGGAGTGAGAAAAGTTGGATATAAAAACAAACACAAAACGCCAATATAAACAAAAACTCCTATAATGCAGTCCCAGCCTCAGCCTCTATATGCTATCCGCGCCCTTCAAACAAAACACGACATCGCCCTCAATGGCGCTGTTCCTCCCCGCAAGATACCTCGTTCTCGGACGTCCCCTATCCAGCAGCTCCTCCTCCGCCCACGCCCCTTCCAGCGCCGCCCAATCCAACCCCCCCTCTCCCTCCTCTCCTTCCTCCCCCAGCATCATACCAACGAGAATATCGCCCTCCCGCTCCTCCTCGGTCCAGTAGTCGGCAATGACCTCCTCGACGTCCACGCTCGACCCGGAAGATTCGGCACTGTAGATGCCCTCCCTCCAGTCGTCGGGAGACCCGCCGCCATAGCCCCCGTTGAGGATCATGTCGATCTCAAGCTCGAGGCCTCCGCCCCCGTACTGTTCTTGGTGGCCCTCGTCGAGGAACTGCTCCTCGTACATCTCGTCGACATCGAGCTCATCTTCGTAGCGCTCATCAACATCGCTGAGTGCGCAGCCCTCATCCTCGTCAAAGCGGAATGCATCGCCGACGCTGCTGGCGAAGGAGGCGCGCGCGCCGTAGTAGCTTGCGAGACGCGGCGAGACGGGGTAGACGGGTGATAGCAGTGCTGTCTCGCCGGGTAGCTTGGGTGATAGCATAACGGTGGTTATGGGTTTCGCGGGTGATGGTGGTGGGGGTGGGGATGGCTCTCTGTTCACTACGGCGCCGTCTGGATCTAGAATGCTTGCCCTAGCCTCTACGTTGAAGACGGAGCTTGAAGCAGGCCTTGAGTGACTGGTGCTGGTGCTGCCCGAGAGAATATCTCCTGGTTCGCTCCAGTTAAAGTTGTTGAACCACTCCACGAGACCGTCGTTGAAGCCTTCAAAGTCAACCTCCAAGACTGGGCTAGACTCGCAGACGGGCTTGACAGGAAGAGGGGAGTCAGGGATTTCAGGAAGTGGCATAAGTGCGTATATTTCTTTTCCTTCTGGTGTGCCTGGTTTTGGCTGTTGCTGCCTCTGCTTTACCTTGCTATTCACAGCACTCGCCTTCACCCTCCTGCGCTTCTGCGGAACCGGTGCTATTATGACCGGTGCCGGGAATTCAACATCACCCATCAGCTCCACTGGTGCAACCTCGACCTCACTTCCAACCAGTTCAGCCATATACCCCACTGGTGTTGGGATTGGCGTTGGTACCGGTGGGTTAGGTCTTGCACGTTGCCTCTGAGCTCGGCTTTTTGCCGGTGTCGGTGGGGGAGGCGGCGTGCGCGGCGGCCGCTCAACCGAGTCGATTGTGATTCGGCGCGGCGCAATCCCGCTTGAGTTTTTGAGTGTTACAATATCTGGATTGCTCCTGGCTGCGGGCTGCTTCTTGGCGTTTGGGTACATTGAGAGCACAGACTCAAACATCTCGCTTGTTTTGTTGCGAAGCTGTACCGGTGCTCCTTTTCGCGGAGTAGGAGAAGATAGATGAATTGGTGGTGGGATTGTCGTCCTACCACAGCTGCCCCGGGGTGGTGGCAGTAATGGGCTATTCTCTGGTGATCTCCATGGCCGTGCACGTGAGGGATATATTCCTGGCGACCCGATCCCTGGCCAGAATATGTCATTTGGCGTCTCGGGAGCAACGAAGCTCGATGGTCTCTTTTGCCGGGAATCCACAAGACCTCTCATCTCCCCGGGTGAGACCAGTGATGGTGCGGACGCGGACGGGTGGTGATTTCTGATGCGGCCTGGATGCGGTACTGAGCGGATCTCTGGTCCAGTACGTGATGATGTTGATGTTCCCCTGCTAATGGGGGACATGAATTTTTTTGATTTCGAGGTTAGACGCAGGAGCTTCCGTGTGGGCGGAGATGATGGTGGTATTGGGAGCTGCTTTTGAGTGTTATAAGTGGGAGTAAGAGGTGAGACCTGGTGTTGAAGGCCCGCAGAACGTTTTTCGACCATGAATTGCCGCATTTGTTGCTCCAAGTCGAACGGACGAGACTGCTGTTGTGGGGCCGGAGAAACAGGCCGTTTGGCGGTGCTAGAGAAGCTGTATTTGGTCATTGTGAATATCGTGTAGACGATCTACGCCGTGGATCGTGATAATTGATCAATTCAAGCACATGCAATAGGCTGAGAAGAATCAAGCAGTAAAAGAGTGATAAAGCCGTAGTGTTAAATCCCCCAAATATCAAAAGTAGCACTTTTATCTTCTTGGAAACGAATGGACCCTGTCTGTACTATGAGACGAATAGTACTGAGCTGTAAAAACCCTCGCAGACCAGCCGAGATCAAACCAGAAGAGCGAGTGTCAAAACGAATGTGGAAATCAATCAAGATATGAAAAGGGAAAGAAAGGAAAAGAATAGACCCCCGTTGCGGTGAAGTCGGGGGATTATGTACGGTAGAGACGGTATAGGAACGGCAGGTCAATATCTGATTATTGTGGGGAAGGTAACGGTGATAGCCCACACCGACGGTGTGGGTGTAGGTTTGTCCTATGTGAGCCACTCATGTTGGCTGCCTCCCACTCATTACGGTGTTGTCGTGCCATGTTGATGGCGGGGGCCGAAGGATGGGTGTTTACCGACGGGATCTAGAAATGGATGCTGTCAACCGATAGGTCACCGTCACAGGACGGAGAGTTTTATCAAAGATATGTACCTATGCTCAAGAACTGTATCCAAAGTACACGAGATATCCCTCTGAAACTCCGATAGGTAGATGTCTTGATCTGCGTGTGGATCGTGCACTTTCAACTAACTGTGACTCGACCACTCAACGCCCCTGTAGCGAGGTATTATTAACCATACACTAAGCCCGATCGGGCGGTAATTGTAAGCATTTCATGCGGAGCCTCAATCGGCATGCGACCAGCACCCCGACCGACGGTGTGGGTCATTGGCCGGAACAGAGCGGCGGAGATCACTTTCGAATCTTCCTAGCTACCAACAGCGTTTGAGTTTGATCATTGTTCTGATAAATAAGCTCAATTGCCAGCTAGATCAGCGACACGACTCCGCTAAAGTGTACTGTCTTGCATGCACCAATCATTTGGATCACGGATGACACGCACATCAACATTTTGAGCGTACGGCCCTTCTCGCAATAATACTTTATTGTTCACCAAAGGTAAATTAACTCCCTATCTTGACATCACACAAATTCCTCAATCTGTTGGTAAAAACAACCCCTCTTTAGTCCCGGTGGGGTCTTGTGGCAGGGCTCGGTCTACCTACCGGGATGGACCTCAATCACGTCTACGGCACAGGACCAGTCGAACTAATCTTCTTGATACCATCCACGAGCAGAAAGGGCATGTGGTGTACCCGCGCGATCCAGTAAGCGTGCACTTCGAGAAGAAGCTTAATTCTGGGTTAATTCTGGGAAGAATATTCCGTTGTTTCGGGGTGTTGCATGCAGGATGTACCTGCTCGCGATCGTTGGTATCATGTACCGTCATTCTGGTGGGAAGATACCGCACCTTTCACACTTGGAAGTGAGGAATTAAGATAAGGATAGATTATCTTGATCTGTAGAACTATTTCACGCCATATTGTTAGCCACTGCTATAATGCTTACAACCACATAAGTATACAACCCTACTCACAAGATAGGAAGGTCAGAATGAAGTACTCGGTCTCGAGAGCAATTCCAAACTCCCGGTAGTGGCATACATGATTCTAGAATGCATCATGAATACAGCACAGTAAATATATATAGGCACCTCCGAATACATGTGGTTGGATGGTTTGATCTTTGATATGTATATATCGCAAGATTGATCAGCAGCCTTGATGAAACAAATTCCCTTAGCAATTCATTTAGACCAGTGGTTAGAATTTTGATTGTTCCGGCTTTTGTGCGGCTGAATATGACGTAGTGGGATCTCGACCTATCCAGGTATTCCAGGGCAACAAATGCCCGTGTACTGAGTTGTGTAGTAAAACCGAGTGACGGCCCATGAACTCGCTAGCTAGTTCAAAGTCAATTAACCCCAAGAGACCAGAAACATCATTAATCAACGGAAACGTCCTAACTCAACTCACCTGCTCTGAGCTCTCACCACACCTATTCGAATATCCTCACCATGTCACAAGGCCCTGCTGCCAAGACATCCACGCCGCCAGCACCGCCTCAGCCCCGGAATAGGAACAGAACCAACAGACTAGCTACTTATCTTCCACCGACGGTATAGATAGGCCGCTTTGAATATCTTGACAAGTAAATGTTTGAAATTGTTTTCGTTTCTATCATCGTCCCTTCAATCTGGATATGGATGGATGTGAGATGTCGTAGACCATGGCCGGCGATCACTCATTCATGGCGTTTGTGCGTGTGTTTCTAATGGGATTTACAATAGAGTACCCATGTAGCTATAGGCTGATTACATGTAGGTTAAATCTTTCTTATCTATCGATTGACGAGACTGGCAGATGACCGCAGAACAAAAATCGAGCGAGGACGAAGTTAAATTTCAAGCCTCGTGTTCATGTTCCATGTGTAAGTAATCACTCCTTTAACCAATGACAATAGGTAAAACTTGGTAGCGCTATCTTTCTACCGTATACATGTAGTATCAGAACAGGAATTTACATTCTGGGCTTAAAAATAACAGACCCCCACCCACCCAAATTTGTTACCAGCTTCGGTAGAGTTGACGCGAAGAACCTAGGACCAATAGTAAGAGAGATAAGATACCCTGAAACACAAGTCAGCCGCCCTCTTCTAATCAATTCATGAAGCCGAGATTACGCGAATATCTGCGCAATGCCTTGTTGTTTGATGATAGCCTCTAAGAATGCTCCCAAGTTTGTGTCACGATGTCGATCTAGGGATTGTGTACTATCTCACCAATGCGTAGCTCAAGCCTCACGCCGATATAGACGAGCCCAGAAGGATCAGTCAGCTGTTGAAGCCGAACCGCCTGACTAAAAAGAACTGAACCAGTAATTGATGAATGTATATATCAGTCATAGTATATCACTCGTCAATCCATGTTCTTTTCTGAATAACCCCCAGTATTAACTAAAGTCACTGATTCGGGTCAAATGCATCGGAATCCAATGCTATTTGCTCATGTTCTAGAAAAATAAACCTCAACTATTTAACAACTACCAAATAAATCAACAATCAGAAAAATTTACAAACCAATATAGGATACCGAAAAGCTCGAGAACGCCACCGTATTATACCGAAAAAGAACTACATAAAGAAAGGTCTTGAGTGAAAATGCCCAACACTGGCGCAAGCACACCAACCAACTAGCACCTACTCCTCCTACCCAGAAACATCAGGGTCCATCGGCGCTTTGTCTTCCGATCCATCATACCACTGCACATAACTTTCACCCACATCCTCCTCCCATTTATCAACAAATCGCGCAATTGATTGCCTTGGTTCAGTACACCCCTTCTCCTCCGGTCTCGAATACCATTCCTGAACTCCCTCCTCACGAATATGGGTTATACCATGCCACAGTGGAATAATGGCAGCAAACAGGAGTATAAATATTACATATACCAGCCATCTCTGCCGCTGAGTATCCGTTTCTTTCTGGCGGCGGTTTAATTCTGCTGTCCAGGCATCAAAACCTAGTCGCTCCGGCCGATTTACTCTTTCCAGCGCCGCGGTGTAATTTGGGGGTGAGTGGCCATTGAACAACGCATGAGGCTTTGCAGGATTGTCCAAGCTCATCTTGACATGTGACTTAAAATCTAGTAAGACCTTTCGATCCCCTGGTGGAAGTCTTGGACTGTAAAGAGCGTTTCTAATCCATTGTTCTGTGGTGGGGCTTTTGTTTAGTTCTTTAATTGGCCTACCTGGGTTCATTCTATGCTCCTCTGCTGCTTTCACGTAAGAGCTAATGATAGAATCCACTTTTGCCTGCTCTTTCTCATCTTCTGTCATTGGCTTCACCCCTTTAGGTTTCTTACGCCCAACTACTGCAATCGTCATGTCGAAATATTCACCCATTATTTCGGGAATGGTCCATGCTCTCCAACCATCATCAGTATTAGCTACAGGCTTGTCGGCTTTTGGTGTAGGTGACCGAGAGTTTTCAATGTATACGTTTTGTACCTCCCTATACTTAGGTGCTTCTATGTTGGCTTGTCGTCGGAACCCATACCGTGCATTGGGTCTTCCGGGACCCGTAGGACGGCTAGGGTTTTGGGGGCCGCTGAAGTCGGCGTCACATTCACCAACACCATCACCATCCGAAGAATTTTCAGAGACCAACTCATCTTCCTCTTCCTGGCTAGAGGTTAATCCTGTTTCCTCCCGAGAACTCTGGGGCCTATTCTGCATTTTCTCGTATGCCCTTTGCTTGTTCCATTTTTCCAGCTCTTGCTTTTGGGCGAATAGTATTTTCTCGGTCTTGATCTTCACTATGGCTGCTGATTCGTCGGGGGTGAGGACATTTGTGCCCAAAGGCTTGTAGCCTTCATCTTCTGGACACGCAAAGCCTGCAGCCTTCCATGGGAGCCATGACGATAAGACCGCCTTATAACTACTTTCATGAACCCCTTCACTTCCACCGTCTTCTGGGGGATAGCTGTCCTGCCGTGACTCCTGATGCCGTGTGGTTGGATAACGCTGGGTGTGCGTAAGTGATGGGTCCTGGAGAGAAGATCTATAAGGGAGAGGACTCCTCGGTGGAGGGGTCTTATATCTCGGATATCCAAAGTTCCCGAAGCCGTCGTCCACAAGCGCCCCGTCCTCCCCCGGAATCCTCAGCTCAGTCATGCCCTCCACCCCCGGCTCCTCCACATGTATCGCCCTGCGAGTCCATCTAGGTGGCGGCTGGTATCCCACCGGCGCCACCGCGGGCGTCTGGTGGTATGCGTAGTTGAGCCAACTGGGTTGGTGTATTTCCGCCGAAAGCGTTCTGTGACCACGTCGAGAAGATACCGAACTCCTGTTTCGATTCCTGTCGGTAGGGTCCCGGAGGTGCGAGTTGAGGAGGATGAAGTCTTCCCCTAGGGATTCATCGTCGTGACTGTCGTCCCACCAGCCATCAGCGCCGAGTGCTGCAGCACGGGGACTGACAGGGGGGCGGGAGTCTCTGCTGTTGGCTAGTCGTTCGGCTGATCTATCGGCTGAGCCCTTCGACTGTATAAAATCAGCATCGTAAGGTATGCGGGCTGGAAGTATTGGAGGCATATTTGCTGGTGTGCCTAGTGCCAGTGGAGGGGGTGGAGGTGGCGGAGGTGGCGGAGGTGGTGGAGGAGGAGGAGGCGGCGGTCCGTCTTTGAAATCATCCTTTGGGCCATCCTTTGGGCCATCCTTTGGGCCATCCTTTGGGCCATCCTTTGGGCCATCCTTTGGGCCATCCTTTGGCCCATCCTTTGGGCCATCCTTTGGCCCATCCTTTGGCCCGTCCTTTGGACCATCCTTTGGGCCATCCTTTGGACCGTCCTTTGGACCATCCTTTGGGCCATCCTTTGGACCATCCTTTGGGCCATCCTTTGGGCCATCCTTTGGACCATCCTTTGGACCATCCTTTGGCCCATCCTTTGGACCATCCTTTGGCCCATCCTTTGGACCATCCTTTGGCCCATCCTTTGGCCCGTCCTTTGGACCATCCTTTGGACCATCCTTTGGGCCATCCTTTGGACCATCCTTTGGACCATCCTTTGGACCATCCTTTGGGCCATCCTTTGGACCATCCTTTGGACCATCCTTTGGACCATCCTTTGGACCATCCTTTGGACCATCCTTTGGACCATCTCCGGGTGGCGCAGCCCTCGCAGTTCTCTGTCCCCTCAACTCATCTCTGTACAAGCGTCTTGATTCCCTCTCGGCCGCCCTTGCAGTAACTTGCCGGTTTCTCCCCCTACTATACGCACAATACAGCTGTTCATTACTCTCCCACAACTCGTACAGCCTCCGCTCACTCGAGAAGCCCGCCCTTTCCCGGACAGTGGTATTCCTATCGTAGCACACCATATTGTTCGGGTCCCGGGGCGGCGGCGCCGTGAACGGCGGCCGCGGCGGCACCCCCCACCGGTTCGGAAAGATGTAGTTGTCCTCGATGTTGTCGTACGCATACTGGCTGTCCATGTTTCCGCGCAGCTCCTCTGCCATGCCGCGCATGTGTATCTCGCTGTTGCTGCGCGCACAGCGCGTCACGGCGTAGCAGTTGTTGTACGTGTCGATGTCGATGTTGAGCTCCTCCATGGCGTCTGGGCGCGATGCGAGGGTGTTGAAGTTTGTGCGCTCTTGGGCGACGCGGGCATCGCGGGCGGTGGTCCAGGCTGTTTCGAGGGCGGTCAGGGTGGCTTCGTTTGGGACTGTGTCGGGGGTGCGGGGGCGGTAGAGGCCGTCTGTGTCGACAGAGTCGTCGGTTTGGTAGTGGTAGCCTGCGGAGTGGGTGGGTGGACCAGGTCAGCATGTGTTCACTTTATGACGGGTATTAATATATAGCGGTGGGCAATATATATGAATTTGTAGATACTCGGGGAGGGTTCGGTGGCTTGGGCGGCTTGGGTGGCTTGAGTGGGGGGGGTATGAGGAAGAGCGTTTGAAAGGGTGATGATATCTGGAAGGGGAATTATTTCGAAAGGGGTAATGATATCTAGAGGGGTAATGATAAAGACGCAACATACCGTCAGCACTAGCACCAGGAAGTGGAACGCTCCCATCATGCACCCATGGAGCTCCATTTCTCATCCTTGCCGCTCCCACCGCCGGTACTATCGGACCTCTGATTCTTCCCGCAAAAGGATCCGGTGGCGCGCCCGCCGGCGGGGGCGGCGGGGCAGTCCAGAACAGAAATTCCTCCTCATATGCGTCATTCTGCAGCGAGAATATGGGTGACATAACCTCACTATCGTCCTCTGAGAGACTAGGCGCCTCTGGATCGTCCTCCGCGTCCACGGCCGGGTCGTACCCCGGATCGTTGACATCGGCCCTGGCATCATAGTCCGCGTCGGGATCATAATCAGCCACCAGATCGAATCCGTCAACTCTCCCATGCTCCTGGCCCTCTATGTTGACACCCAAAGGGAGCAATCTATCCATCGGAAACCCATAGTCGGGGTCATCCCACTCATAGTCGTCCCGGAGCGCGTCTTTCATAGGTAGACCGCGGGCTCGCAAGGGGGGCGGGGGCCCGAGCGGAATCGCCGGGGGCGGGTAGCCGATTACTGATATTGGAGAGCCACCGCCAATGTCTTCACTGGCAGCATCACTGTTTGCGCCTCCATCTTTCCAGATCGGGGCATCAATGGTGGGGGCAGGCGCCAATGCGCCGGCGGGGGGATACGCCGGAAGAGGAACACCGTCACCGGCTGCATCTGCCATGCGTATCTCGAGCTCCAGCGGCACCGGTTGGCGTGTCATGTATCCCTGGACTATCAAGCTCATGATCACTCTTCTCGCTGCTGCTGCTGCTGCCGTCGCCTCCTCGCCGTCGTTCGTTGCCGCCTCCGCTATAACTGTTGCCGTCGCTGCTGCCGCGCCCCGCAGTGGCTCATCGAGTGGATTTACCGGGAGCTCGACCCGCAGCCCCTTGATGCCTGCAGCTAGCTGGGCTCTGAGTCCAGCTATAAGGACGCTTCTCTGCTCCCTCATCTCGATGATGTCTCCGAGCCTTACGCTAGCTTGGGCCTCTGCACGGGCGTTGATGGCCAGGTTGTCGGAATTCACCTGCCGTGCGAGTGATGCGGCGATCCGGGCGTTTTCAGCAACCTGTGCTGGTGTCAGTGGTGGAGGCGGCGGTGGTGCTGCCGTACCTATGGCCCTCGCCCACCTACACGGCCGATATCAGTTTCATGTTTTGACATCACCAGATATCACTCGACTCAGTGGGGGGTCTCCAGAGTCAATGATCGCAGGGAGAGTCATTGACCGAAGGGATGGGGGGTGGGGGATAGGGGAGAGGGGAGAGGGGAAAAGAGAGAGAGGAGAAGAGAGAAAAGAGAGGAGAAAGAGGAGAGAGGGGAGAGAGAGGAGAGAGAAGAGGAGAGGGGGGAGAGAGCTCACAAAGGGCCGATCCAACCAAAGGCACCATAGGCTCCCAAAGAGAAGAGAGTAAAGATCAAGGGCGAAATCATCAGATAGAAATCCCAGACAAACTCGACCGCTTCAAGCCAGTCGCTGACCACGGACCCGTAGTCCCCACCGCCCCAGGCTATGATCGCGATAAACACGCTCAGCATGGCAGTCACCCCCGCCAGCCACAGCCCATCCTGCCCGTACGCGTCCCGCGCCACCTTACCAAGCCAGAGATAGTTCGCCAGCCCTGTGATCTCCATCGACATCACGAGGCCAGACCGTAGCCACCTCAGCACCGGGATGTGATGCGTCCCGTAATACAGCGGCGACAGCGAAGCGTACGCCACGATGGCTGGCACCACGACCGCGAGCGACAGCCCGCGCAGGAGCGGCAGCGTGGTCTGCACCCCATAACTTGCATTCTGGAACACCACGTTGTTGCGCCGGAAGTTCTGCGCGAGCGGGCTCATCCACATGAGGGACAGGTAGACGATGATGATGCTCTTGGTCAGGTTCCCCGCAATCCACGACGGCAGCAGCATGGGCGGCGAGTCCACCGCCCACCCGCGGCTCTTAAGAGCCTCGATGCCCCAGACCCCCAGCGAGCTGTAGAGCGCCTTGAGGTAGTTGGCGGCCCGGACGCTCGTGCCGCGGCCCGTCGCTAGGAACAAAACATACTGGAAGAGGTGGAAGCCGGTGAGCGTGGGGAAGGCGTGCACCAGCAGGAGGGGACCGATGTAGATGATGCTTGAGGTCCGGAAGAACTTGTGGAAGAGCCTTTCGCGAATAAACAGTTTGTAGGCAGAGTCCAGCCAGAGGACTATTACGGGAAGTATTGCGCCAGCGGGCATCGCGGGGCTAATGAGTGGGTGTATCGGTGGTCCGACACTGGGATCATGGGGGCTTTTCTCTACGTCTTTCCTTTTTTTTTCTCTTTCGCAGCCGTAAGATGTAGTTTTTGATGCTGATTCTTGGTTTCTAGCTAGTCTTTCTTTTTTTCTTTTTCTTTTTCGAATGTCCAGCAACAACCCACCGGGCTCCGAGTGTCGAAATGAACGCGGGAGTCGAGAGTCGAGAAAGGGGAAAGACTAGTAAGAAGGCACTCCAGTCGGGTGAGTGCGACTGCTGTTGTACTTGATCTATTTTATCACAAGGAAAGCAAGAATAAAAACCGTGGACAAAGGGGGGGTGGGGGCTGTGTGCTGTGTGTGTATCGCCGGCCTCGAGGAAGAGGGCCATGGAGGAAAAGGAATGGCTACTATGAGCTTCATTGTTGATAGCTTTCTCCAATATTATTATCCTGCCCCCCCCCCCCCCCTCCCCTCTCCTAACTCAACTCCGCACACACACTCGCCCTCGTGCTGTCTCTCGAGTGAAAAAAAAAAAAAATGGCATTGTATTGTTCGGCTCTCTCGCGCCGTGGTCCAAGAGAACTCAACCCAACCACATAAGTCTTTGTTTCCCCCCCCCCCCCCCTCAAACAAAGGAAGCCCGCCCCACCACAAACAACGCAGGAAACAAACCATTTATGATCTTTCTCCGGCCAGGGTATCCGCTAAACCCCAAACAAACCAGACAAACAAAAAAAAAAAAAAAAGGACACCAACCACCACATTATTATTATTACAACCTACCACCTAGGCCTCTACTCGTTCCGTGTACAACAAGCCGAATACTTCTCCACCTCCCAGGCCACAATCCCCGTCACAATCGGCCACACATCCTCCACCCACGCCCACCACTCCCTCCACCCCTCGCCCTCTCCACCCGCCAGCTCCTTGCTCCCGTCCGCTCGCTTCTCGCTGGTTGGATATGCGCGTTTCAGCGCACACAGCCTACACCCATCCACCCAATATCAATCATCCGTCAGCACACAACCCACAGCACCACCCACTACCACCACCACCAACTATGGTAGGAGACAAAGAAAAAAGACTCACCGGTACTTGGTACAGTCGTCGCTCAACTCGCCATGGATGTCCTCCTTCGTCTGGCGGTCGGGATCGCCGAGCGATATGCGCGGGGGCAGACACACGTGGTCCGTGAAGCGCCATTCCTTCTCGGGCTGCGCGTGCAGCAGGCGTAGATCCGGGAAGGTGAGGTTCCTGGGGAGGATGTCGTAGCCGCCACGGAGGTGCGGGTGCGTGGTGTTTGTGTAGGTTGCGTCGTAGCTGTGAGAGGGAGAGGGGGTGGAGATGTCAGTAGGGGTTTCTTGTGAGCTGGTGGTGAGGTTCTAGTTTCGGGTTTTTCTTTCTAACTATTGGGATGTATGTAGGGGCAGGATTCGAGCTATGGCCAATCCAATTTCGGGGTCTTGATATATCTTGGTAGGCACTTTGCAGGGATTCAGCTGACTCTGTTTCCGCTGATTCGACCATTTCGCGCCAACCAGATCGCTGGAAGCTAACTCTACGCCAAAGGCCCCACTAAACTACTATTTAGGCTTCTTTGGCGCTGGTAGCACCTGTACTCTTCTGGAAGATCAATTGCACCGATAAGCCCGCTATCTTGTCGGATTCCAATTAATCCCCCAAATCAGTACTAGCCCCCCGCACTAGCGCCCTCGGAATAGCGTTCCACCAAAAAATCGGTTTCCCGATCATTACCCCCGCGCACACCGCCGCCAGCCAGAACCAAAACCAGGACCGGAACCAAAGAAAAGGTCGTTACCTACGTCGAAGACTTCAAATCCAGCTTCACCTCGCCTATTCTTCCCCTTGCCGCCACCGTCCCATTCCCCCCCACACTCCCCACCGTCCCATTCCCCGTCCCATTACCACCACCCCAATATCGACCTGCCCCATCACCGACCACCAACCTCATATCCAACATGCCCCACCCCGCCAAGTCATCAAACCGCTTCCTCTCCGGCGCGCCCAGGCGGTACAGATTAAACCCGGGCTCCATCCTATAATGGCGCACCAGCTCCATCACGCCCACCTCCTCCCCATCCTTCCAGTACCGCACCCTACTACTCGCGCCAAACACACTGCCATTCCCGCCGTCATACCACCCCGGCAGCACCTCCACCTCCGCCATGAGCGCATATCCGTTGCACGCGCCCGCCCACGCCATTTTCTGGAAGGGCTCGCGGAAGGCGAGCGCGGCGATTAGTAGATATGCCGCCGAGACGGCGAGGAGCAGGGCGGCGACGAGGTAGTGGGTGCGGAGGCGGAAGTGCGGGAGGTGGATGGTGAGCGTGCGCTTGAAGGAGTCGTAGCGGCGGGGGCGCGAGGTGATGTGGTGGTGGATGACGAGGGCGTTGAGGATGCCGATGAGCGCGCTGCCGGTGATTGTGCAGATTGTGATGATGTTGAAGGTGTACTGGCCGTGGGAGCGGAGGAAGTAGGAGGGGACGGAGGTGGTCGGGTGGATGTAGGCGTGTGTGATGAGGATTATGAGCGTGAGGAGGGCGAGGTTGAGGGGGACGAGGGCGTAGCTGAGGGTCTTGATCACCCATGGGTGGGATTTGAACATTGTGAGCTGTAGGGCGGTGATTGATAGACAGATAACGGGCTATAGAAGAGAGCTCGGGAGTGCGTAGGTAGTAGTTGGTGTAGCTAGTAAGTAGGGCGCTGATATTAACGATAGACAGGCAAAAACCACTAAACCAGCCGATAAACCACTGCCACTAACTATGACCACCACGCAGCAAGCAAACAAGCAAAAACTCCAAAAACCGAATAACGACCGACAATTCGCACCCAAATGAAGGACAGAAGACCAAAACCCAAACAAATCCCGACTCTCTTCGTTTGCTGTGCAAGAAAGAGAAAGAGAAAGGGCCAATCCTCCCCCCCAGAAAGTAGAAAATAGAAAGGAGTAAAAAAAAGAGAGAATCCCACCCACCCCCCACCCAAGACTGATCCAAGACCCAATGCACAACAATGATCCAAAGCGGCCCAAAAGCAAGGAGTTTGGGACCCAAGAGAAAAGTAAAAGGTGTCCCAACTCAGTCCTCACGCAAAGCAGAGCGGAGATTAATGAGGCGTCGCGCACGTGCTCGTTCCAAGCAACCGACCGTATTCTGGATCAAGGCCCGAGAGCAAAGCAGTTTCGAGCGTCCGTGGTGTAAAAAATAAAAACAAAGGGCAGCTATGCCGGGCAGAAAACTCAGTCAAGAGTTTCTTCGTGAGGAATTGGTGGAATTGAATCCGGGGGGGGGGAGGGAGGAATTGGGAGAGGGGGGAGGAGGAGGGTGGGGAATGTGGGAGGAGAGGAAAGTGAGGCGAGAAAGGTTGCGGTGCGGTGAGTGTGAGAGGTGGGGTTCCGCATCACGAAAGAGCACTCGCGGGGGAATGCAGTTTTGGTTTCCGGGGGGTTGGAGGTGCATGGTTATCGTGCATGCGCATATCCCAGTGCATGTGGCTGGCTGGCTGCACTCTTGATATTGGATGACATGAAGCCACCGAAAGAGCCCGGCGGACCAAAGTGCAGCTGGCTGGCTATCATGAGAACCGACATCCTATATGTAGAGTAGGTACATGTACTTATCAATGTTTACACAGCAGCCCGCCAGTGTTTATCTGCCCTCCCCCGTGTCCTCATCCTTCTTCGTTCTTCACTTCTCCCACGATCCAACGTCTATATGCACTTGCGCAGGCTCGGGTTACTCAAGCAAAATCAGCCACTGTTACGCGACATCATGGCATTCGCAAGCCGTGCCTTAAATTCGCTGCGTGCCTGCTGCAAATCCACTGAATTATTGAACCGATTTCCCATTCAATTGCACATAATCAATCCCGCCCCCCCCCCTCCCCCCCAAATTGTATTGTATTACATTGCGCAAAGGAAAGAAAACGTGTTATCGGTCGCGCCGTACAGCTTCCTTCAGTCAGACGAATGCTCAACCACAATCACAATTACAATCACAATCACACTCGCAGAGACAGGCCATGATCTGCCGGCTGAATAACAACGTCATGCGGCTATCCGTCCCATCCACACCACCACTCCACCTGTTCACTTTGTCGACGACGACGACTAATCTCTAGTAGGTACTCTAGAGGAGCAGAGGGGGGAGGGGGGGACGTGGTGGTTATAAAAGGGTCTGTCGATCACCCAGACGAATACAAGTTAATATGGGGAGCATCTGTCTTTCTGCCGGGGCGAGATTGTAAAGTAGGGTAGAGTAGGTAGGAGGTACATGTAGGTACATGGAGTACATGTATTGCACAACAACGGCTGCCTGTCATGCACCCCACTTTCACGCCTTCCAGACATCTACTCTCTCCTTCCTCTTCTCGAGGTACCGCCAAAACTCAAGGGGGGAAAATTGGCTAGGGATTATTGAAGTTTCCTACACAAGTAATTTTGGTCTCTGGGGGGGCTAGGCAGTTTTTCGAGTTGTAGCGGTACACGACGCCCATCATACATATATAGTCGCAATGTCCTGACGTTTTGGACGCGACTAATATTGCATACCATACAAGAGTACGCCAAGCTTCGGATTTTTGGTGTATGCAATAGTGGCCCAGTTCAAAAACGTCAGGACATTGACATTGCTCGGGGTACATGTTGTACCTACATACATGTACCTACTCTAGAGTACTCTACCTACTCTACTTACAGCGCCCAACACCTGCAGCGTCGCCAGATTGCAATGCTTACTCTGCGCGAGAAGACCCTCCTCCCGCATTGCCGCTCCCTAACGTATCTAGATACATGTAGCTATCCACTACCAGGGCCCTCTCCATCTACAGGCTAAGGTTCCATTTCTATCTATTCTTGGCACCGCCGATCCCCTGATAACAAATCCTCCAATCCTTCCTTCCCTCCGCTCCCAGCCGGCCGGCCCCATGTATGTAAAGTAGTAAAGAAACCTAGCGTGATAACGTTGATCCGCGCCAACGTCTCCGAACCGCCTCCCCCTCCCCCCGCAAAACTCGAGTGATTGTCTGTGCCTGTCTGTGTCTGTTGATTGCGGAGGTTAGTAATCCGGGGGCAGCGGCGAGAAATATGGTGTGATTAGGAAAAACGGTGTGTGTGCTCGTGCGAGATGTCTGAGGGCCGCTCTGGGGGGGGTGGCAATCCGGGGTCAATTTGCGGGTTTGACTGTGCGCGCGCACGGCCAAGGGAGGGATTGGTTAATATTGGGTTTGGGGGCGGAAGGGTTCTAGATGTGGTTTTGGGATAAACCACTCTTTTTTTGTATGGTGCGAGAGGCGACCTTGTAACCCCTGTTCACACTAGTTCAGTATTGTAGGTAGCCCTTATTACAGCAATAAAGGTCGAGGCTCTTCAACGTTTGCTTCCAAGAGCCAATGAAAGAATTGACTGGATTGGTGTATACAGGGTTGACAAGGCCGCCCTCTATTCCTTCTTGCACCATATGTGTAAATAGAGTAGGTACATCATGGATCACCGCTGCACAGTATCGTCGGATACCTGCTCTTCAACGCTCTGCAATGCTCTACATGAACATCGCGCCCCTCACAACCCGGATGTTTGGCGCGTTTGTTCGTAATCAACGACAACCAATCCCTGCCACAACATCCTGGGCAACAAATTTTCTCTACATACAGCCCGCGCACCGTTAAATACGCAAAATGGAAGCCGGTCATCACGCCTCGCTAGCTCAATCGGTAGAGCGTGAGACTCTTAAGTGGAATCTCAAGGTTGCGGGTTCGACCCCCGCGTGGGGCTTCATCAATGGTGAAGCTGCTTAGCTTTTTGCCTATTTTAGGACAGCTGGCTGGTGAATATTGTTGTTGCCTTTGTGAATGTCTCTGTTCATGGGATATTTTTGCTTTTGTGCTGTATCGTTTTATGCAGCCTGGTTTTCTGTCTTGGGTCCACTACTAATTCGTCCAAAAAAGGACTGTTGCCCTCTTCGTCGGAATTTTCACCGTGTCAGACTGGGAATCGGGTCATTACCATACAAATTTGGTTGTGGTTATTGCCAAGCCTTTTCGCCTCCACGATTTGTAGTGCTGTTGCCATACATACTCGGTCAAAAGCGTTAATTATTATTCCATCTCAGGCCGACATTCCAGAAAGAATCCAAAAGTGATCCGATGCTAGAAAAGAAGTTCTATTATACCATCTTCGCCCATCCAGACCCGGAAGAGAAATTGTATTCACGTAAACAGGCCATTCGGACGGAAAAGAGTGGTTCCGCGTGGCAATAGAGTATGTTGTGTGATCATAATCCTTGATTTTTTTCTTTCTCTCCTGCTGTTTGGGGTACCAGTATGAGCTCTAGAGAAGGTTGTCCGGGTGTTTTTCTATGTTTTCTTCCTGCGTGTGGGATGAATGTATGTCCGAGAGCAAAAGAACTCAACTCTGCAGTGAAAGCTGTGCTCTAAAATCCTCATGAGTCACATAAAATAGTAAGAAAGGGCGAGTGGAGTGGTTACTTACGGGATCTATCTGTAGTGATATTTTTCTTTTTTTTCTTTTTCTTTTCTCTCCCAAAAAAAAAAAACAAGAAAGAAAAAAGTATTGTGTTTGAACCAGTGTTTACCGTACATTTCAGCCATGGTTAATACCGCAGATACGGTCTCCAGGTGTAGAAGCGTTAGGCGTAGATGCGCTCTATGAGTCATTCGTAGAGGCACTTCAATCTAAACTTCCCGATGTGAACAACAATCACATCATCTGCGGCGGCTCGCAAGAGTTGGTGGTATAAAGGTCGCACTCCTTCCATCGGGCAACATAACATCGCGAGGGGAACATGAATTCTGTAGAAGATTGTGTCCATCAGCACGATTTATCGAGTTGCAAGATCTAACTTTTAAAGAAGGAGGGGATCGACGGTGAAGGCGCCGGCGGGGGTTTATAAATACATTGACCGAGAAGTGGGGGGGAAGTGGGGTAATAATGATGCGGGGAAAAGGTACGGAGACTTCCAATCGTGACACAGATTCTCGGGATGCTTATCTTTAGACGATGTAGGTCTTTGCTGGCTGGGCACGGGAGCTGCAGATCTGGCGCCACGCATGTCCCTTGGACATAGGTGGTCACTCGGCTGTGTTCGTATGCTACCCAGCCGCAACAAAGACCAAGCTTCCTTTGTTTTGACTCCCACACCACCAATTTATCGGTTCTTTGTTACTGTCGTTTTCGTTCATCAAGATCGTACCGACTCAATGAGGTGGACAGAGTCAGCATGAAACAGTGAAGTCCCTGGGTTCATGATACTTCTTAATCGTGGTGCACGTGGTCTTCGGACAAAGTACATTTCACCCTCCTCATTTTAGCGTTATGCTCTAGATCTGCTGTACATGCTCAACAACTTTCAATGGTCATGCAGATATGTATGCCCAGCACAACCCCGCTCCGCAGACAGAAAATATGACTGAGAATTATCAGTTAAAATTTCTTACTTTGGTTCTGGTGCCAGTCTTAGTTACTAGGTGGATGTACTCAGTTATATTACGAGAAACATGGCCAATTGTTGCGGAACATTTCCGGACTAGGGGTATTGAATATGGCATGAAATATATTTTAAGCTTAAAAACGAATGTACAAGATTGCTAATAAAAACGCCCATAGGAAAAAGAATGATCCTTAATCATGACTACATGTAAACAACAAAACGCCTATAGGACAACTGACGACACACGTGTACGGCTGCTCAACCTACACACTCCCGTCACCCGGCCCTCCCCTCGCACTCATTTTTACGCTCCCTGGCACCTCTAACTCATCTCTCCCATTCCCTAAACAGCCCATCAAATCCCTCACAAACCCGCCGATTTCCCATACTCCGTCAATACCCCCACAAACCTTCCACTCCTCCCACCTCCTTGCAAAGTCTCTCAAGACAAGTGCCCGCAGCGGGTCATCTGGAAAACCCTCTGTACCAGCATACACAATTCTTGCCAGCTGTACTCTCTCTGGAAGCTCCAGCCTTTCTGCAAACGCGCTATACCGCGCACTATGATATGTTACCAGCAGTCTGTAAATCTGCTGGAGGGCGTGCGTTGATAGCAGTGGCATATGATACTTGTGTGCAAAGAGATACACGGCCACGTGTACAAATATAGCGGGCGACTGTGATGACTCTGCAGGAACACTGTAGGTATTGCGTTGAAGAAACTGGAGTACGAGATCAAAAGTTCCCGGATGGTCATGCGGGAGAGTGAGTGTTATTGCGGGCTGGGACAGAATTTGTGGGGTGAGGTGATGGCGCCAGTAGGCGCTATGTTTTATGAGCGGGTTTCGGGGGACTGTGAAGTGGACGCGCGAAGAACCGACATAGACTTCGAGAGGCGGACTAGATGTTGTTAGTACTGACCATAAGCCGTGGGGAGTGGCCTCGTGCCCCCGACGAATGTATTGACACAAAGGGAAGTGAGCCAAGTTCTACCTTTCCACCCTAATGCTAGGGTGATCTGGATACGGATTATCCTCGAGTGGGAAGGCAGTATAGTTTGTGAGTACCGGAGCACCGCCGTTCAGGCTCGTGGATGATAGATCAACAACATGTATTCTTTCCATTTCGTTTCGTTAACTTTGTTCGTTCTTCTAGGGGTATTCTTGCTAGTTCTGAGAACACCTTCCTCAGTATTCTCTACTGGTATATATATGTAGGTTACAGTACCGGCATCCAGACCCTTACCCCCTGGAAAGTTTATTACCTTGCATAAATGACCCTGTTTCAGGGTCAACTTTATAATTGCATGATCCGGTTTCCGAAATATGCATACAATAATCGCTATTCATAGGTTTCTCGCCTCCTTTACTAGGAACTCCTACCAGTAGTTGGGGTTAGTACAACAGATGTTTAAATCGGAAACCTTGGGGGGCAGTGCCTAAGGAATGTTTTTACTTTTTGCTAGCCCATAGTAACAATCTTGTCCTGGTTTTAAGCATGTGGAGGCCGTGTGTTGTTCTGTAGTTCCAATGTTTGGGGCTGTGCTTTCGAGGGGTGAGGGGTAGATTACTAACCGATATGTGTAACCATCGATTATCACTCGAACTCCACGGGGTGGCCGGTGGCGTAAAATCGGCGCGATGAACTTCCTACATAAAATTCCATTGCCGACTCCGGCACTTCCCTATCCGTCTACAGATGAGATGGTTATCTAGGGTTCACAATTCTAGGGTCTAATCGCGTCGGTGCTAGATTAGACTCATCTAGCGACATGTGAGTAACTAAACATTATGACGTCTATTCCCACTAGAAAACTTGCCCTTCAATTGACGTACAGGAGGAGGTTAAATGGACTGGGACATAGCTCCAAAACCCTGTACAATTTCCGCACATGCTCTAATCGGCTGTTTCGGCGTGAAAGTCCTAAATTCTCACGGATAAATATTAAACTCCTCCATATCAGCAAATTAGATGCTCGTGTCCCTCACAGACAGAGTGATAGGAATATTTGATTAAGCCAGGGCCTATTCTATCCACGCTACATCGATAATTTTAGTTATCTGCACATCTGATGCTCAAATCATATAACTAAAACAGCGAATTTTGGTTCCCTTTGAACCACTAGACGTCAACAGTGGCCTTCTGTCTATTATTTTAACGATTTTCAATGCCGCAATTGAGGATTGGACTTTTGGCCCCCCCCCCCCCCCCGACTTAAATCATCACGATTACATGCTAGCTGGGCCATTATTAAATTATGGAGGCTTAGAATAGCACGCACCTATTCTATCTAAGTGCATTTTTTTCATATTGTATTACCCACATGTCATGTTCACAATGAGACGATCCGGCTCATAGTCTCCCAAACGAAGTTCAACTCCGTGGCGGCAGAGACCTCGAAACTATTTCCGAACATCGCGAGATAAGCACAAGCCTGTTAAGGATTGTTATGAATTATTCTCAAAGGCGGGGATTGGCCTTCCTGCCTAACCGTATCTTGCGACAAAATATGAAGGCACACCGGATGTGTATTCATGATAGCATGATAGAGGACGGCGCGACATAAATACCAAGAGAACCCCGCTATTCCAAACAGTTCGACATCACTGGCTTATATCCTGACAGCCTTGAAAAGCTTGACGTCTTCTCCCCACAGGATCAGCCTTGTGTATTAATAAAGTCCTGGCTTGGCAATATTAATTGCCAAGGCCATAGTTATATCAACGACCTGAGATATGGAACTTTTTAATATTTACAGCATCGTATTATCCTAAGAATGCCGACTGGGGTTTTAGTGATATGGGGACATCTAGAGAGTAGGAAAGCCCACACCAGTTTCTGCCCGCACGTACGCATTATCTGGCCTACACGTGACTAATTCTAGGCAGTATTGTTAATAAACTTCTACATACTATTCTTGGCCTGGCAAATTCGGATTGCCTGCAAGCTTAGAATCTGTGGAACGCAGAGAATGAAGTCATTTGAACTATGTACTAAGAGCAGGACCTCGAAGAAATAACATTTCTCTACATTCCCAAATCCCGAACTGCAGGCAATCTAAATTTACCATCAAAAAATAGTAACCTCAGTTAAGGCGCGCTGAAGGCGAGCACGGATGGAGCTTAGGTATTTCTGTTAGCTCCTCGGCCTTTCAGTATCCCACCGAATTCCGGTACCCGCATATATACGCATCACGGTTCAGCCCTCTCAACGGATCTGAGCGTGTTCTTTCGATGAGTCATCCTATTATATTTTTTTGCCGAGGAATATATACCCTCTCGTCATCACTGCGGAATATATGTGTTCAAATGGAATACTTGGAAACCCGGGGATTGAAATCGGGTAGCCGAGGGCGCGCTAACTATTCTAGTAGTATTTGCTATGTTTCTAGATTGGAATAATGCACGAGCTCATGCCCAGTATTTGAGGTGATAAAATGTTTTTTCCGCGGGTTGAAGAACTCACTAAATATGAAATTGGTAGTGAGCGGGGATATATTTGGGGCTCTGGCGCACAATGGATGAAAGAAGATAGCACCACAGGGTTTGGCGCTCTCATTCATTTATACTTTGCTAACGCTAGTACTATATCTGAGAAGAAGTCTCCTGTAATAAATTGTCAGGAATTATCATTAAAATTTGTCTCACTGGAAACAAAAGTTCCCGGTTGTGGTGGACCTTTTGGTAGACCAGCATACATGAACCTGTTCGGGCCAGGATTTTGTGGGGTTGGGCCAGCCCCAAGTTTTGATACACGGCCTGGATTGATCTGGGCTTAGCTGTTTTTTGTTTCCTGACAGATCGGAAATATAACTTTGGACTTCGTATATTCGCCTCTTATGCATGTGGGGCTTCAGATCACCGAAAGTCCCCAAACAGTTGTCACCCTCGTCACCTTGTCTCAATATTTTTTTCAAGTGTATATTACATTTAGTATGCATGGGCGTGATCTTTGTGTACTAGGACTTCGCAGATATAAATCAATTATATCTGGAGATATATATCCATAGAACCACCCATGATATATCTAAAGGGCTAATACTCTCTCGAACACAGCCCCATTCTGTCGGAATAAGATACACACCAAAAGAGTATTGAGCTGGTGTTGAATGGCTCGGCAAAGATATGATAGTAGTCATGAATTATCACTCGAGTAGCGCATAATGTCCTTTCTTGCATGTGGGGATTCCAGGCCATAGCGTCCCGTTAACAGGTGGAAGTGATAATTTGATTTCTGAGAACACGCTATGAAGCTATAGGGCACGTAGAGGCCAAGATGTGAGTGAGTAGAGCACTTTGTGCCACACTCCTGTCTCTGTCAACGCTACCACCCTTTTTGTTGATTTCTATCTATAAGAACAAATTACGAGACTATATACCGATAAAAGTTACCGTCTCGGAAATAAGGGTAAAATTGCTACCGTGGGGCTACGGTATTCAGTCAAGAATACTTGTTTAAACCAGCATCGTAAGTAGAATACCGTATTCTCAGCATTGCTAGCGCATTGCCTGGAATACGGCACCCCTTTCCGGTACTGTATGTATTGGCAACGCTGTATTCGTGATTAGAGAGCACTCAGCACTTTACAAGTAAAACGGATATAATAGACGAGCTTGTATATTTCCACGATCAGCGGACTCTTCCTCTATCATCAATAAAGTCATCTATAATATATTGGGCGTGATTGGCTGTCACTGCTGCTCTACATAATTATATAACTATAGCTTCTGACTTGAGATGGATACAGGGTTCCGATGATTTTTTTTTTTTTGTTTAACTCATTAATTACATCAGGGTTCCGATGAGCTCGGCAACTATGGAATGGACAATTGTTCAAGGAGCCCTGCTAGGTGAGGTTTATTAGTAGCAGCTAGTCGCTGATTATCACTTCTAGTAGTTTAGCCATCGCTGTCGACATCACCCTGCATGTCTGCCCAGGGATTAATATTCGATTCTCGGTCGTCTTTTATACATAATTATCCCAATATTGTATATAAATCAATTTGCCATGGGGCTTGGAACCACGGGAGATGGAGGAAATCTGTTTATCACAGCCGGCCAACTATTCATTACAGGGTGTTTGGGTGTATAGGAGGGAAATCATTGTGCTCTTGACGCTTACAGGAACTTAGATCCAGGCCTGCCCTTGCTTAACTGGCGATGTTGGCGGTAACTTACATCACTAGGTTAGTTCATATGTAGCTAGTCTCTCCTGGGCCGATAAGCTCCAACATCCCCGATTTACTTTATCAGCATATATATTTACCCTTCACGCCGTTCCGTGGAGCAGAATTTCCGAACGGCTCCTGCTTCACCTCCTAGTACGGCGTCCCCGGTGTGCACCGCTGAAAACGAATCCTGACGGGAGGTAACCCACCAGCTAGCCCGTAGTACGTGCCAGAGGTATACCGCCGACAACGGGAATAACTTATCTGCCCCGCCCCTTAAATCAGCCCACCCGCCGCCGCTCGACTGATAGACATCGACCAGGAAAAAGAATTTACCCGCACAATAATTAAGGCCTAGGCAAGTTCTGTCTAGCTTCTAGTAGTACAGTTGGTCGGTTGAGGATTGAATCAGGTGCCAAGCCTTTCATCCAAGCCTGGGTTTATTCATAAAATAGTGTGTTTGATCTTGCTGCGCATGCCGAAGCACTTGTATGTAAAGTAGAGAACCCATTAGTCCAATACGGCGAATGCTCTGATCATGAATTTAGTACGACGATTTCGAACTCCTCCTTTGCCTCCGTCCACCAATGCACTCTAGCTCTCCTTTCGAATGTCCTCTTCAATTCACTCCGTGTATACTGGGAATAAAACGAAGCCAAGAACACCCACCCTTGCACCACAGCTTACCTATCATACCCACCAAGACTAGATTTTCTTGGCCCCTTCATCCCCATCCGGCCAGCTAAGCCCAGTCGTCAAGTCCAAGCGAGCCAATGATACGATTTCACTTTTTTCTCCCATCGCTGCATCAGACGACGAGATTTGATTCCGACGATCGCTAAGGAAGATCTACACCTGTACCCTACTATACTTTGCTGCACCTGCATAACGGGATGATATGGGCACTCTAACGTTGCAGGGGTGCGGGTGCGGATGCGGGTATGTCAATCGCAATGTTGGTAATGCCTTCTGGCGCATGGCAACGGCGCATATATCAGAGGTTCTGATTACCGTTGAGTTTATGGTGCCAGTCGTCATCGGTGGAGAGGTTGGAATGGGCGCGGATATTGTATCATGTAGGGTACGTACCATGTAGGTAGAGCAGATAAGCACATGTGGTAGGCTTCTCATAGGGTCTGTAGTGATCGCATATGCTGTACGGAATGTATGATGTCTATCGGCTTTAAAAGAGAACACGTGCAAACAAACATATGGCCGCGATGGTCATTTGTGAACAAAACATGGCTTGCGTGACTCTAGATCTGTATTCAAACGTAACTATTCACAACTACATAGACCATCAGAATTCTAGACAAAAATTCTATCTCCCCGCTCCCCATCCCACCCCAGCTTTCTAAGAGTATAAACCCTGATGTAGAAAAATAATATAAAAGAAATAAAAAAGAATATACAACAAAAATTGCCGTCCTCTCCCATCCCGAAACCCACAATAAGCCCAAAACGCATGCTGCATCCAGCGCACAACGTTCCAGCCTGGCCTAGGGGACATGAGACAAAAAAGCGAAGCGGCAACAAACTACATATCGTCATTAAAACTGGCCTCCTTGCCCAGACCCCTAAGCCTCCTTGTTGCGGCTGTTGTCCTCAACGTATTCGCCGGTAGCCTTCTCGGTGCTTGGCGCAAATCCGTAGCGGATGGCATACTCCTCGACGTCGTCGGGGGAGAGCAGTGGTAGGGCCTTCGCGGCGCGCACGTACGAGATGTTCTCCTCAAATCCCTTGGCAAAGATAAAGTCGATCTCCTCGAGGGAGCGGAGACGTGTCTCGGGGTAGAAGAAGTAGCTGGTGGGCATATTAGTATTCTAATTTTCAAGATTAGATAGATGGCGGCGGGGTGGCTTACATGAACGGGATGAATGAAGCGTTGATAGCGGCAAAGAACAGATACGTCCCCCACCCGATGCGGTCAATCATAATTGGCGTAATCATCACCACCATAAAGTTAAACAGCCAGTTGGTAATCGTCGACACGGCATTCGCCTTGCCTCTCGTGCGCAGCGGGTTGATCTCAGCGGGATACAGCCACGGCAGCGGCAACCAGGTGGCTCCAAATGTTGCAATATACAAGAACAGACCAGCAGCGGCGCCACGGGCCGCAGCCTCTGTTCCCGGGATCAAACAGCAGAACGTGATTGTCATAGCGAGGGCCTGTCCGATGGTGCCAGCAAGGAACATCTTTCGGCGTCCGGCGCGCTCAATGATGAACCACGAGGTAGTGGCGAAGATAGCATAGACGATCATGTTGACGCCGCCCATGATGAGTGACATAGAGCGGCTCTGGCCGATGGATTCCTGGAAGAGGATGGGGAAGTAGTAGATGACGGCGTTGCAGCCGCCAATCTGCTGCATGAGCTGCGAGGAGGCGCCGATAAGCATACGGCGGAAGTGCTGTGTCTTGCCACCGGTGAAGAGGTCACGGTAACTGGACTTGTTGCCGACTTCGGCCGCCGCCATGGAGTCGAGGATCACGCGCTTCTCGATCTGGACGACGCTGGAGTCGATGTCTTCGCCAGCGAGGGCTGCGATGACACGGGTTCCTTCTTCGTCCTGGTCGCGGGAGAGTAACCTGTAACAAGGAATCATCATTAGCCAGAGTCATGAGTGATGGAAATATGTCTACTATTATATATAATGCTGCTACATACCAACGCGGCGACTCAGGCAAGAACAGCATTCCCACGATCATGATGATAGCAAACAGGATCTGGAACGCAATGGGGAAGCGCCAGACGACATCACTACTGGTGAACGACACGCCGTAGTTGAGCCAGTAACTAATAAGGGTACCGAACGCAATGGAGCCACCCTCAATGCAGATCAGCAGCCCGCGGTTCTTGGTTTTGGCGCACTCGGCCTGATAGGTTGGGATGGACGAGGTGTTCATGCCATTGCCGACGCCGGTGACGACTCGTCCAATAATGAATTGTGCCTAGAACTTGGGTGTTAGCTGAATCCAAAAATCCCGAGCCCCTGGTAGTATTAGAGGTGTAATCATACCAACGACTGATGACCTTCGAATGCAGTAATCTGGATGATGACGCCAATAATCATGACAATGGCACCAGCCATGATACTCTTGCGGCGTCCGAGCTTCTCGCCGACAAGCAGGACCGAGATGGCGCCGAAGAGACAGCCGATTTCGTAGATTGCGGTCACGAGACCCTGCATGGTGGGGTCGCCCCTGGTCTCGGGGATGGCGGCGTTGAATTCGGGGGCGGTGATGATACCGCTCATGACACCTACCACGGAGAAGCATATTGTTAGTAATTTGTACTTGTAGGAGGAGGGAGGTAAACCGTGGAGTGTAGTAAAGCCGAGAGGTAGGTAGGAAGGAAGATAGCTTACCCTGATCATAACCAAAGAGCAGGAAACCGGTGGTACAGATGAACGTAATAGCAAACTGGAGGGGTCTCCCCCGAAGTTCGAAGCCCATGATTGTTTCTGTTTTTCTGTCGTGTCTAGGGATATTCTGTTGGGTATTATTCTCTTCGAATCAAAAATAAGAACTCCCAACTCCAACGGCGAAAAAATGGCAGATGTCGCAACACAAAAACTGGGAAATAGGGACTGGTTATATAGATATACCTCCGGTGCCCAATCTGCATTTCCTAGCTACATAGTTAGTAACGTATGTATCTACCCACCACCCACCACCGATACAAATCGATCACCACCCATATATCGTGTAAGGTAAGTACATGTACTGGTAGGGTATGCGTACCTGCTAGGGTAGAGCATGAGTTACAGCAAACCCCCCTCCCCCCACCAGCGAGTGAACCTTTTCCCCAGGCCCGGAGACATTGCCGAGTCTGAACATGCTGCATTTTGCTGCAGCGGGTGACGGGGAAATGATCGTCGGCAGTATGAAATAACATATCACCAAGTGGCCACATCAGGCCTAGTCGCCCTACCCCCGGGGAGGGCAGTTAACAAAAGATTCCCCGGGGAAAGCAACACCCACACGTCATAACCCCGAACCTCTTTCACTTCAACCTCCTCCCACCAACCAACCACCCCGCGTCTCCTACATGTATGGCCTAGTTTCAAGGGGGGATGGTAGAGGTCCTTTTACCCTCGAGGAGAAAGGCTCGAGCTCGGAATTCATCGTGGACTCTCAACTCGACTGGATCATTGTCGTTGCTGAGACTTCCTTGGCGACGTCCTGGCCAGACAGTTACTTCTCTCACTCCTCTGTGCGTCCTTCCTAACATGCTTGGCCTTCCGAATCGTTACCGCTCCCGATGCTGATGCGCCTCTACGGCTACGGCGTTGCCAAGAACTCAAGAAAGGGTCTCTGTTGCTTGCTTGCTTGCTTCCTCTCCTCCATTCGATTGGCACGCTTCGGGTATGCAGCGGCACCAGGGTTTAAACTTTTTTTCTTTCTCTTTCATATGCTGATAGTTTCTCCGCAGCAGCATGTGAATCTTGCCTGAATATGGCGCACAGGCAAGCATAAGCTCAAGGGGAGACTCGGGTAAAGACAAGAGATTGAGAAGAACCCTGGACATGTCGGTAGGGCTGCTTTTCTTTTCTCTCGAGGCAAGCAAAAGCAAGTACACAAGGCATGGCAGGGGAGGCTGGGAAATCGTCATATGTGCAACCCTCACACCCCATGAAGTAACGTTTCTTCTCCAAAGAAAAGCTTTTGCAGACAAGACAAAAAACAGAACCCCCGAGTAAGATCAATTCTGCAGATCGGGCCTGAACAGGAAGGAACGAGAAAACACCTGTGGTGAGCCGCAAGCCAGTTGTAATCTCGTCGGCAGTGTAGCATGTGGAAATGCTTCAACCTCACTTCCTCGGCCAACCTACCGAGCTCACGTGACTGCGTCAATGATCGACGTGCGACGCGGCGGTCGCGAATATCGACAAACTCAAGGAAAACAAACACCTTCAAGGCAGTTCGAACAGAAGGAAATGAAAGAATTAGCCAACTGAATAACTCGTTTAGATGAAAAATGACATCTTGGAAGAAAAGGGTCTCGAAAAAACTCTATGAGAAGATCGAAAGGTTTTTGGATTCTGATCAACGAACGAGTTTTTCCGAACTGTTGACTTGGGGTGTGAGTGATTGCTGTGATTGTCACCATTACCAGTTAGGGGCATGGGTAAAACCGCAGAAAGATATGGACAGAGTATTCTGGAGTAGGTAAAGGGTACTTTACTCTAGCTTGGTAATTGAATACTCTACTCTAGGGAAACGGTGGTGGGCCCTTATGAGGTCATAGATCATACCCATCTGGTTTTTTTCCTTTCGTTTTTTTTGTTTCACTCTTCAGCGCAGCAGCTCTGGACGGATTTCGAACACGTCCTCTCGTCATCCAAGACCCAGGTTTCCGTTTCAATAGACCTGGCCGTCGGGACTCTATACATACATACATACATAGAGCACCTGCTTGTCTGCCTTTTTCTCCAAGATCGATGCCATGCCATCGGCCTACCGGAATAACTCCAACTGCGCGGTACCACTTCGGTGAATACGGCGAGTTCCATCCATCTACACACTAGTAGGCGCTTCTATCATTCTCAGACGACTAGTTTAATTACAATGGCTTGGGTAGATGGGTGATCAGCGCTGTAGGGACATGTAAGCGCGGCCACTAGATCGTCATATCTCGATATATTATATTATACAACTCATCCTTCTTTTTTTTCTCAGGGACCACTGTCTCTCACCCGTCATTTGCATGGTCAATTTCTACTTGGAGACCAACTCTAGCAGCTGCGAGGAACAACCCAACAACCGCATTCTGCGCTGAGGAGGAGGAGGAAGATCGTTCGATGCATTTATATAATAGGCCTAGGGACCCACGCATTGGGCAACTCTAACCCCTGGCTAGCCCTTTCACTATTTTTTTTTATATGTCGCTTGGATAGGATTGGATGGGATGATTGATATGATGATATGATATGATATGCACCGACGAGTATAAAATAAAAATCGCTCGCGAGAATATTTACTTGAAAGAAAAAGATTTCTTTTTTTGTTTTCGTGTCTGTCTGAGATGTTCTAGACCAGGGGGGAGGAAAGCAGACATCCTTCCGAAACAAACGTTTCACGAGCCAGCCAGCTTGTGAATACTTATCTTGCCTTGCTTCGTGCATGTATATATCTATCTACCGACGATGCTATGCTGCTGCTGCTGCTGCGTCTGACGGATAAACTCATCGGTTAAGGAACATGGATTAGCGTGATATAATTACCCCGAATCATGAGAAATCATGCAATCCCTATTCCCAGCTCCCAGCTCCCAGCTAGTTATTACAAAACACCCTATGTACCCCCCCATGTACCGTAAGTCTCCACTCCAGTATATCCCATTCTCCACAATTACGGCTACCTCGGCAAACCAAAGCCAAAACCCAAAATGTTGCGGGGTACCTAGTTACCTACTCTACTTCTACTCCTACTCCTACGTAGAGCCCCCCAGCCGTTTCTGCCGGCCAGCCACTGCCAGTTGTGTTCACGATAGTTATCGTCGCGCGAGATTCTGGGGAAAGAAAAACATTGCAGCGCAGGGGCGGGGGGACGGGGGTTTTGGGTTTTCGGGTTCATGGAGTCATCATAAGACCGGACCAGGAGCTGGCCTGCTCGCTCGCTCGGTCGCTCGGCGGTCGCTTGTGCTACTTTCCCCACGTTCCAATTTGTTTCTGTTTCTGTTTCTGTTTCTGCAGCGCACGCACGCACGTACGTACGGAGGACAGTGGTATAGCCGTAGGTTTGCAGAGAGCGCGATTTAACGGTGAAGCTTGTGTGGGTTATTGTTCTACGAGTCTAGTCCGAGGCAGCTCGGGGGGGAGTAGAGTGATGCTTGTGTTTTCTTGGCGTGGGTAAGGGGCCGTCGGAATAGATGTGACAACATCTTGCATGGGTGAAAGCGTGACAGCAGGCCGGGGGGGGGGGGCAACCTCGTGTGGTGTCACTCACCGGGAGTAGTAGAACTGTAGGGTCTTCTCTGTACCTACCTGAGCCCATTGGCCCATTGAGCACCAGAATTAAATCAAAGCCAACAAGCCCCCCAAGCCAGATAACTATGCCCCTCACAACCACCAGCGCCGCCCTCCCCCTGCCCCCCTCCACCGCCGTCCGCTGGCTCCAGCACCCGCCCAACCTCCTCGCCGCCAACCCCGCCCGCGTGGCGCACACCCAGCACTCGCCCAGCACGTACACCATCACGCTCGCGATCCCGGTGCTGTGGTTCTTCACGTTCACGGTGGCGACGGAGGCTGTGTTTGAGAGCCGTGCGGACGGGGTGTTTGTGCTTACGAGGACAGGCGGGGTGCGGACGAGCAGCGAGTGGACGGTGGTTGCAGCGGGGGAGGGGGAGGAGGGGTGTGTGGTGGTGGAGGTGCTTCGGGTTTTGGAGTGCTGGTGGGGGGCGGGGTGGTTTGTGAGGTGGACGGCGGCGAGGGAGCATGTGGTGCTGATGGAGAAGGTGGTGGCGGGGTTGCGGGCGGCGGCGGAGGGGGAGAGGAAGGTGGTGTGAGGTGGGGTGGGGTAGGTTTGGAGAGGGTGTGCGAGGAGTGGTGTTGGGGACATGGATGGGCTTGGAACGGTAGATTGCCAATATCTATCGATATCGACTGTAGCGGTAGGGTGGACGCTAGAACTGCTGGAATCGATGGGAATGGTAGAGCTATCATTCTATTTAGGAACTGATACGAGACTCATAATAAGAAGTGTCTATGTAGTCACGATTCCTTGACAATTGAGCAATTGAGCACTTCCCACATATATGTATCAGGGTTAGTTGAGCAACACCTATTCGAAACAAGTCTCCCTTCCCACTGAGATTCAACTTGGACATCGCCACCAATTAATTTCCAGTATAATAATCCATTCATTAACCCACTCCACAAATCAATCAGTCCACAAGCCTTTCAGCCCGTAACAATTGATTAAGCTTACACTAGCTAGCTAGCTAGCTACAGGTCCGCCCCAGCAGCACCTCCTCCTACGCGACCAGATCCTCCGCCTTCCAATCGCTATACCCATACCCAACCACCGGAATATCCGTCCTCACGCACCCCTCCGGCACCGTCACGTCCAGCCCGACGAAATGCAGCTTATACGTCTTGTCGTAGTCGGCCGTGGGACACAGGTACCAGCGGTCCAAGCCATTGTATCTACCACCCGCCACATGCAGATGATCCATCAGCCGCTGCCAACACACGCAAAGTAACTCGGAGACGGACTGGAAAGCGTAAGAGAGAGGAAGTAATACCGTAACAGCCTATCATCGCGGCCAACCGAGAACTTGCCCGTGTCTGCACCCGCGGGCACATACGCCGAGTGCGGCGTCGTAAACCCGATTGGCTCCGACCTACGTCCGCACGAGACACCCCCCCCACCCCTATCAGCACTGTCTTCCTCTCCGGGAACCAAAAAAACAAACAAAGAGAAAAAAGAAGAAGAGGAAGAAGGAAGCATCTCGGGCAGTACTACCTGTTCGGAAACACATAAGCATTCCGCCATCCCGTCATGCTGCTAAAGTAGTTTGTGATGGTCAACCCGCCCTCCCCGCCGCCGGGCTTGCCGCCCGGGTAGTTTGGGACCAGCGCCTCCACGCGCCCAGAGTACTTTATGTTGCCGACGTAGACGGTGCCGCCGCTGACGGAGAGCTGGCGCTCGGCGGTAGTGATGCTGCCGCTGGGCCTGACGAAGGAGACCCATGTGCTTGCGCCGCTGCAGGCCGCGGAGACGGTGCCGGTGGCTGTCAGGAGGATGGTGAGGAGGAATTGCATCTTGGTGGGGTCTTGGGGGGGACTGGTTGGATGTGGGTTGAGATGGGGGGGGATTGGAGGGGGGTGGGAGCGTCAATGGGGGGGGCTTTATATTGGGCTTCTGGTGGTGGTTGTGCAATTGCTGGAGTCCTATAGCTATGGATATCGATATTCCCGTCAAGTGATATCATCGACATTGTTGACCCAGTAGAGTACCTATACCTATGGATCTATGCCGTCCAGCTCGAATGCGGAATGCGGTATCGTCCTCAGCTCTGCACGTACCCGGCAGCACTCTCTCTCCCCCTCAGCTCCGTCCGTGCATTTGCGCCATATCCAATCCGCTGCAGATCTTGAGATCGGGTGGCTTCAAGCCCATCTATGCACGCAGTGGAACGTTCCACCGCAGCACCCCACCCCAGGTTACACAGCCGCACCAGATACGGATAACCTACAGACTTTATCGTCGACTGTGTGGAAACGTTATCCCGTTTCGCATCTCTCGGTGTCTTGATATGGAGGATGGGCTTTTTATAGGCCCCATGTGGCACCGAATTAGTTATATCGCTCGTATCGGCCCCCTCCCCCCGCCTCTACCCGCCGGGGTCTGATCTCGTATATCAACAGGCTTGAGATCTACCTATATAGATCTTGTATACATACATACACAAGTAAATTTAGGCTTAGTTAGCTACAAAAATCCCATCCCGCCCTCACGAAGCAATTCCATCGATTTCCTGTTTTTTTTCTTCTACTCTTGCTAGCTAGAGTAGATGTCCACGCCGTCATCACACACCTCAATTGCAATCCCCCATCCCCCCAGTTTTCGGTACAGGAGGTCAGCTGAATGCCCTACCCACAATTAACACTCACAGATACCACCAACCCCCTTGCTTGGTGCCCCGAAAACATACTTTCCCGCACCAACTACTGGTGGGGGGGAGCTGCATGGACTAGTCTTCTGGCTAGTCGATGCGGTGTGGGCGCTGTGCTAGGCCGAGAGCTGCAATGGCATGATGTAGTTGGTTGGTTGATTGATGGTGCTTTAGGAATGCCCATTGGGGTTTTGTGCTGCGGGGGACAGGTGTATAGTTGCGTGGTGGCATGCTGTGGGGATATTTCAGTTCTCCGTTCAGCTTGTGATGGGGGTAGTGGGCGCAGTTGGTCGGCAGAGGTTTTGGTAAGAGCAGAAAATGGCACTTGGTTCATGGCCGTTGGGTGGTGCCAGACGAGACGGTACGGGGCGATATGTTGTGGTAGGCGTAAGGGGAAAGAAAGAGCCAGCTTGGGGAGGTGTCAGAGATGGATGGATGGATGGTCGATAAATCTAGGAGTTGCAGCGCCAAGGGAGTTTGGTTTATTGGCTGTATATACATACATACTCGCGCGTTAATCAAGTCCTGAGAGATTTTGTGAGATTTTGCGGTATGGAAGTAGGTAGTCTGGTGCCCTGCCTGATTGGATACGTTGGAAAAAAGGACATGATTGACAGGGAATTTGTGTGAGCTGTGGATTTCTTGTCATGGTTCCCGGAATGCATAGAGGGATATATATTTGAGCCCTGTATCTACCAGTGGCGTGACAGAGGGTTTCGTGGTGGTAGGAGTGGTAAAGGGTTGACAAAGTCTCAAAGCACACTGTGCTGGCCATGGGGGATCTGTGCTGGGTTGGAGGTAAAAGAATGTGGAAATGATAGAGGAGGCGGTGCACATATGGGTACAGGAAACAAACTGGTGCAGAAAGCCCCTTCGGTACTTCCTCCCTTGAACGCTGATGATCACGACATTTCGGAATAAAGGCTCTCCATGCGCTCTTGGCACACGGAATGGGGGAAAGAATAAATGGCCGGAAGGAAAGATGGGTAGGTGTACATGTAAAAAAAAGAGGTTGCGGTTAACGATCGTGCACTCCATCCTATTACTACCTAGGTAGACCACCATTTAATAAAAAAGAATCATAGTAACGAAATCTACTAGGCTCGGAACTACAGTCGTCTTGGGGGCAACGACGAAACTGGTTGAACGACGAGCAGGGTCTCTTTGTCAGTCAAGACAGTGGCGCTCAGGCTGGTATGCAACCACTTGTTTGGCTGGGAATCTGTGTTTTCGCCGTTGTCCCATGGCTAGGTTCGTTGCCCCAAAGTTGACTGTAGTAAGGAATCAATATTTTAGGCTGCGCCAAGAATCGAGTGATATTGTATGATTCATTAAACAGTCTGATATAAGAGTTAGCTTTTAGTTGACTTTGAGATCGTATTTACCCTATATCTTTGGGCACTCGAAACTACGTCGTAGTGTCGATAGGATATTTTTTGTGAAACGCAAGGCGTAAGCTGATAATAGCATTATCCCTTGGACGAATGAGACATTAGAAAATCTTTCTCATGCATATACCTATGTATATCATGTGATCTCTATATTTTTGTGAGAAAACGTCCGGGTAAACAACTTGCTGCATTTGCCAGCAGGATGCTGCCTTAAGTTCAGCCAATCACTTCTTTCATGGAACACGCTAATGCATGAGAGAGACTTTCCCATGTCTCATTCGTCCAAGGGATAGGGACCCAACCGGCTCATTGAGTGAACTGCATACAGTGCGCAGTGTAGGCGCGCGGGGTAACAGGAACTTCCTCACCAAATTCTCCTAAAACTGCATCAACTGGAAAGAGCGCCGTTTTTTTTTATACAATAGTATGTCGTTCGGTTTTAGTGTTGGCGACTTCGCTGGTACCCTACAGCTTGCCTGGACTCTCTATACAAAATGTTACAAAATCGCAAAAGGCGCACCCAAAGACTTCAAATGCCTGATAGAGGAGATCAACATGCTGCATAGCTCCATCAAGCTTCTTCAAGATGAAGCCACTGACAAAGAATCCGTCCTGGTGCGTGCTGGACCTGATCGTGTCGACATGGTGAAGAGAGTCGTGGGCCAGGTTGACATAACGCTCGGGGAGTTGGCAAAACATTCAAAGAAATACGAGAGCTTGGGAAAGGAACATTCTAGCAGTATAAGGAAGTGGTGGACCGGTGTACGGTGGTCTACAGAGGCTTCGGAACTGGATGCATTACGCAATAAGGCGAGTGCGCGTATACCTTTGGATTATATATATATACCTGTGTAAACATATCGGAATGACCTTGGATACTTCTTTTTGAGTTGTGTTTTTTACGGCTATCCCATTTTTTAAGGGGTGACACCTGTTTTATCTATCAAGAGATTGAGAGCCAGGCCTTTGCAAAGACCGAGGATATATAGCCTGTTCATTCTACTAACGAGCATATACGATATAGCTAGTCTATCACAATGGGGTCATTAGTTTACTCTTGACCTCATGCGGCAAGTAATGTTTCCCTTTCAGAAACTCTAAAAAAGAGTAAGGATTGACATGTATATAGCTCTTCGCTACAGCGTATCGAGACAATAACCACGAAGGTTGAAAAGGGGGTTAATGATATCAAAGACATGATTCGAAGTCCCCGAGCCGGAGCACCCACTATCTCAGCTATACAAGGCGACAGACTTTTTTCAATATCCCTAAGTGAAACTTTGATGAAAAATGCAGAAATGGGGCGGAAATGGAGTGCTATTGGGGTTGATGAATGGATTCAAGCGGGGAGTTGGTGGCTATTAAAGGTAGCTGTTATTTTGATCTCCTTAAGCAGACCGTGCCATATCATAGTTGCTGACGGCCGGTTTGTAAACACAGTCACAGATGGATCTCTACACTGGATTACCATCAGAGTGCAAGATATCTTGGCAAGGCTATGCGAACCTCATTAAGGCAGCATGGATCTTGATAGATATCATTACTAGACATCCACAACTAGACTTTCTGGAGACAAGTACGGCGTACAGTGTAGAGCTACTAGTAGAGGTTGGTAAAATCCTCATTATATGCGGAAAGTATCTACTGATCACTCACATGAACTTGAACTCAAACTAGACAATACGAAGAGAACTTGAAAATATTAATAACTCAGGCGTTGCGAGACCAACGTTTGCAGAGTTAGGTACTTGTGATTTAGCAATATGGGAGACGCAAGTAAAGGGGCCCACTTTAAAGCCTCACCTAGAAACCTCGAGCTCAGGTTTGAGCCGCCAGGCATGGATGACAGAAAATGAATACGTACTCTTTCAACGGTATCCTCCCCCAGTCTTCAATCTGTATGGATAAATCTAAGTGTGTAGATTTGTATATTATCAGGCAAATAGCTACGCAGTAGAAAATCCATGCATTGTTCTCTTCTTGATACACAAGACGGTTAAGGAAGCAAAGATAGTTCTGAGAGATCAGAGCTGGTATACATGGGCGACGTTCACTGGTACATCTCCATCATGACAATATGGTAAAACTTCTGTTTATCTCTTCCTCTAACCGGGTTTCAGTGAGGGATGTGACCCCATATCCTAATGGGGATACTATGCAAATCGGGGATCAAAAAGTAAGATTCTCAACAACCCAAGGTATGATAAGATAGTTTCGCTTTTCCTTTCCACGAGCGGGTATAGTTAATAATTCGATGACACAGATGTGCAGCACCTATGCGCGATTTCAGAAGCTATTAAGGAATACCTACTCGACTACAAGTTTAAAGAGAACGACCCGGAAATCTTACGATCATTTACTCTGCTCTTTTCTATCAAGAACAACTATGGGGGAGTGGTCGGACGACTACGTGAAGATGAAGTTTATACGGAGGCAGAAAAACTCAGAGAAAATACAAGGGTGACGAAATACTCTACTAGATTGAGACTTGCGGTGAATGAGTTGGCAAAATCAGCGGAGCAACCCATCCTAACGGGTAGGCTCAAGGTCAAAAGCACTTCGGAGAACTTGCCTTTATTTGTTTGGTGTGTGAGAAAAGAATACAACGCAGTGGCAGCCCTTTTGAGCGAGGGGAAAGGAATATCAATAAGCAAGGAAGATTTAATTTTGTGCTCACCAATATCTCTACCAAATGCTGCGCTTCACAAGAAAGTGGAGTTAATAAAACTCCTTGTTTCCGAAAACTGGTCTGATATAGACGCGCGTGGTTGTTCAATCGATAGTCTTGATCGTCTCACAGCCCTAGAGATAGCGAGTCAAACAGGACTCATTGTGGCAGTAAACATCTTACTCGAGGCCGGCGCCAATTCACATGGAACCAGTTTCCGGGCGTTATCTAAAGCAGCGTGTAGCGGCCACCTAGATGTGGTCAACAGGCTCCTCGATGCCGGCGCCGATGTCAATGCAGGTATCTACAAAGCGTTATCTAGTGCAGCGGAGGAAGGTCACCTGGATGTGGTCAACAGGCTCCTCGATGCCGGCGCCGATGTCAATGGAGGATACTACCAAGCGTTATATAGTGCAGCGAAGGGGGGCCACCTGGATGTGGTCAACAGGCTCCTCGATGCCGGTGCCGATGTCAATGGAGGATACTACCAAGCGTTATCTGAAGTAGCGAGGGGAGGCCACCTGGATGTGGTCAACAGGCTCCTCGATGCCGGCGCCGATGTCAATGGAGGTAGTATCAAAGCGTTATCTGAAGCAGCGGAGGGAGGCCACCTGGATGTGGTCAACAGGCTCCTCGATGCCGGCGCTGATGTCAATGGAGGAGACTGCCAAGCGTTATATAGTGCAGCGGAGGGAGGCCACCTGGATGTGGTCAACAGGCTCCTCGATGCCGGCGCTGATGTCAATGGAGGAGACTACCAAGCGTTATCTGCAGCAGCGGAGGGAGGCCACCTGGATGTGGTCAACAGGCTCCTCGATACCGGCGCCGATGTCAATGGAGCCAGCTCCGAAGCGTTATCTGAAGCAGCGGAGGGAGGCCACCTGGATGTGGTCAACAGGCTCCTCGATGCCGGCGCCGATGTCAATGGAGGAGACTACCGAGCGTTATCTGGTGCAGCGAAGGGAGGCCACCTAAATTTAGTCAACAGGCTCCTAGATGCCGGCGCCGATGTCAATGGAGGCAGCTCCGAAGCGTTATCTGCAGCAGCGGAGGGAGGCCACCTGGATGTGGTCAACAGGCTCCTCAATGCCGGCGCCGATGTCAATGGAGCCAGCTCCGAAGCGTTATCTGAAGCAGCGGAGGGAGGCCACCTGGATGTGGTCAACAGGCTCCTCGATGCCGGCGCCGATGTCAATAGAGATAGCTCCCGGGCATTTAATTCCGCAATCCGGGAGGATCATTTCGTTATAGCAGTCAAACTTTTCAAAGCGGGCGCCGATATTCAGTCCCTCTCTGAGGAAGCCAGGGAGAAATTCGAGTCTTGGATGCGAAAGAATAATATTTCTATGTCCTAATCCGCTTTCGTACCCGATCATCTTCCGCCCGAGATCACCATTCCATTTTTCTATCAGGCAGGAGTGGGTGAGACCTTTTCGTATTTTCTATCTGCTAGTGCTAATGTTCACTGTCTTTGTTTTTGTTCGATATTTATCTTTTCGATGTATCTTGGCCTGTCAGCACCGGATGTAGTTGTGGAGAGTTGAGCTTCAGGGTATGAAATGGGATATATTATGGCAGATGGGAAGGTTAGCGGGATGATGATCTTATTGATGGACGGGTTCTTTTGTTTGTTGGGCCGAAATTGTTTTCGCATATTTCTAAATTGATCTTGTTAGCTATTGAATATATCACCCGAAACTGGTTTTTCATAGAAACAAGCATTCGTGCTGCACCTACCAAGCATACATGCAATATGCTGTAGCTTCCACCGTAGATATGTACGGTTCAGAGCTCTGTAAGCAAGAGCGATGTATGCATACCCTCTTTTCTTGATTGAAGAAACAGGTATATATAGGTGCATGTATGCAAGAACGCTGGAAAAGATAAGAGGGGGTGAGAAATATCAAGTATGACAAAACCACGATAGAATTTTAACCCAGAACCCAAACTAACTATACACTAAACAAAAAAGGAGTATCGAGAAAAGAAAGATCGAAGATGAAAAAGATGAAAAAGATGAAAAGATTTACGCTCCAAGTGCAACCCGCGCCAACAATGCCGCCACCCCACACCCTAAAACAGCAAACAATGAAAAAAAAATTTAAATTGCTAAAATGTAAATGCCAATGCCGATACAAACAGGAATAGAACTATAGAAGTAATCGGAAACGACGATTTTCTGATTGTTAAAATCACTGTTTGAGGATACCGTTGTTGATCAAGATAGCTGGATCCGGGGCGTTCTTGTCGGACTGGAACGGGAGCGCACTTCCGACGATGAGCGCCTTCATTCCCGCTGTGTCTGTTGCAAGGGAGGAGTTTAGTCCAAGATGGTAGGCGATGAGGCCAGTCACATCTATGGTTGCTATATTAGTTTATGTTTTAAAGATTTACAGTAGGGGAAAGAATTTATAGGGTTGAACTTACGGGGTGTAGCCATAGAAGTGCCGGAGATGGTGTTGATAGGGTTTTCAACGTTAGCAAATCCAGCCTCCTTGATCCAGGTGCTCGTCACATCCACTCCCGGCCCATAGACGCTGACACAGGCGCCAAAGTTCGAAAATGTAGCCCTCTCATCATTGATATCCACTGCACCCACGCTCAAGATATCGGTGCCCTGACTGGCAAGTGCAGGGCTGGTGAGGCAAGAGTCGACATCGTCATTGCCTGCCGCAACACTGATGTGAACCCCACTCTCACTTGCCTTCTTCAGGACCTCATCAATAGCATCGCTGATGCCGGATGTGCCAAGACTCATGCTGATTACCGACCCCTTGAAATCGGCGGCGGCCTTGCGCTGGTCGTGCTGTTGCATGACGAAGTCGACGCCGGCGAGAATGTTGTTTGAGTTTCCGGTTTCGGCCGAGAGCACGCGCACAGCGATAATGTTGGCAGCTTTGGCAAGTCCGAAGGTTGTGGACGCTGCTGTCCCGGCACAGTGAGTGCCGTGGCCGACGTCGTCGGTCTCTGCACCGTCAAAGGTGAAGCCAAATGTCGCACGGTTGTCAAAATCGACATGAGTGATGTCGACACCAGTATCCACGACGTAAATGTCAACACCCGCACCCAAGGTGCCGATAGAGCCGTCAAACTCGTATGATGTGAAGTCAAAGTCCCGGATGGTCTGGCCTGAGGCGACCTGAACCTTGCTTGCTTGTGAGACACGCTTCAAGCCCCATGTTCCGTCTGCTGCGTCGTGAAGTTTGACTTCCACCTGGGGTTGATATGTCTTCCAGCCTGAGGAGAGGACCTCGAGTTGGTTTACACAGTGGCTCGAGAGTGAGGCGGAAAAGCCCTTGAAGGCGCTGTTGTTGTAGATGTTGGTTACGTCTTCGACAGTGAGGTTCATGGCTACGAGCATGTCGTCCAGGGTGCGCGGGTCGTCTTCAGAGATAATCACGTCCCAGCTGCCACCGGAGCCGGGGGTCTCGTCGTGGATACTTACGATGTCTGATGTGCTGGCACTGTCGGCAGTGGTAGTTGTGTTCGCTGGTGTTGAGTGGCCTCCATGTGGTGCGGCAAGAGATAGACCAAGTGAGAGGGCGGAAAGAAGAGAGGTGGTGAATTTCATGATGGAGAGATTTAAATATATAGCGTATTCACAAGAAAGAAAGAAAAAGCAAATAAAGTATATTCAGAAGAAGGTAATTCCTGTCTATTGTTAGGATGGCAGTATCAAAAATCAAGCAAAAGCCCTAGATGGAAACTCACAGGAAAAAAACTGCCAATACAGAATGAATGGCGGGGTAATATTCCGGATAAGATTAGGAACAGTGATCGACACAGCTTCTGAAAAGGGAGTTACAGCGAAGACTGCAGGTGTTTAAGAGAATGTGGTGGTGGTGGTGGTGGTGGTGGTGGTGGTGGTTGGTTGGTTTCTTCTTAGAAGGAATGCAAGAGCTGCAAGCAGACAAGGTGGTTGAAGCAATAGAAAGGAAGAAAGAAGAAACAAAAAACAGAATTAAAAGAAAAAACAAGAAGGGAAAACCTGTCCCAAAGAAAAAATTGCTGTCGCTGCTGTTCAACGGCTATGCTTGTAAAGGTGAATGAGGTTGAAATATCAGGGAGACTTCACAGAGTTTATATTGACCGTTGACTAGGAGAACCATACGTACTATGAGTTCCGAATTAGTACTAGATTAACCCTTACATGATGCAGGAACCAGGTCTCCAGCATCCCTGCTGCCATCCCATCTCCACTCCAGCCAACCAGCTGTCACTACAGGGCACAATTATTGGCTCTCTCAATTTTCAGCCAACAATAGGCGCCAATTTGTACATTCGCACCCCCCGTTCGGAAATAACAATCCTACACCAGTCGTATCGTATCCGAGCTGGTGTTTTACTGTTTTAGCACAGTAATCGCCAAATACAGTTGAATTTGCCAGCGCTAAGTGCTTAGATAGGGTCTTTACGGTTTCGTCGAATCTTAAAATCCCAATTTAGAGCAGCGGCTTCCAAATAACGGTATTTGGGATTATATATGCTTTAGTCCCCCTCGCCGAGGCGCGCGGGGCATATATCATACTCTAACTATTGAGGTACGCAGTGGAATAATACTTGAGTAAATAAACATGCCAAACAGGGCAAGGATCACCTAGCCGTACGATGGAAGATGAAACGAAGCCTCCGACGCCATACTGCTACTTTAGGGGGTACTCTTGCTCAAGTCAAAGCTTCTGCGTGCATGGGCTTTTTCGCTCCCTTCCTTTCCCCGTCCCCTCTCTTCCGTTTTCCACACGGAAAAATATCTGAGCCAATTGCCAAAAGTAAATACAAACCGGCCCACAAATTCTCCGGTTGGCTACAGTGGTTGATTGGTTGCCAAGGAGGCAGTTATATTCAGGTACCTACATACCAAATTTACGGCATAACTGGCGCAACTCTCATTGGCCGCCTTTGGCCATCCTACTTACTCTGTTAACCGCGCGGAGTCAAACCGCATACAAAATAAAAATATTTCTCATCTCTGATTACTGTAAATACTTGATAAATTGGCTAGCGCAGCGCCTTACACCAAGAAGTACCAAAGTGCTGTTTTTTTGGTGTGATAAAGGGTAATAACGCTAGTCAATTTATCGGTATACCCACTCTACATCTTGCGCCTGCCGAAACCCTCCTAAGAGAATGAGACATCTACCTGCCTGTCACCCCCCCACCTCTGCAGACAGCAATGTATACCGAGAAACCAGGAGTAAAAATACATAACCCACGAGCTGATGCGTATGCAGGTAAGTATGTATGTCAGACGGGCTGCATTTTCTCGGGCCCCCAGTGGTAAAACTTTTCCACTCCTCTCCCGTAACCGGGATTGGCAGTAGCATTCCCGACCCCAACTTTTTGGCGCCGAAAAGCTACCATCTATCCGACAGCGATAAATATATATGGTTGGCGACGGATTCGTATGTTATGTGTGCAATGTAGTTTGAAAAAGTGCCCTTTGGTTTCTCTGTTTCGGCCGGGGAGTAGATAGATTTATCTCTTCCAGCCACGCTCGGAAGAAGGTGCGTTCTACCTATGTATTTACGTAATACAGATGTGTACCTACATGTATCAATTCCCGCAGTGCGCAGCCGATAAGGGAAGCCCAAAAGTATGTACTCGCGACTACCGCTTCGCGTTCCTAGTCTCTCATCACATCGAATTGATAGTGCGACCTGCCCATGCACACGCCATCGGTTTCAAAAGTATTCCAGTGTTTCGAGTATACGCCAAAGTCTGATCCTGGCGCTATGACCCCAGACGTTGGGAGATCGTACACTGTGCCTTATGTATGGTTGTTTCCCTGGTTCGATCTTCTCGGTTGCGCGCGTCGGGGCACGCGGGACGTTGTGGCTGCGGTTCTGTGGCGTGGATCTGTGGCGCGGAGTGAAAACCATTAATTACTGTAGCTGAGTGGATGGGTTGTAGAGTACCTACGTGTACATACAAGTAGACAAGTAGTTAACCTCCCTACTTCCTACTTACTCTACAGTGATTACTCCAATATATTCCCCCCTCCTGTGTCGGAGATTGGTTTTCCTATAAGAGGTCTCCGCGTGTGTCCAATCTCATTAGATTAAACCCTACCAGATGCGGTTGCACAAATCGATGGAGCAGTATACCTCCATGTCAGAGTACTTTTAACCTTCACCCAAACCTTGGTTAGCTAGGATGATCATTTATCTCGCTTCATGTAGCTTTGAGCTTGCTTCAGATCCGTATCTGCGCTTAAGCTTATGGCCTGCGTATATAAATGCATCCGCCGCACTCAAACGCACGCATTCATTGCGTACTGATCTCACACAGCAACTGTCCCATCATGCAGCTGAACATTCGTGCCCGAAACATTCCCTGTCTCGGATGCCATCATGGAACGCCAACGGGCTCGGAGTTCATCGTTCGCAGATGCGGAGATAGGGTAGAAATATATATATGGCGGGCTATATCTATCTATATATATAAGCCGAGCCACGTCAGTCAGCTAATCCTAGGCGTGTGCTGTTGGAAGTATTTTTTTATTTGAAGGGCAAAGCAGGAATGGCTTAAGGACTGGGGTTCTTTACGGAGGTGCAAGGGTATATATATATCTACAATTTCAGAATGAGTTGGCTTATAGAAGACTCATCACAGCCGCTGTAAGGGGGGTGAATTCTGAGATGGAGTGAGGAAGAAATCGGGACTTCGCACCCATTCACGGCATTTGGTAGCGTCAATGGAAACAAAAGAGGGGAATGACCACCACATCTTTCTTTCTTTCTGGTAGCTGGTACTATTGTGGAATATCAAAGATTATGCGGACCATCGCGTCGCAACCACACAAATTGGCTAGAAATAACCAAATTTTTAACCCACTTCAATTGAGCTCATATTGAAACTTAAGAGAATAGAGGTATAAGAAATCGCAGGAGTTAAATCTCTTGTACTCTCGCCTTGTGGTTGTGGAGGAACGCGCAATATGTAACATTAATGTTTAAGTAAGTCGTTACACGGCTACATGTAGACTACGATACACACATGCAATTGCCCCAAACATCGCTGTTGCAAGGTGTTGTGACCAAATGTGGGGGCCTTGAATCGCGGACAAGCACCTCGAAGAGTGTTTATTCCAGACCAAATACCGGATATATGATGAGCAGACAAAGTAGAAGTAGATGAATTGTGCGTCTGTTACAATTTGCACATACGCCAAGAAATCAGATAGCTAGGCTGAGTGATATCTCATGGACCTACGCCCATGTCGCTATGTACAAGCTCCAAGCCAAGACACAGCGCTGGTTGGAGCTCTCGCTGCACGCACACTTCTTCTAGGCCTGACTTTCCTGCACACGTGCACGCACCACCGCACAACGCTATATTCTCAACGGCCAGCGCAAACCGGCAATACCATTCGTACCATCGCGAGCCACAAGCACCGCTGTATATATCCCTGGCCGGCGGGCGATCGATCGATGGCTAGCTCACCACGGACCGCATACCTTCGATCCCCCGAAATACACCCATATATGTATGTAGATCTCCACAGAGATACACCCCCCACACCAACCATATTACTTCTCCCCCAGCTCTGCCCCACTATCTGAGCAGTACTACATCGTGACGCGCCATGGCTCTCCAGCTGGCGAGATGGTGAGTCCCATGTGACCCCCCATACTCAAAACATAATCACAGATTCTCACTCGACCTTCCCGGCGCGTATCTTTCTAAAGTCCGCCTTGGTGCGCATCTACCTCATCGCACTACATCGAGGACGTAGTAAGAAGGTTTAAAGCTATACTAACCGACCCGTATGCAATTGAGAATAGCCCCGCCCCCGGCGATAAAAGCGGGGGAGGGGGCTAGAGCCAGCCCCCACAGAAATCCCAGCGGCGCAACTATCCCGCAATCTACATGGATTGAACAAAAGAAAAAAAAGAGAGAAAAAAAAAAAAACAGCAATCTGCGGCACAGCTGCATGCACACAGAGCTATATCCCTCCCTACAATACCTGTATGTATCTCACCCATCCGCCAGACCTCCGCCTCCCCCGCTCCTTCGCACACCCCCCCCACCCTGCATCTTCCGCCAAACCACACCCCAGCCCAAGATATCGTAGGGTTACAAAAAATACCTGGTCACGTACTCTAAGCACCTGGCCACGTCGAAACCCAGTTCACACCAGAACATAACTCCAGGGCCGCGGGAGATCCAGAGCAACTGAATAACCCCATGAAAAGCCTCCTAACTTGATAAACAGAGTCAGATGTACGCTCAGAACGGATCTTTGCCCTACAACTACCGAACCTAAAGTGGTCTCGATGTAAAGCTAGATTTCTCTTTGCCGCACGGTTTTGGTTATAATCAATGCCATGGGGGTCGGTCTCTCACGAGGGTGCCAGCCAGTGATCGACCGGTTACCTTTTTTTTTTTTTTGCATGTACTATGTACTAACCCTACATACGTACAACACAGCACCATCCACTCTCCACCACGGGAGTAAACGCACCAATAAGCACATTGCCCCACGCAGCCTGGCGCCAAGTGATGCAATTCCCGCCGTCGAGGGCCTGTTGTAGATGAACCAATTGATGCAATATACACCATCGTCACCACCTAGTACAGCACAAGATATATGCAATTCTGCAAAAACACACACTACTCTGAACACGATAGAAGCGGTTGATGTGCACTGTTACCTTACCACCTACCCACCTACCCACCTACCTACCTACCTACCTACGGCCCTTTAACACAATATAGGACACAGTCTGCAGATCTTCCAGAACACGTGGGTGTTCTACGCAAGTAAAACCGGGTTTCCTGGCTGTAGGTGTAGTCAGTTCAGCGCAGAATTGACAAAAGGGGGGTATTACCAGTGGCTTAGCTGGTAGGCGGGGGGGGGGGAGTAGAATCCTAGCCACAAGGTTTATAGGTCCAACCCGCTCCTGGTGGCTCTCTCTCTCTCTCCCTCTCTCCCTCTCCCAAGAAGCATGAGGGCTTCCAGTGCAAGTGCGGGATTGCGAACAGCTCGGGGGGGTGGTAGGCCTTTTTTATATATATGTGTGTGTGTGTGTGTGTGTGAGGGAATGCATGAGGGGGCGGGAAGTAGATACATGTAATGAGGTGTGCGTGTAGATGCATCCCCCCCCCCCCCCCATTACCACCAACCCACAACCCCCCATCACCACTAACCAGCAGGTTCATCACGTCCGTGGTCAAAGCACTGCATCCATCCATCCACCCATCCATCCATAGATACATACATACATACATACATACATTGTATATACATGTAAGACGGCTTTAATTTCCGCGCTGCTGCATCACCACAGCACCCGTAACCCGTAACCCGTAACCCGTAATCACAAAACCTCACTCGCCCCGCCCACCACACTACAGAACCAGTGCTAGAGACAAAGATAACATGTACAGCACGAGAGACCACCGCCCCTACACACCACCGCCCCTACACACATCCCATCCCATCCCATCCCAACCCATCCCATCCCCACGCTAGGCAACCCCCTACTTCTCCCCTGCTGGTAGACAGCACCTACCCACCACACCCCCTACGCCCATTACGGCTAGCACCACCACCACCACCCACCCACCCACCCACCCGTGCAGTGCAGTACTAATTCTTGGCACCACACCACACCAGCCAGCTACCAACTAGCGTCTCGTCTCGCCAATCCCCGCGCGACGGCGTTGCGCTGCGGGTTACGTATAACCGGGTGGACTCCAGCACAGGACAGTGGGTGGGTGGATGGGTGTACGTAGCTCTAGCTCTGGCACCTACGGACTCGCCCCTCCCTCCCTCCCTCCCTCCCTCTCTGTCTTGGGCGGCTGCAAGTAACGAGACGTGACATGAGAGATTATTACTAGAAATACAGTCATCCATTGCGTATAGCGTACACGTCCAAAAGCGAACCAGAGAGCAGGAACGGAACAGTAACAGAAACAGAAACAGAAAAGAAACAGAAAAGAAACAGTGGCAAGAAGGGTACACATATATATATCAGAAGAAGCAGGCCACGGCGGGAATGGGACATGGTATACGGTCCAGCTAGACTAGATAGGTGGTATATGATGTAAAGGAAAAAAAACCACGATAACAAAAACGTGGGTACTACTAGTATATATATATATAATAAAAAGCAACGGCCATAACGAAATCCAACCTTTTTTTTTCCCGGCGCGCTACCCCGCTGTATATAACGATAGGCGCCAACCCAGACCGACCAGCAAACGAAAAACCACTCGGGGTGGCGGTGACTACACCTCCACCACCTCCTCCACCCTCTTCTCGCCCCTCTCGCCCGCATCCTTCTCCGCAACGCCCTCGATGCGCTTCACCCTCCTCCCCTCCCACCAGACCATCCCTCCCGCCACCCCAGCCACAATGCACGCCAGCGCCACAAACAGCCCCGTGCTCCAGCTCGGCCGCTCGATGCGGTTCATGCCCCACATGAAGCCGCTCAGCACCGCCTGCAGGAACGTGTTCCACACATACATCCACACGACAAAGTCCATCTTCCAGGTACTCGTCGGCGGGGCCCTCTCGCCCGTGACCGTCTCTGCAGGCGGCGGCGCCGCGTCGGCGGTGGTGGGCGGGATGCGGAACCAGCCGTCGTGGATGGCGGCGAGGCGCGCGAGCGCAGACTTGCGCCCGCCGATGCGCCACTTGAGGAGGAAGTAGAGGTCGCGGAAGCGCCATGGGATGAGGCCGAAGCCGGTGACGCAGAAGAGGGCGTTGAGGATCTGCGAGTCGATCTCGATCCAGACGCGGCGGGGGGAGTTGATGTAGTTGCAGCTGGGCTTGCACATTGCCGGGGCGGCGTTGATGAGGAGGAGGAAGAGCATGCCGCCCCAGGCGATGACGTTGAGCATGTAGATTGTGATGCAGAAGCCCTTGGGGGGATGTCAGACTCAGAGCGCGGATAGGGGATGGGGGGGGGGGGGGGAAACTAACCAGCGGGGTCTTGAAGAACTTCCAGAACGACAGCAGGCCCTGCACCGTGACGGCCCACCAGCCCGGACTATGCTCCTCCCCCTCCCCCTTCTCCTGCGGGGCGGCCACATGTCCATCCGGGGCATCCCCCTTATCCGCCACCGCCCCGACACCCCTGTGGTCCTCCTCCTCCTCGTGCTCGCGGATGGGGAAGCTCCCGTGCCTGGGCACACCACCCACGCCGGGGCTGGCAGCACTGACACTGCTCCCCCTGCGCGCCGTGCTTGAGCGGCTCCCCGCGCTGTTGCGGCGCAGGTCCCTGAGCGAGGGCGCGGAGGCGAGGGCGTCGCCGGTGGCCGCGCAGAAGCCGTAGTGCGGGTTGGCGTCGATGAGGGACTGTAGCGATGCAGTACGCGCTCGGCGGGGGGGCGGCGGCGGCGACGACGGGGGGGAGGCTGATATCGAGCGTGGGGACGACTCGAGGGGCGGGGGAGGGGGGGGAGGGGGCGAGAAGGACATTCTCGTTGGGGGAGCTGTGAGCTATAGCTCTGTGTGTGGTGTGTGTGTGCGTGTGTGTGTGTGCAACGGCTCGTGGTTAGTGCGAGATCGCGAGAGATAAGCTTAAATAGAAGGAGGGCCACGCGGCCGGGGTGCGTGTGTGTGTACGTAAGCGGGAGACGGGGGTGGAAGTTTGATGCGAGGAATTGGCAGAGGGGAATTGGCAGAGGGCAATTGGCAGAGGAGGGAGGGATTGGAGGGAGGGATTGGCAGAGGAGAGGAAGGGTTGGAGGGCGGTGGAGAGAAGACAGACAGAAGACAGACAGCAGACAGAGAGAAGACGGACAGGAGACGGAGATGAAAGACAGAGACAGAGACAGACAGACAGACAGAGACAGACAGAGACAGACAGACAGCACAGACAGGGACACAGACAGACAGACAGACAGACAGAATCAAGCTCCCCTCTCCAATACAGGGAAGCTGCACATCCATCCACCTCCGTCATGCTGACTCACCCGAGCAGGGATGCAGCAGCGTTGCATCTGCCCACGTTTCCGCCAGCAGAGTGCTGAAACGCCACCTCCCCTGTGGCGCGAGCCACAGTCCACTGCACTGCAGAGCCACGCGGGAGTACGAACTCGATCCCGAATACGACACACTGTACACAGATCCTAACCGCCCCCCACCCACAGTTCCAAGCCGGCAATCCTGGACCGAAGCGATACTCGCTCGCATCCGAGCCCGGCGGGCACGTGCTCAACGTACCCTACAGCATACACCGCGGGTACAGCCTGCTCTACACGACAGCCCTCTACATACCCAGTTACAGCACCCCGCTACATCCCCAGGTAGGAATGCCTCAAAAAGGACAATTGGAAATATCCTGACCTATACCACATACATACATACACACATATCTCAACGGTCTCTATAAAACAAAACAAAAACCCACCCGCCACGCCCACCCCCATTTCTTTTCTTTCCCGCAGTGGACCTCACTGAAAACCACGCAAATCCATAATCCACATGTACACACACACACACACACACACACACATATACATACAATTATACCTACGCAGCAGCAACCCCCCCCCCCTCCCCCAAGTCACGCCGTATCACTCGGCCGCCACTAGTCCAAGAGCAGCACGGTAGACCCCACCCACCCCCGCCTCCGCCTCCGCCTCCGCCCCACATCGAGAACGATATATATAGGAATATAGCAATAACAGCCGCTCTTGCCGGCACGCACACGCAATATAGTCCGTAGCATACGTACTCTATTGTACGTACTCTACATGTGCATGTGCATTATACGGAACAATTATACCGTGGCAATACTGTATTTTTCCAAGTGCGTACTGGATCCACCCGTTTCTTTTGGCACTGTACATGTAGCCCACAGCATACACATCCAGCGCGTCAGACCTACTTGACTACTTGGTTCTTCCCTCCGCCCTCCGCCCTCCGCCCTCCGCGACAGAAGGGGAAGCAATAAAAAGGAACCATCCTGCAACTAATCCACCAAAGGCGGGCCTGTGAAAGAAAGAAAAGAAACAATTGCAAACAGACACCCCTCCCACACCGCACTCCAAAGCCGTGCCGTAGACTACCACTACGGCCTGCATGCGAGAGAGAGAGAAAAAGAAAGCCCCACGCGGGGGTCGAACCCGCAACCTTGAGATTGCAATAAGAGTCTCACGCTCTACCGATTGAGCTAGCGAGGCGTGGGAGCTGAGGCGGCCCGGGGAGGTTATAAGATTCAGCTTTCCCTTTCTCGCGCTAGTATGTTACTCTACAGGCGCTAGTTCCCCAAGTGGCGTGGTGTGGAGAGTTTTCACGATCTAGCCTGTTCCTGTCTTCTTTTAAACATGTAGCTAGTAGGTGTACCTTTTTCTACTAATAATGTTGCCCGTACTACTATATACTCGCGTTTTTGAACACAACCAATATTGCACACACACCAAAAACCGCCAAGACCACATTTTGTATGGCATACAATACTCGCAATTTCATAGCGTTTTTGAACACAACCAATATTACATACACACACCAAAAACCGCCAAGACTACATTTTTTGTATGGCATGCAATAGCGGTTGTGTTTAGAAACGCTATGAAGTTGCGAGTAGTAGTATTCTCTGCACTTTCCCTTGGCCTGCATGTGGTAGGTATATCTATGCAAGGGGCCGAATCCGGCTCCCTCCAGCATCTTGCATCATGGGACGTCACCCGCACCCGCACTGCGAGCGAGTTTTCAAAATCAGCCGGCCAGACAGACACCAATCAGAGAATTGCAAATTGTATACGTATAGGAACGCAACCTCTATCATATGTAACACCGCCCAACCGCAACGCCACAACCACAGCTGGGAGGGGGGTTGTATCTGTGATTCTCTCTATGCTTGCACTATCTCAAGAATTTCTTTTCCGATATGGGCTCGGTCGTAGGTATTTGAAAGGCTGATTATTGTGGCCTATTAGTCTGGCTTGGGTGCTTGCAATACACTAGCCCCTCCAGAGGTAAGTGCCCATAGTATGTACATGTATGTAGAGCTGAGCAATGGGTGGCGTGGAGGGGGGAGTCAATTGTAGCGCCCCTCCGTAGTCGCCTCTACTGGGGCGTTCTATTGCGGCGGGGGGGAGCTAGAAATAGAAGTCTCATTCTTGGCCAGTGCAAATGTTTCAATGCCTGCATACATGTATGTATGAGGATATATGAGTACATACAGCCGCGTCCGCAAAGGTTTGGCACCCTGTAAAAACGTCCGCGATTGCAACAAAATATCTTGGCCCTCTTCCTCGAAAATGGTCATACAAAGTGTTGTGATATGCAGCAGTATGCAAATATCTATCTATAAATCTTCTCTTTGTAGTCATGCTAATCCGGTTGTTGATATCATGATTTTAAACTCATGAGCTTCGAGACTGCAGTGCTAAAAAGCAGAATACCCCAAAGCTACGGTATTGCTACGGTGTCATAGTTAGGACTCCGATTCAATTCGGAAGTTTTACACAATTCCATACGTATTACATCCCCTTTTTGGGTACTGTAGGGGTGCCGGAAAGTGATGTAACGTTTAACCTGGCAACGCGGAAAGGCACTCGGAACTTCAGTTCTCAACATAACACAATGCTTGGGCAGGATGGATATCTTAGCTATACACATGTTATACGAGTCTCTAGAATAGAGTCTGCATTTTTCCAGGTCATTGATTTGGGGTTTTTAGCCTGGAAAAGGACAATTTGTGACAAATGACCGTAATAAAAGGACAAGCAATAGCGATTCATATCAACTCTTACCATAACTATCACCCCTAGCTTTTAAATTGCTCTACATTCTGTTGGCCAGTCTGGTTGCTGAGGAATACGGATTATTTGATCGCTGCATCACTTTCCGGCACCCCCGGGTACATGCAGTACGGAACCTCTGTCTGTTGGGGCATCAGTACTATGTAGTAGCCGAGAATGGTGGTGAAAATTGAAAAGAAGCTTCAACTTATAAGCCCTTATAGCGCACATATAGCCAGAGCATCAGTCCATGGTATTGCGCGTTATCAAAATTATCCGAATATTGTTGCAACCATATATATTCCCACTTCAACCTCGCCTTCCTCTACAACCACAAGGAGAGAGAGTGCAAGAGATTTAGTTCTTGCGATTTCTTATGCCTCTATTCTCTTAAGTTTCAACATGAGCTCAATTGAAGTGGATTCGGACCCTGTTATTCTATGGTTGCGACGCGAGCGTCCGGATAATTTTGATATCCCACAATACTTATAGTTAGTCTGGGCGGTAAAATAAACCCTCATATGCACCTCATCCTTGGATATCAACACTTTTGTGGTTTTAAAGCTCGCCGCTACACCACACCTGTAGACAACCTGCGAGGCGCAGTACTGGCCAATACGCCGAAACGCAGAACGTAGGAGACAGAGCCATGTAGACATGAGGCGATCTTGGGCCCGAATCCCAACTGGGGGGGCGTTATCGGGGGGTCTTTGTCTGCTCTTTTTTTTTCTCTTTCTCTCTTCTAAACTTCTATATATATAAGTACTTATGATCTGGTTATCTATCCTAACTCGACATGCTTCTGAATAACATTGCTGCGCACTTGGTTAGATATGTACCCACTCGTTAATTAAAAGGGTCGGAAGTCATTGCAACCAAATCCCCACACAAAATTCCGAGTTTCTTCTTCTAACGCGCGAGTATATACGGGGCTAAAGGCTTTTTAGCGATACTCTACCGTCTGGGCTTACACACTTTGCCCATGCTCCTCGCGCAGCAGTACGGCACCCTCCTCTTCCCCAGGGGCTCCGGCTTCTTGTCCCTCCATTCCAGCGAGCTCATCAACTCCCACTCCCCCTCCACCCCCTCGCACTTGTACCGATCCCCCGCATTCCCACCCCTAAAGACTGCCGAGGGACTGTGATCCTCAGCCGTTCCATTCTTGACCCACCGTTTCTCCCGCCGGTCGCCGCGCCCCCAGGTCAGCGTGTGGTCAAAGATGCCGCAATACGGAGGCACGATGCCCGTGACTGAGATTTCGTGGCACGACACGCCGCCGACGAGTAGGATGCCGACGACGGCGTCGATGCCGTCGACGATGTAGGGTAGGAAGGGGTAGAGCAAGAAGAGCTCGTGTTGGTCAGATGTCAGCCTGCCGAAGCGGCAGGGGCGGAGGTAGTAGGGGCCTGAGGGCAGAGTGAGGACATTGATCTCGTGGTGGGAGGAGATATAGAGCTCCTTTAGTGCTTTCAAACTTGCTAGAGATGCTGCTACTAGTTCCTGAAGAAATGGTTTTTTTGTCAGCTTTACGGAGAAAAGAAACCGCTACAGGAGGGGAGGGGAGGGGGAAGCGGGATTATCTATATCCTACCAGTTCATTGTAATCAACCTTGAACTCTAGGACTTCGAGCTTCTGGCACGCCGACGTCAACACCTGGACATCTTCGGAGGTGAAGATATATTCAGTCTCCACGACCGCTAAGGTTCTCAAGGATGCCCCATGCTGCGCCAGCGCGGCAACGTCAACAGGTAGCTCTTTCCCAGTAGTCCAGTACAGCTCCTCGAGTCCCGAGAAAGATGCGATAAAGGGAGCCGCCGCACCTTCAACCCGCAGCCACCGCAGACTTTTGACCTGGCCAATCAAAGCATCCAATAGGTGGCCCGCCATCCTCGACCCCTGTAGGTCCAGGCGTACTAAACTCGACATATCAATCGCGCCGACAAGTGTCTTCGCTATGGCTGGTGTGAATGATGGTAGGTCCAGCACTAGCTCTGATAGCGGGATCCTATGCGACTCGAAGAACACTGTTTCCAGCAGTTCTGGCACCTCTTCATCGTTGACGAAATGGGGAGAGAGGTGGAGCTTCCGTAGAATCTTTGCGGAGCGTGTAATGAGGGACTGCAACGAGGCGAGCTCTTTCGCCCGGTGGGGGAACCAGTAGACCGATAGGGACTGGGTTGGTGGCAGGTCGGGGAGGAATGGGATGTAATTTGGGGTTGTGAGGTGGCGCAGAATTGGACGTTTTGATAACGCCGCAGACAACCTGGGGCTAAGGTGATCTACTTCATAGCTGTTTAAGTTAGCTAGGTTTGCGGCCCGCCCAAGCTAAGTCTCGTAGGCCGTAGTGGTATCTGTAATATATACATGTGGTATGTGACAAAGCACTTCAAAGGTAAGATAACCCAAAATACAAGAGCCAGCGACAAGAGATGAATCAAAAGTGTATTGGGCAGAATTCAGGCTTGTGTTGTTAACAGCAGATATGTATAGGTACTTACACGATGCTCTCGATGTTCTCCATACATTCCACAGCGTCTTCAAGTTTACTCCATCTCTCCAGCTCGTTGGGAGTATATGGCCGTAGTTCATGCTCATAAAGCCGTTTATTTCGGAACTCGAGTATAGCGAGTGAGCGAACCAGGCTCGCATGGGTCGCCAGGGATCCGGAATGAATGAGAGAGGATTTGAGATCCTCGACTTTGATGGCGGCGTAGAGAAGACGGACAGCATGGGCGTGGAATAATTTGCAGACACGGCAGAGTGCGGCCAGGAATTTCAGAGTTTGGTCTTCGGGGAATTGCGTGAGTGATGTGGTGGTGGTGGGGTATCTGTCAGAGGCCTAGACCGAGCTCGAGTCGGGTTAGTTTTCTGTACAAGGTAGAGGACGGATGAATGTGTACATGCGAAATGATTTCGGCGACTATCTCGCTCGGGAGTAAGTGAAACATGCTGGATGATTTCTTTATGTGGTGTCGATGATCGATGAGATGGCGAAGGGCCGAAGCAAAGTACATGTACCTACTTCTTGCCTTCTTTTATGAGCCCAGTCGCACGCGGCCGGTGAATATGCATCTGTTAAACAGATATCCATCGTTACAAGAAGTTCTAGTTCCACGCATGTAATAGGCACATGTATGGCTAAGAATCACCGCTTAGACAGGATCGAGAGCAAGCACCGGCGGTCGCAGTTGATTGTGATTACTAATATAGAATAGTCCATGACCCCGCGGCTATTTATGGATGTAGCCCTGACGCCACCTTGGCGGCGGGGGCGGCAAAGACGCAGGAGAGAAGCCGACAAAAGCCGATTATCACGTTACGTGATAATACATGTAACTTAATGGCTGAAGCGAGTGCTCGCTCGTGATCAGGCACGAGAACCGGTGTTTTGGCAGACTAAGCAAAAGTGACTGCATACAATTACATGTAATGAACAATCAATCAATCAATTAAGCAAGCAAGCAAAGTAAAATTAAAAGTGAAAGTTATGTAGGTCAAACTACTTTACATGCACGTTCGACTTTAATTTATGCTTGAGATTGTTGAGACTAGATATATTTACCAGGAAAACACCTAAGCTTGAATTCATGTATATTGTTGTGTTGATGCCTCTTGGCCGACAACGAAGTACATACATGTATGTGGTCATGTCAATCAATCAAAGTCCTCTGGCCAAAAGTCTGAAAACCGAGTGCTCGCTCATGATGACACAACCTGCGTCGTGTAACCGGCACAACCCATGGCTAGCGCTCCAAATAAGGTTAAACAAAGGAATAATAAATACCACATACCGTCCCGACTCTCTGAATAACCTCACTTAGTTAGCTTCGGAGTGCTCATTCTGCCAAAATTAAATTGCCGCCTACTTAATATTTTACCACCAAATCATATTGGTCGGCGGCATTTTAATTCTGGCACCATGAGTACACACATTCAAACATCTCTCTCGGCATCCCTTCACCACACGAAACCCACCGGGTATCTCGTATTGCAGTATAAGCTATTGTATCGACGGCGGTTCGGGGAGGTCAAAAAAAGGCCGCTCTATGAAACCACCAACTCCTAGCAACAGACCGGCCATGCTGCTTCCTCCCCGCGCACCGTATGATGCCAGGACCATGTCCTCGCTAAAGCTGACTGACAGCATCTCGGGCGGCGGTGGTGCCAGGGTTGTTGAGTCGGATAGTCTAAATATGTATCCCTGTAGGTACCCTAGAGTATGCAAGTAGAGCTGTAACCTAAATAGCCTTGCATAATGGTGATTAAACATCCCCGCCGTCAAGATACGAGTACTGTGCCTCCTGCGCTGCGATGACATCTTCAGCTGCTCTCATGCGGCGCCGAGCCGAGTCGGGCCGTATTCGTAGCAGAACTATAGTACCTATGGAGAGTGTAAATAGTTATTCGGACTTTGTACAGTATGAATAGTACTCTATGATTTGTAAGGTATTTACTAATACTGTTTATAGCATGTAATCTAGCATTACTGTAGAGGGATTCAGCAACGCCCGGCATCGACTGTCCAGGATCTTGTTGCCATCAAATTTCCAATAACAACAAAATAGCTAAGAAAAACGCTGAAATATCTTTATCAAGGCTCATGATATATATCCATTTCAATTTTCGATTTTATTGAAGGTATCATGACTGTTATTGCTGTTATTGTAGTTTGTAGTGATTGGACTTGGCGGAATAGCGATATCACTAGTCCCGTGTCAGTGACTCAGCCACCCTCTTCAACAACCAACCAGTTTTACCTAATTATAAAGCGGCACATAGCAAAATATCATAGATTGCAACCAATCCCAGCTGAATAAGCCCCCAATCGCCATCTTTAACGTCCTGATATCTATCCTCTGTCAACCTACTACATGTAGGTACCAAAGGGCATGTATCTATCTGCACAGAGATCACCGTACCCCGTAGAGTACCTCAGCGCCCCACTAACCCAAATTAAAATAATTATATACATGTACTCTATTTAGCGAGAAAGCACCGCTTCACCGGGCGCACCAAACATGGACCCATGCGTCCCCCGCGCCGCACCGCAGTACTTGGTGGTTGTGCTATTAGCCTCAAATCCCTGACCGCCATCAGACGGGATCCGCCTTCCCCCGTAAGTGACTGTAGCGATCAAGTCGAGAGGTTTAACTTTCCAGTAGTCACCGGTCGGCAGTCTTATTCGGCATCGTCGGCTGGCTGACTAGGATTTCTTCGTCGCGTACAGTCAGCAGCTGGGGCCAAGCTCTGAGTCTATGCCCGGTTTCCGCGTAAGGCGGTTAGCGAGAAACTATCAACGCGGAAACTTATCTGTGGAATGTAAAGTTGTAGAAAGAAAGACTTGAAAGAATGGGATTGGTCGGTCTTGCTCAAAGAGAAAAAAGGAAGATGGTGCGTATTGCACCCGTACGTATACGATCGTGAAGGGGTTGATGTCGTAGTTCAATTGAATAACCATGAATAGGGTCCTCATAAACAGATCAGACATGACGATAAATGTTGACCCAGGACATGTGGCGCAAGTGCCAAAATAAGACACTGCGTACCACCCCGGCAAATCGATCTCAAGTACCCACTCTGCTTCTGCAGGTGGTGTAGCCATGTAAAGCTTAGATATCATTTTATTCCCCACCGCGACATATCCCCGTCACCGGGAATGCATACAACTAAACAAGAAAGAGAAGGTACCGATCTCACTTTATAGCAATTATTCATCTTTTCATCATGTATTCCTCAGTAATCATCACCACTTTTCTGCAGACCAGGGCGGTGCTCCGGTGGGATAGTTTGGCGGGGAGATATTCATGTCGACGCTAGTGAAGGATTAATATACTGGACAAACGATGTATTTAAGGGCTGTCAATGTCCCACAACTTCAAATCAGCAAGCCGGTCTTCACTCACTACATTCACTCACTACATTCACTCACTACATTCATTCACTACATTCATTCACTACAGTCAATAACCACTCAAAAACACGCTCATTTCATATCCCAATCTCTCCAGCTCTCAGATATCCTCAAAGGTCTCTCTCTATCACTACTCAAACTACATCACCACCTTCCTCTTCCACAACCTTTACATTCTTCAAATATCCAATATGTTGGCCCCATCACCCTCCTTCAGCACCCTCATCCAGGGATTCCTCCTCCTCTCAACCCTCTTCGCGACAGCCCACGCAAATATCTGGACAACCGCCCCCAACACCGCTGTCTTCTACTGCGGTGAGGACGGCAAGGGAAAACCCACTGGAACAAAGGCCATGGTGTGGGCAATGAAGGGCGCAAAAACCTCAGTATACGCCGCCGGGCGTCCCGAATATCAAAATATGAAGACCATCCTCATGGTCGGGCAGAGCATCGGTGTGGCTAGAATTGGAGCCCCCGAATCAAAACTATTTGCCGAGGGGGCCTCGGGCGTCGTCAGAGTCTTCGAGGACAAATTGAACGCGGGGGGTATGACCGGTGTGTGGAAGATGGACGAGGAGCCTGCCTTGATAAAGAACGCAAAGGTCACAGCGCTGCACGTCTTGAATCCCGACGACCCGTCTATAGAGTTCATCGTCTGGGAGCGCAAGGGCGGTAAGATTGTCTACAAGGACGAGAAGTACAAGGTTACCGGACTCCCTATCTCGAGACTGGACGATTTCGATCTTGCTTGGCAGCCACCTAGTCCCCCAGGCTCACCACCAAGGGCTGGATCACCAAGAGCTGGATCGCCACGAGCGGGATCGCCAAGGGCAGCATCGCCGGCACCGGCAAGGGCAGCATCACCGCCACCGGCAAGGGCAGCATCGCCAAAAGCGGCATCACCAAAAGCAGGAAGCACTTCAAGGAGCGCATCAAAGAGCCCAGCTAGGGGCACTGGGCGTAAGGTCAGGAGATCTAGACAGTTCTAAGTGCGAGGACAATGAGAAGCTTTGGTGAACAATATGTATGCATTGGTATTTGGGCGGCGCTTGGATTTGATTGTTTTTGTCACTTTCTTTTGTTCAGATAGATTGCGGGGGGCATCGAGTCTTTGGATATATATTTATATAGAGAGAGGGATTTATGCATATTTCTTTTGAGTCAGTTTGAAAATATCTCAATAAATGACCAGTCTTGAAAACCGTTCCAACTCGTTCTAGTCCGTGTTTTGCATCCAATCCAAATGAAGTTATAATTAGTCGGAAGTTTATACGAGTAATATTAAGGGTATAAATGGGACGTTTTCTACCTGTACTATTGATGCGGTTCTTGTCTTGACATGATCGCTCGTGTAGCATCCATCGTCACTACCGATCTCTAACTTGATCATGTCTAGTATGAACACCGATTAGCCATGATCTTCTGATTTCCGTTGCGCGGCCTACATGTGTAACCGGTACCTCTTCATCTCTTGCAAGCTACAGCCACCCAGGACATGTTATGCATTACATGTAGTCTCGTGCCCAGCCTGTTTGCTTGCGTGCAGATCTGAGAATCAAAAAACACAGGCATCAAAAAACACAGGCTGGGCACGAGACTAGTTATGCATTACTAATTTAGCACTGCGTCTTATCCCCATCGATCTACCCGAGAACCTAATTAGCTTATGCCGTGTCAACTCATTTCCCAGAAACTAATAAGATGTTGGTTTAAATCAGTATTCTCGACTGGGCACCGTAGCCCCACGATAGTAACGAGTATTTCCGCACAGGGACCCGAGTTCCATGAGATACAGACGTATGTAGACGGAGTTCTTACAGCTTGCAGACGCGTAAGCCTGTTTCGGCAAAAATTTAGGGCGAGTGATACTCCATGATCGTAAGGTCGTTGGGTCTGGTGTGATTAAAAGGAGTAGCAAATCCCGAGGTTGTACCGGCGTGTTTTATAAGTAAATTATGCCGGGACGATGTAGAGTTCTAAGGGATGGAAAATGAAGAAGTGCTGTGCCGCCGTGCCGGTACGTTGTAATTGTCAACTAAACCGTTGGTTAGATTATGTGTGTACTCCGGGCTGCCGGAAAGTGATGTAACGCGTTAACGACTCAATTTACTACTCACGATTTCAATCAGGCACATGCGACCCAATTTTGACCATAATAAAACAACAAGATATGGTATCTAATAAGTTATGGTGCCATACGGAAGTGGAAAAATTGAGGCTGCAACAGGGCCTCATAGGCCAATAAGAGGGCCATTCTGCTGCATTACTACCATGGATCAGTCAGGTTTGCTTTTTTAAAGGTATAAATGGGTATAATACTGTTCCACTTTGTTCAGTCTTGGGGCATTTTACATACAATTTCAACTTGCTAAGTCTTTTCAGCCCAGACAGATATCAAAAATCTGCAAAAATAGAACTAAACTTCATCCCTTTAACTAGAGTTATATTTTTTATACTTTTTTTGTATATTATTTTCTGTGATTCGCTAAATTTAGGCGTGAGCGCACCATACCTATACCGAGTATACAATACAGTATGGAATTATCAAAGGTTTTGATTGGCTTAGTTTGATATATTGCGTTTTGGTATTGGTGGCGATTGTGGTATGTTCCTATTGAATTATAACAATTAATATTGAGCTTTTCTTTTTTTGATAGTAATCGGGGAACTGCTTTTTTGTGTTGGTGAGGTTAGGGTTTGGTAGTAGTTTGGTATTGGTGGCAATTTTGGCATATTTATATTGAATTCCATATCGTATAATGTAAAGAGAGTATAGAAATTTCATCGACGTATTTAAATAAAAGATATTAAGGTGATTGCGAATTCCCAAAGTAAGACCTTACCCAATCCCAAGCCGTTGCGTCACTTTCCGGGACCTCGGGGTATGTATGTATTTACTCGCGGTGCTGAAAAGTCCTCGGGTCACGTGAAACCAATTATAGCTGATCTCACTCCTTCCTCTGCTTGTTAGCTCACGTGACCCTATTTCTGCTTAATCTGGGTTACATACATGACCCGAGGACTTTTCGGCACCGCGAGTAGGTATGTAGGCGACCAAGCCTGCTTCCACTATGTTTATGTCTTGGCGGCGAGCGGAGTTATGTACTCTACATACTCGTTGTCAACTATGTTTACCCGACCAGCAAAACACACCCAAATCGAGGTTTTCAACAACTTATTAAAGGTCTCGTACTTATACCAAAATATCCAAATTCTTGGCTTAACTGAGACATTCGTAAAGGTGCAGTAAAAAGACCTTTTTAGACAAATTTCACCTTCAGAATTTATGTTTTGTAGATATGGCCTAAAAGCGACCTGTAGAGTCTTACAGGTGCCTAGATATATTAGAAGATGCATGATTTCAAGGGAGATGGGAAAGCTCCTAGGATTCTGCGTGTGTTTTGATGGCTGCGCAAATACATATTTGATATGCGAGTACTAAGATTATCTTCTTCCATGGACGTGAGTTCGATGGGCGAGCGTATAAAATTTTGGGGGTCGGAGCTACCAAGTACGTGGAACTGGTTTCAAACCCTTTCGGCCCCGCAAGTGCCAGAGGCCAGGGCGGCTCCGGCTACTCGTAGATTAATGACGTTTCCGAACATGACCAATATTGCATACCATACAAAAAGCGCCAAATCCACCTTTTTGAATGTCATGCAATATTGGTCGTGTTCGGAAACGCCATTAAGCTACGAGTAGATACTTATCTTGGTGGACCAGAGCTTAGATATGGAATGTGGGCCAAAATTAGCTAACGTTTTCGACCCAGTACTGTGTCAGACATAGAAGTGTGTCGCATGGCAACGGCACCAAAACCAGACACAAAGCCCGAAGACCCCACAATATCATAATAGAGGATAATCCATCTGGAAACCATCCGAATCCGTGTGCATTTAAGTGCTAAAAATCAGGCTGTAAATATCTCAAGAGATGGTGGAGATAGCTTTGGCAACAGAAATCCCCATACAGATTTGTATGGGATTGACACTCTTCTAGGTCTGACACAGTACCCGGTCTAAAACTTTATAGGTGTGTTAGTCGGGGGGATGCTTCAGCTTGCTGAGCTGGGCCAGTCTGAGTCTGAGCAAGAACTAGCTAGATGGATAGTCTGGACCGGTCCGGGTGTAAATATACACGGACTGCACTGACCAAAGCCTTTTTCCGACCCGGGCAAGTCAACCAAACCTCTGGCGGCGGAGTCATAACAATCCGGAATTTAGGTTAAAATCTTTCGCAGTGAGAGGTGGCAGTTAACTTTGGGTTATACGTATACAGTAGCTTTGAAGATAATATAATTATAAATGTAGTACATACGTTAATTAATAATTAGTATATTATATCAGACCGGAGCGAAGAGTACTTTTGGCATACAAGACCTAGGGACGTTCATATTGTTATCAAAATCAAATAAAAAAGATTAGAGAAGACATTAACCCTCCACAATGCTTAGGCCAAAGTATTAACATTATGCCATGTTTGTACCTAGAATCAATTCACTTGACTTAAAAAATAAAAAATCGTCCACAAAGTTGTTACTAATCAACAAGGTGGTAATTCAGCTCTACTCTTTGGGCCCGATTTCGGTGAATCCGAACGTGCAACGCGGGGGTCGAGCCCGCGATCCACAACCTTGGGATACTGTTTAAGAGTCTCACGCTCTACCGACCTAGTGAGGCATGCGGAAATTTCTTGTTACGAATGGCCGGAAGGAGTAAGCTTGGGTCTGCTCTATGGATCTAGGGCTCTGTCCCGGCCGGGGGCTGAAAATTCCTCCTCTTAACACAACCGACACCCCAGCAAAAGCAGTACCCAACGACCTGAATCACAAAGAAAAACTGTCTTTTATAACTTGCTAGCTCAAGCGGTAGAGTGTGAGACTCTTAACCGGTATCTCAATTTTGCGGCGTTTTTTTAGTGCAGAGAAAGGGGTAATGCGTGAAGATACAAATTTGTATGACGTGATCATACTATGGTTCCCCCAGCCTTAAAGGTAACATGAGAAAATGCTAAGTCTCTGATAACTTTTCAATCACGATTGATATTAGAAATTCGTAATGATAGAAGGCTGGATACCGTGAATAGTTCTATCATTACGGATTTAAAATATCCATCGTGGTTGAAAAGTTATCAGAAACTTGGCATTTTTCTCGTGTTGAAGGGAACTTGTTTCGCCAGGTTTTCTTCAAATACTGCGTGTTATCAAAATTGTTACAACCATATTTTCCCACTTCAACCTCACCTTCTCCACAAACACAAAGAGAGAGTACAAGGGATTTAGTTCTTGCGATTTCTTATGTCTCTATTCTCTTAAGTTTCAATATGAGCTCCATTGAAGTGGCTTTAAAATCCGGTTATTCTAGCCAATTTGTATGGTTGCGACGCGAGCATCCGGATAATTTTGATATCCCACAATATATCTTTTGGACTGAAGTCCCTGCGCCAGCGTAAATGAGATCAAATTCTAAATTCATGTTTGGTATATACCTGGTTGGTGAATGGGAGATTGGCACTACTCAGATTAATAACATAGGAGATAGAGCCTTAATATGAGACCATTAGAAACTACATGTACATATGCAATGCACCATAGGCCTATGTTCTCTGCCTATTACTAAGAATCGACTTCCACATGCAAGACATGACACATGACACATGGCAGATATCAGTATCTCTATATGTTTATTTTTAAAGTAGTACTGGCGTGGCCATGGTATTGGAGGTACTCTACAGACATGTGCTCGTAGGCTATTGTACGGTAGATAGTACTGGGTCTGAGGGTTCGATGAGACTGTTTACTGCTAGAGGTGATTGCTAGGGTATGCTTGATAGAGTACTATTTTCAAGGATCATGATTTTATTCAGCGCCCTCGTATTATATTATGTAAATCACTGCATATAAGTAGTGAGTACTTCCGTGTATCGACTATTGAGACCCATGGTCGATCACGTTCATGTCTTTATGGAATCATAGCCGTGGTAGTCTGACTAGGCGCAAAACAGTAGTAGGGGGGCTAGACTTAACTCCGGGGTAATTAATTTCACCAATTAGAAACTTCGCGGGTATGGAGCCAGCTCCATTTTCCGGGAACATCATTGGTGCCGATCCAACCAGCTGCCAATCAGATAATGGAAATATAGAGCCGGTTTCATTCCAAAGATGACGTTGATACAGATTGAAAATCCCTAACCCTGAGAGCTGCGAATATTAATTATCTTTACTCTTAAAAGTGATACATCAGGTCTTAGATAGGAACGTGGATGGAACAGTGTGTTAGGCAAGACGGGGAAGGATTAAGAGAGGGAGAGAACCACATGTACCTACATGTATGTACATATGTGACAAATTTGTACATAGATTCACTGTCCAGGATTGAATAGGGGGAATAGTGGACGTGTCTTTTTGCCCCTATGCCACGCATAGAAAACGCCTTCATACCAAACCAGTACTCAATTAATTAATTGGGCAGCCAGCGGACGACTAGCTGTGGGTGCTATAATATTAAGCCGCGCTAGTCGAATGGTGCCCTAACCAGGCCTAGGCTGCCTAGCACACATCGGTTATTAAGAAACCACAGTAATGATCAAAAAACCATAAACTGCAGTCAGAAAAACAATTTTCTTGTATCCCAAATGAAGTCTCCACTTATTCTCCGATGACGTATGTACAACCTTCGTCTCCTATCCAAACTTCATGCACTACGCCCTTCCCCACGTCGATTCTACCCCCAGGACCAAAGGTCTCCTTCTTATTCGGTGCCTGAGGGTCTTCTGGGTAGCGAATCGTGAGTTGTCCGCTCACAATCAGGTGGGTGGTCAGCGCGTTATGTTTGTGCGGTGGATAGTGATAGTTACTGTATGCTAGCCGTTAGCCAAGGAGACTGGGGGGTATATATATGCAAAGGGAGGAAGGTGATTTACGGCGAGTCTGTCCATGTGAATACTTCTTTAAAGCCCCAGGAGCGGACTTCGGTCTCGGGTGAGGATCTGGCCATTGCGTGCGGGGCGATGTTTGTGGTGAGGTTGATGGGAACAGACTGGAAATCAAAGCATGTAGTGGCCCGGGAATTTAAATTGAGGCTGAATTGACAGAATACGTATGGCGCGAGAAGACATAGGGGGGAGGGGGGGGGGGGGGGGATGTCAACTTCAGAGGAACCTTTTTTGTATGGTAACTGGACGCTAGTACCATTCTGGGGATGGATCTCCAAATTTCTATAGATTGATTAGCTTCAAACGCCATAGCTTCTCGAGATATAGCTCGCTAAAAACATTTATTATCACTCGCTATGCCTCGCTAGAGTACAGTATGAATCTATCTATCTTAAGTGTGGGTAACAGGACACCATCTTTTCCCTTTAAATTCCAACAAAGCACAGCTATCAACTGTCCTCTGATTATTTCGATACATCGCATAACATCCCCATCTCTGCCCACTGCGTAGCATATTCCCCAGCTCCTCCGAAATAACCAAGTCCGAAAACAAGGTTACCACCTCCACTTCGGTACCTTCCTCATCCCGGTAAATAAGGACTTCCATCCATGGTCCATCAAGGGCCATTCTTATACGAAGCTTTTCAATCTTATCCATTCCGTACTCGGTCATGCTCTCGTACATCAGGGTAGCGCAGTATACTTGAATGTCACGAAGAAATTGCACCAACCTTGGAAGGCGTTTTCCCTTTGGCGTAAGACGCAACAACCGCATCTGTTCAATCTTGTTCAGACACGTCACATTATCGAAGGTATCGTTTCCAAAGGGTGGAGTTGGTTCAAAAAGATGTCTATACCCCGGTACCGACAATTGTGGGTAAGATCTGAGAATTTGGTCGTGCACATCGGCTGCAAGTTCCTCAAAGGCTTGTTGTTGAACAGTCGCAAATTTTGCACGCACCTGGTTTCGCTTTTGTGAGTATTCATCAACGGGTTCAAGATAGCTTGCCAAGACATGGCCATCTGGGGAGAAAGTATTCCGGCGGGTTATTTCGTCGGCGAAGTCAGTGATGAGCTCATGAAATTGGGTTTTCGAGAGAAGCATCAGCCTCTTTTCACGATTGACTTTACTCCTTTGAGTTTCCCTCGTGATAAGAAATTCAGAGAGTATCGTGAAGCTCCTTGGTAGGCTGCCTCGAAGGTCAACGAATGAGTCGGGGGTAATGCCAAGATCTAGATCTATGGCTTTGAGATGAGATAGAGCTGAGAGATGATGAATATAGGTCGACTATGATACCGTCGTGAGTAAAATCTTTGTTCAAGAATAAAAGGCTGATCAAGTAATCTTACAAAAACCTGACTGGATGTCATAGTTCCATCGTATTTACCCACCAACGGACCACCGCCGAGTGCATCTTCAACAACGACATCTCCATCTGCAGCTTCGCCCATCCTTGTAGTCTCGCTCTTCGTTCTCAAGCGGCTGTATCGAATCATTTCAAGCTTTGGCAGACATTCAAGTACACAGCCCGCGCTGAATAGCTTTGGAAATTGAAGCTCAGCTGTCTCACACCGCAACCCGATGTGTATACTTTGCAAATTTGGCATCATGACAGAGTACAACATTCGATAATAAGAATCCTGGTGACAGTTACGGTCCAGAGAAAATAAGGTCAAAGTCTTGAGGTTGGGGAATTCATGGATAGTAATGCTCCTTGGGGAAAAATAATGTGAAGAGGTATAAAATCTCATATGCTGGACGAGCTTCAGTTTATACAGCCCCCTGATTAGATATATCGGGTCAGTTATCGAAATCAATTATACTTGAGGGTTGATCTAATACTTACTCATTGCAGAATGTGACACTGTTGAAATTTCGAACAGCTGCCTCCGAGTCCGCCGCATTGGTACCGTAACAGCCGATGATGGTAGTTTTATATAATACCGGAATTGCATGAGCATTCCAACAATGATTTACCCGGGTCATCGAATTTATGTCAGATATGTGCAACATTTCGAGTATCAGCAACAATATTTCCGTTGGAAGCTTGTTTATTGGCATTGGTTGTTTAATCGTGCACCGTGGGTCCTCGAAAGTGTTGATGGTATTGTGCCATTGTTGGGGCATCATTTGGGTAGACACTGGAGACCTTTTTCGGGGAAATTCCATCATGGTGTAGATTACAGTACTGTACTTTGGGTGGAGCTCTTCGATTATAAAATTTAAGCGTGAGTACGCGCTAGGACAAGACGTTGGGTAGAAAGCTAAAGGAGAAAGACAGGTCTCCACAGATTTATATAGGAGAGATCCTAGGCTGGAAAGAGGTGTCTACCTTAGCAACCGCTGGGTAGGGCGGCCTCGCGGGTACTTGTCTCACCAATCCCAGAAACTGTCGCTGCGGAACAGCCGCACAACCGTCGGGGGCTGTTATACGTCAAAGCGTTCGTATATTGCGAAACAATATGCACCGAGGACCGCGCCGAAACTGGTCACGACATCAAATATTAAGAAAATCTAACGACCCTTGGAGAATAACTTAAGCGAGCATACATCCATACTCCGTTCGGTTCTTCCATAGCTGCTGAAACCCAGGGTCTGACTTGTATGTAGCTTCTGCGCTTTCTCACAACCAAACGATGCAACGGGCCAAATGTGAGAATAGAAATCAGACTTACAGCTGCCTCGGGTGAATGACTTTTTTGAATTCCGATAATCCACCTCTGCATGATTGTGAATCAAGTCCTAGCCAATAAAAAGAGTTATGCATACATGTTACCAGGTTAAGTTGTAAGGGTTCAATTCAACTCAAAGATTGATATGATGTCACGATCATACAATGGGTGCTGCTCTACACAAAGTCTCCGAGAGGATCAGATATCTATATGATTCAACATGGATAAACCAAGTGGCATTCTCAGTACGCTTATGTGCGAGTGACTAGTGATGACCTCCGGGGGTGCATATATATCACGCATCCACCCAACCAAGGGTGTCAGGACAAAGTCTCACTCCAAATGGCTTCTGTTTTGTTATGTACCTACCAAACCCCGGTGACCATGAGTTGCTAGAATTATATTAAGTACCCCAGACACTAGAAAGAGCAAATTGTTGATCATGATCACCCGCTTAATTACGTGGGAATTAGGATCCTTCATATATCCCTGCCAGCTTCATGCAGACTACAGCACAAAACAGTGGCGTCGCTGCTGTTTAGACCAATAGATAGGAGTAGGAAATAATAAAAGTTGTGCCTCTCAACATCAACATCGCATCTGTTAGGAATATTTATAAGTACCTGTACTCCTCGATGTGCTGAAGGTACTCTTCTATATCTGGCCTCTTACCCGAGGGTCGAGCCTTGTAGGTATCATATATGCGTGCATGTACCCAACGGACTACCCCAGTCATCAATTTTAGAGGTTCCCAAGCCACTGGAGCCGGAATAGCGCCGCCGTACCACATATATACCCAAATATGGACATAGCGAAAATCGCGCGATGGTGAAAGTCCACCAAGCCTCAAAGGGAACAATGGAACCCGAATTTGTTCTTTTCTTAATGAATACATAATTGTAATAAAACCTACGCAACAAACGCTGAGAGTTAAATAATCAAATCAACAGAATGAAAACAACATCATATCACCTTGGAAAATAAACCCTCTTTACACCCCCCACGTAGCAACGAATCTAGGGGCTTCAATTGACTCATCCTGAAATCCAATTCCAAGTTAAGATAGCTTCCATCTTCCCTAGAAAAGGAAGTTTATTAAATCGGCATTGAACCGGTACAGAAGCCTGCGAAGTCTTGATTCATAATGTTTATCGTTAGTATCGTTAACACATCGGTGGTCATGGTCGAACTGATTGACTCGCCTTTCCTTCTCTCCATGCGTCAACAGTGAAGACGATGTAAGCCCCAAGCGCGAGTATGAACAACGGCAAGACGATGCTGAGGAATATCCATGTCAGGACTGTGCCACACCATGCTTGCAATGACGGCACTATTGTCGAGTTCAAACTATGTACCACTGATCAGCAGCCGGCGTCTTGTGATGAAGTATTATAAAAGCGCTTACTATTGAATGGTAGAAACCTCCACCTGCGATGCCGTTGATGCCATCGTTTCCTTTCTCTTCGCGTTAATGAGGCTGCTTGAGGGTTGATTAAAAGAGGGGTAGTCTGTTAGAAGTTAAGATGCAGTAGAAGGCTGTGCATGTTGCACGTTGATTAAGGCCTCCCGTCGATTTTGAAATACGCAATTGGATGCGGGTGTTGCCATGCGGAACAGGTTTAAGAGGTTGTGCCATTAGAGCCTCATAGTATATACTTTTAAATCTCAGATGGAAGTCATACATGTATAGTACAAGGACAGAAGTTTTGGTAATATACCCTTTTTACAGCGAAAGCAGCCATATTGGCTGCCCGAAACAACCACCCAATCTCATCAAAAAAAAATTGTAACCCTTCAAGGACAGTTGGAAATTGTCTCAAGATGGAGCTTAGGAAATTCTAGAATTTTGTGTCCCTTCTTCAGGCGTGTGCCCTCCAATTTTTAAAGTGATTATTTGGGTGTTTCTGGTTTGTATGGTGTCTCTATACAAATTTTGTGTTGCATTAATGTCAACCAAACATTACCAAAACTTCTGTACTCCGACTGTATGTACCTTGCAATTAGTGAGCTTCCACAGATCATGTATACTAATAAGTGATCATGATATGAAATTTAAATAGATAAACCCGATAATCTCTTTGCTCGGGAGATATTAACTCCGTGTATGTAAGAGATCATAAAGGGGCGCTTAGAAAAGTATGTACTATTGGATCGGTGACAGTGAAAGAGGTTTGCCACGATGGAGATAGTATTGCTAGGTGACAAAAATAACTACGCACCTAAATTTGTATGGGAAAAGAGCCTTTTCCAGGCCTAGCACTTCCGAAAATGCGACCACAAACTTGATAATATACACAAAAGGTCTCTGGAGCCATAGAAACTCACATATTCACTTATCTCTCCCACAGCTTATATGTATACTTATGCAATAGTTAGTTAGTAACCACATGGCAACCATACAAAGATTGGCAACCTCGATTCTTTGTAACTTCCTGAGGATGTAAGATAACAAAGCAATAATTATATCTCTAAAATCCTGGAGCTTGGGAGATCTGGCCTTTCTGCTACGGGGTCTGTGGTGGTATTTCTAGAGTAGCTAGGTCCAAAAAACGTTATTTCCCCATACAAATTTGGGTGCGTAGTTATTTCTGTCACCCGACAATAGTATGGTGTCGATCATGAAGTAGTCGAGGGGAAATGTATTAAATTGTATGGGAGATCTATTATTTAATATGAAAAATAAGATCTGTTGGTAAAGCCATACTTAATTCTTTTCTTTCCTGGGCTCAGCGCTTTTAATTTTCTCCTGACGGTTAACGAGGTTCCGAGTGATAGGATATGCGAATTAAGTACACCACTGGGGCGGATAACATGTATTTAGCCGCTAACACTGCAGAACAAGTTTCCGGTTATTGGTGACTCTTTTCTTTGATGGTGTAGAAGTGCTTCCCAGGGAACACCGTACGGCGTCATGGGTATAGCTACGTGGCCACTCAGGTGTTATGAAAATAAACACTGTTGGTCCCTCGGCCTATACGGCGTGCGCGCTATTATAACTTGAATATTGAATATTAATATGTACTCGTAAGTATGTAAATTAATATTTTAACTAGAGATATGCCGAATAGTTTGTCGGTTGTCCTAAGGTTTGAAGGATTCTTGCATTGGCCACGCTGATCATGATATCGAGTACAGGATGTATATTATATTGCTTATAGTCTTGGAATATCGATGGCGACTTTGTAGCACACTAACGTATATATATAACCTCATTATATATAGTAGACCTTCCGGCGCCGGTATTCGATCGTGAAACACTATCCTTTGGACGAACGAGACATTGGAGAATCTCTCTCTCATGCATTAGCGTGTTCCATAAAAGAAGTGATCGACTGAACCTAAGGCAGCATGCTGCGAAATATATGGCTACACCAGCGTAATATAAAGACTGGCAAATGCAGCAAGTTGTTTACTCGGACGTTTTCTCACCAAAATATAGAGATCACATGATATATATATATATGCATGAGAGAGATTTTCCAATTTCTCATTCCTCCAAGGGATAAGCACAGGCATGTAGGACTAGAGACACCTATATCTCTTTCTAAAGTACATGTATGTAGGTACTTACTACGTGATCATAAGTACATTATAGTACGTAGTACGTAAGTTAGAATTTACTAAGTACACGTAGTACGATGTTTGTCTACATTAGTACTAGAAGACATGCGGCGTAGTAAATGGAATAGCCCTAGTGGCAAGTTAAATGCTATTTTCCTGTCAGTAGTGGCATGGGTGGATAGCTCAATGGTAGAGCGCTAAACTTCGTTGATTAGTTCGCGGGTTCGATTCCCCCCCCCTCAAGTGCCGTAAGAATCGTGCTGGGCGGGGACGAGGTAGATTCGGTTGCATAAATGTGCAAGCGATAGCGAGTGGAAGTCAGAGATATGGAGAGATCTGGGTTCGAGTCCCAGTCCACCTAAAGACTTTTGCTCGTGTATTACATTACTATATCGTAATCTAGCTCCCCGATCTGAATTGATGAGAGCGGAGCTATAGCTAAGTACAAATGCAAGCCTGAACTCAGTATGATAGAGTACAAGTGAGGAAGTACATGTATGCAGAAAGCGGGTGTAAAACGCTCTCTGTATGGTAATACTTAATGTAGTCACATAATTATAAGTGTGTACGTATGAGTACACTCAGACAAAGGTTCTGATATCTTTCCTTGACTCGAGTTTGCCACGTGCAATGTACATGTATACGTAACTACAGTACCAAAAAAGCGGGTGGATCCAGTACCGCACCTAGAAAAATACTTCAAAACTACAGTATTGCTACAGTATTGCTACGGTATAATATTTAGAATTCTGATTTAATTCGGAAGTTTTAAACAGTTCTGTATTGATACAGTACGTATTACATCCCCTTTTTTTGGTACTGTATAAGACCAATAAGCAACGGGAATGAATTGACTGTCCTAACGCCCCTGACCGCATATCACGCTACCCTTTCGCCACTCGGGAAGGGGGAGGGGTTCCCGGCTGATCTCCTGCACCGACAAATTAAAACTATAAATATGTACAGTTACAAAAAGGGGTAGGATCCATGCCGCAAAGAAATAATTCTGCGGTATTTTAGATAATGTGGTCTAGAAGGAAATCAAGTGTTTTGCTATAATACGGTATCTTTGCTGAATGCCCCATATGAGTTATGCAGTATTTCTAGAAATGCTACGGTTTCCGGGCATTCTCCGGGTTCTTTCCTGCCGAAAAGGGTACGTGTATTATTTTGTACGAAGATTACATCCAATATTTTGATCTCATGAGACCTTATAATTAATTTTCAAATTTAACTGCCGATTAATCTATCAATATCTTGCATTTGGTAATCTTTGATCACTCATCATAGGGCTAAAGGGAGTTGGGAAATACTTTTAAAAATAATTTTTATCTATTCAATATTCGCTGAATGATGAAACAGTCCTGCTACTATCTCCTCAGGGTGGTGCCGATGATCTCGATTAGATGATTGTGATGGTTACGAGAATGAGTTGGTGCTGATTACCGAGAAATCTTATCCCCCTTGCCATGAAGTGTTACATTTATCAGCTATTAATTCTGAGTGTGACAGAGGGCAACCTACTTGCGTGGCCGAGTTCCAACGTAATCACATGACCTATGAGTAGCGCAAGAAAACCTGTTAGATAGCGTCACGCGAGTAAGTCGAAACTCGGCCGCGCGAGTATAGGTACATAGTAGTGTGGTATTTCTGTAGTATAGAAATCATGGATTATCAAAAATGTAGTTTTAAGTTGGTATTCCTTAAGAATCGTCATTGCTTGGTAAAGTATACGTACCATAGACCCAGTATTTCTGTTGCATCCCTACCATACGGGTCGCACCTCTTTTTTGCTACTGTAGTGGTAGTTACTGATATTCTTGATCATTAATAATCACTTGGTCACCACAAAGATCGCCAAGTATTGATTGATTGATTGATTGCTTTATTAATTGTATATTTGATCAGGAGGTTATAGCGGTGAAGACTACCTAGTAGAATCATCAAACGGCTATCCCGCGTGAAGCGTATAGGTATATATGCACATTACGTACATCCTGGGCTAGAACTTTGCTTGTGAAACAGAGGTGGACGTCAGACTTAGATATAGGTACTAGGTCAGTTTCTCATCACATTATGATTACACAAAAGGAATATCATTTCTCCTTCATCTACTTCTCACTGGTCAACCGAACCACCAAGCGAGATGAGTCGTAAGAACCTCACACAACCTAGATCTATGTGTTATACTGACTGAAGGGATCAGAAACGCCCGTTCTGGGGCCAGAGATATATTATCGTCATGGTACTTTGGCGGATCGATATCATAGTTCCATGTGCACTTATGGAGCCCCTGAGCGGGGATTCTCCATAGGACGTATATATATGTACCCAAGGTATATATCAACAATGAGAGAATGAATTTTCGCATGAGTGCATACCAATATCAGCTTGGGTGTGTGGATTCTCTTGATGATGAAAGCATAAAAAGAATGTCTAGTCTGTCATCGTTTTCTGGATTTTTTTCACTATATATTTTCACCACCCCACAGCGACTGTCTTGGAAGTGGACTTTTTATTTCCAAAAAAGGCCAATGCATCCTCAGGTATAGCAGAGATGTTCAGTATCCTAATTCTGACTTTAGGCAGTGTTTTGTGTTAGTTGTGCCAAAATATTATATCTGCCGCCAAGGCTCTATCCAGATCATGTGGCGTGCGTCATGTAGTATCAATCGATTATGTGCTAGAGGTCACGTGATGAATTGATCAGTCGGTCGGTGTTTAATTCATCCTTCATTCTGTAAGTGCTTTTTATGCCCTACAGTACCAGGATACTGGCTAAAGAGTATTCAAGCATCCTAACTTTTGTAGGCTTAAGATTGGTCACTAATGGGATGTAACGGACGTTCACTGTGTTCACAGTACTAGTTCATTTAGATTACTTCCAAATATATGGAAATTCTGCCTCACCAAGCCACGGGTGCTGGAAACAGAAGGCTCACCGCGTAAGTCAGAAATTGTAATGTCAGAGAGTGAGGGGGTATTATATATATCGACTGAACAGCGATAAATCTTTAGATATTCACTTACGGGAAGAATTCCACTTAGTCATCCGATAAAGTTCTATATGTGTCCATTAACGTGATGTACAGGTGATTTCATGTAATTATGAAAGTGGTGAGAAAGGTAAGAAATGAAAATGTAAGGACTATAATACAACTCTAACTTGACTCTTGAGTATCTCTTTCCCTCTTTCTTCCTCCTCCCCGCCACAGATTTTCCTCTCCCATTCAGCACGCAGCTCGAGTCCCTGACGAACGAGCCGTTCCGTAGTGCCATCAGTTTCGGGCATTTGTGACTGGACATGAGCCGGTGAAACAACCTCCTCACTTAACAGAAAATCAACTATCTCCTGGTATTTGCTGCTCGCTGCATATTCGACTGCTGTCCATCCATTGATCCGGTTCAACGCCCAAATATCCACGCCTGCCTTTTGCAGTATCTTTACCACTTCCAAGTGGCCTAGACACGCCGCTACATGGAATGCAGTTGATCCATCCTTTAGAGTTGCATTTAAATCTACTTTCGCCTCCAGGAGTATCTTTAAGACCTCCTGGTGACCGCCGTAGACAGCCCCGTGAAGCGCAGTCCATCCAGACCCGTCTCGGGGATTAACATTTGCGCCCGCAACTAACAGTAGTCTGACTACGGACTCGTTTCCAACATCGGAAGCCAAGCTCAGCGCGGTTCCTCCATTATTTGTTTTTATCTCGGTATCGGCATGGAATTGAAGAAGTGCCTTGGCGATTAGATCCTTCCCTTCATACGAAGCACAGTGCAGCGCTGTCCAGCCAACGATACTTTGCGAATCCACTTCCGCGCCTTTATCAAGGAGTAACTTCAGGCAGCCATAACGCGAGTGTGTAGTAGCCTCAAAGAGCGGAGTGTGCCCATATATATCCTTACTTGATGTGTATGCGCCTAGCTCGAGGAGTTTTACGAGAGCTTCATCATGCCCGTTACTAGCAGCATGATGAAGTGCGGTGAGTCCAGCGGCGTCCGTTAGCTGTAGGGAAACACCGGTGTTATAAAGTCTTTCTATCTCCGCTGAGCTTCCTATATATGCAGCGTAATGTAGCTCGGCTGTTGTGGCTTCTGTTCCATTTCTCAAGATTGCCTTCACCACATCCAAATGTCCCCCGCGTAGAGCCATATGTAAAGGAGTCGATCCATCTTTATTTTTCGCCCGGAAATTGGCCCGGAAATTGGCAAGAACTTCTAAAACCCGAAGATGCCCACCGTAGGCTGCGATGTGCGATGCTGACCCCAGATTCTTATTGACTTCATTCGGGTCTGCGCCATTTTCTAGGAGAACTTGTATCGACGATTGGTGTCCTTTATGCGCAGCATAATGCAATGCCGTGCCGTCTTGATCCATCAATGCTATATCCGCACCTGCATGTAGAAGAGCACGGATTGCCTCATCGTTTCCATGGAAAGCGGCGTATTGTAGTGGCGTGGACATAAGGTTGTCCTTAGCATTGCATTGTGCCTTTCCTTGGAGAAGCATCTCGATTGACTGCAAACCTCCTCTGGTAGCAGCCAAGTGCAGGGGAGTCCGTCCGACGATGTCCTCTGAGCCCGTGTCCATTCCTCCATTTAAGAGTGTCAAGATAACAAGTGGATATCCACGTTCCGCCGCCAGATGTAATGGTGTCAATCCTCCCTTATCCCTTGCCTCTTTATTGACACCAGCATCTAAAATGGATTGAATGACAAAATCGTGCCCATTATAAGCTGCCCAATGCAATGGTGTCCAATGTTCCCTGTCCTGCGTATTTACATCCCATCCCCGAGAAATTAGGATACCAACTATATCTGGATTTCCACCCTGCGCCGCCAAGTGGAGGGCTGTGCGTCCTTTTTTGTTTCGCGATCCTTTGTCTAATGGAAATCCCATGAACAGTTCTACAATCTCGAAGTTGCCTTTCTTGACTGCCCAATGTAGCGGCGTGTATCCATCCTTGTCACTTTTCTCCCTGTCTGCACGACCCAAAAGCATAATAACACCTGAAGTATACTTTCCTCTGGCCGCTAAATGGAGAGGCGTACGCTTGTTTTTATCGGCTGCCTCTATATCAGCGCCTGAGTCCAGGAGGCTTCGGACACAAGATTCGTGTTTTGACAAGATTGCTAGATGTAGCGGCGTTGATCCTTCGTTATCAATTGCATTCTTATCCATGCCCACCTTGAGAAGGGTCTCGATAGACCGACTTCCAGCTTGAGCAGCGCGGTGAAGTAGGGTGCGCTGGTCCGCACCTCTTACTTTGATGTCCGCGCCAGAATATAGGAGGATCTGGACAACGAACACATGTCCATCTTGGGTGCCTTGGATAGCTAAATGCAGCGGCGTCATTCCACTCGTATCCGGTGTATCCTTTTCGGCGCCCGCATTGAGAAGTAGCTCTACGCACTTGTTTCCCTGCGCAGCTGCCGTATGGATTGCCTTCCAGCCTTGGTTGTTCCGGATCTCCAGGTTTGCACCTGAGCTCACCAAGATTGCTGCAATACTATCGTATCCTCTCTCGCAAGCAAGATATAACGCACTCTGCCCATCAATATCCGCTGCATCTTTCTCCACGTTGGTCTCGAGCAGGAGCTTAGCGACAATCTCATAGTCACTCCTAATAACTGCTCGATGCAGCACTGTCCATCCTTTGTTATCCTTGAGATTGATACCTGGGTATGGGAGCAACATTTTCACAGCTTGCAATATTCCTTCCGAAATTGCCCAGTGGAGAGCCGTGCAGTTTTTGCTATCTTGCACTTCTGTGTCTATATGCTCATTAAGAAGAAGTTTTATAACTTCTAAGTGTTGACCTATAGTCGCCATATGCAGTGCCGTACGATTGTTAGGCTCCAGTGCATTTTTATTCACGCCTGCATTGAATAGAATAGGGATCATCTTGGCGTTTCCTATCAGACTTGCAAGATGTAGAGCTGTGAGCCCAGTCGGGGTCAATGCCTCCTTGTCTGCGCCAGCAGTAAGAAGTTCTCTAGCTACGGAAGTATAGCCTCTTTGAACAGTAACATGAAGTGCTGTGAACCCATCCGCTGAGCTATCGCATTCTAAGAAGGCCTTCACCGCATCTTCGTGGAGGTATTTTGCCGCAAGCAATATCGGTACCATTCCATCATGGTCCCTGATATCTTTACGTGCATATGGTATGCCCGAGAGTATTTTGACCACGCCTTCATCACCCTTGATTGCAGCAAGGTGAAGAGGCGTTCTTCCGTGTTTATCCGGTAAGTTGAGATACACATCCTCACACAGCAGAATAACTACATCGATAGATCCGAAGGAAGCTGCACAGTGGAGCGGTGTCCTTCCATTATTGTCAAGTGTACCAACTTTGGCTCCACATTCAATCAGGTACTCGGCCATTCTCACATCGTTTCGGATGGCTGCGCAATGCAGCGGTGCCAATCCGTCTTGTCCTTGTACATCTAGATTTAAGTTGTGTCGGAGGAGTGATGGCCAAAGGTCTGGTTCCTCTCGTCGTGTCCAAATTATATAGTGCAAAGGAGTCCAGCCGGCAATATCCGTTGAATTGGCATCTGCGTTGCCATCCAAAAGTCTGCCGAAGCTGCTTGGATTCCCTAGACATGCCGCATAGTGTAGCGGGGTCCAGCCAAAAATATCCTTTGTTTCGAGGTGCTGGTTATACACAGAGGATTCTAGCTGAGATCGGGCAAGCTCTGGATCTCCATTTATAACGGCATCGTGCAATTTTGTACGACAAAGAATTTGTGAGTCAAAATAGGGTTCTTGGGGCTCTAGATTCTGGGCTGGCCTCCACTTATCGCATCCTTCGCTCCGGTGTTGACTATCGTACATTCTTGCGAGCACGCCCAGGACAGGAGGAGATGACGATCGAACCAACTCAGAGGAGAGTGTCGATTGAATTGCTTTCAGGCGTGAGGCCGTGGATGATTCAACAATACGGCTTTGGTGTTTCCTCTCCTGAGCTGTGATACTTATAGACCGAATAAATTCCGCCATCGCGATGCTAGCTTTAATACCAATAGTGTGCTCATACCCAAAGGACATACAAGCATGGAATGCCCATAAATAGACCTCTGCAGCCCTTCGAGATTGCCCCGCGCACTCTTGCTTCTTCGCCTCTTCCCTCGCTAGTTGTACCACCGCACTAGGGTCGGGCAGCTTTCCGTTTGCAGACAGTGGAGGGATAATGCTTAGATATATCTCTTCTTGGCTACCTAGCCCAGTTCTTTCTATACCCCGAATAATCTTTGACAAGGTGGGGTTCTTCAGTGTAAATGATTTCCAAACAGCATTTTCAGCGCTACTGACATCATCAGCCTGCTGAACTATTGCCGGTCCCATTAGGAGTGCCATATCCTGTCGACTGACGGTCTTGGCCACAGCCCACATAAAACTTGAAAACATATCCTGAGAAAATAGTAAGCCGATGGGGGCATCTGATACAACAGCCAGGCTTAACCGGAGATCTTCTTGGTCCCGAATGACCAAGGCTCTTTCTGGATTGGCCGGTGCAATAAGGTTGGCGTTTTCGTCCAAACTTGAAAGCTCACTGGTAAGGTCTTCACGGAGGTGTTGGCTTTTATATATGAGTGACCCCGACCGGTTTTGTGATATGGGAGGACCTGGGGCACTCCCATGATCTAGATGTGCGTGTTAGCTACTTGTCATTTTCGTTGATATGAATAAAGTTTGAGACTATTACCTCTAAACCCAACAACACGATGATTTTCGACAATGATGGTATCCACACCTTCAGTGGTAATGCCATCCTCAGATGTGGATGGCATACCCACTTGAAATAATCTCGAAATACCGTTGCCAATCCACCACTTCATGTCTCGGCGAGAGGACGTCGTACTCTTCCCAAGAAGCCGTAAACCTTGTCGTTTCGACGGCATTTCACTTTTCAGCCATGCGCTCTTGTCGTTATCGTCATAATTCGCTTGCTCTTTCTCGCGTACGCTATAGAGCCATAAGGACAGTGTTGCTTCAATTTCGGCGACATCAGCACTCCATTTGCTCCCAGAGGAACGTTGGATTTTAAATTTGATCAATTGATCACCAGGAGCACACATGGTCCAAAAGAGCTCATTCCCAAAGCTATCTGAACTCATGAGAGTATTCATGACAAGGTCAATCGCAGCCGTTACAGAAGTTGCATAATCGAGACCAGGGCCGGGCCACTTTGTTAACCACCCCAGTTCTTTCCGGCTTTGAACGACCTGATCCATTCTCCCGGTTCTCCCACTTGGGGCCCCTGCGCTTAAGCACTCGTATCCATGCGCATCTTCACCAGTCGTGATACCCCAATCGAAGCAACCTCCACTCCAAAAGGACTCGCCCCGGACCACCTTTGATGGTTCCTGTCGCATACATATTCTACTCCAAGCTTTCCTCCAAAAGGATAGAGGGGAGGCTCCAGACTCTCTCCAAAGATCACACGCTTCGTGCGTAATTCGAGTTGCAAGCCAATCAATCTCATGCTTTAGGGGCAACAATTGAATGTATGGACGTTTTGCAAGTCCGCGTCGCACCCATGCCCTCAAGATAACCATTATAAGAGTTACCCCAAGCTGTCCAAAGGTAATAGACCAATGTAGCCCACGCAGTCCAATAAACTGTCCAAAGAATCCGCATAGTGTTATTACTGTTCCTGCTGTGCTTAGAACCTCGGAACTAGTAGAGCTTCCGTTCTTCGATGGGTTTGGGGGGTCATTTTCGTTGTTCCGACGTGATGTTGTAATGGTATTGCGCTTGTCTTTTGCGAAAATTGCATAAGACTCGAATTCCTGATCCCCCACAGTTGCATTCTTTTGTAGCCATAGTATATGAGCATTTGCGCCGGCGCCCTTTAGCTCATAATCTTGCTCTCTTGTGCTGCGTTCTATTACATATGAGCAAACAAGTAGGCCAACAACCAGAAATAAAGTACCAATCGATGTGAGAGGGAAAGCATAGACTGCTATACCCGCGCCTTCCTTTGGATACTGGAGCTTGGGATGGTAAGTAGCAAAACCACCGTATATCAAGACAAATGATTGGAGGGCTGTTCCGATCACAGCGATTATATGGAGCTCATGCCTTCCACTGCGGTCATACATATTGAGAGATATGTTTGGAGCGATCTTTTTAATATCAGGCTTTTCTGCAGGTGTTTGTGGAGCGTCGGTTTTCTGCGGACCGCTGGCAGGTTGATGACCCTCGTTGTACTTCTGCCGAGTTTCTGGTCTTGGCAGGACCTCCGGGTTTTGTGAGGTTTGGGCTTCGGGACATACAGTATCCGTTTTTATCTTAGGTGAAAATTGTGCTGCAACTACATGTATTTTAGTGCTGTTCGTGGTATGTGAGGAGGACTGACTAACTTATCTTCTTCCACGGTGGTAACAACCATTTGAGACTACAAATTCTCCTCTCTGTTTAAAATGTTACTATAAATATTCCGAATTGGTAGTGAAAGAACGGTTCAATACATGTATTTACCTTTTACTTTTGAAACCATCTCTTCTTTCATGGCTTGTTCCAATGTCGTAAAGATCCTAGCCTTATCTTTCCTATCGATACGGATCAATTCCCTGATCTCTGGTGATCCCATTATCCTCACAATTTGTTGTCCGTTCCACAGTTCACAAACTTCATGCGATGTTGAAGACATCAGCTCGACTTCTGCGGCCGCGCGGTTTTCTCTAGCTCTTCCAATAATTGCTTTGAGCCAGCTTGGTCCCCCAACTCTAATTGCGCCAACGATGGCAGTGATAATGCCCAAAGGTCCCATCGCGAATATAATGCTGTCTGCCCAACCCATTGATTCACTCATGAACTGCTTGGCGACCTGTTCTCCGAAGAGCGCAAGCAATGGACCTAGGTCGGAGATGAAATTGTTTGTAAAGTCACTACCTTCACTCCACCCAGATTTCGCATGTATCGCAGACATCTCGCGTCGATTTTACCGGCCCTCGGTGCTGTTGGATTTCGTCCGGTGTAATCGGTATTATGGGAAGTTTGCGTTTCTGTCGACTCGGAAATACTTCTCTTAATACTCTAGAGAGCCGGCCGAAGGTTTCCATTCTGCTCACAAAACTTCCATGTATACGTATCACATACTAAGAAAAATGAGTACATAATCGAGATCTTGCTCCGCCTCCACAAGAGTAAGGCCAACCAGAAGCCTGCATTCGATTCCGTAGTCAACTGTGCTTTCAGATGTTGTATGCCTAACCATACTTATACTATGATGTGTATCATGGGGCGAGAAAGTTCTAGATCTGCAGTGAGCTGAAAAGATGTATGTATGTGGTACATATTAGCGAGACACCAATAGGATAAACACTTCTGCGCATATATCCGTGCGCATTGGTGGTACATGTAGTCGTACCATGTGTGTTTGTGTGTTACACATACCTACATGTAGTATACAACGATACGTAGTACATACATATAGCGGCCACCTTCTTTCCCGCTATTGATTCGAGTTTTTGAAATTCAACACCATATTCTACGTTGCAACCACGTTACACGAAGCCAAAAGTCTTTATTTCTTAGGCTTCATAACATCTTCACCATGCCCCCCCCATCCCCAGCTATGTACACCGTTTTTGATGGCTTCCGCCGAACCGAGCTCGACGAAGACCTCATCACCGACGCTGGCACCGCTACCACCCTCGTCGACCTGGCCGACGAAATTCTCCTTAACGAGAACACAAGCGACATCGAGAGACTCCTCCTCACCCTCACAATCGGCATCATCAGCAAAAAATTTGTCGGCTCGACGCGCTGCACCTGCGCGCACTGCGCCTAATGGCGCCATTTTGGCTGCGCGCATGAGAAGTTTTCTTACCTGCATAGCTACGCCCGGCGCAAAAACGATTGCAGCGACGGAACGGAGAGAATCTCTCCTGCCTCGCCGCTGAGCTGTTGCCGTTGCTTCAAAAGACGCAGCTTCGCTTTTGACCGAATTACGCCGCTTTGACCCAAAACGAACACCGGTCCACACCTTAGCTTTTGCCCGTTAACGGCTTTTGCTAGCGAATTTGGCTGGCAGAATGAGGTCACTCGGCACCCAGACATAGACTGCACAACAGCCCGCCGCAAACGCCACGCTTATCGATCCACACGCTACGTAATTTACGCACATATTTGCTAGCGATCCACCTGCCCCCGCCGATATCCTGCCCGCTGAGCTGCGCTGAGCCGCCACTCAGCTGCCTACCTACCCTCCTGCCCGCTGGGCCGCTGCCGCTGAGCCTGCCTGCCCGCTGAGCCTGCCTGCCCGCTGAGCCTGCCTGCCCGCTGAGCCTGCCTGCCCGCTGAGCCTGCCTGGCCGCTGAGCTCGCCGCTGAGCTGCCTGCCCTCCTGCCCGCTGACCTCCCCTGCCTGCCTTCCTGCCCGCTGACCTGTCTGTCTGAAGGGTCCATTTGGTGCAGTATTTATGACAGGTAGGTGTCCAAATCGCGGCAGTATTTGGTGACTAGAGCGCGATTCGCTGCCTGGGGTGTCCATTTGGTGCAGTATTCGCTGCCCAGGAGGTGTCCAAATCGCGCAGTATTCGTGCCTAAGAGGTGTCCAAATCGCGCAGTATTCGGTGACTGGATGCCGATTCGCTGCCTGGAGGTGTCCATTTGGCTGCAGTATTCGTGACTTAGAGTGTCGATTCGCTGCCTGGAGGTGTCCAAATCGCGCAGTATTCGTGCCTGGTAGGTGTCCAAATCGCGCAGTATTCGGTGCCTGGTAGGTGTCCAAATCGCGCAGTATTCGGTGCCTGGTAGGTGTCCAAATCGCCCAGTATTTGGAGCCTCAGAGGTGTCGAAATCGCCCAGTATTTGGAGCCCAGAGGTGTCAAGAAGGCCGAAATGCAGAGGAAGGTAAACACGATTCTAGGCTACTGATACAGGTAGGAGGTAGGCGCCGATACAGGTAGGAGGTGAGGCAGGTGTCGACAGGTAGGAGGCGAGGGAGGAGAGAGGAGGTGAGGTAGGAGGTGAGGTAGGAGGTGAGGTAGGAGGTGAGGTAGGAGGTGAGGTAGGAGGTGAGGTAGGAGGCGAGGTAGGTAGGCATGGAGGTGGAGGTGGAGGTGGAGGTGGAGGTGGAGGTGGAGGTGTGGTGATCTCACGGTGTGGAGAAAGCGCCAACCGACGCCATTAGCTAGCGGTATTAGCATTAGCGCCAGTACATAGGCAGAATATCACATCCACGCTGACGTCAAAAGGCGTTAAAAGACGAGACGTCATATTTGAGATGCATACTAGGCGGCAAAAGACGAGGCGTCACATTTGAGACGCATACTAGGCGCCAAAAGACGACATGTCACATTTCGCATCTCCGGGACGCGCGGGACGACCAAAATGCGAGTTTTTGGTAGCAAAAGACGAGGTTTTGGTCGCAAAAGACGAATCGGTACGTCTGGACGTACGGTTCGTCTTGGCGGTTCGTTTTTTTTGCTAATGATCGTCAACCAAAACGCCATCCTTCTAGCCAAACTCAAAGGGCTCAAAGCAGAACACAAAGCAGCCGGAGCAAAAACCGCTACCGCCCTCGCCTCCCTCAACAACAGGGTAGAAAGGACCAACGAACGCGTTGGCGCCCTCTCACCCAAGACAACAACACACCAGGCACCCCCTCCCGCCCTGCCACGTACCCCCCAACCCACACGCCACAACGCCACCGCCCCACCGCAGGCACAGGCCCAGCCACAACCACAGCCACAAACCGAAACTCCGGCCCCAAAGCCCTACCCCACCCACCCATCCGTCAGACCCATCCACCCCGCAAACATGATCACCATCGTCGACGACGCAGGAACCACCCAACAGTGGACACAAGTCACCAGACCCAAAAGATCAAAACCCGCACCCACCGCCGCAGAACCCAAGAACCTCCCAGCCTCCCAACGCCGATTCTTTGCAACAAGACTTACCCCTGAACCCATCGAATCCCCGGAACAACTCGCAGCCGAACTCTCCGTTTCCTTCGGTCAAGTCCTCGCAGCAGTGGGCTTTAAGGCCCCAGTCACCGCCCTAACCGTCACGATCAACCAACGAGGCGCAGTCACCGTCCTCCCACCTCCACCAGTCCCATCCAAAACATACGCAGGGTACTTCGAAGCCCTCACCACCGTCCTCAACAACCGGATCGGATCCGAGAACACCTACACCACCTTCCGCCCAGCCCCAACCGACGTGGACATCGCCATCCACAGCATCCCACTCTTCCCCTTCCCATCCCGCGAAGACCTGGATGAGAAGTTCCCGGAAATCTTCAAGCTCGCGTCAGGCGTAACCCCAATCGCAGTACGCTTCCTACACACCAACGACCAAGAGCGCAACAACAGACCAACTGCTACTGTTGTCGTCACCCTCTCCGCAGACGAAGCCGCACAAATCGGCTCATCCATCCGCCTCCTCTCCAGACCCCGCAAATGCGTAGTCATGTGGTCCGCCACCCCCATCACCCAATGCAAAAAGTGCTACAAGTTCGGACACCCCGAGCAAGGATGCAAGAAAGAACACCCAACATGCCCCATCTGTGCGAAAGAACACACGAAAAAAGATCACACCTGCCCCGCTAACTGCAGCGGCAAACGCTATGACAGCAACGGATGCTGCGTTGCCGTCGTCGTCAAATGCACGAACTGCAAAGGGGACCACGCAGCCACATACAACAAGTGCCCCACCCTCATCGCCCTTATCGAAACCACAAAAGCCAGAAGAGCCCCTTCCAGCTCCCAACCCACCACCCCCCCCACCAACACACCCGCCCAGGACTCATCCTCCGCACCAATGGAGGGCCTCACCGCCACTTCACCAGCGCCCCAGAATACCCCAACCGCCTAAATGATGAGTACCACAACCAACGACCCAACTTTCCTAAGCATCATCCAACACAACTGCAACAACAGCAATAGTGTCCTCATCTCCCTCTTCGCCATACCCAAGGTACAATCAGCACACATCGTCGCCATTCAAGAGCCCCGCCTCTATAAAGGCAAGCCCCTCAATGTCCCCTCCTTCACCCTCATCCAACCCACACCCACCTCCCCCGAGGACAAAATCTCCACATGCACGTACATAAACAACAACTTCCTCCAAAAAAACGCCTTCGCAAGCATCCCCTCCCATAGGGGAGACATAATCTCAACCAACCTCTTCTGCAAAACAGGACCCAACACACACACCACAGTCACGATAACAAACTGCTACAACAGACAACTTCGCGACGGCACTCGATCTATTCACCCCCTCACAATCCTCCCAGCCTCAGACAACCCCTCAATCACCCTAGGGGACCTCAACATCCACAACCCCGCAACTGACCCATGCCGAACCTTCTCAGCAAGGGAACTCAGACTCTCCCAACCCTACATGGACACCGCCAGCCGAGCAGGGTACTCTATCCTCAACACCCCAGGAACATACACCAGACTATCCCACATCCAAACACACAGAAACGGCGTAATCGACCTAACCCTCGCCAACCACAGGGCCACCCCCCTAATCAGAAAGTGGCTACCCCTCTCCAACTCCTCAGGCTCCGACCACAGAATCATAGCCACCTCCCTAGCCCTCCCCAACTCAGACTTCGCCCCCTACACAACCCCGAATTGGAACCTAACAAACTGGGAACTCCTAACACCCGCCCTTCAAAACGAAACCATACCCCCACCCGAAGCCCCCTCCATGCTCGACGATTGGTTCATCAGCAAAAAAAAAAATCCCCCAAGACGAATTGTACGTCCAGACGTACCGATTCGTCTTTTGGGCAAAAATTGTCGTCTTTTCGGTCAAAACAAGACTGCCCGTCAAATTCCCGCCTTTTTCCGGGCATTTTGACGGCCTGCCTTTTCCCAAAAATTTCGCCTTTTTCCGGCATTTTGACGGCTCATCTTTTCCCAAAAATTCTCGCCTTTTTCCGGGCATTTTGAGCTGCCTTTTGACCAAAAATTTCGTTTTTTCCGGCATTTTGAGCCGTGCCTTTGACCAAAATGCGCCGTCTTTACCGGGCATTTTGAGCGTCGCTCTCGATCAAAAATGCCCGTCTATTTCCTGCATTTTGAGCCTCGCCTCTCGATCAAAAATGCCGCCTATTTCCGGGAATTTTGATGGCTCGCTTTTGACCAAAAATGCCCATTATCTTTCACTATTCACGCTCGACACATGTAATCCGTTCAAGTATATAGCCAATATAAATTACAAATTATTGTACAAAGAAATATTCCACTAAGTAAATCTCCCAATCATTTTGTGGGAAGTTGACGAAGTTTTCGCCATTTCCCAAAGTAAAACTGCCCGTCACTTTGCCTGGGAAGTTGACGAGGAAGGCCTCTCGTCATTCCACAAAATATAGCTGTCCGCCAAATTGCCTGTTAAATGATATGAAGCCTTCGCCCACAAAGTCAAGCTCCCACAAATTGGCTGGGAAGTTTACAGGATGCTCTGCATCCTCGCCATTCCTCAAAGTCGAGGCTACAGTCAATGGGGCTGGGAAGTTTACGAGGATGCACCGCATCCTCGCAGCTCCCAGCCAGATTGAACTGACGGATTCTTAGCGCATAATCGGGCGATATCGGCGCATGAAACGCTTTCGGTGCTCTACCCCCTACCCCGAGCTTGATATGGTATTATCGACTGAGATAAATGAAGTGTTGAAGTTGTATGAAAACATCACTGAACTGGAACTTTGATTTTATCTGCGCTAATTCAACTGTACATTAGGCAAATATCTGAACAAACACCGACTAACGCCCATCTTCAAATGCCCATCCTCAAATGCCCATCTTCAACGCCCATCTTCAAACTGCCCATCTTCAAATGCCCATCGCCAGATGCCCATCGCCAGATGCCCATCGCCAAATGCCCATTCTCAAATGCCCATCGCCAGATGCCCATCGCCAAATGCCAGCGAGGTTAGTAAATTGACCCGTAAGTTGACAGGTCAATTGTAGTGTTGATAAACCACCGACTATTCGTAGGCGGCGTAGATTCGGAACAAGATGCGCGCACCCAGGATACTCTTGATATTGACCACCCATATATCGTCAAAAGCGTTGATGTGCGTGATACCCTTATCGCCGTGGTGGGCATTGGGCATACCGTTGAAGTCGGGCTTCAGCGGCAAATCGCCGCCAACAGCCTTGCCTCTCCGTCCCGGATCTGTCAGCTTAAAAACCACCAGTAGAGTTGCCGGGCAAAGGCCCTGCAATGGCTCCAGGTCAGCGGGTTTTTGACGGAACCAGATCCAATCGCTCCTGGCCTCCTCTCCTGTAATTTGCCGCTCCGTTGTGGAGAGTGTGCACCGCCCTTTCGCCGCTCGCCGTGCAAAGGACGGCAAGACCTTGAGCTGCCTGAACGTCGTCACACGCCAGGAATCGATATCCACGAAAATCTCGTCAAAATCCCGCCTGAGTTCCCTCATGAAGTATCTTCGGATGTAAAACTCGAGAGATTTGCTGCTGCCCGGGATATTGACGTTTCTGACTACCGTCAAATCCATCGGGGTTTTGACCAGGCGCTTTTCCACAGGCTCCTCCTTTGGGAAACATCCCATGGGTGCGATCAGCCCCAGTCGAAGTGCCGGATCATCCTGGGATTGGCCAGCTCGCGCGCGTGCAGCCTCCTCTGCAGATTCGCCCAATACCTGGAGATTTCCCACAAGATCCGATGTGGAGAATCCGCCCCGCAATCTGCAGAAGATTCAACCCGCATGGCGAAGATGTAATCTCTGTTGAACGTCCGAGTATCTGCATCGCGATTGACGCGATTCGACGATACGGTATCTTCAGCTGGTCCCTCGCGCAGTCTCGCAGGACTCACGAATAGTCGGAATATTCCCGACTGGCGGATGTGCTCCGTGAAGTGGCTCATCAGGTGAGCTTCGGAAGTTGAAGTCGGATTCTTCCCGTAAGATGTCGCCGATCTCTGCCTGGAGATTCAATCGCCGACTAGCGACAACCCGCCGCCTCTGGGTCGAGATTCATCGAGCTGCTAGCTCCGCATGCACTCTTCACGGAGCTCTTTGCGCCGTTCAGCTACGAGCCTCTCGGTTTCCCGGTTTGCCCTGTATTTCCTGAAGATATCCTTCGTTCGATGGAATGCCCGGAGATATCCGTCCAGTAGGTCAATCGTCAATTCGTTGTGGGAACGGTACTGGGCAACCAGTCCCCAATCGATCAATGCCCGCACGCATTGAAACGCTTTCCTGAACGGCTCCGCCTGACTGGCGGAGGGATTCCTGAGCGCGGATGCCAGCGCTGGCAGGATCATCTTCTGNAAGCCGCGATCTCTTTGCCCTGCCACTGACTGACGGGCTTGGTATGGTTTTTGACGGCGGGAAAAGCCGGGTATGGCGGCATCTTGGTCCATATGAGATTGAATCCGTCCAGACGGTCAAATTCCTGCAGGAAATCCTCTAGCCACTGCATCAAATGCTTCAGGATTCCGAGGTAGACGACGCAGCATATCGGGCTTATGGAGCTCATACGCCTGGACGGGCAATTCAGAAGGGATTGTACAGCGCCGCAGACCCCGCTCTCAAACCACTTTGCCAACGCTTTCAACTCCCTCTTCTGGTCCCTGCTGGGATTTTCCAGGTCCTTCAGTGCAGTGAATTGCCGATACATCCTGCGGTATTCGCCCTGGTCCCGGGCATAAATCTTGGTAGGCTCGACCTGGTACTCTCCCAGCTTATTGACGGGAATCTCGCATTTCGGGCACATGTTGAATTTAGTGCTCAGGAGATTGCAGTTCTCCACATGGTCGGCCAGCCATGCCGCCAGGATGGGCCAGCAACGCCGTCAGATCCGTCCGAAGATCCCATCAAAATGCCCACGCCTGGTCAAAATGCAGGAGCGGCTCAAGAACGACGGACAGGACGCTGCGGAGTGTCTCCGCCGCCCATGCCCGGAGTCGACCTTTTGACGCTGCATCCCCGATGACCTTGGGAGGAATGGGCAATAAGGCGAGCAGCAGGTGCGCCTTATTTGACGGCTTTGACCGTATCTTTCCCGGGATATTTCCTATCGTCAAATATATGGGCCAGCTCTTTTTGTCTCCGGAGAAATTCAAATGGGTGATGTCCGAATGCAGATGATGGGCACAAGCGTCGCCCCAGGGGGTATCTTCTCCTGGGTATTCCACCACCAGTCGGCCGTGTACATCTCCGAATAGAGCTGATGCCCGTCGGGTCGTAGATCTTTTCCGGCGGTATACCATTCGGTCGGAATAGCAGCGCTGGCCCAGCAGATATCTGGCGATTCGACGGGATTGCGGTAATACACTCCGCTGCTTTTCCGGCCGTTGCCACCGACGCGCCAGATTGGAAGTTCGGAGGCGCTCGGCATTTTGTCGAGCTGCTTCTGGAATGCGATGCGGATTGAAAGGCTGCTCGACCTCAAGGATTTGTGCAGTCCCTGATTGAAGTAGGCGTCGATTGAGGTGGCGGTCAATTTGTGCTCGATAAAGAACCGGCAAGCCTCCATTCAGCTGCGCCTCGAACGGTGCCCAGGGCTTCCAGTCATCCTTCAAATGATCCCGATACCCGGAACCCTTCTGAGGATTTGCCCACTATTCGCGATAAACCGTGGTGCTCTGCTCAGTATCTGAATTCTCGCTCGGGTTGGGAACAGCACCGCCATCGCCAGACTCAGCGTCAAAGTCGGACTCCATCTCGAATTTTCCTCGGAGTCGGTATCATCGTCGGAACCGTCAATTATCGTGGTCAATGTGCCGGGACCGTCTCCCCGTCCAGACTCTTCGCCGCTGTGAGCCATGTAAATGTGCCTCGCCAGATGCCCAGCGCGGCGGTAATGCCGCGGGCAGAGGGGGCAGGGTGTAGATGCCATCTTGCCCTTTGTTCTTTGTTCTATGCCACACAGTATTTTGCTTCGTCAATTCTTTGTCTTTCATTGTTCATAGAGTCATTTGGCAAGCTCACCGGTCCTTTTCCTGGTTCTTGGTTTGATTGCCGGCACTGATCGATTGCCCGCGGCCCTTCGGTCGTTTTCCTACCCCTCGGTCATTTTCCTGACCCTCGTTCGAATGCCTAGCTATCTCAGTTAATTGCCTGCCACTCGGTCATTTACCTACCACTCGGGCAATTACCCAGCACTCGGTCGTATGCCTGGCACTCGGTCAATTATACCAGCACTCTTATACCAGCACTCGGTCGTTTGCCTGGGCGGACGGGCAATTATACCGCCCGTCAGTGGCACAGGAAAATGACGTGTGTGGGAAATTGACGATCGTTTCCTAGTCCGGCAATCATTCGATACTAAAGGAATTAGCCGTGCCAAGTGTTATGAAAGCAATGATAATGACGTCAAATATCACAACATCACATCGTCCGAGCCAACGCCAACACTTAACACCAACCTCTAAACTACGCCTACACCATACACTACTCTAGGCAAACATCCACCACCAACATCCACCACCAACATCCACCACCAACAATTCCATGATGCAAACATCAGGCGCTTCATACCGTCCGTGGGATATTTGCCCGCATTGAAATAAGAGGCGTTGATGCATTCGGGCTTTTTCTTTGTTTGCAGGATGAATCGTTACGAATTACCGCTTCCCAAAGACACCTCACGACAATTCTTTGCGGAATCCCGACACACTCGGATTATTCCGTCGCGCTTTTGTTCTATATAAAGCGCCAATCCTCCGCCCTTGCTCAAGCTCTCCCCGCCCTTTCTCCAGCCTTCGCTATTCGCCCAAAATGCCAAAATTGAAGTCAAAGCCAAGAAGTCTGCCAATTCGCAAGCGCTGCCGGCCCCATCCTCACCAAAATCATCTCCTGGGAAATCCCGGTTGAGAGCGAAGAAAGCCGATGCCTGGATATTGCATGTGCCGAAGGCAGAGTGCCAGCAGCAGGTACGACGATCGCTGATTCCATCTTCCTCGTCCTATTCCCGCCCTTTGACCTCGTCAGATTCCCGCACTTTCCTCGTCCTATTCCCGTCCTTTGACCTCGTTGTATTCCCGTCCTCTTCCTCGTCGTATTCCCGTACCCTTCCTCGTCCTATTCCCGTCCTTTGACCTCGTCGTATTCCCGTCCTCTTCCTCGTCGTATTCCCGTCATTTGATCATTGTCTGACGCCTGCTTAGGGGTACGCCGACTTGCCCACCTTCAATATCACCACCATCAGATCCATCATGGGCTTCACGCCTGCGCAATGGGAGGCTATGAGGGATTCGGTGCACAACTTCTTCATCAACAATGGAATTGCCAGCAAGACCTCCGCAACACCGGCCCAGTGGGAAGAAGCACAAAGGCTCTTGCTCAGCCATGAGCCCTGGCCCCTATACCACCACCTCGCCGAGCAGGAAGACGACAAGATCACGATGCAAGGCATCTTGGTGGACGTCTCCATCAGCTCTCTGCTCTGCGATCTATGCCGTCGAAAGTCGGCAAATGACAAGGCTAGGTTCAATCTAGCGAGGGCAAATAACGCCACAAAAACCAAGAAGCAGCAGAAGGCGGCCAGCATGGCGGCGGCCAGGGTGAATACAAAGAAGAACAAGGGCAAAGGACGAGCAGATGGGCCCTCGGAGCCTGCACAAAGTCCGGGGAGGAAGAGGGCGAAGATTGCCCACGACCCTTTGCCGGAGGAGGAGGAGGAGTACGACCTGGAGGAATTCCTGTCCTCGGACGATGATGAGGAATTAGCCCCGGAACCCCCAGCGGAGGAAGCGTCGGGGAGCCGGCGCAGGAATAGGATGGGGAAGAAGGGAAAGCGGGCAGAAGAAGCGGAGGAAGAGGTGGTGGAGGAGAAGGAGGAGGAGGAGGAAATTGACGAGCTTTACTCGCGGAGCCCGTCAAAGCAGACCTGGGAGCCGCATCTAGTCGACCGCCCCGTCGGCATTACCCACTGCTACCCGACATGCTACCGCTACGAGAAATTGCCCAAGGTAAGGTTCGAGAAGGGTAAGGAGGTGGTGGTGGACGGTCGACGGCGGAAGATGTGGGATATGCCCAATTGGACGCCTAGGAACTTTGCCGGGCATCCCTACCTCACCTACAGCTCACTCCCGGGCCCATATCTCTCCGAGGTAGTGAGGATGGTCAAATTATCGCAGCTGGATTCGGATGTGCGCGGTACAGATGAAGATCGGTGCATCCGGCAATTCGTCATCTGATTGGGGCACTTGTGCCTGACGAAATTCCGGTTGGGCTCGCAGGGCTACATCTCCCGGCCCAGCACCTTGCAGGCAGTCTTCCTGCTCAACGATACGGACATCCGGGTCTGGCTAAGTGCATGCCGAAATTTGCCCTGCCTCCCCCTCCATGTTGTCTACCAGAAGGATATCAACGGAAGCAGACCCCGAGCCTGTACCCATACTTCATGGGAGACTGGGAGACTCTGATGGACAATCAACTGAGGATTGACCGGAGGTCGCGGGCTTTACCAAGAGAAGCAGGGAAATTCCTGGGCAATGGGAAGAGGAAAAGGCCCGAGATCATCGAAACCAGTGACGAGGGACGAGAATGCCGAGGAAGATGACGGAGATGAGGAAGATGAACTGGCAGGGCCTACTCCTCGTCAAAAATCTCGCGCAATAAGAGCAAGGCTAAGCAAACATCTGGAAGCCCTGCAAAGAAAAATGCCGGGAAGGGGAAGCAGCGAGAGGAAGTGGAGAAGAGGAAGAGGAAGAGGAGGAGGAAGAGGAGGATGATGACGAGGAAGATGACGAGGAAGATGACGAGGAAGACGACGAAGACGACAACAACGACGACAACAACAACGACGACGACGACGACGACGACGACGACGACGACGACGACGACGACGAGGAGGAGGAGGAGGAGCTCCCCACCAAGAGATCGAGGAAGGGGAAAACGCCAGCACCGCCACCGGCACCGCCACCGGCACCCAAATCGACTGGGAAAAACCCTCCCAGGTCCCCGTCAAAGTCCCCGTCAAAGACCCCGCCAAAGTCCCCGCCAAAGTCCCCGCCAAAGTCCCCGCCAAAGTCCCTTCCTCCCAGTCAGAAGGCTTCTGGCTCCAAAACATCTGCCAAAGCGCACCCCGAGACTCGGCAAAACCCCAGCGCAGATGGCTGCTGCAGCTCAGAGGTGGAAAAGGCGAGGGTGTAAGTTAGAATAATTGCCCAACTAGTCAATCGTAAGGATGCCTACTAATGCCTATGAATCCTCAGACAGATGATACGGGGCGAGCCTGCAGAGAGCCCGGCCCCTGAGGTGCAGCCTCAGGCGGCCGAGAAATTGACCGGGATGATGAGCGGGAAGATGCCGGGCATGGGAGGGCGAATGACGGAGAAAGCATGATCTTTCGTACAAGGCTTGGAGAGGCTCACGCTCCCTGCAGATGGTGATTTCAGGATGGGGATATTGAGGAGGTGCATGGCCCAGATGAGGAGCCTGGTTCAGAAGAGGAGCTTGGCGGTTCTGAGGACTGACTCTTCTGTTTCCATCGAAATCGTGGAACTTGAACCTATCGCCACACCTAAGGCCCATGGCGCCCCTCCCTAGATCCGCGGTGCTCCCCCACCTATGCCCGCCGGTGCACGTCTCTCTGGCAGAAATCTTCCCCGCCGTGGGAAGGGTGGGTAAGTGACCGATCATTCCGCCCACTGTGTGAATGTTTGGCTAACGAGGTATGTATCCATCCAGGCCTGGGCAACCCGCTGGGCAATCCTCGGCCTAAAATCTGCGAGTCTTGGTCAATTTCCTTTGTTCAATCTCTTCGGTAATCTCCTCGGGCAATTTTTTTGTACTCACATATCTTTGATTCTTTTCCTTGGGCAATCTCTTTCTTTGGGCAATCTTCTCGCTGTTCTGGGTAAACGCCGGTTTCCTATTCGTTGATGGTAATATTCCCGTCCATGCGACCTGGAAGAATCCGAATATCGAGCGGAGCTCTATTTAGATCACCCCTCCGACTGTATTATTCCCGGTCCTTTACCTACTCCTGTTTTTGTGGCTGTATTATTCCCGTCCTTTCCCTATTCCTGTTTGTTGGCGGTTGTATGATTGCCGGTTCTTTACCGGATTCGACGGCTGTATCATTCCCCGTCCTTTATCGATTGGTGTTTTTAACTTCCGTATTATTCCCAGTTCTCATATGGGCTTCTATGTGTTTTGGGCAATCTGTTCGGCATTTGATATCGCTCTGTGATTATTGACCGCTGTATTATTACCGGTTCCTATCTGTATTCTGTCCTCGGTATCGATATGTGATTTTTGGCGCTTGTATCATTACCGTCGGTATTTAGGACTAGTAAATCTACTTTTGGTTAGGTTCATACCATGCGGAAGGCATCTCCTGGCTTTGCTTTGCATCTCCCGGAATTGCCTGGCATTGCCGAGATTTTTGCCCGTGTAGGCCTAGCACCGCCGAGATATTAGCATGTATGCGGCATTACCAAGATCCGAGATATTAGCCCATGTAGGATTTGCGTATCGATTACATCATTCTTCCCATTACCCCCCCCCCCCAGATGCAATGGGGTGTGATAAAGTCGGGTGTGGTATCTGCATTCATTGCTGCGTACCACGATGCCTCACCCACCCTCCCGAGCGGAATCTTCCCGCCATGCACAGAAAATGCCCAGGAACGACTCCGTCAAAAATCTGGCGATTAGCAGGGCAAATGGTCATCTAGTCAGCGGCATGCGCGTTCATCACAGGAGGTTCCTAGCACCTTTTCTCAGAGTCGAACAGGCGAAGAGCTACGCGTCAAAATCCCAGAGGCAAGAACCCGATATCGGGAAGAGGCTTCCAGTGCGAGGAGGAATTCCAGAGGCATTCCCAGATCGATCTCCAGCTTCATGGCGGCGGTCGTTGGCCAAAACGGGAGGTTGAATGCCCGGCATTTCACCAGCTCACCGCTCTCAAGCCGCGTAGCGATTCTCAATCCCACCGGCAATTGTCAAAGGATCCGGTAAGCTCATTCAGATATTTGCCCAACTTGAAACCAAATACCGTCATTGACACATCTAACTTTGGGCAATTGCAGGAAAGCGTTTACGACGACCCGGCCGGCAGTAGTCAAGTCCTCTCGCCACTGGCATCTTCCCAAATCACCTCGCGCGCCCGTCAAAAATCTAGGACCCATCAGCGGGAACCCACACCCAGTAGTCAAAAATCGAGGTCGGATCGTCAAATTCCCGAATCGAGTCAACAAAATTCCGAGTCTTCGTCGGCAACGCCAGCGGTCGATTCTACCGAATCCGGCAAAGGACGTGTTTTTCGAACCCGTGGGCTGAAGCGTTTTGACATGAGCTACAGGTTCATCCTGGAGAAGGCGGGCTGGGATATTACCAAGGAAACCCTCTTCGTCAATCCGCTCCCTTCCGTGATGGAAATGCCGGTAATGATCCGGAAGGCAGGATTCGCGACGGAGGGTAGTGAACATACCGAGGGTTTGACCTTGAGCGTGAGTGCACAGATCAGATACTACCATCAACGGGCGAGATCCCATATGATGGAGAAGGCAAAGAGCTTCGTCACTTCCTCGTACAGGCTTCAAGGCCTATCCCCCGAGAAGCTGAAAGACCGGGTCGATTATCTTCTGACGAACGACCGTTTCAACTGTGATCCGGAACATTACGAGGTATGCATTCTTCGTAATATTCCCAGTGAACATCAGCAAAAAATTTGGTTCGGTCTGACGTGCTTAGGCGTACCCAGGCGCACCAGGCGCGCCAGGCGCATGAGAGGTTTTCTTACCTGCATCCATACGCCCCGGCGCAAAACGATATCGTCGCGACGGGAACGGGAGAGAATCTCTCCCGTTCCGTCGAGTCGCCGTTGCTCAAAAGACGAAGTTCGTCTTTTGACCGAATTACGTCGTCTTTTGACCCCAAAACGAACACCGGGTCCACACCTGGGTAGCTTTTGCCCGGTTAACGGCTTTTGCTAGCGAATTTGGCTGGCAGAATGAGGTCACTCGGCAATCGGTACATAGACTAGGACACCAGTTCCGCGCAAATGTCACGTTTATTGATCCACATGTCTACGTAATTCTATGTACATATTTGCTAGCGACCCACCTGCCTCCGCCGGCGCCCCACCTACCTCCGCTTACTCCTGCCCCCCACCGACCTCCTGCCCGTTGAGCTGTGCGCTGAGCTCGCCGCTGACCTGCCTGCGTACCCTCCTGCGCGCTGAGCTGCCTGCCCGCTGCCTCCCCGCTGAGCTGCCTCCCCGCTGAGCTGCCCCCCCGCTGAGCTCCCCGCTGAGCTGCCTGCCTACCCACTGACCTGCCTGCCTGCCTTCCTGCCCACTGAGCTGCCTGCCCTCTGAGCTCGCCGCTGAGCTGCCTGCCTGCTGAGCTCGCCGCCGAGCTGCCTGCCTGCCCTCCTGCCCGCTGAGCTGCCTGCCCTCTGAGCTCGCCCCTGAGCTGCCTGCCCTCCTGCCCGCTGAGCTGCCTGCCCTCTGAGCTCGCCCCTGAGCTGCCTGCCCTCCTGCCCGCTGAGCTGCCTGCCCTCTGAGCTCGCCCCTGAGCTGCCTGCCCTCCTGCCCGCTGAGCTGCCTGCCCTCTGAGCTCGCCCTGGGCTGCCTGCCCTCCTGCCCGCTGGGCTGCCTGCCCTCTGAGCTCGCCCCTGGGCTGCCTGCCCTCCTCCCCGCTGAGCTGCCTCCCCGCTGAGCTGCCCCCCCGCTGAGCTCCCCGCTGAGCTGCCTGCCTACCCACTGAGCTCGCCGCTGACCTGCCTGCCTGCCCTCCTGCCCGCTGAGCTGCCTGCCCTCTGAGCTCGCCCCTGAGCTGCCTGCCCTCCTCCCCGCTGAGCTGCCTCCCCGCTGAGCTGCCCCCCCGCTGAGCTCCCCGCTGAGCTGCCTGCCTACCCACTGAGCTCGCCGCTGACCTGCCTGCCTGCCCTCCTGCCCGCTGAGCTGCCTGCCCTCTGAGCTCGCCGCCGAGCTGCCTGCCTGCCCTCCTGCCCGCTGAGCTGCCTGCCCTCTGAGCTCGCCCCTGAGCTGCCTGCCCTCCTGCCCGCTGAGCTGCCTGCCTGCTGAGCTCGCCCCTGAGCTGCCTGCCTTCCTGCCCGCTGACCTGCCTGTGGGGTAGGTGTCCAATTCGTGCAGTATTTGGTGACTGGTAGGTGTCGATTCGCTGCCTGGGGGTGTCCATATGGTGCTGTATTCGGTGACTGGTAGGTGTCGATTCGCTGCCTAGGAGGTGTCCATTTGGTGCAGTATTCGTGACTGGTAGGTGTCGATTCGCTGCCTAGGTGTCCAAATCGTGCAGTATTTGGTGACTGGTAGGTGTCCAAATCGTGCAGTATTCGGTGACTGGTAGGTGTCCAAATCGTGCAGTATTCGGTGACTGGTAGGTGTCCAAATCGTGCAGTATTCGGTGACTGGTAGGTGTCCAAATCGTGCAGTATTCGGTGACTGGTAGGTGTCCAAATCGTGCAGTATTCGGTGACTGGTAGGTGTCGATTCGCTGCCTGGAGGTGTCCAAATCGTGCAGTATTCGGTGACTGGTAGGTGTCCAAATCGTGCAGTATTCGGTGACTGGTAGGTGTCCAAATCGTGCAGTATTCGGTGACTGGTAGGTGTCCAAATCGTGCAGTATTCGGTGACTGGTAGGTGTCCAAATCGTGCAGTATTCGGTGCCTGGTAGGTGTCCAAATCGTGCAGTATTCGGTGACTGGTAGGTGTCGATTCGCTGCCTGGAGTGTCCAAATCGTGCAGTATTCGGTGCCTGGTAGGTGTCCAAATCGTGCAGTATTCGGTGACTGGTAGGTGTCCAAATCGTGCAGTATTCGGTGCCTGGTAGGTGTCCAAATCGTGCAGTATTCGGTGACTGGTAGGTGTCGATTCGCTGCCTGGAGGTGTCCAAATCGTGCAGTATTCGGTGACTGGTAGGTGTCCAAATCGTGCAGTATTCGGTGCCTGGTAGGTGTCCAAATCGTGCAGTATTCTGTGACTGGTAGGTGTCGATTCGCTGCCTGGAGGTGTCCAAATCGTGCAGTATTCGGTGCCTGGTAGGTGTCCAAATCGTGCAGTATTCGGTGACTGGTAGGTGTCGATTCGCTGCCTGGGGTGTCTAAATCGTGCAGTATTCGTTGACTGGTAGGTGTCCAAATCGTGCAGTATTTGGTGACTGGTAGGTGTCGATTCGCTGCCTGGAGGTGTCCATTTGGTGCAGTATTCGTGACTGGTAGGTGTCGATTCGCTGCCTAGGTGTCCAAATCGTGCAGTATTTGGTGACTGGTAGGTGTCCAAATCGTGCAGTATTCGGTGACAGGTAGGTGTCGCTTCGGTGCCTGGGGGGTGTCCAAATCGTGCAGTATTCGGTGCCTAGGAGGTGTCCAAATCGTGCAGTATTCGGTGCCTGGTAGGTGTCCAAATCGTCCAGTATTTGGAGCCTGGTAGGTGTCGAAATCGTCCAGTATTTGGAGCCTAGTAGGTGTCAGTAAAGGCGTCAAAATGCAGAGGAAGGTAAATCCGTATCCAGGCGCTGATACGGGTAGGAGGTAGGCGTCGATACAGGCAGGAGGTCGGTACAGGTAGGAGGTAGGTGTCGATACAGGTAGGAGGTGAGGTAGGAGGTGAGGTAGGAGGTGAGGTAGGAGGTGAGGTAGGAGGTGAGGTAGGAGGTGAGGTAGGAGGTGAGGTAGGAGGCGAGGTAGGTAGGTAGGCATAGGTGGAGGTGGAGGTGTGGGTGGATCCTCGAGGTGTGGAGAGCTCGTCAAATCTGACGTCATTAGCTAGCGGTATTAGTATTAGCGCCAGGACTTAGGCAAAATATCACATCCGCGCGACGTCAAAAGGTGTTAAAAGACGAGATGTCATATTTGAGATGCATACTAGGCGTCAAAAGACGAGATGTCACATTTGGGACGCATACTAGGCGCCAAAAGACCATATGTCACATTTCAGAGCTCCGGGAAGCGCGGGATGACCAAAAGACGACTATTTGGGTGCAAAAGACGAGGTTTTGGTCGCAAAAGACGAATCGGTACGTCTGGACGTACAATTCGTCTTGGGAGATTTTTTTTTTTGCTGATGAATGGGCAATTCACTGATGCGTTCAGCCCGTCGAATGGCACTTTTCCGCACCCCAGATACCGCGCTTCATTGTGTACTGCTACTACAAGACGAATCGAGGCATCGCCGTCAATCATCCGGAGTTTGAGAGCTGCATCAACCACACATTCATCTGCCTCGTCTCGACAGTGCTCTACCACGCACTGAGAGTGCACGTAGTCGGGGGCAGTAGCTGGAAGAACGGTGTCTTCAACAAGGACTATTGCGGCAGTGAGTTTCTCCTTCTCCGCTCTCCTGTCATTTTCCTACTCTACCCGTCTTTCTCTCAATGAGTGATTACCTCCCCCGCCGTTGTGGCATATTCCCACGCCATCCTGGCATGTTCCCAATGTACCATCTTCCCCACCGCTGTTTGGCATATTCCTATGCCGTCCTGACACTTTCCATCATCTCCCTGACACCTCCGTAATATTCCCGGTCTTCCCTCATTCTCTGGCATTTCCGTCGTTTTGCACTGGCAGCTTTCCCGTCATTCTCCTAGCATTTCCATCGTTCTCCTAGCATTTCCGTCATTTCCGTCATTTCGGTCATTTCCGTCATTTCGGTCATTTCCGTCATTTCCGTCATCTTGCACTGGCGGCGTTCCCGACATTCTGCTGGCATTTCCGTCTTTTTGCACTGGCGGCATTGCCGGCATTCCCCTGGCATTTCCGTCATTTTGCACTGGCAGTGTTCCCGTTGTTTTCTGGCATTTCCATCATTTTGAACAGGCAGCGTTTCCGTCGTTCTCCCGGCATATCCGTCATTTTGCACTGGCAGCGTTCCCGTCATTTCCCGGCAAGTTTAGCAAATTGACGGGCATGCCAGTAATCTACGAGAGGCAGGTGGGTACCTGGAATCGATCCTTCCCAGACGCGGAATCGTCGATGCTGGTTTTGACCGGCATTCGGCAGGAGATAATCAAGCGTGTGAAATTGACCAACTCCTGCAAGCTCCCATCGATGGAGAGTAGGGAGGCCCTTGTTGACCCGGGCGTCGGAAGTTTCCTGGCGGGTCTTAGAGCAAAGCTCAATGACGGTAATGACGAGATGGGCATCTACCCTGACGACCTCGAATCGGGCTTTGTTAATGACGATGATATGAGTGGCTGTGGGGAAATTGACGATGCAGAGCATAGTGGTGCAGAGCGAATTGACGGTGCAGAGCATATTGACGGTGCAGAGCATATTGACGATGCAGAGCGTAGCGCGGGCAATCCCTCCGGGCGTCAATTGGTGCTGGAAGATGACGAGCGAGCCAATACAGCGGTGGAGAGCGAGGATTCCCAGGACAATGTCCCTGTGCGGAGGAGAGGAAGTAGGAGAAGAGGACGGGGCAGCAGAGCTAGATAGACTAGGAGATGTATATAATTCGTAAATTGACCATAATTGCCGGAAATTGACGATGCCGACGAGGTGCCCAAAACACCGGACGACGTATCGTGAAATGCCGACGAGATGCCCAAAACACCAGACGACGTATCGTGGAATGCCGACGAGATGCCCAAAACACCAGACGACGTATCGTGAAATGCCGACGATATATTCCGTCAAATAACGGGCCTACAAATGCTTGAGATGTAAAATTTCGTCAAATGACGGGCCCACGAATGCTTGAGATGTAGAATTCCGTCAAATGACGGGCCCACGAATGCCAGTGACAGGCCCGCGAGACGCTTCGTAGAATGCCTGGGAATAGGATGGTCAAAAGGCGAACCTCTTCGTGAATGCCTGGGAATATGACGGGCATAGGACGGGGCGTTTCGTCAAATGCCTGGGAATTTGACGGGCATAAGACGGAGCATTTCGTCAAATGCCTGGGAATTTGACAGGCATAAGACGGAGCATTTCGTCAAATGCCTGGGAATTTGACGAGCCCGGGCGGGAAAATGACGAGGTTTTTGACGACTGATCTTTTGAGCAACGATGACTCAGCGGCGAGGCGGGAGATTCTCCCGTTCCCGTCGCGACGATATCGTTTTGCGCCGGGGCGTATGGATGCAGGTAAGAAAACTTCTCATGCGCCTGGTGCGCCCAATGGCGCCGGGTGCGCCTGGGTACGCCCAGGTGCGTCGGAGTGGACCCAATTTTTTGCTGATGTTCGATAAAACGCTCACCCACATCACAGACCTGGTCAAATCCCACACCCCACCAAAAACGATCTCCAAATGGTCAAAGAAATGGTGGTCACCAAACCTCACACAACTGCGCACCATCTTCCACTCAGTGCACAGAGCCTTCAGGAAAGGCAGAGCCCCACCATTCGAAATGAAAGCAGCGCGCAACGCCTACTTCAATGCCATCAAAAAAGCCAAGCAAGACCACTGGAACGCCTTCGTCACCAACGCCGACACCAAGGATGTCTGGCGCCTGAAGAAAATGGCCAACAGATCGGAAGACAAAATCCCCTCCCTCCCCAACTCACCGACACCCACGCTCCTCAACGACAACCTCATCAAAGCATTCTTCCCCCCAAGACAAGACGGACCTCCCCCTCCCCCTCTTCTCTTCTCGAACACCCCCCCCATCACACCCAGCGAGATCAAAACAGCACTCGCCCCCACATCCAACATGTCAGCCCCCGGCCCAGACACAATCCCGTACTCGGTCTGGAAAGGCATCCACAGAGCGAACCCCCTCCTCCTCACAAACCTCCTAAACCCACTCCTACAACACGGGTACCACCCTCTATCCCTCAAAAACGCCAACGGAGTCATCCTGGCAAAACCAAACAAGCCAGACTACTCATCCCCGGCTGCCTACCGCATAATCGTCCTCCTCCAGACCCTCTCGAAAATCCTGGAAAAAATCGTCACCCTCCGACTAGCCAAAATAGCAAAGGCAGTAGGACTCCTCCACAACCACCAATGCGGCTCCGTCAGCGGCCTCTCCACAGGAGACGCCGTCACCACACTCATCCACGAAACAAAAGCCATGCAACTCGCAAAACTCAAAGTCTCAACCCTCTTCCTAGACATAAAAGGAGGCTTTGACCACGTCCTAAAAGACCAACTCGCAACCACCCTCGCAAGCAAAAACACCCCTCCCTCATCAGCAAAAAAAAAAATCCTCCAAGACGAATTGTACGTCCAGACGTACCGATTCGTCTTTTGCGACCAAAATCTCGTCTTTTGCTACCAAATGCTCGCATTTTGGTCGCCCCGCGCGTCCCGGAGATCGCAAATGTGACACGTCGTCTTTTGGTGCCTAGTATGCGTCCCAAATGTGACATCTTCTCTTTTGACGCCTAGGTCATCTCCTAAATGTGATATCTCGTCTTTTGACGTCGCGCGGAAGTGATATTCTGCCTATGTACTGGCGCTAATGCTAATACCGCTAGCTAATGACGTCAGATTTGACTATTCTCCACACCTCGAGGATCCACCCACACCTCCACCTCCACACCTACCTACCTCGCCTCCTACCTCACCTCCTACCTCACCTCCTACCTCACCTCCTACCTCACCTCCTACCTCACCTCCACATCGACACCTACCTCACCTCCTACCTCACCTCCACATCGACACCTACCTCACCTCCTACCTCACCTCCACATCAACACCTACCTCACCTCCTACCTCACCTCCTACCTCACCTCCTACCTCCTGCCTGTATCGACGCCTACCTCCTGCCTGTATCCACGCCGTGATACGTATTTACATTCCTCTGCTTTTTGACGCCTTTACTGACTGCGCTGCAGGAAGAAAATCGACACCTACCAGTCAACGAATACTGGGGGGTTTCGGCACCTACCAGGCAGCGAATACTGGAGGATTTCGACACCTACCAGGCAGCGAATACTGCAAGATTTGGACACCTACCAGTCACCGAATACTGCACGATTTGGACACCTACCAGGCAGCGAATACTGCACGATTTGGACACCTACCAGGCAGCGAATACTGCACGATTTGGACACCTACCAGGCAGCGAATACTGCACGATTTGGACACCTACCAGGTAGCGAATACTGCACGATTTGGACACCTACCAGGCAGCGAATACTGCACGATTTGGACACCTACCAGTCACCGAATACTGCACGATTTGGACACCTACCGGTCACCAATACTGCACCAAATGGACACCTCTAGGCAGCGAATCGACACCTACCAGGCAGCGAATACTGCACGATTTGGACACCCCCAGGCAGCGAATCGACACCCAGCGGTCACCAATACTGCACCAAATGGACACCTCTAGGCAGCGAATCGACACCTACCAGTCACCGAATACTGCACGATTTGGACACCTACCTGTCACCGGATACTGCACCAAATGGACACCCCTAGGCAGCGAATCGACACCTACCAGTCACCGAATACTGCACAATTTGGACACCTACCAGTCACCGAATACTGCACGATTTGGACACCCACCGGTCACCAATACTGCACCAAATGGACACCTCTAGGCAGCGAATCGACACCTACCAGGCAGCGAATACTGCACGATTTGGACACCCCCAGGCAGCGAATCGACACCCACCGGTCACCAATACTGCACCAAATGGACACCTCCTAGGCAGCGAATCGACACATACCAGTCACCGAATACTGCACGATTTGGACACCTCCTAGGCAGCGAATCGACACCCACCGGTCACCAATACTGCACCAAATGGACACCTCCAGGCAGCGAATCGACACCCACCGGTCACCGATACTGCACCAAATGGACACCCCCAGGCAGCGAATCCACACCTACCTGTCACCAAATACTGCACCAAATGGACACCTACCACACAGGCAGGTCAGCGGGCAGGAAGGCAGGCAGCAGGGAGGTCAGCGGGCAGGCAGGCAGCTCAACGGGGAGCTCAGCGGGAGCTCAGCGGGGAGCTCAGCGGGGAGACAGTTCAGCGGGTAGGCAGCTCAGCGGGGAGGCAGCTCAGCGGGCAGCTCAGCGGCGAGCTCAGCGGGCAGGCAGCTCAGCGGCGAGCTCAGCGGGCTGGCAGCGCAGCGGGGAGCTCAGTGGGTAGGAAGGGGGCAGGAGTAAGCGGAGGTAGGTGGGGCGCCGGTGGAGGCAGGTGGGTCCCAGCAAATATGTACATAGAACTACGTGAGCGTGGATCAATAAACGTGACATTTGAGCGGAACTGGTGTCCTAGTCTATGTACCGATTGCCGAGTGATCTCATTCTGCCAGCCGTTAACCGGGCAAAAGCTACCCAGGTGTGGACCCGGTGTTCAATAGACGACGTAATTCGGTCAAAAGACGAACTCGTCTTTTGACCAAAAGACGACTCCGCGACGGGAACGGGAGAGAATCTCTCCCGTTCCCGTCGCGACGATATCGTTTTGCGCCGGGGCGTATGGATGCAGGTAAGAAAACTTCTCATGCGCCTGGTGCGCCCAATGGCGCCTGGTGCGCCTGGGTACGCCCAAGCACGTCAGACCGAATCAAATTTTTTGCTGATGCTACATCACCAACTGGGTTCTATCCTTCCTATCAGACCGCTACATCACACTGCTCTTCAAAGGATCCCCCAAAATCCCCACAGCGGCCCAAGTAGGAGTCCCACAAGGCTCCCCCATCTCACTCCTCCTCTTCCTCATCTACATCAACTTCCTGCACCAACATGACCCCTCACCCGGCATATCACTATCCTATGTCGATGACCTAGCCATCACGGTGGCCTCCACCTCACACGCCCAAAACATCACCACACTCCAAGCACACTACAACAAACTCACCGCCATCGCTGCACCCAAAAACGTCTCCTTCTCAGTCGGCAAAACCGAACTGATGCACTGGAGAACACCTCGCGACAAATCCCCTATCTGCCAACTCCCGATAACCCTGGATAACCTAGCCTTCCACCCCAGCCCCATAGTAAGATGGGTCGGCTACTGGCTCTCCACCAGCTTCAACCCAAACACCCACTTCCTCAGAAGAACAGCCGCCGCCAGAGCGGCGTTCGGCATCCTCACCCGCTTCTCCTCCGCAGGGAAAGGCCTAACGTCAGTAAACTGCAGAAAAATTGCCCTGCTCGCCATCCGCCCCATGCTCACCTACGGAGCCAACGTCTTCACCCCCACGTCAGCACTCAAAGAAATGAACACCTTCTGGAACTCCGTCCTCAGATGGTCAACAGGATGTTTCAGATCCACCAACAACAGAGTCCTCTGGGCCGAAGCCAAAGCCCCCCCTCTAATCCTATACCTACAATACCTGAAATGCAAATTCGCCATCAGAATCCTCCGGGCACCCCCCCTAGCAAACCCAGTGACGGGAAGAACCAGCAACAACTTCCCCACCTCCTCGACAGACCGCACATACTCACACACCGCCCTCCTGAAGGGCAAACCCAACCCACCAAAGAAATGGAACTCCAAAGCAAAAAAAGGAGTCGCCCACACTCCCATCGAACACCTCTGCTCCCTTCTTGCCCCCCTAATTGAAGAAGGCATCGAGCAAGACAAAATGGCCCTCAGAGCCAAACACCAGCTCCTACTGTTACGGGAGATTCGAGTGAGGGGCTGTGAAGGAAGGACGGGTAACCAAAGACAAGCATAGGAAGGTACCGAGGGGGTGGGGGCGCCATGTGCGACCACACCTGCACGAAGACTATTAGGCGGCACACCTCGAGAGTGGTGGGCTGACGGCTGCAGGCTGTTCTCCTTTGAGAAGGTGACCAAGGTAATAGTATAGTGCAACCCGATAGCCGGCATTTGTGAGTCAGAGGTATTACGCGAGATAGAATGTACTAGATAGAATACAGCCCCGGATAAGGGTGTCAATCATGTATAAATAGGAGAGCGGTCGCCCGTGAGCTAGAAGGGATCAGAGAGCCTTCAGTATCAGCGAGCGGAGTCCGATCTACAAAATATCATTAGTCTAAACGCTACAGAACTATTGCTTAGCAGTGCCATATCTTTGATATCCCATAACACAATTTTGTCTCTTATCCGACTCGCTTACGAAGCCTACCCTATCGCAGACCAGTATCTGTCTCGAAGATAAATCATTCCTAGTTCCAAAGACTTGAGTATATTGTGTGACGGATAGTCACCGTGCGCTTGTCTCTAAGAACACAGAAAGAAATATCTAGAGCTTGTACTCTATGCACCCCACCTGTTCCACTTCATTCATCGTCCAACGAGGAAGTGCGGAACATCTCTACTGCGGATACCTACACTCACAAGGTTTCTTCGCAGAAGCTCGAACCACTTGTCACTTTCAGGAATCCGATCCTGAAATACTCGAACCCACAGAGCTCCCTCCCATCAAGGTGACTCTGACCCAAAACTCCTACAACCTCGCACATCTTGTACCCTGGTTTGTTCCCCAACCTTGGTGCAAGCGAAACCCAGACCTCAAGATAGAATCTCTCCAAGATGTCCCAGCAGCGTCAGTTACAGTTGGAGGAAGACTCCAACATGGAGGACGCCATCATATTGCGCGACCGAGAAACCTACGTCGCCCAAACGCAGCCCCGGCGGCAGAGAGACACACCCGTCGCCAACCTCTGGCCACAGGTGAGCCATCAGGCGCCTCGCAGGCCCCACCGAGACTACAGGGAGAGATCCCCATACACTACCCCCACCCGAGAGTCATCCACTACTCAGAGGCGCTTGGGGAGAGTGGAAACGGTCGAGGAGGACAGCGAGGAGGACCTGCCACAAACCCCGCTGCATCGGACAGTCAGACGAGAGGTAGAGAGGCAGGGAGGACAGGTAGTCGCCGGACTACACCAAGGGGTCAGCGCCCTAGATATCCGTACGCAGAACGTCCCCCTAATCGAGGACCTGCTACGGAACCACGAGCACACCATCGCCGAGATCAACGCGGCCAACCAGAATCTGATAGAAGAGCTCACCTCCAAATTCCAGGAGAGCGACGCCAAGCAGAACCAAATGGCCGAGGCCTTGGTTCGCATGGACACCAAATTCTGCGAGCAAGCCCAGGGCCAACTGGCTCACGTTCAGGACCTTTTCGGTCAACTCCGTACCACAACTCTCGCCCAGCAAGAAGAGCAACAGTTGAGAATAGACTCTCTACTGGCGCAAGTTCAAGCCGACAGAGATGGTGCCCAAACCGGCAACCAAGATGCGATCACTGCTGCAGTCGATGCGCTTAAGGAAGCCCGGAGGTTGGACCAGGAGGAAATGGCGAAGGAGATTAAGGCGGCGATGGCGGAGGTGGAGCTTGCCCGGGGTCAATGGAAGACCGCCGGAGGGAAGAAGGACAAGGGGAAGCAGCCCCAGGTAGAATCGGTGAGGAGCCAGAGCGCACATTCCAGCCACGCGCCCCCCAAACCCCAGGAGCAAATCATAATAGAGGAGACTCCAGCGGTTGAGGGAGGAAACGGTGGGAAAGGAGGTCATGGAGGGGGTAAAGGAAGGTCTAGGCGTAGTAACCCAGACCCATCCGATAGCTCGGAATCCAGCGATGAAGGTAGAGACCCGAAGGGCAGAAGTAGGAGGCAGGACAGGCAGAAACGCCGTCCCCAGACCCTCCTCACTCACCCCGAGGCCACCTACCGGAACGATGGACCTAAGCAAGCCAAGATCCCCTTCAATGGTGACCCAAAGCAGGATGTCCGTCACTGGATTGATCAAATGGAGACCTTAATTGAGCTCCAACCCAAGGTCCAGTGGACAGACAAGGTAAAAATCCTGTGGGCATCCCTCGAACTCGCCGGTAGTGCGGCTAGCTTCTGGAAGAACTACAAGGAAAGGCTTAGTGTAGAACCTAAGCTCGGAACTTGGGAGAGATTCAAGAAGGAGCTCCTCATCCAATATGGGAATCGGACCAGCCAAGAGCAAGCCAAACAGAAAATGGACAAGCTAAGGCAAACCGGACCCATCGATGACTACCTGAATGAGATGCAGAACCTGGAGTGGGACGCAAACGTGGGCCCAACCGTCATGAAGTCAATGATTCTAACAGGAATAAACTCCTCGTTAGAAACAAGACTGTCGGCGGCCATCGAAGAGCCCGAGCATTTTCCTGACTGGCTGGCATGGGTACGACGAGTGGGGAGAAAAGATGCGGATGTGAAGGCTAGACACGAGATCTTAAGAGGCAGAGACGCCCCTAAAGCTCCTCAGAAACCCACATCCCAACCCCCTCGCCAACGCAAAGGAGAACCGTACGTAAAACGACGGGAAGACCAGAGCGAGAAAGCCAAAGGAGATCTGGGGGCCACCCAGACTCAGAAGGACAAGTGGCTATCAGAGAAGAAATGTCTCCGTTGTGGTGGCAAATCCCACTTCGCAAAAGACTGCCACTCCACTAGCATTGTCCGGGCTACTACCCAGCATCAGGCCAATAGGAAAAGAGGAAGGAGTCCTTCCGGGGAGAAGGACCAGGAAGAGGGGAGTAAGCGGAAGAAAGTAGGGACACAAACGCAGGCGTTTAGGTCGAGGATCACAAATTTGGAGGATTAGATTTCGTTAAACGGGAGTTCTTGCTATTATGTATATACGGGGCATGGAAATAAAATAATATCTACAAAACAAAGGGAACAAAAGTGACCGAATGGCCACCAGGTGATAAACTTTAAACACTCAAGTAGTTACTGTTGGGATACGCGGCAGGGTGCAGAGCACTCTAGGCAGCAAAAATCCGCCAGTAACATAAAATACTCGTTTGTCATGAGTCATTCAATGATAGGAAGAGGCACCGGAGGTTACCCCGCACTTGGGTATATATAAAGCCAGGCATCCCCCTCGAAGAAGAGAAACCATTCCACTTTACATATACTGAACGAAGAACCAAACCTACCCACAACGAAACCACAATGTCAACCTCCATCAAAGAAACTCGCCTCGAGATTGAAATCTCTTGGTCAGAACCTCACTCACCTGCACACGGCTCATGTATAACGAGAGCATTGGTCGATAGCGGAACGGAAGACTGGATCATGTCATGGGACTGTGTCAAGAAATATCAGATCCCCGTCCGACTCCGATCACCACCACTCAACATCAGACAAGCCGATGGGACCTCTATGCCTAACTCAGGCACCCATGTCACCTACCCCCTCTCCCTACGAATAGGTCAACACCTAGACAGGTCCGTCACCTGTGAAGTCGGGGACTTCGCAGCCGAAGACCTGGTCATCCCTCATCGGTGGCTATCAGAACACCGCCCTACAGTACATTGGGGAGAAGATGCCATCTCCTTCAATAGTACGTATTGCCAGGGTACAGGGTGCCTTATCCTCAGCCGAGAAGAAGAAGAAGAAGACGATGAGGATGAGCTAGTATTAAGACTACTACGCTGCGACCCCGTCACCTCCTACTCAAACGAGCACCACCGTTTCTGGATGAGAAGTACCGGGGGTCAGTCTCAGAACATCCCCCCCGAGTATCAGGACTACGACGATGTGTTCTCTGCTGAGGGAGCCCAAAGTCTACCAGAGTTCTCGGAGTGGAACCATGAAATCCCACTCATTGACGGGAAGCAACCACCGTGGGGCCCCATCTACCCCCTCTCTCCACCGGAGCAGAAAGCGTTGAGAGAGTACTTAGACGAGATGCTAGCCTCAGGCAAGATCCGTCCCTCCTCAAGCCCTGCTGCCGCACCAATCCTATTCGTGCCTAAAGCAAACGGGAGTCTAAGGTTATGCGTGGACTATAGAGGCCTGAATGCCCTAACAGTGAAGAACCGCTACCCTCTCCCACTCATGGACGAATTGGCGGACGCGACCAAGGGAGCTACCTTTTTCACCAAGATTGATCTGGAAAATGGGTATAACCTGGTACGCATCAAGGAGGGAGAAGAGTGGAAAACGGCTTTCCGGACGAAATACGGTCATTATGAGTATAAGGTGATGCCTTTCGGTTTGACCAATGCTCCGGCAACATTCCAGGCCATGATCAATACTATTTTCAAGGATCTACTAGACGAAGGCGTCGTGGCCTACCTAGATGATATCTTGATGTACTCGAAGACAAAGGAGGAGCACGTTGCCCTCGTGCGGCGAGTATTGGGGCGGCTGCGCCAGCACCACCTTTACGGTAACCCGGAGAAGACAATTTGGTTCGCCGAGGAAGTAGAATTCCTTGGGTTCTTATTGTCAGGAAAAGGAACGAGAGTCTCACCCACGAAAGTGCAGGCGATTCTCGACTGGCAAACCCCCACGAAGGTAAAAGAGCTACAAGTCTTCTTGGGCTTTGCCAACTTCCTACGACGATTCGTTCACAGATATTCAGGAGTCTGCAAGCCAATGACGGATTTACTGAAAACGGGTACCGAATGGAGGTGGGCCAAAGAGCAGCGGGACGCTTTCGATGAACTCAAGAAGAGGTTCACGACCGCGCCTATACTCCGACATTATGACGAACATCGCCAGGCAATACTTGAAACAGACGCCAGCGATTGGGCCGAAGCCGCAGTGCTCTACCAAATGTTCGAGGATGGCCTACTGCACCCAGTAGCCTATCACAGTCGGAAGTTCAACGAAGCAGAAGTGAACTACGAGATCTACGATAAGGAGATGCTCGCTATAGTTTCAGCGCTATTGACTTGGCGACACTGGCTCGAAGGGACTAGTATCCCCATCGAGATCTACTCTGATCATCAGAACCTCCAATATTTCACCACGACTAAGAAGTTGTCCAGAAGGCAGGCACGTTGGGCCGAAAAGATAGGACCTTTTCGTTTCAAGATCCATTACCGACCAGGCGAGAAGAACGGGAAGCCCGACGCTTTAACCAGGCGCCCGGAGTACGCCATGGAAGGGGGAGTAATCCGAGAACAACCCGTAAAACAGTTGTTAACGGAGGATCATTTCGCTCGAAGGACCAGAATAGAACCTGGTCCGGAGATAATTGGCGAACCTGCTGAGGAATGGACCGAGCTTGGCCGATGGTGCGACATACCAGGGGTGTCACTCCCAGTGTTGGTTCAACAGGACTGGTATGAGTTGGGGGATCAATGGGTTCGGAGAACCGTCGTGCTGGACACACTCCCTAACGCAAACCCAGATGATAGGTGGAGCCGGAGAGCAATCACGTCTGAAGACGAAGAGACTCTGCCGGTATGGAACCCGGATACGAGGACAGCGACCCATAAGGGGCGCTGGGTAGTACCAGGTCATGCGGTCAAGCAGGTGATTGAAGATCACCACGATACGCCAGCCGCGGGGCACCTAGGGCGGGATAAAACCCTGGAATTGATTGATAGGAACTATTGGTGGCCGGGCATAACCAAGGATGTCAGTCACTATGTCAGCACCTGCGACGTTTGCCAAAGAGCTAAGCAACGTCGCCGTCACCTGTCTCTTCCAAGTCCCCTAGAGTTAGCAGCCACACTGGCTCAATGGATTTCATAGTAGAAATGCCAAAAGAGAAGTCAGGATTCCGGAACGTCTTGGTGGTAGTGGATCGCTTCAGTAAAATGGCGCATTTCATACCAATGACGGGAATCTCAGCGGAACAGACGGCCAACGCCTTTGTGAAGGACGTGTGGCGCTTCCCCGGAGCATTGTGTCTGATCGAGGAACCCAGTTCGTTTCGGCCTTTTGGGCCACCATCACGGAGAGACTAGGGATTAGGAGACGGATGTCTACCTCCTTTCACCCCCAGACGGATGGACAAACGGAGCGGACTAACCAGCACCTGGAATCGTAGCTTACGGCGTTTACAGCAGGTACTGGGAAGAAATGGAAGGATCTGTTACCGATTTGTGAGTTCTCCTATAATAACTCGAAGCACTCATCCATAGGACAATCACCGTTCTACTGCAACTACGGTTTCCACCCTCGGATGACTTGGCCTACGGAAATGGAGTTGGAGAAGCTCGATGGTCAAGGAAACGCATACCTTGACGACCTCTTATCAGCCCACGAGCTGGCAAGAGAGACCTTGCAGAAAACGTTCGACAGGATGGCATCTCGGAAAGGGCCAGTACCACAGCAGTTCAGCATCGGACAGAAGGTGCTGCTCGACACCCGGAACCTCGGTGGATATGGGAAGTGGTCGGATAAGTTTACCGGACCCTTCGAAGTAACAGCAACGATCGGAAGTCGTGCATACAGATTAGACTTACCGGTAGAATGGAAGGTCCATAATGTATTCCACGAGATGCTGCTTCGCCCATACCGAGAAGACGCCAACCCAGCAAGGCAACAGAACACCAGGAAACGGATAGCGACACCTGAGCCTCAAGAAGCCTTAGCTGACGAGAACGTACAACCTTCGGCCAGTACTCGCCCACATACTCGAAGCCAGGCGCCCATAATAGGAGCCCGGTCAACCCACAAACGACGACGAGTCACGAAGGACTAGCCTCGATACCTTTCCCTTGTCTATAGCTTTTCCTTACGAGGTTTTTACTATAGAAAGGTTTTTAACGGTCGAGGGCGACGTCTGTGGAGGGGGGAGTAGTGTTACGGGAGATTCGAGTGAGGGGCTGTGAAGGACGGGTAACCAAAGACAAGCATAGGAAGGTACCGAGGGGGTGGGGGCGCCGTGTGCGACCACACCTGCACGAAGACTATTAGGCGGCACACCTCGAGAGTGGTGGGCTGACGGCTGCAGGCTGTTCTCCTTTGAGAAGGTGACCAAGGTAATAGTATAGTGCAACCCGATAGCCGGCATTTGTGAGTCAGAGGTATTACGCGAGATAGAATGTACTAGATAGAATACGGCCCCGGATAAGGGTGTCAATCATGTATAAATAGGAGAGCGGTCGCCCGTGAGCTAGAAGGGATCAGAGAGCCTTCAGTATCAGCGAGCGGAGTCCGATCTACAAAATATCATTAGTCTAAACGCTACAGAACTATTGCTTAGCAGTGCCATATCTTTGATATCCCATAACACCTACACAACTGGCGCACCCAGTTCCCAACACCGACCTACTACACTCACAACCTTGATACCTCCCCGCTCCCCTTCACAAGCCTACACAAACTAGTGGGCTCCCGAATCCACCAAATGAGATCAGGAAAAAGCTATCTACGCGCCCAACAATCCTGGATCAACTTACACCACTCCCCCAAATGCCGGAAATGCGGGCTCGAAGACGAGACCCCCCTCCACGCCATACTACAATGCACCGCCACCGAACAAACCCGCCTGCAACTACTCAAAGGCACCTCCTCCCTAGAAGAAATCTGGGATAACCACACCCTCACCCTCCTACTCGGAGCCTACATCATCAGAACCAGAACAGGCTACCCGGTCAGCCGGGGACCCTCCCCACTCGAATCAGGCTCAGGGACCTCATCCCCCCTCAGCTCAGTCTCCTCATCCTCCACCTCATCAGCACCAATACTGGGTCCTATTCCCACCATCTACGCGTCCTAGAAAAGCCTCATTGAGAGCACAAGGCCAAAGGCCAGAAGGATTTCACAGGGACAGGCACTTGCCCTACCTCTAAATTGTTCACTGTTATACTTAGTTGCGAATGCCTTTCTTTTGTCTATATTTGCTTTGGAATTTTGTTTTTTTTTTTGCTTCACAAGGGGACGAGTTTTAAGTCAGCAGGGGACAGGTCTCTTTACGCCATAGTTTTTACTTTATGCGATCATTGTGTACCTAGAAACAGAAATCGAAATGATATAAAAAAAAAAAAAACATACATATAGCGGCTAGACGTCCGGCTATTCATGATATGATCAAAGCGCGATCAGTGCACTTTTATTTGACTATGACATAAACCAGGTTAAGTATGTTGTGAAAAATAAACTGGCACACAAGTGAACTACATATATACTTCGACTTACTCCCACCAACACTCCTGCAACCCCCTCAAAATTTTTGCATCCACTCTCAAAAAACTCCTACCAAGATCGATCTCAGCCGTGGGGTTGCTTCCTCACATATCCCAGGCATAGGGTAGTCCACTGCTTACACTTGTCCTCGTTGCCCATGATGAGGATGGTATCGACTCTATGACGGACGTATGAGGTGACCGATTTCTCGCTCGTGGGATTGAGAGAAGGTGGATCTCTAAGCAAATAGCGGATGTTATCATGCATGATATACTCAGACCAAGGCATGTCCTTGGGCGTTTTTACCCCTGAAGTTTCCAATGTTAGATTATTTGAAAATTGTCGGATTAGAAGAGAGCTTGATTACATTCCCAGATCCTACCCTCACGATCAACAATCGCAGTATGAAGAGCATCTTCCTCACACATTTCCGATGGCCAACAGTCCGGTTCAGACGCCACTCTCAGTAGGCTATAAGTTGAGCCTGGATGCTTCGTTTCATACTTCTCCATTTCCTCTCGTAGGTAATCTCATAAAAGGTTAGGATATCAGTAGTGCATATCAAGAAAGAATACTTACTAGGCCCTGGGGGTACTTGCATATCTGGATCACCAGTAGTTGGACACAACAATCTTCCGGTGATCACAAGACCCCGATAGTCTGAGTAGAGGTATAAGGGCTTACCAGGGCCTTCGCGACCAACAAATACAGGTACGCATGTCATCGCCCAAGAAGGCTGAATCAAGCCTTTCTTCCATACTGGATTTGGGTTAACACAGGCCAACTTTGATTTTGAAGATGAATACGTACAACGTGTGATATTCTTTTGAATGGCGTGTTCCCACTCCCGCGGTATGTCGTAACTATCCATACTCTCACCTCTCTTCGGACGGAGCTTGTCCCATTCGTCAAGTGCACACTGAGGACCCTTTGGTGGACGTCGCTTGGGGGGGAATTTAGCGCGCTGTTCTTTGTCATGCAATGCTTCAAATTCTTTCCGATATTCCCTAACTTCCTGCTTAGAAACCTCCGCGCTTTCCCCCCATAGGCGCTCGATGATGTATTGACATCTCATAAAGTTTTGAGGGATGAAAGGAGCTCCAGTCATAACTGTTCGAGGTCAATAAGGTTTGCTTCAATTAAACTGGGACAATATTCATTGCTTACGCTCTTGTTCTTTTTTCTCAAGTTTTTGACGGGTTTTCGTATTCATGTTGTTTTGTCGACGGCCTACATCTTTCAAGAACTTTCGCTGTTCCTGGTAATGTTGCTCTTTCCCGGGAAACGTCTTAAGTTGTTGTTCAAACATAGTATGACTGAAGTCTATACATTGTCAGCATCACTCAGAGATTCCAGGTGGCAAGTTACCTTCAGCTTGATCGTAAAGCGTATCATTCTCTGCTTTTGCTTGGTCCCAAATTCCAACAAACTCCATATGGCCATCTTCGCCATCATCCCAATATGAGTCAGACGCGTCTTCCCAGTCTTCTTCCTGATCTTCGAGATCATCATCAATCGTTGGCTCCCTCTCTTGTGGCATCTTCTCTACAATCTTACTCAACAACCTTTCCATAAGGATTTTTTCCAATCTTTCAACCTCCTTATCATCTGTGGCAAGCCTGTGCTGCTGAGCCAACTCTCTCAAGCCTGCATCACCCTTGAGGGTGCTCTTAATGTCCCAAGTGGTGTGTGCGTCATAAGGATGGTCCTTGTCAACGTCCTCATCCACACTGTCATAAAAAAGATAATGGCTTCTTTTTGGCCTTTCCTTCTTTTCTCCTTCTGCATCTGACTTGCGACGATACTCTCGGATCGCCATTTTGATGTCCCTTACCCTGGCTGCCATTAAACCTTCTTTCCCCTCTTCCTCTTTTGCAGTTCGGTAATATACCTCCAAAGTAGATTCGAGGACTGAAATATGATCTGTGAATTTAAATGCTTTATGTAATAACTATTTTTGTCAGAAAACCAAGATGATAGCGTGGGAATGGAGTCATACCTTCATGAGTGTGTACTGAAGATGTTCAGGTGGCCTCGCAGGCAGGCGATCCCAAATCACGACATCAAGGCAATCTCTAAAAGATTGCCACAATCGCTCTCGCTCTAACGTTGCCTTGAAAGCTTTGTCAAAAGGATGCCTTATCGTCCATTTTCCACGATGAAGCCGACCAGCTCCTATTTTATCCCGAATGATCCATCTTTCCTCTATAGGAGGGTCCACTAAAGTCTGGCCTGATTTGCAGTCTTTGATATACACAATCAGCTCGGAGCGATGTGTCTTGAGGATCTCGATGAATCTATAAACCCGCGGGTCATCGCGAGACATATTGGCGGCAATGTAATTTCGTGCTTCGGTTGCAGCATGCAAACGGACGGAACTACCGCTGTGTCGAGAGGTTTGTGTAAATCCAGACGCATGAATAGAGTTGTGAGAGAGAGCATAAGGTATAAAACCGATTCGTCGTAGGTGTGCGAGTGGAGGTGATTCTCGAGTAGTATCCCATCCGTTTTTCAGTCCCCGGAAATAGCCGTTTAAGGATAGAATGTTCAGCTCGTAGAATTCCTGCCACGACTTGCACAGACTGGCAGCGGTGAAGAAGGATGTTCCAGTGAGGATTGCAAATTGAAACCAGCCTCGTCGTGGCATCTTGGTTTCGGCGGGGTAGTTATAAATCCATTTCCCGCAAATCTTTACACGGTCCATCTTTCCACCTTTTTCGGGTACTTGCGGTGCATGTTCCGATCGTCCCCTTTTCCCTTTTTTGTTTCCATTGCCGCCGTCCTTCGGCTTAGGTTGATGCACAACTAACTCATTCGATAGCTCGTCATCCCCAGTGCTCTCCAAGTTACCCATCTTTTCCCCAGCCCAATAATCTGCACACGCATCACGTATGGAATCATCCGAAGGCTTAGAAAGATCCAGAGCGAGATCCCTTAGATCTGAATTCCGCACGTGCACGGTATCACGCAGGAACTCGTCGATAGAAGAGCTAAGAATAGCGGCAGATAGCAGAGAAGGTGATGCAATGATTGAACGTAGAAGAAGGTACTCGTGTATGACTCTCACCTCCGCCCGAACCTTCCCCGAGCCACCCTCGCTGTCTACATTGATTCCCAACGCTGGTTGATTGGCTATGACTAAATCTGTTATACTTTGAATAATTGCTTTCATATCTTGGTCCCGGATTGCATCTATATCGAGGGGATCGTCTTCGCTATCAGGGGCCTCCTGAGTCCCCTCCGCATTCCCAATTTCTTCACCGTGATCACTCTCCACCATGGGTGCCGGAACCTTCTCACTACTGCGATTCTTCTTCCCCTTTTTCCCCTTCTTCTTCTTCGCCTGTTCTTTTTTCTTTGGCTCTTCTTCTTCCAATTCCTCCCTTTTAATCTTATCCATATCGCTTATCCTCTTTCTGTTTCTCCTTTCCAACTCTTCCTTCACCCCTTCTTCGTGTGATTGCACATGCAGGCCAGATGTAGATAGGGCCGGAGCACCCACATGCCCTCTCATGAGGAACGCCTCCATATGCCTCCGTCTTTGCGCTAGCAACCTATCCGCCTTTGATTCAGCCATTCGTGCGCCTAGTTCCCCAGTGGCAGCCGCGTTTATCTCTTTTGCTCTTTTCAGCGCAAGCTCCATCTCTTTCTCCTCTACCCCCTCGGCGTTGATAAGAACTCTGATGAGTGCGACATATCCTGCCCTAGCATCTTCAATGATCTCCTCAATTGGGTCCCAAACCTCCTCCTTCTCAATCTGAATCCGCCGCTTCACTTCCTCTTCGTCGCGTAGCTTGGATACGGTTTCTTGGTGAGCTTTGAATAACGCTGCTTCGGCCTTGACCTTTTTCTTCTCGGCTTCCGATTTGGCGTCCATCTCTGCCTGGATAGACTCAACCCAGTCGTACCATTGCGCATTCGAATACTGGACATCGAGTGTGCGTTTCTCGAGTCGGCCGAGGGTGGTAGTCAGAAGTGCACGGGTAGATCGCAGTCGTTCAAGGTATGCCTGGTGCCCAAAATCTACCCATAACAAACATTAAAGCTGGACCTCAAGCATTTTTGCGGGCGCACTATGGAGCAAAACAAACCGGACTTGTCCGCATAAAAGTGAGAATGGTGGAAGTCTCTCGCCATGACGCATCTCGTCACGAGATTGTATCTCTGCAGCATATATGCATAAATCTCTTTCAACTGGGGCAGAGTCTTGACCGCCGTGAAGTCTGTGTTGCCAAAATTCCTTGGCAAACATTTTGGGGCGTTCTTCTCTAGTGCTTCAAGCTCCAGAGATCTCCGCTTGTAGCCCTCGTAGAGACCTTGAACCTGGCGGGCATGGAATTGGCAGAATTGGCCATTGGCATTGGTTGCGGGCTCGGCACATGGCGAGGCACTGTCGTGGATGTTGAGGGCGGTACAGGTGCCCATTTCAAGAGCTGTAATCCCTAGCTGCAAATGGATTGTAGCAAGGTAAATTGATTGGTGCGTAAACGATAAAGAGCTGAGAGGCGAGGGATGAGAGATGAGGCCGGAGGGATGAGGGATGAGAGATGGATTTCATACTTTGCTTCTGGCGTTTGCTTCTGACGTCAAGTTGTGTTGGTATGGGTTAGGTTTACTGAATATTAGCTTGTGGTACATAGCTCCAGGCTTGGCGGAGAAGATGTTAACCCAGCGCTAGGGATGCTACTAAACATACATGTAGCTACATGTATTGATTATTAGGCCTTTGTCATCAGAAATATTGTACATATAGCATTACTGCTCGGCCCAAGCCTGCACGGCTAGCCGAACCATAGGCTCCAGAAAGCGCCAAGTTCAAGCTCTATCCCTTGGACGATTGAGACATTTTGGAGAATCTCTCTCATGCATTAGCTTGTCCTATTCAGGAAACAATCTACTACAATAAAGCAGCAACCTGCGCAGTTTTTAACATCTGTGAGTATTCTGAAAACCGATAAATGCAGCAAATTACTTACCCGTATGTTCTCTCAGCCAAATTCTAGGTCACATGACTGACAAAACACGCTAATGCATGAGAGAGATTCTCCAAATTGTCTCACTCGTCCAAGGGATACTCTAATTATCAGGAGCAAGAAGCATCATGTCCCCGGTACCTACTACTGGGGGCACCAGCGAGAGAGAACCCCCAATAAAAGAGTGTGTGGGGGCGAAGTTTGGTGCCCTAGGAGAATCGTTTCGCCGGATTAATCTTCCTATGATTGGTTTTTTTTTTTTTTTGCTCCTTGGGATTGCATTGGGATCGGATGCGATACGCCCTCAACTGCCCTCGGCGAAATCTTGCAAAGCCAGCAGCATGGTCAAAATGGCAAAGCGCGTGCTACATGTATGTATGTACGATCCTCGCATCCTCGCCTACCAATCCTCGGCGGTGCTCCAAACATGATTGATTTAAGTATAAGCATAAAATTTAAACCTACATGTAATTATAAGCGAATGCCAAGCGTGCGGCTCTGCGCGCGCGGCTCTAGCTGGTTGTATATATGAATATTTCTCAGCACCAAAGGATGTAACTCACATTCTACACATTGTATTGTTGTATTGACGATTGCAGTTTTTTTTGTGGCCGAGACTTGAGCCAGATCAAGAGGGCATCTACCAGAGTACCGACATACATGAAGATTGCCGAAGGGAACCCCCCCCCCCCCCCACACATAGCTAGTGTAGGTAGAGTACGCACATACACCGTGATGCCAGACAGCGCAGCCACCAAAATTCGGAAGATATGCCTCCACAGGTAGAGTAGCTAGAAGAGCCCCCTTCCCCCCTTTCGGCTATGCATCCCCCCACTGGTAGAGTACCTAAGGGATAGAAGCATTCCGAATTACAAGGCCCGCGGTACCTACATGATGGATCGATTGCGGGAGAGAACACACATGTGAGACAGCTGTCCCACCCGACCCTGCCATGAAATTTCTCAGCCCCTGACATTCCCGATGTGTTTGTGCCTGCTCGAAGTTCTCGAAAACAGATGGCCATACGGCCTCTCTGCTCAGATTCATCAAGGGACGAGAGGAGGTTACATATGGTGGATATGTAGTATAGTAGCATGGGCGCTGTTGCTGTGACTATGTAGCTGCTCGAAAGTGAACATTCTTGACATTGGGTTTTAACGATGGAAGTTTACACCCGAGACATCGCAGCAATCGGCTCAGTGTGAATCGGGTAAGCTGATTTGCCCTTCTAATCTCGACTGTAAACGCCAACTGCCTCTCGTCCAAGGAACAGACCTGTTTGTACCTGCTGCTACACAGCCCTGGCTCCAGGATACGAAGGCCGTGACAGGGGGTTGCCGTAACAACGAGCCGTCACGCGAAAAACAAACATGGGTCTCGTCTGGCCATTAAATACACACACTTGCGCCGCACCCCAGATGAGTGTACGTGCATTCCCTCCTCTCGCCCCATCTGCCATCCACCGTCCACCACCACCACCAAACAAACCAAACAAACCGACAAACAAACAAAAACAAAAAACAGTTTATAGAAAAAAACACACACAACACAACACCAGCCAACCAGGCAGGCAGGCAGGCAGGCAGGCAGGCAGGCACGTCGCAATGTCCCACACCATGAACCCCCCTACGCGTCCCTTCCTCCCATACAACAATCCGGCCCTGAACAGCGTGGAGGACCTCAACAGCTTCAACCCCAAGCGCTTCTCGCAGCAGTCCGAGGCGCCCATGATCGCAAAGCCCCAGCCAATGGCCCCCTATATCCACCTCGACCAGAGCACAAACGCAAAGATCGCGCGCGCAGAGCGTGCAAACGCAACGACAATCTCGAGAAGAGCGCTGCTGGGGGTTCGGGTGCTGGCCATAGCGCTGAGGTCGGTGCAGCTGCTGGGTGCGATGGGCATGCTGCTGTGCATGATGTTTGTGAGGAAGCTGGATGATATCACAGGGTGGATTTGCCGTGTCCCGGTATGAGCTCCATTCCACCCCCGCCCTGCATGACATGCATTCTTGGGGATCAATCACACTGACGTCGACTGAGTTAAAAGCCGGCGGTGGCTATCTTCCATATCGTCTACTACATCTACCATGTAGCTTGCAGCGACCGTGTCCGCACCCCGAGGTCCAGCGTGAGCTACTTCCTTTTTGCCTCGGTGGTGGACCTTGCCATCATCTCGTTCTACGCCTTTATCGCTATCCTTAGCTATCGCCAGCACCAGGGCGTCACCGACGGGGCGTGGGGCACAATCTTCAATGACGACGGTGCCGCCTCAAAGATATTCATAACCGTCTTTCTCACCGCCTGCGTGTGTGGGTAAGCTCTTCCGCACCCCCATCCCTACCTGCCCCCCCCAATTACAAAAGCTAACAATTGCCAGTGCACTCGCCATTCTCTCCCTCCTCGTCACCCTGTATCTCATCCGCATCTTCCGCCACCTCGCCTCGCTCTCGGCCGACCAGAACCCCTTCCTCATGGACGAGAAGGACACGACAGCCTACACGCCGCTCGGCAAGCGGTGGTCCAACTCCACCACCACCACCGCCGTCGCCGCCGGCGCGCCCTCCCTGCCCGAGATCTCGAAAGCCGTCCCCTTCCTCACCACCCGCAACTCGGACCTGTCCGTGCGTGACTCGGCATACTACACCAACATCCCCGTGCCGTCCAAGACCGCCCGCCACAGCCTCTACCCCGCCACAGGCCATCTGTACCCTGCTTCCGGGCCCGTGTACGACAACGCGCCCAAGAAGTCTGCTGCCACGGCCGAGAGCAGCGGCGGCAGCGTGAGGAGCGTCCAGCGGGGGAAGAAGACGTGGGGGAACTTGAAGGCGCCTACGCAGCCAAAGAGGAAGGACAGCGGTGCGAGCAGCATCTATAATGGCGCCCCGGCACCGGTGGAGGTGAGGAGTACGAGTAGCTCGCTGCAGCCCGAGGCGTCGAAGGGCGACAGGGACTGGAGCTTTAGCTTCAGGAAGAGAAGCGGGGCGCAGGATGCGTCTCCTTAGGAGCACACTAAGAGAAGGTGGAGGGGGGGCAGGCAGGGAGTTATTATAGGTAGGTGGCGAGTTTAGACGGTGTCTGCGGGGGGGGGGTTCCTGTTGTGTTTTTTCTTCTTCTGTTTTCCTTGTGTGACGGCCTATTCCCTTTGTTGTCTCATTCTTAACGTTCGGTTGGATCACGGGGGGGTGGTGGGGCTCATGGCTGTATATGATGGATATCTGATGTGTTATGGAGTAATGTGTGAGGTAATTGCAATGCGGAAACGAACGAGGAGTCTAAAAACAAAAAGGTAGCAATGACAACAATGGATCTAATTCTAAAAAATATGCTTGTTTTACTGGTGGGGGGAGGGGGGGGCTGCCGTGATGTTTGTGAGCGTTGAGCTTCATCATCAGTCCCTTCCTCTGTGGTGCTGGTTGTGCCCCTGGCTCCGCTGTCTCATCCGCCGGGAATGCCCGTGGGGGCGCGGGCGGGAGATGCCAGACAGGTGCCATGCCCATGCTTATGTAGAGTAGAGTGTGTACTTAATGTAACGTATGCAGGTCCCGGCCCGCCGCCGACCCAAGGCAAGGCAAGGCAGGGGATGGCGTGCATGCGTTGCGTCTCATCGTTGCGCTGGGAGAGGACACTTTGGCCGCTGGGGGTGGTAGGTGTAGTGTGGGGGATGTATGGGCGTGCGGTGGGGCTGCGTCGTGCGGGTGTAAGGGTGGGGTGTAGGTTAGGTGGTGGTGTAGAGGGGAGTGGAGCAGAGTGGAGCGGAGTGCTCTGGGGTAGGTGGGGAGGTAGGTAGGTATTGCTTGTGGGAGGGGAGGGGGGAAGGTATGCAGGGACCGATATACGTGTGCCAGTGGCGGCGGTGGGGGTAAACGTCATCGCCAGGCAATAGCGTAGGTAAGCTGTGGATGGTGGATGGCTGTGATACCCACCCACCCAGGCAGAGTACCTACATCAGTATCCAGTGCCTGCCTGCCTGCCAGACCCCAGGAAATGGGTGTCGGTTTAAGCTTATCCACCCCCGGGTATGTAGGCACATATGCAGATCTGGATCCGGGACCCATCCATACCTACTCTATGCTCGATGCATCAAGCCAATTTACCCAGGACACGCAGGTGCTGCCAGGTAGAGTATGTGCCAGGCCTGGTCTGTGGTGCGGGGCGGACAGACAGCAACGTCAATCACGATCTGTGTCCTGGCTTATCGATAGCTGCTGTGGAACGCTAGTGGCTGTCAATGATTGACTGGCCTGTTTCCGGGGTAACTGTGTGTGCAAGAGACACGGTGTTATGAAGAGGCCCTCCGATCCCCCCCCGCCCCCCCGCCCTCACCGCCACCCGCAGTGTCGGGTTGTGGTTATCGCCAGCCAAGACGATCCTCCCGGCCACCCGCATACATGTTGGTACATAGAGTACTGGGTTCTGCATAGATACATGTAGATCCCAGACTTTGTGTGGCCGGCGAGAGCGGTGAGTGGCTGTGCTTAGTCACACCCCCCCTGCACACGTGCCGAGGCTCTCGCGGTCGTCCAGCAAAAACAGACACGAGTCCGACCGAGTGGTGACCCGAGCTGAGGGAGAGCGAGGGAAGGCTGGCTGGCAGCTCTGCGAATCTTCTTGACCACACAACACATCTACAATCACAGAAAGAAGAGGAAGAGGAAGAAGAAAAACAGGCTGCTACAAACATCCCCCTCCATCCATCCATCCATCCATACATACATTCATCCATCCTCCCATCCATCAATCAATCAATCAATCAATCAATCAATCAATCACACGAGAAACTCGCCACGCCTCAGCTCCCACTGCAATGTCCGACTCAGTTGGTACGAAGCTCCCCCACCCCTACTACTACTGCTCCCCTCGCCCTCCCCCCTCCTACCACTCCTCCTCCTCCCCGCCGAGGCTCAAAGCTGTTACTAACAGCTCGCGGCTCACAGACCGGGTCTTTGCACACGCGCTGCAGACGGTCAGGAAGATCCCAAAGACCGGGGGCTCGCGTCCGCCGGCCGACGACCGTCTGAGGCTGTATGGCCTCTACAAGCAGAGCATGGGTTAGTTTCCTCTGGTCCCCGGGGTGTGGTGCTGCCGGTGCTGTTGTCCCTGAGGCTGACGGCGGTTGCAGAGGGGGATGTCAAGGGCGTCATGGACAGGCCGACAAACTATGGGCCCGAGTCGAGGGACGAGATTGAAAAGTGGTGAGTCTTGCTCCTGTCCTGCTGATGGCATTGACCCTGGGCCGGGCCCGGGCTGACGGTTGTCGTGCTGCTAGGGACGCCTGGAATGCGCAGAGCGGGCTGTCAAAGACAGAGGCAAAGAGGCTGTACATCGCGACGCTGATTGAGGTTTGCGGTCCGTTCTCTTTTTTCCATCAGCCCCTGGCCAGCGCAGTACATTTTTCACGTCGTGACAAACTTGAGCAGCTGCTAATTCGGCTTATCCCCCCCTACAGACAATGCACCGCTATGCCTCGGCCACACCGTACGTCTCTCCCTCCCCTCCGTGTGGCTAGATTCGTGGCTAACACCCCCCCGCTAGTGAAGCACGCGGCCTCGTGGCAGAGCTCGAATTCGTGTGGGACCAGATCCGGTCCAACCAGTCGTCACAGTCGGCGGCGTCCCCGACGCACCGCACCTACTACCCGCCCGAGCTCGGCATCGTCTCGCCCAACCCCTTTGGCGAGGAGGAGGACGAGGACTCGGGCATCGACGCGGACCACCGAAAGTGGCGGCGGCGCGTCGAGCAGGCGCTCGCCAAGATGGCGACCGAGGTCACTGCGCTGCGCGAGCGCATGGAGGACGATGCGGCGTTCCGGCGGCGTGGGCGCCTGCGCGGGTGGTTCTGGTGGGCGCTGGGCGTGATGGGGCGGCACTTGGTCATGGAGATGGTGTTCTGGGGGCTGCTGTGGATGTGGATGCAGAAGAGGGGGGATCTGGAGGCGGTGCAGGCGCTGACGAGCGTGGTGGGGTGGGGCAAGTCGAGGGTTAGGGAGGTGGGCAAGTGGAGGAGGTGGGTCAGGTAGGTGGTAACGTAGGGGACATACTGTTTATGAGAAACGGGCGGCGGCGGCATTAATTTGGTGTATTTTATAGCGTGCGTGGTTTTTTGTGTGTTTCTTTTGTGCTGTCTTGGCTGCATGTAGGTGATGGTGATGGTGATGATGATGGACATGTCTTTTTACGTGTTGATAGAGTAGACTCTACCAGTGACAGAAAAAAAAATCGTTGCGCTTGAGTGGAGTTGGTGTTTGTGTCCAGCGGGGTGTGGTGCGAGTGATATCCCATGACGACATTACGCCCAAGACACACAAACCGTTCCTGCCATTTTGCAACCTACATCATATCACCAGCATCATGTGTACGGATCCCGGGGGGTAAGCCGTATCGATATATAGAAGCCTACGTGCGGTGTAGACACAAAACAAAACCAAAGGGCCGTTGTAGGATTGTGGTCATGGAATATCACTCGGTAGTGTACAGGGATATCACTCGGCCCTGTACCCCCCCCCCCCCCCCGGCATACCGGAAACTGTCGTTCTAGGCGGGATGGTGGCGGTAGCGGTTGGTGGTCTGTGGGCGGTGGGTGGGTGGTGGTGGGCGGGGGCGGGGGCGGAGTGCAGGAGCGGGGGGTTGGTGGTTAGGCTCGTGGTAGCTACCGTTCTGAAACGAGGGTGGGGGGGGGGGGTAGTGCGTGGTGTATGTCCCGTTGGGATTGGGGCTGTTGGGTTGGGAGAGGATTGTGGACTACATACATGCATATATACATACATATATATATACATGCACACGTGTAGATATGCTGTGGAATAGTCGCCTCTGGAGGCTTCTGTGCGCTGATGTGGCTCTGTATGTACGTGTAAGTGTTTCTGTATGTGTGTGGGCTAGCCACTGCCGTCACCGGGCTGTAGATGGCTGGCTGGCTGGCTGGCTGGCTGGCTGGCTGGCTGGTTGGCTGGCTGGCGGTGGGTGGGTGGGTGGGTGGGTTGGTGGGTGGGTTGGAGTGCGGCCTGCGGGTGCGTGTGTGTATGGCTTGCTGTATGTGTGTGGGCAAGACTTGCGTGGGGTCTGGTGTGAGTGGGTGGATGTGGATGTGGATGTGGATGTGGACGTGGATGTGGACGTGGATGTGTTTCTACTCGTGCTCGGTATATACCGCCAACCTCCACCCCCGGTACTCTATAGTATCTAATCGACACGCCAACCTCCGTGCTGGCGCTCACCGTACCCGGGGGGCCGCATTGGGTAACAAGTAACGAGTAACGAGTACGTGCTGCAGGAAGTAAACAGAACGAAAGAGAGAAGGGGAGGGAGAAGCAGGAAAAAAAACCTCTTGGGAGGGGGGTTGGTGGGTGCGAGTGAGTCATATGATGTCACTCGGCCAGGCTCAGCGTAGCTACAGTCCACTCTCGCTATAAAGCTACTGGTTGAAAAGGTAATCGTCTTGTAAGGGTGGAAATTTGGGCCTCGTATATTTTCTGTGTAAAAAGAGAGGTAAATTACCAAATACTTGCTAGAAGCGGACATTAAATGGATTTTGATTATTACCTTTATAGGTATAGTAGGGTTAGGGTTGAGACTGGGCGAAATTACTCAGCCCAACATTCTTTTCAGGGTCAAACATTGAAAAAGTTAGGAGTAAAACATCTTTTCAAAGTGGCATTAAGCATTCAAGGCGTTTTTAAAATGTCTTCTTTTGTTACGGTCACTCTGGCCAATGTTATCGAAAGAGCGACACCTTCAATATACCGAATCAAGCCAAAATTAAAAGGCAACTTGAAGCATTTTTGCAGCGGAGAGAAAAAATCTATTTGTGCTGAGAATAATGACTAGTACAACAGAACTGGGGAATAACCTATGTGGCAGTGTATTGAAGGGTTCTGCCAATTCAGCTCTGCTCAGTCAATCTGCCTTTGATCCAGAAACAAAATGTCGCAGAAATGTCAGCTGGCATCACTGGCAACTTGATTCAGTTTTGTGTGCATGGTATGAAAGATTACAGAGAAAACCAACCATAACCGCTTTGGATTCAAAGGGAATTTTTTGCAGTTCTTTACCATGGTGTGTTCAATATAAAGTATAAAAGTGTCGTTATTTTGGTTGCTAACTGTATGGCAATTCTCCCTCATTTTGCGATTCAACGGCTCAACCTTCTCCCACCAATTTTCAACATCATTGGCACCCGGTGGCGACACATTCAAATACCCCAATTTGGAAGAATCTATTGTTGAACATAGCTCGAGAAACAGGCATTCTCCAACCCCAGACATGTATCCGAATACCAGCTCTTCTCTTCCAAATATCTGTAGGTGATTTGTATCGGTAGACTCCCATTGCTATCAGGAGAGCTAAAAAAAACCCGGAGTTCTCGGGCAGTTGTAGGTCGCCATCTTCGCCTATGAGGATACACTTGGAGAATGTTGTCCGCTCTGTGAACCCTCGCATACTCATTGGTATTTTGTGCCAGACTCTCGAGCATCTCATCAGTCCAGAAAAGCTCAAATATCTCCAAAGGTAAGGTATCCGCACCCTATTATCTGTTATTAGGACTAGACACCAAATGACTTGTACTTAGAAGAATTATCAATACATCGGTCAGCAAGGGTTCTGCCTCGTGATTGATCTTAGGCAGAGGATAATATGCCGGCTCTACATTAGGAACGCTTTCCACCTCTGGGCCGTCCTTTGAACCTACTAACAAGGGACCCTCCAAATCCTTTGAACCTGAGGCCTTTGCTCGGCGTCGACACCTTCTACTTCTGGCCGGTTCCTGTTGGATAGGTGGGATTGATCCCGACATACTGCTGTCTACTGCCCGCTGTTGAGGACGTCCATTACCTACCTCACCGCTCAGCTGGGGTCGAACTGAGACAGCTCCTGGGACAGCTTGGCTCAGCGCGCGGTCCAGGTCGCGAATTTGACCACTTGCATCCGCCCAAGGGATAATACCTACTGAATCAATCCTAATTTGTAGCTAACCAATAGCTCTTCTCGTTGTTGAGATATTCCCAAATGAAACCTGCTTCATGACCTTTCGTCAGGTAACCCTAACCCTGAATCACATAAGTGTGCCCCCTCTAGAAGGGTAACACCATGCCCCATTTCTCGCACTTTTCGCACCCTTATAGGGAGAGTCGACTGTAGCAGCTCTTTTTTCTTTCTTTCCTTTGTTCAACTCATTACCTGAAGGAATGGAGACCATAGTGTATGGCAATATCGCAACCACAGAACTACGTACTCTACATCCACCGCCATCTACGAAATAAAAGCAACAAGTAACGAGTATCTAAAGGCAAGTTGTGTAGTCTCCCTTATGCCCATATCCCCTCTTGGGCCGAATAGATTCTTTCCCGGCCTCGTACGCCTTCTTCATTTCCTTATATTCTCCCTCCATGGACAGTATGCCCGTTAACCTCGTTTTCATGTAACTAGCAGCTCTGTCTGGTCTTTTGAAAAATGCACCTACATGTAGGGGATGAGGGCGGGCACGGGAAAGTTGATTGAGCTACATGTACCCCCCCCCCCCCCAGTGGCTTGGTTATAACTAATTGTAATCTCAGACAGAGTAGCTGCCTGGGTGTATACATGTATGTAACCGCGGATCCTTGGTGTGAAAAAGACAGCTATAGGTCTCAACGTGGCCATCTTACTCGTACGAACCTGTATACCCGGCCGTTTGACCGCCGACCGGCCCACCAGTGATGTGAGTGCTGTTTGTCATGCATGGCAGCTCACCCGCACCCGCACCCGCACCCCGCACACCCGCCACCGTACTACGGCGTACATCATCTAGGTTATTCTTCTTTCAATCCATTCATTATCATTCGTAGCGCGCGCCTATCCTCGGCGTCTATAGTTCTCTCTAGAGCCCTGGCCGGCCATGGCTTGTCCAATCGATCCTACTAGTCGGTCTCGGCCGAAATAAAAGCCAGACATTCGATGTGTAGGGTACGTACATGTAGTATATATAGGAGTAGGCCTCGGGACGCAATGTACGGGTCGGCCACAGCTTGCTATATATATAAGATCGGAACTATTTAGGTGCCCCCGGACCCCCCTCTTTCTTTCTGTGCAATACTTTGTTGAAGCGCTGGTTGCAGATCGAATCACAGAAGCCGCTTCCGAGGCATGCCAACACGGTGTTTGTTAGTCGGTTCTATGCATGTCGTTTCTTTGAGGACCGGTGGGTTATGGTCCTGTCCTTGTGTGCTTTCCCCTTTTTTCTTTCCCTTTTACGTTTGGATGGGGCTTGGGGGGTAGTTTTTTTGAGCTCCGGATGGTTTCAGATGGAGTTTTCTCTGGGGGGGCGGCGGGGCGATTCGGGTATATATATATATATATCGTAATTATAATAGATACTTGTGATCGATGCCGAGATGCATGGCTGGCCTTTGTTCTCTACTACTCGTAATTTCATAGCGTTTTCAAACAAATAGGTTGGGGCTACTAGCTACTTCTTGATCTGGACTTGTCCTGCCTCTGGGAAGATCGATAGCGGATCCAGATGTAGAGCTTAGTAGGTATCGCGCAAAGTGTTACTCGAGATCTAGACCGCAGCTTGATCGAGCACTGGAGACCTTGCACACGTCTACTCAGTGCGTTATCGAAGTCGACTGACATTGCATACATTGACGCTTTGTTGTGTTGCATGCAAGAGCAGTCGTATCGTACTTGCAAGCAGCATCATTAAATGTATCTATATAATTGTATCCAGTGGGTGACAGAGCATAAAAACACCATGAATGCCTAATATTGACTTTGGCCACCACTGACTGTTGCTGTTGAGGTTTTAAACATTTTAATGGACACTTTGATTCCTGCATTGATCCGGACATGTCAAATTAAATCCGAATCACAAGAAAGTGGCTGTGTATATATCAGAACTAGGGTTAGGGTTAGGTTTGAGCCAAATATTTTGTAAAGGTCTCGGGCCGGGACTTTAATTTCTTTTCAATAAAACCTAGCAATTTCGGCCATAAAGTTGGGATATCGCCTGATCTGGGATCCCACCCCCATCTGGGCCTCTCTGGTACGTACTCACACGCTGGGCTGTTTCAGTTGTAAAAGACCTGCTACGATCACAAGAGGCTCGAGACTTTGGTAAGCCTGGCATGTCCCTTATATTATATTCCCAATTTCAGGGCATGAACCTAGTATTAAAATGTGGGGCAAGGCTGGGGTTTAGTCTCGTATTGTTTCTATCTCCCAGTATCTGTTTGGATGGCTGTTTATAACGGGTTATGTGGTATGTTAATAGAAATTAAGCGGTGAGCCAGATCTAGAGGTGGGCGCATATCTGGCGAAACAGGAGAGATCATAACTCCCGCCCTGGCTTAGATATCTTGTACTGCTCATTCCCTTTATGTTCTCAGATGTAGATGACATGAGTTATTAACGTATGTCACCGGGAAAGCGATCGTCACCAGGAAAGCAATCAAGGGTGACAACGGGATGATCCAAAGTTGCTGAAGAAATTTGAATTTATGTACAATTATAGAACCAAGTAGCAAGAATTAGTGTAGGGAAATGTCGGCGATGAGACATGTGGGCTGATCATGAGGTTTTGTAGTTCTACTTTTGGAAAATGATTCGAATAAATGGACGTGTATGGGGCCGGGGGTCTATAGCATACGCATGTAGTTCCCCGACTCCGTCTTCACACACGCTCACCTGAACCTTTCTCCCTTCGCTGAAGTAAAGCCCAAAATCTAGGGTGCGCTCGCACCAAACATTCGGATGAGAATCATGCGCTATCACTCGCATGTCACTATGGGTCCAAAGCTGATCACGTTTCTACAGGACAAGAGACGGCGGCACGTCAAAAAATGTGACTCAAAAAACACATCATTCCATTCTTCCCCTGCAACGCTAACAAAACAATATTATATACACAACTTATTCGCCAGACGGCCCAGCGATGGTGGTTGACAAGCTCGGCGCAGACCCAAACACAGGAACATTGTTGCTCCAGTTGACCTTCTGGGCCATGGTGTACCTGTTCCCGTCGCACGCGCCCCCACTCGCAGAGGTTGCGTGGTAGACGTTCCAGATCTCAGTGCCGTCAGGGCTGGTGAAGAACCTATCACACGTTTCTGTCAGTCTCCGTTTTTTGTATGCACCTACTGGAAGGGATCGATCTGGAGAGGGGAAAAACATACCCGTTGTGTCCGGTACCGTAGTTGCCATTGGCGCTGCTAAAGACGGGGCCAGTCTTGACCCAGCTGGAGGCCAGCAGTGGGTTAGCGCCATTCCATGTGAGAAGACCAAGCTGGTAGCTGGCGGTCCAGCAGTAACTGGCACTGAAGGCAAGATACGTCTTTCCACCGTCTAAAACACAACCCCATATATCAGCCACCTTCTCTAGAAACTACATGAGCAGTATACTAGGACAACTTACAGTACATGGCAGCCGGACCCTCATTAACCGCGCCGCCTACGACCTCCCAGCTGTTGGTCGGTTCGCTCAGCAAGTACGGTGTGCCAATAGTATAAGCATTGCTCATGAGTGCAATGTACAGACTCTGCAGGCTGTTGGGGCTGAAACGACTCCACACGAGGTACATGCTTGTTCCGGCGCGGAGGATTGTGCCGTCAATGCCCCACTCGGCGGAGAGACGCGCCTTGTATGCGTAGCCAGAGAGCGGGGTGGTGCCTCCCTCGAGGACGTGCTGGCGCTGGTTGCCGCAGCACTCTGCGGTGCCGGCGGTGTAGTAGATCCACCACTTTGAGTCGATCCAGTGGAGCTCTGTCCTGTGTTAGTAATATGGCCATATCTCCACCAACAGTATAGGGCCGGGGGAGAGGGTGGGGTGTACCAGGAGCCCAGAAGTTGCCGGCGCGGCTGGTCGTGCTGTCGGTCCACACGGTAGTGGGCGTCGCAGTCCTGAGCCCATTGATGGTGGTGGCGCGGGTCAGCTGGATGTTTGTCCATGTGGTGGTGGTGAGGTAGTAGTAGCCACCGGTGTAGACAATGTGCGGGTCGCTGCCGTTGGGGTTCTTGAGAGGGTTTGTGAAGCTGGCGGCACTAACCAGAGAAACAAGGCCCACGAAGGCGGTTGCGAGAATGGGGAGGAGCTGCATGGCGGCGGCGGCGGTGGTGCTGTACTGGAAATTGGGACATGCTAAAGACTGGGACGGGACTTATATCGTGCGGAAAGGGGCGAATTGGACCGAGATCTTCGGAGTGTCGGAGCGGATTCGCTGTGTGGAGAATCATTTCTGTGCGTGTAGAGAGATCCACATAGTGGCGGTATATAGTGCTGGAGATATAAAAGTAAGCTTAACCGGTACCTGGGATCTAGTCCTTGACAGGCCCATGCTAAAGACTTACATTTACAGTCCCTACTGAGGCCTCGGAAGGGATACCGAGATGGCCTGTCGGCCTGGCGCATTTCTACCTGTGGCTTCCATTGCAATGTATTGGGCGTATCCCCTGCCTGCTGCATGAATGCACGCCATGTATCGATTAAGCCAGCCCGGATAAATGGCTTCCCCAGGATTCGGAGGATCTAGGGGTTCTCTCTTGAGGAGAAAGGCACCGCTGAGGACTTTTTTCTTTTATTTGCTTCTTGGTAACAATCTGGCAAGGTTTGGGAGTAGCGTGGCGGTCATGGGTTGAGCTCTGTGTGGGCTGGATAAAAGGAAAAATAACAACCCCCTTCCCTACCCCCGCGTATAATTGGAGGACCAGAATGTTCCTCGGGGGTCGTTTGTATGTGCTCGCGGCTGTTACAAGTATATGGATGGCTATTATTACTGTTACTTTTTGATAGCGTATATATAATCTCTGAGCTTAGAGCAATATAGTAGTACTATTGATATATCAGTACGTTGGCTTCATCGGTGTTGCTAGTAATCCACTGTGTTGAATACAGGGAATGTAAGAGGTGTGTCATGTAGAACGGCATTTTATACACGGGGGTTTCTTCCATTCTTCAATTAATTACCTAGAACCTGGGTATTCAAATATCAATGGACCCTTGCGAACATAACAACACCATATATCCGCCTATCATCCCTGCACTCCAATATAACTACATGTACAAGTACTACCGGCTAATATAACCCCCGCATGGACACCTATCTCCCCCATCCCATCCCCATCTCCATTCCCCACATCTCGTACGTGCACCCCGCCGCCGATTCTGCCTAAACTCGGGCGCGGAGCGATCTCGGACGAAATGGGCGTTTCTACACGGCACCGCGACACCGCACGTTCCGCAAGGCTCGGTCACTGGGTATCACTCGTGGGTTAGGGTTCTTATAGGTGAACTGTGTGACCATGGGTAATGATCGATGTGTGGGTTTCCGTTGCGGGCCAGCTGTATGTGGGTCGGAGACACGCTTGGTTGGGTAAGTGGATCCTGGTGAGGGTTGTTTGGACCTGATACTTATAGATAAGAGAAAGATTTTATATCCCTTGGACGGATGAAAGTTGTCAAATTCGCGACCTGGTCCGTGTAATGGCCAAGATGTCTCAAACAATGTCCCAGGCCAACCTCAGCTGAGTGGAGCTCAAGCAGGTGAGTTCAATCCCGTCTGAGTGCTGCCAGAGTTAGGCCCTGTCTTCAAGTTCGCTGTAGCGGCCGTTGTTGTGAATATGGTGAATCCAGACCCCCGTATACTTTTAGTTTGACTGCAAGAAAACTCACATCCGCTTAGGTTCAAGTTCCTCAGGTCAAGAGAAATATGCCCGTTGAGCAAAGTGTGTCGGCTGAGGACGAACCGCCCTATCAAGCAATACCGGTCACCGATCACCATGCAGAACCTTTACTGCCAGATTCAGCGGAGTTCGCGTCACCTTTGGAGATTTTTGAACTCTTCTGGACCGACCACGTATTGGAATCAATTGCCCAAAATACAAATGAGTATGCAGAGTACCAAAATGCAGCGTGGCGGGTCCTACTACAAATACTATCTTCTATTCTAGAAGATTCTATTCTAGAAGAAGAAGATAGAGACCGACAACGGCAAAGGAGCCATCAGGAAAATATTCGGTCGGTCGAGACGAAGCTGGGCGTACCCAGGCGCACCAGGCGCACAAGAAGTTTTCTTACCTGCATCCATACACCCCGGCGCAAAAAGACATCGTCTTGACGGGAAAATGCGAACATCTCTCCCGTTCTTGTCGCGGAGTCGTCTTTTGACCCCAAAACGAACGCCGGGTCCGCATCTAGGTGGCTCTTGCCCGGTTAACGGCTTTTGCTAGCACATTTCGCTTGCAGAATGAGGTCACTCGGTAATCGGTACATAGACTAGGATAGCAGTTCCGCGCAATTGTCATATGTATTGATCCACATGTCTACCTATTTCTATGCACATTTCTAACCGCCCCACCCGCCTCCGCAGGTGCCCCACCTACCTCTGCTTACTCCTGCCCCTGCGGCCTTCCTGCCCGTTGAGCTGTGCGCTGAGCTCGGCGCTGAATAGCAGGCTGAGCTCACCGCTGACCTGCGTGCCTGCCCTCATGCGCGCTTAGCTGCCAGCCCGCTCAGCCCCTTGCTGAGCTACCTACCCGCTGACCTCCCTGCTGGTTGCCTTCCTGCCCGCTGAGCTGCCTGCCTAGTAGGTGACGATTTGGACTAGTATTCGGTGACTGGTAGGTGTCTATATGGTGCAGGATTCGCTGCCTGGGGGTGTCCATTTGGTGCAGTAGTCGGTGACTGGTAGGTATCCATATGGTGCACGATTCGCCGCCTGGTAGGTTTCCCTTTGGTGCAGTATCCGGTGACTGGTAGGTGTCCATTTGGTGCCTGCAGTGGTGTCCATATACTGCAGAATTTGGAAGCTGCAGCAAAGTCAGTTAAGTCCTCAATATACTGCAGTATTTGCTTGCAGTAGCGTCGATGTACTGCAGGATTAGCAGCATGCAGCGGTGTCGATATAGTGCAGCATTTGGAGCCTGCAGCGGTGTCAGTAAAGTCCTCAAAACACAGAAGTAGGTGAATAAGTATCCAGGCGTTGATACAGACAGAAACTAGGTGTCGAGGTAGGTGTCGAGGTAGGTGTCGAGGTAGGTGTCGTGGTAGGAGGTGAGGTAGGAGGTGAGGTAGGAGGTGAGCTTGAGGTAAGAGATGAGGTAGGTGTTGAGGTAGGAGTCGTGGTAAGAGTCGTGGTAGGTGTCGATGTGGAGGTGTGGATGTGGAGGTGTGGTTGGGTTCTCGAGGTGTGGAGAAAGCGTCAAATCCAATGTCATTAGTACATGTAGCTAGCAATATTAGCATTAGCGCCAGCGCTAGTAGTATGGCAGAATAGCACATCAAAATAGAGTTAAAAGACGTTCCAAATGACGTTGAAAGACGAGATATTACATTTGGGAGGCGACCTAGCCGTCAAAAGGCGAGATGTCATATTTGGGACGCATAGTAGGCGCCAAAAGACAACGGGTCACGTTTGGGAGACCCTTGAAGCGCAGGATGATCAAAAGATGAGATTTTGGGAGGTTTTCGTGGCAAAAAATGGATATGAGCGTCTGGACGTACAATTCGTCCTGGCGGTTCGCGTTTTTGGCTGATGAACCAATATCTCCAACGCTTCAGGAGGAAAGAGACAACAAAATGAGAGTGTGGAGGGCAACAGAGTATAGCCCATATCCTGATAGCCTATGAGGCTACGGCTTAAATCAGAGCCAAAGAAAAACACAATAATACAGTCCAAGGCTTCCTGTTAACCAAGATAGGCATCAACAGAGCGCTCAAAATATGGGAAGAGTTTGCAGAATGGAGGAATGGTAGCGGAGAGAGGGATTAAGAAAAGGAGGCAGAAGAAAGGGAGGTGGTGCAAACATGGGGTGGACTTAAGGACAGAGAGGAAGAGGAAACAGTTTGAGAAGTTTCATTTGTTATGTTTTGTTTTGTTCTGTTTTATTCTATTTTCCTGAACTGGCCGGGTCAGTAGTATGAGATTTTCTGGTACGGGTGCTGTGAGAGGTGGCGGAAGCAATTGGGCAGTTCTGGGGCAGTGCGATATTACCATAGACTACGGTCTGTATTTTCTTTTTTTTTCTTTTTGTTTACTTCATTAATTACATGCAGACCGTAGTCTATAGTAATATCGCACTCCCCAGAACTGCCCTTTTGCCTCCGCCGCCACTCACAGTAACCGTACCGTAGCCAAAATATGACAAACAAACGAAAAAGACAACAAAAGAAATGATTACACTGCCTCTCCTTCTTCCCTGTCGACTACGGTGTGTATGCAATTAAGCAGTTAAACAAAAAAAAGAACAAAAAAAAGACCATCTAATATTTATTTTTGTTTCTATCTACTTACATAGTATCTATTAAGTATATAATTATAACCTGCATATGCATGTGCCTTTATAGTCCTCTGATTGGCTCATTGAGAGACTTTGTTTCACTTAAAGCATGTTATGTTGGATATAACATAGGGTATTGTGCTCAGTGGTGTTAGATTGTTGATAGGGTTCCTATCGGTTCTGGAATTCGATTAATAGTTGAATTTGAGAGGCTGTGGTTATTGAGGATGTACTTGCAGCTTGAACTGGAGGTATTTCTGACTGATATATGGGGGATAAAGGCATATATAGATCAACCAGAGCGGATATAGTGATGAACTTTGCCTGTCAGGCAAATAGAGAAATAAGCCGCGAAGCGGCTTGCCTGTATATTGGACTGATTGATAACGTGTAGTACCGGCCGAAGGCCGGAAACCACTTGTATAATTCTATTCCTACCTTCAGAGGAGTATTTCTTGTTGAGATATTCGAGTTTTGTTGGGTCCTCGTGAACATGAACGGGTTCGTTGCATTGGTCCGTTCCGTTCCCGTTGCATGCCAGTACAGTGCCTCCATATCACGAACACCTTTGAATAGTGGCTGTACTTCACAGAAGTAAGTATTGACGTAGGTGTATTTAAATCATTTAAATCACAGCTTCTTTCGGAGATCTGCTGACTGAAGAACGTGAAGTAATATATTTCAGGCCTAAATTACTACGCCACGGTGAGTCCTCAATGTGTAGATTGACCGGATGAGCTTGTAAACAACATATAATTTTAGATACATATAAGGGGAAATAAAGGGATATACGGGTCTGAATTGAACCTCGGCAACGTTCAAGAGAGGTTTAAGACTAACAAATAATGAAAGTGACTCTAGCAAAGAGTCAAAGAAGAAAAGCGTAAAATTATTAACACTCAAGGCGTACAAAAGATCTATTTAGCCGCTCGGACAAATGGTAACATTTCCAGGGTGCCTTCCCCTTATCCATAAACAGAACCCTAAATCCCTATAGGCTAGGCCAGACCCTCTCAAAGATAACTGTGTCATATGCGTTGAGTGGGAGGAGCCTGAGACTTATAAAACACTCAACAGTCAAATATGCTCTACAGAGAATTGAATAGAGAACGATGATTCCAATCGTTACATTGTCAAAGCTATCGGGTAGACTTAGGAATCCAGAAACAACTAGAACAACCAGGGCTAAGAGAGGGGTGACCACAAGCGACACACAGGATATCCGCCATAAGAGCTGCTCCATCGGTGTCGGAAAACTGCCGTACCACGCAATGCTGTGTACAGCACCGTATGCAGTGAAAATAATAAGAACCTCTAGGTTAGGATGTTTAAACATTTCCAAGTCTAGGAACCAACTCTTTACACCCTCAGATACCCAATCTTTCAAACGTTGCCGAATTTCGTCTAGAGTGGACCAGGTAAACAGGGCAGGCGGTGCCGGTATAGTAGCCCCCTCGGCCTCCTTATCCGTGTCGCTAGATGCTGGACTATCTACCAGAGCTTCGCCATGAACAATCAGATATGCGTTACTGCTGGAGTTGGGGATCTCTTCGGTCTCTCCCTGACAGCCCTCCCTGTCCGTGAGGCTACATGAACCTATAATCAGGATCGGCTCAATAACTCCTTGAGGTTTGGACCACCAGAAGAAGTATATCATGGCCGCACACAAAACCTGGACGCAAACGTGAAACTCGAGTAAGGTGACGGTCAAGCCTTGGACTTTTCGCAGGAGGCACTGGATCACAATCGAAGAGGATTGAATGAGGGCAAGTGCCTTCCCAAGTGCATCTGCTTTACTTCGATCGGCGATAAGACTTCTGTTGACCGCTTTAGGAACTGGACCCTCAGCTTGCACTATAGTTAAGAATGCCTTTCTTCGGTTCTCAAACCGCTCAGAAGGTGTGTCGTCCAGATCAATAGCATCCATCTCCCCCCCCCGAGAAGCCACCCATTACCACACAGAAGGCACCTTCAAGACCCAATGAGTCTCTGGGACTACCTCGAACAATTCCAAGTTCACTGCAGAAATCCACATGAAGAGCCCTTGCTTGCTTCCACTGCTCGTAGGCGGACATGATGACCGATTCCGGAGCCAAAAAGGCGTATATCATCCATTGAACTTTAGACAAAAGTCGTGAAAAGGGTGTGCCGTTGACAATAACATCATCATGAATGACCGTCCAGATGCAGATAATGAGGGTAAAGATACAGGTGGAAAGAATTCCCCATGTCCCTCGTTCTTTCGGCTCGGGCGTCCAGGAAACCTTTGACTCTGTTATATTTGCGGCGGTGGCTAATGACATTAAAAGCAGTGCTAATCCTAGAGTAGCTACTCTGGTCATTGCAGCGTCGTTTACGAATTGCTCTGGGCTTCCATGTCAGCGACGGGCATGACCCGGGTTTATCAGCGGATTTTCCTTACGCTAATAACTGCGTCAACCTGGGTATCTTCGAGAGCAACCTAGTACGTTCTGAGTCGTTGGTTGTTGTATGTATATATAAAATAGCAGGGGGTAGCCTGACGGGTTTAGGTAGGGCAATGCTAGTAGAAGAGTTTAGGAATTTGCTCTGGGCGGTGTAATGATAAGTAGAACTTCAAGCGTAAAATCACCATGAAAATATATATAACCTTCCATATCCCAAATCAATGGGACAATCCCTGCTCAAGCTATCGCTTAAGGTAGCGAATTAGCATCACCGTGTGCGTCGATAAGTCCCTTAGATCGTAGGCACACTGAGCTCGATCCCCAAACTTGTGCCAATTGCCAGTAGGTCTTGGCACAGCAACCAAAATATCAGACCGGGCACGAGGTCATAGGCACACCTCTTATCTGAAAACTGGGAAACCTTTCTAAAGACTCTCGTGGGCAAGCATTGAGTGCGTTTCCATTGGTACACGCTTACCAGCAAAAGAATCAGAAAATGCACCTGCATAACAGACCGAAGAAAGACTGAGGGCCTAAACAATATGAGTCCGTACTGCTAGTACACGCTTACCAGCAAATGAACCAGAAAATGTAGCTGCTCAGGGTAAGGATTATTTGTATAGAGTGGCGGTGATCTCTCATATAAATTATCCCTGTCTAGTCTCCACCGCTTGTATTTTCTGGTTCTTATGCTGGTAAGCGTGTACAGTCATCTTATTTGGCGTTGACTATACTAGCATGCAGGTGTGGCCGCAAGCCGTCACACCCACGCAAAACGAAATGGATGTCATATAACGGGCCCTAACTAGAGTACATATCTCTTTTGTAGTCACGGAGCTATCCCCAGTATATACGATGGTGTGGGCAAATCATACGTTAATAGTGTGAGCTATCCGGAGATGATTGGCTGAGATAAGCAGTGAACTGCGAACTTTAGGCCGCCGCTGAGTATTCCAAACACCGACGAAGGCTGCAAGCTTTGTATTTGCCCGCTTTCTGTCGTACATCCGCGGATCCGGGGGATACATAGTACTTCTTCGGGGTTTGGGGTAAGCTACAAGTGAGAAGGCACCACGCTGCTGGTTGTGTGAAGGCCGGTGTATTCTCATGATCACTTTAATACCCCCGAAGGATAATACTTTCCCCTGCCTGCGGTGTATGGTGGCGGACACCTGTAACCGGGGTGGTTTTAAGGGTTAGCTTCCACCGCTAATATCATTCCACCAACCTCACCCTAAATTGTTTTCTTTCCTCTCTACACCATATTAACTCTACCTTTTGTTTTGGTAGAGCTAATAACCTTCTCAAAACTGTATTTTTTGTGGGAAACATAATGAATGTCACATCCTCAATTATCTTTCTGGGTAAATAAAATCACCCTTTTAGGAAGGTAAGGATTTAGATCAGGTAAGGCGTCATAATTGAAGAGCGCCGAGAGCATAGCCTTGGTCAGCTACCAGCGATAGAGTGATTGTATAATTACCCGGTTAAGGAGTTGAATTACCAAATACAAAAGTAGACCTTTTATTCTACTATTGGGTGGGCACTACAGGCAGAGGGCGGTTCCCAAGGCGTCTCGGTATTTAACATGTAGAGTACCTACTCGTAGTTTTTTTACGTTTCCGAACTGGACTGGGCCTGCATATAGGCGTAAATCGGGCTTGGTAACTACACGTAGATTTGGTGGTATGCAGACCTCGGAAACTTAGAGTAGCTACATACAGTGCACACCCGTACACGCTTGAATCTCGGCACCAAAACTATCGAGCAGTACAGCGGGCGATGAAATTACGACCTGGCCCATTACATAGGGCTCTTCCCACACTTCCACAATAAAACTTACAATATCCTCGATTGAGCAGCTAAAACGAGATCTATATCATTCCTTTAGAGACCTGTAGGTCTAGCTCCTTACCTAGGTCAGCTTCACGCTTGATATCACATGAAATAATAGTTCACAACACTTTCATCTCGAGACTAACGTTGGAGATTTGAGTAAAGGCTTGACTCGCAGCTCAGAGGCAGTGCCTGTCTTTAATAAGATCGAGTTAGGTCGGCTCATAGATCACACTACGCATTCACCCCACTCTCTCGGGTATGGTGTGTATATAGCTTGATCGGATACTGGTACTGATAAATTCAAAATGGCGAAACATAGCAATATGATATTTCTGTGCGAGATGTTCTAGAGGAGAATTGATAATGGAAAAGATGAAGCCGAGCGACAGCAGGATACAAGAATGGGAGACGAGGAAATTAAAGCATTAAAGTAATAGAGTGGCTATAGTGCCAAGAGAGAACGAAAATTATGGAAATCACCAGTTATCTCAATCATCATCGATAGTGTCAACGCGAACCCTCTTACAAGGATTACATAAGAACCGTGTACAATAAGAGCACGTCCAGATCCAGGGAACGCAATGTCGGCAAAGATCACAACATTCACCTCTTCCTCGGGGCACTTCGTGCGCAAGCATGAATGCGTGGTTGCAGGTGGTCATCCTTTCAGTTGGATCTCGATAGGACGACTGGAGTTTCTCGACAACCAGCGGCGGGATGTTGGAGAGTTTGCGGTGTCTTTGGAAGAGCGCAAGAATGACGTATCCAATTTCTTTCATAAGCCCTGCCGAGCCCGAGTGGTATTTGCAGGTGCTAGGATCTGCGTGGGCACAGTGCTGGCTCACATGTCGGTGTCTTGCTTTATTCTATTCCCTCATGAGTCTGTCAACGCGGCCGTTTAGATATATGGGGCTCAGGGATGGAGTGGACTCACAGACGACCTATGGGGAGTACGCATGCCACAAAAGAGAGCCAGGACTGGCAGTAATTGGACCACCGCGGCTTTATAGATTTGGGGAGCTGGAGGGTGATTTGGTGTAGCCTAAATCGTTGAAGCGGTGAAGGGGTTGAGGGAGTAGACGAGACAAACTTCTGAAAGGGGTGGATACGTGCGGAAAGATGTGAAAGTGAAGTGCGGCTCCTTACCGACCCGCGGGTAGGGTTAGGTGAGCTGTCAGATTACACATCTGGATTGAGTGAGAGGTCCTCGTTGAAGAGCGCCAAGTGGCTGATCCTGGCATAAATGGTGGTAAATGATTAAATATACCGTATTTGGTAATTGATCGTCAGAAACCAATGTCGCGACACTCTGTTACTCGGGCAGATCAGTTATCCCGAATAGGCAATTATGGGTGCGATATTGGTTGGACGCCCATCAAAAAGCCAGCTTTTAGACGGAAATAAAGTAGACTGTGGTGGGAGAAATTTATTAGCGGTGGAAGTTGACTCCTGAAACTACTCAAGTCCGCCACAGGGTCCACCACGAAGAGTAATGAATCCTAAGCTAACTCAGTCACCGTACGTACATACCTCTGTAAAGAACTGTCTGGAGAATTAAAGTACAGTTTCAATTGGGCTGCGGTACCGGTAAGAATAAAGGGTTTCGATTTGGCGGGGCGCGATAGCCCTTATCCTCACAAGTCATCACTCGGCATACTGGTATTTCTCTGAAGAACATTAGCAACACCGCGCGGGGTTTAGAACATCAAAAGGGGATCTTTCCCAAGGGTTGAAGTGCACGAGGGCATAATAATATGTTCATTCCTGTTTGCGTAATGGCCCTAGGCCCTAATCTAGTAAACACTTTCACGATCTGCCAGGAACCAATTGTCTGCACTATCCCTTGATCTGATGATAGCCTCCCACACACCAAACACCACCCCAGCCTCCCCTTGCGAGACATGTCTGGTTCCTATCTTCCAGCGCTAATTTTGTGCTATCACTTGCTGCGCGCCCGCAGAGCTTCATAGCAACCCTTTTGAAAACCGGACATGGCTACCGATAAACATTAACAATCTACATACCAGGAGCCATCCATCTCTACCTAAGCTCTGCGGTGAGATATCGATAGACTCATAGAGAATAGTCTCCCATTCACGAAACACCAAATATGTTAATGAGCATATCATACACCCACCAAGCCGTCCAATCGACAACGAAACCACTACATATTCATAGACATCCCATCTTCCTATCACCCACAGGTCATCACATGCACAACTGCAGCCATCTGCCTACCGACAATCATTTCACTAACCCTCCTCACCGCCGTCGCCAGCAGGGGCGCCTGAAAGCCCGCCGCAGCGATCCCCGTCCCCGCCTACCACGCCACAGAGAGCGAGCCTGTGGCCGCGACGTTAGCATCTCGCTTACAAGTAGCCGAAAATAATGTGAAGTGGGGCTGGTGCCTAGCTAGTACTGGCCTTGCAGGCCCGAGGCCGGCTACGAAAGGACGACAATCACTAGGTTCCACCGACGATGAGAGTGCAGATTAGAGCGAACTAACGCGGGCGTTTGTGTGCTTAGTCCTTAATTAAGGCTGTCCCATCGCAAGGGTAGGCGTAGTATTTAGTAATGGGTATTTGCTTTTGTTGTGCGGATGCGGTCTTTATATTTACGTTTCAAGTGTCTATCTTATCCCACGCTCCACATTAGATATTTTAAGCCACCCCCCGTTGCGAGAAAAAAAAGGTCGGCGAAAAAAAGGATAATCCTCTACTAGCCATACGAGGTTAGTGTGATCAGGCAAACGCAGCTGATAGCCATGCTCTCACGGTTGTACTTTTGATACCAGTACAGTGGCCTCTGTGAGCGGCATATAAAGTATCATACCTACTACCTCTAGCCAGTAGGTGCTGATCTTTTTATTCGCCCATCTTTTTATTCTGTTAGCTTAAATGTCTATTTGTTCCCGATAAATTCTATCTACTAGAAAAGCCCATTTTGACCCCCCCCCCCCCCAACAGGGCCACGGCAGTTTACGCGGCCACGGTCATCATATACCGGCCCGCCTGCCGCTTCAAATCCCTCCCCGCGATCAATGACTAATAGCAGCCAATGCCATCACATCATCACCCCATCAACCCCAGCTCCTTGCACAAAGGCCACTTCACCGCCTCCTTGTTTCTTGTTCATGATATTAGATCCTCTGGAGTGATTAAGGATCCTCATTGCATCATTCATTGGCACGCAAACCCCGGTTTCAGTGCACTTAGCCACCGCCCGAAGCTCAGTGCAAACATAATCCATATCAAGCTCTCCGCTCATAAATAGAGGATGCGAGCTGATTTTATCCCTTGCCGGCACCACATGTTAGAAATTCATGTGGATTATATAAAGGTCCAGTAACATACCACAGGCGGTTCATGGTCAACATTTCACGTGACCTGTACAAAACTAGGTGTAATCGACGAAAAAAACCAACATCATCTTCATCTATAATGATGGCGCTCTCCTCCCCAAATTTACCATACAATCTTTTAGAAAGGTCAGCAGATGTTGTATCTTCATCTTCATCTTCGTTTCCATCCAAACTAATTATGCGAAGCCTTGATGACACCTCGAAAAAGGTTCTACATTGGGTACTATTTGTATTTTTTTTGAGGTCAGCTGTGTGATTATATAATGTAAAGTTAATCTATCTTACCATCTAACCCGCGCAAGATGGTCGCTCGTAATCCCAGTATGTGGATAGTCACACCTAGGACATTTATGTTGCGTGCTGTGTATATCAAGGCTTTTGTGGAGTTCCATGGCCATTGAAATCCGCATGCCTGGCTTTAACCTTTCTTGCCAGTTTTCTTTACCAAGAGCTAACCCCGAAATTTCGTCTTTGATCTGGTATCTACGAGCCCGGACCCATGTAGTTCCCTTTGCCCTTCAAACTTGAGTGTTATCACTCTATGGAGAGCCTGTTCACACGGGAAACATTAGGTTTAGATATCCATTGACCGTTCCAATTTCAACTTACTTCCCAGTTCCTACATATTTGCATTGGTATATTCCATTCTTCATCCATCGCGTCGACTATTTGGATAGTATTGTCTTGGGAATGTAGTGGCCTGGCGAGAAGTCTGTTGTCCGTATTCATAAGGATCACTTGTTTCTGTGCGACCGACTCACTAGCGAACGAACCATGAGCCGTCGAACTTCTCCCTTTACGAATGAGTACGTACATCATAATCGTTGTCTCCAAGCTTCTCATCCTCCGGTCCGCAGCTTTCAATGCTTCCTCAACGGTGCGCTTATCACGGATAGCCCACTTTACGTGTCTAGTGCCCTTTGGTGAACGCGCGTTAATAAGCTTTTCTAGTTTCTCCAGGAGCTTATCACATTCCGCCAGTTGAAACTGAGCCATCGCGGTAGCCTCGGGTGAGAAACTCTGACTCTTAACCCTCTCCGAGAGCTTGTTCAACGCGGGTCTCCAAACAGCTAACTCAGCTCGTGCTAATCCATGGTCCTGGGAGTAAGAGGCGATAGCTTCCTAACCCGCACACGCGCCCTGTATTATTATGCAGATGTCTCCAATACCTATCCCGAACATCGTGGCGTGAATAGTACGATGGGTATCGCTGTTTGATATGTAAAGGACTAGGCAGGTAAGTTTTGAGGTACTGGGGTAAGCCCCGTCTCCCCCGCATTTGTGGCAGTCCGGAATATGCTCGCAACTTCATAGCGTTTCTAAACACAACCGCTATTGCATGCCATTACAAAAATGTAGTCTTGGCTGTTTTTGGTGTGTATGCAAGATTGGTTGTGTTCAAAAACGCTATGAAATTGCGAGTACATACGCCCATGTACGATTATGTAATGGCGATAAGATAATTTAGCGGGGCGATACGTAGAAATATTTCACAAAAATAAATGGGCATATGCACTTTTTTGCAATTGGTGTGGGAGTAGTTACTGTATTGCTTTGCATAAAGCAAGAAGTACTAGGTCCAGCTGTGGATTTGGCCCCCGGCTGAGGGTCTAATCATGAATTTTGACCTCCACTCTTTCTAACTACTGCTGAATAACCAAATGAGGGTCTTTTTTTATACGGATTAATTTATTATAAAATTCAGATACAAGTCGACCTTGATGGCGGAATAGATTTATGTTCAATGGTGTTGCATTCTCACTCTCACCAAAAGCTACGCATCCTAATTAGTGGCAAACAGCATCTGGCTTCATTTTTGACTCCCGGAAACTAGCAGAAATCCAATAATGTCAAGTTCCAGGAGGCCCGGAGTCAAAAAAGAAAAGTCTCTAGTACCTACGTTTCTCACTCCTCTTTGCAACCGCAAGGAACTGTGCGAGGTAGGCGACATCATGGTGCAAACCATAATCGCCGTGGAGGTGTACGGCAAGCTTGTATATACATACAGTACCAAAAAAGGGGATGTAATACGTACTGTATCAGTACGGAATTGTTTAAAACTTCCGAATTAAATCGGAATTCTAAATATTATACCGTAGCAATACCGTAGCAATACCGTAGTTTTGCGGTATTCTGCTAGGTGCGGTACTGGATCCACCCACTTTTTTGGTACTGTAGTTGTGAAAGTAGTTAGGACACGTTCATGACGGAGTCTTGGCACTGTAGGCCCGCGGTTTGAAAGCTCGGTGGTGATTCCAACCACGGCGCTGCGGGCACGCTGTAGGGGTTGAAAATCGATTTCTATTGGACATAGAGGAGTCGTGACGATAAAACAGCTGTAGGGCGTCGTGAGTTAAGTAACAAAAAGAGAGAATAGTAGCTGACGATTCTCTCCCAGGCTCTGCATGTGTAGGTAATGAGGGCAGATTAAGGTTATAGTTATATAGCCCAGATCTCCGGTGGTAAAGCTTTTTGGTAATCACCTAAAAAGACAATTAGGCATGCATCGAGAGGTTTTGTTCAGGATAGTATAAAATTTAGCCGGGTAGCTAAAATTGGATAATTGTAGATATCGTCGCCCTTTAGTAGCTGAAATATGTGGAAATTGGCGGCGACTTAAGCCTTATCAGTTGTAGCTAGATGATTGCTGCGTGCTGAAATAGTTCCGAGATGGAGAGCACGGCGGGCGTTGCGAGTTGGTTACGGAATTAACGGGCCCCGAGTACTATCGTATGCCATAATCATGAAAAAAGCATATATATAGCTTACCTAAAAGGGTACAAATGCAAAAGTGGGATTGAGTTTATGAAAACGTTAAGTCACCCGCAAAACACCCCCCGGCCAAAGAAAAATGGCTAGTATATATTCCTCGCATTTGTTTAGAAAGCATTCAAAAATGGGGCCACAGGTACGCGGAAACTTCGGATACTGCCGGTATAGTCACCTCATAATCTTACCAGCTAAACCTTGATCTCTGCAGCTTCTCCTGCCCTTCGGATCTTGTTTGAAGCTTGGCTTAGGGTTCGGTTAGTGCCAAGGAAACCGATTTCAGAAGTGGCTGCAAAGCCAAGTTAGCTATAGTGTCGATGGCCACGGGACAGGATGTCTGGAGCTATCGTCTCGACATCACCTTCAATGCTCTATAATACAGAGCGTTTCAAGCGTCAGGGGTCTGAGAACAATACTGGGGTTAGACCTGAGATATAATACAGGGCTTCAACCCACTTAGTCTGTACTCGGCCATGACTGATCTGTTCAGTCCAAGTAATTCGCACTTGATATATATGTGCAGTGCGTATCGTAACTTGCTTAGCTAAAACTCTCGAGGTTCATTCCTCCTATGGAGGGTATATATGGAACGAATCTACTTTTAATCTGATCTCGTCTTGTTTCTTAGGCATCTTTCAACCAAGAGTTAGGTGCGCCACCTCTGGAGTTCCCAGCCCCACTATATATCTCCAGTCTGTAGACCTAAGTGTCGTCGGGGACCTTCATGGTCATTTACCCGGAGTATTCATATACTATTGGCATATACATTCGAGAGGCAGCATAGAGCCGCTCTGCAAAAGCTTTCCTGATTCAAATTTCGGACCGGTGCGCCACACTACGCACTGACACTAGGTCCGAATCAGCAGTTTTACCGGGTAGCTTTACATTGATGAGTGATAAACAACAACGAAAAGGGTTGATTTATGACATTCCTGGGAGGCTACATGCACGGAATTCATAAAAGTGAATACTTTATTAACATATTTATCCCGAGTGATATTCCATGATACACACTTTTGTCTCCTGATATCTTGGCGCATATGAACCTACATAAACCAACCGCGCCACAAAGAGACATACAGGATTTCATATAATGCTATTAATATGTCTAGAGGTTGAATAGACCTGTTGCGGATTACTTGTTCATATATAATAATTCGGGTCATATGTAGTCACTCGCATCTTGGGCCTTTTCTCTGGGCATGTTATATTTTGTTATTTGAATTCATTAATGGGGCATGTCATATTCCACTGTTCTCTTAGTGTCTCGTTCGATGGACACCTATAGTCAAATCTGTAGTTGTTCAGGGAGATGCCAAGAGCGCCTTTTGTGGTTTTTCTTTTTTTGTTTAATTCATTAATTGCATGCAGACCGTAGTCTATGGCAATACCATAACCCTAGAACTACCCTGGTAACTCCTAGCCATACCTAATAAAGGGCATTCAACAAGCGCGCACACATCCACTGCCACTACCTAATAAAAGAAAAGGTAAAAACAAAAATGCACGCCGGCGGTTCCCTCATATGTTCTTTACTACAATTTGTACTCTCTCTCTCCCCTTTATTCCCATTACCTATTTCTCCGAGTCTACCAGATATATTTCATTGTACTTCGCTATCTCTTTTCTGTCTTGCGGCTTTAAGTCTTCCGCGTCTATAATCAATTTGACTTCTTCAGACCCAACCATCCATCCGTCCCCTTTTTTCCCATCGTCATGTATCGCTTTGATCTTGTACTCTTCATCTGACCTTTTCCTGTGGACCAACGCTGTTCCTCCTTCTCTTTGTCTTATAGTTCCTGTTGTGGTAACCTTTGCTTCAATAACTTGAAATGCAGAGGAATAAGAATCTCGACTCGGTGTACAATACCAGAAACAACCATAGCATAACTCTCCCTATATTCTGAAAATATGAATAAAAACCAGTGGTGATTTGAACCGCCGCACAAACCTGCAGTTATTCGGGTGCCTATTCTCTTTGCCAGCAAGAGCGTTATCTTAGATGCAAACAGGGTGATCGTTGGCATACGTCTAAGCCTTTCGATTGGTTTTGCTACTCGAGGTTTATATTCCTCTATCCCTTTGGCAGCGTCGGCGACGATATTCTTGCCCTCCTCGATAGCATTGACCTGGTCCTGCAGCGGTAGGGGTAGGGCGCGACTATCATCCGTAATCGCTTGGACACGTTGCTCCATACCCCCTTTAATCTCTTGTTGTTTCTAGTAGCCCAGAGCGCAAGTTTCGGTAACACAACATTACTACAAGGGACACTAAATATGGAGGGTAGTCTTGTGAAGCAACGGTAGGTAGGAGCTGGCAACCAATGTTTTGATTATCTCTGTGGCTCCGGAGGTCCACCTTTGGAGACGTTGTTGCTTCTCTTCAATGACATCGCTGTTCTTCGCCTGGACCTCCAGACCCAGCTGATCGATGAGGACGAATCCGTCATCAAGGCACATTGTCGACCGAACGGAGATATCTGAAATATCCTTGAAAAGGCCAAAGTATGATCGGATCATGATGGTGGCATTAAACAGGACTTGACGATGCAGATCAATGTATGTGAACCCGTTGATGCTAGGAGTGTCCTCAGCAATAACATCAAGATTGTCCAGAAACGGATGAACGTGAGATCCCCCCACATAGCCCACAATCGCCGAAAGTGCTTTAAAGAAATTGAAAGGTTTACGCATCTATGCTTTCAAGTTTACGAGCAATTAAATGCACTTTGTTAAAACGATTTTGACCTCGATCTTTCCAGGGACGAGATGATTCCGTCAGCCTTCATTAAACTGCCAAGGGTGATGGGTGCGGACGGGGTGGAGAAATACACGCACCACCGCAATCCCGCCCGATCCAAGCCTGGCCAAATCCCCGGCAATCTCTGCCATACTTGTGGCAACATCAACCAACCTCTCAGTGGCCCCTTGATAGTTATTCTGGGATGTTTTAAATATCACCTGGGTGGTTGCAAGCCTTTCGGAAGCCTTGTTTAGAATAGCGTTTGCCAGAGATCCCTTTTTAGTCTTATTAGTATCTGTAGGGTTTCCGAGATTGAGGAGCAGTGGCTGCCCATTGGTCAGTGATATATCCAGTGTCCAACATTACAATCGTGATATTCCATATCCGGATAGAAGGGCATTGTGAGGGAGGAAGGGGGGGGGGGGTGTGGCAGCACTAGGGAGATCCCCAGGAAAGGGCGATCCAGGGCATCTGGACTTACAAGTGACCGGCTGATAGAACTTGCTACCGAATCAGTGACTGTCACAGTCCTGTTCGCATCCCTGACACTTGTCTGCCACCCCTTGACAAGTCTGGAGTATTAAGCCGCTGGTTTTCAGTTGATATCACTGGCCTTTGCAGCTTCCTTCTCGACCTCAGTCGCAACCTATTATATACACCAAAGTTAGCGTTCTCAGGAGTTCAAGAGAACGGTACTAGAGAGATTTATCTGCCAATCCAGAAAGCAACCGCGGGGGTGTAGCCGTACCGTGATATATGCCACGAGCGCCGATGAAAGCTCGACACTCGGATCTGTCCTGCTGGGCTGAAAAGTCTCCTTTGAAAAGTCGAGCGTGTCATTACAATAGCAAAATGGACACTATGAGAGTTAGGTATTCTAGATTATTCCTTTGCGTGGCCTGGCAGCTCACCAGACTGCAACCCCATTGAAAAAATTAGGAGAATTAGGAAGGTCAGAATTGGTCACCGGGTACCTCGTCCCACAACTAACTCTTCTCTTCGTGTCGCCATTCAAGGGGAACGGGCCACGATCATTAGTGAGCAAATCACTTTGCTTGTAGACTCCATGCCTGAGCGGGTTGCCGCTGTTATCAGCGCAAATGGTGGCCATACTTCGTACTAATGTCAGTACCGGTGAACGGGGCGGACGGATGGGCGACGATAGGTGGACAGTTCGGACAGGGCCGGATTGAATTAACGAGGGCAAACGGGTGACAATAGGCAATCGGACATGCCGGACAGGTGACAGGTGTGGTGTTCTCCATTTTTCCATTTTTAGTCAAGACCAGAGGTGTTTCCCTAACGACTCTCACCCGCGTATCTTCAATGCAGACACATGTCCGTTCCGTGACCTTACGCCAGAGCCTTGTATCCACAGAGCACGGTATGCGCCGCGAGTGTATGTTATGTTTCCACAGAGCTGGGCAGGAGTTCATTACCGGCCTCGCCTCTAGCTCTGCCCTCTGGGCAATGGCAATGCTGATCATGAGCGATTATCAACCCCGGCTGGGCCTGAACCTATCAAGCGCACATATAGTTCACAGATTGAATACTGCAGTGCAGTGGCTCCAGATGGAGAAACATCATGGGGCTGAAATATAGAGCTTGAGGATCGAGAGTCTTGTTGATATGGTGATGAAAGATCAACGTGACTTCTGGGCCGAGTTGTTGTGATCCAGACGTCGAGGAGCTGTGTATATATTGAATTGCGGATATGTATGTCACCAATGTCTGTGTATAATGGAGCTTAAGAGTTAGCCCGATTTCATTTCATCTCACTCACATCCACAGTCCACACAGGCCAGACCCACTGAAAAACAGCAGCTATAGACACACGCATACCCACTATATTCTCCAACCTTCACACCCACCCACCCTCAAACAACATTGAATATGGCAGGGGTGATTCCCAGGGAGCTCACACACGGGCTGAGATCGATCGTCACCCTGATGGTGCTGAAGCCAACAGGGCCGCCAACAGTGCTGTTACACGCTGCATCAAAGATTATGTTGGTATAGTGAACGACCTACGCATAATCATCACTTTGCACCTGAGCGGAGTGCTCGGGAACTTCTATAACCGCAATTTCCTTGTCCGCGGGCCAGTAGTTCAGATCAAAGCCGACTACACCAAGAGATGAACCGGTTGATAACGACGGAGGGTGAGAGAAGGGAGGATGCAAAGACTGCCTCGAAATCTGTTCCCGCTTCTATAAGATGGCAGATGACATGTGGATGTAACTAGCTGGGTGTTGAGAGAGCCACGTGCTGCAGGGCTTTGGTCTGATACCTTTTTTTAGTTTCTTTAGTTTTTTTCTCCTACTTGTTCCATCTGGGGGAACTCGAATGCGGGAGGTGTGGAAGTTTTAAAGAGTGGTTCGATGAATCAATAAATACTTGTCTGCCTAATATGATTTCAAGCTAGAATTAACATTCTTTTATCTGGTTAGGGATCGCAATGTCCCAGGCTGGCCGTGAGGCATGCACTTCTTTTTGCTGACAAAGACTCATAAACATATGCACGTAACTGAAGATATAATATTAATCTCCTCGAGCGTCAGTAGTAAGTAGATTCCACCGTAACCGAATTCAGGCCTAACCCTAGACCCGCCGCTAAATCCAATCTTGGCAACTCTCGAGTGAGTGTTCATGATGTGACTTGCCGTTGTAATGTAAACCTTAGCCGGCTGAGTGATAATTGGTGTTTGTGGGCTTCATATCCCTTGGACGGATAAAATTTGTCAAATTCGCAACATGGTCCGTGCCACCTATAAAAACTGATTATTAAGGTTATGTGATATCAGACTAATAGGGCACAGGAAGCTGGGCCTTTACAACTTTTGCGCTAGGAGGTCTGGAGTCTTTTGAGTGGTTTGGCTAGTATTTTTCATTGGCTTAGCTTACTTCGTTGTATGCAGCTTAAATTTTACAGCCAGTCTGTATGTCAAATCTTCGTACATGAGCAAACTTGTCTATACCCCTGTAATCTCCCAACAGTCTCCCGGGTCTCCTGAGATTCTCCTGAGACACAAAAACGAAATTTGAGTCTCCTGAGAGTCAGGAGACAGACCAAACCTTGCTGATGTATTTGATGTCCGCCACTTCAATGCTCACCATAATTTCAGTGTTGCTCCGTTCTTGAAGGTTTTATGAAAATTGAGAAAGCTATCTTCGCGCAAAATTTACATTGCCTATTCTATTCTATATAATCGCTAGCGGGACTTCACTAAGATTTGTCTTTTATTACCAAAGGCGAAAATAACCGACACGAGATGGCGAGCGCAGAGAAGAGTGTATGAACGTTAGATTTGAACATTTTGCATCCAGTGGCCTGGAAAACCTACTTCAGATTCATCCAGCAAGAAGTAGTTCGCATATCCGAAGCCCTCCAACTATATAAATATATCCACAGCGACAATAAAATAAAAAAAGTAAAATTTCAAGTACTTTGCATAGTTTTTTTTTTTTTTTATTTTTATATCATTTCGATTTCTGTTTCTAGGTACACAATGATCGCATAAAGTAAAAACTATGGCGTAAAGAAACCTTTCGCCGACTAACTTAAAACTCGTCCCCTAGAAAAGCAAAAACTGAATTCCAAATGAAAAAATAGACAGAAGAAATGAAATCGCAACTAAGTCTAACGGGGCGTAGTACGAGGGGCGGGACTAAGGGCGGAATCTAATAAAGCGTGGTACGAGGAACGGGACTAGGGGCGGTCGAGACGGGGTCGACTCGAGATACGTTCAAGACGGGACAGGAGATCGGGCTCGGATACCGATCGAACAAAGTATATTGATAAACTAACAGAATGTCGGAATGGCTCCGCCTAGCGTGATATGCCAGGTGAGACCAACTAGAGACGAGTACAAATGAAGACGTTGCGTAAGGAAAGAAGAAGAGAAGAGAAACAGAAACGAAGCGAGGGAGAGCCCTATAATATACCCAAGGAAATCCTCCGCTGACTAATCCCAATGACTCACACCGTACAACCCAAAATAGAGAACCCATAACCGATCCCGATCTTTCCTTCCGCAATCCTAACCTGAAGCGCCTAGCGCTGACCGTATCCTCCGAGCACCTTCCTAACCCATCCACCTTATCCGACGCGATAGCGATCCTTCACCTAATACTTCGATTCCGCAACGTTCTCGATGGCAGGGCAGGTGGGGGCGGTCGTGCCGCGATACTAGCCCCCTCTCTAGGTTCGAGCTCCGTGAGAACTCCGACAGGTCCAGGCTTCGTAGGGTATAGGCGATGGAAGCGGGCGAGGAGGCGAGGAGCGTTGGTGACGTTGTCGGAATATTCCCAGGTCGGGGCGTCGTAACCCTTCCAGCTGCATAGGTACTGGAGACGTTTGTATCGGATTCGAGAGTCTAGAATATCGTCAAGTTCCCACTCTTCCTCACCTTCAACGACAACAGGGGGAGCCGGGGGAGGGATGTGTCCTGGTAGCGGGTCCGTAGCGCAAGGCTCCAATTTCGAAACGTGAAAGACAGGGTGTATCTTCATCGAAGCCGGTAGGTCGAGTTCGTATGCGTAGGGGCTGATGACTTTCTTGATCTTGAACCTTCCCAGGCGTTTCCAATCGAGTTTCCTAGAGGGGCGACTGGTCTGGATGTTCTTTGCGTTAAGCCATACCTCGTCACCGACTTTATAATTGGGGGCGGGTGTCCGATGTTGGTTAGCCCCGGTTTCTTGGCGGTCCTGAGCATATCGCATCTCGGCTCGGAGGTGTTCTTGAATCTCGGTCATCCGTTTCACCAAAGCGTTAACGTCCTGTTGCTGGTTCCCGAAAACCGATGGTGCTAGATCTTCCGTGAAGCGAGGATCATAACCGTAGTTAGCCATAAACGGGGAGACTTGCGTGGTTTCAGAGGTAGCATTATTGGCAGTGAACTCGGCGATGGGTAACCAGTCAGTCCAGTCATCTTGTTGGTAGGATACGTAGCTCCTTAGGTACTGTTCCATGACTGCGTTGGCTCGTTCCGTCTGCCCGTCAGTTTCAGGATGGAACGCGGACGACATAGCTGCTGTGATCTTCAGGGCCTTGCACAATGATTTCCAGAACTTCGACGTGAATTGGGTCCCTCTGTCCGAGACGATAGATGTAGGTAGGCCGTGGAGTTTCCAGACGTGGTCGATATAGAGACGTGCGAGATCTTCGGAGCCGGTGGTTGTATTGCAGGCGATGTAGTGCTTCATTTTTGACAGGCGGTCCACCACAACTAGAATCGCATCCTTACCTTTACTCTCCGGCAGGCCCGTGACGAAGTCCATGGATATGTGAGTCCAAGGTTTCTGGGGTACAGGTAGTGGGCGTAGGACTCCGAAGGGGGCGTGCCGAGATGTTTTGCTCCGACTACAGGTATGACAGTTGCGGACATATCGTTCCACGGACTTGCGCATGGTGGGCCAGTAGTATGATCGTGCTAGCAGGTCGAAGGTTTTCGCTCTTCCGACATGACCCGCTGACGGCGCATCGTGGTGTTCCTTTAAGAGATGAAGTTGCAGGGCTTGGTCTTCGGGGACATAAATCTTGGTGCGGTACGTCAATAATCCTTCACGGGTTGAACATTCGGCCAAGGTAATGTCTCGGGAATGCTTTGCGCCCGTTCGGATGAGTTCTAGTATCTTGTTTGGAAACGGGTCAGTGGTGTACGCTTGTTTAAAAAGTTCTTCCAGGGGGGACAGTCCTTGTAAGGACTGGGTTGTAGCCAACAAACCCAGATTTCCCAAATTCTGGGACTTCAGCACTACTTGACTTTGGTGGGCCAGGCGTTCATCCCCCTCCTCAGGCATGTCCTGTGACCTCCTGGTCAACGCGTCCGGTTTTCCACCCTTCTTGATTTTATAATCGAAACGTGATAGAATTTCAGACCATCTGGCCTGTCGTCGGTTCAATAGCTTCTTGGTCATGAAATATTCCAAGTTGCGGTGGTCGCTCAGGACTTCGGTAGTATCCACGGCAGTCATTAACTCCGATCTCCATTCTTCGAAACAGCGGATGATTGCTAGTAATTCCTTATCATATATTTCATAATTACACTCCGCGGGGAAATGTTTCTTATTCATATATGCCACAGGGTGCAAGATTCCGATGTCATCGTATTGGGACAGGATTCCCCCAGAGACGTAGTCGGACGCATCAGATTCTACTATGATGTGTCTGTCGGGGTCAAAATGGCGAAGGACTGGGTACGAGGTAAATGCTGTTTTCATGTGATCGAAGGCTGTCTGGCATGCGGGAGACCAAACAAACGGGGTGTTATTATGCGTGAGTGCTGTGATGGGTAGCAAAATCTTGGAGTAATCCTTGATAAATCTTTTATAAAAATTTGCAAACCCGGTGAATACCTGAATATCCTTCACATTCCGTGGTTCTTTCCAATCCCTGATCTTCTCTACCTTTGCCGGATCCATTTCCAAACCCTTCGTTGTAATTATCAACCCGAGATACTTGGTTTCTTGTACATGAAATTCACATTTCTCCGGGGCGCAGTACAGGTCGTTGTTCGTTAGGGCTTGGAGGACTTGGTTCACATGGTCGATATGCGTTTCCAGATCCTTGCTGTAAATCAGGATGTCGTCCAAGTAAGCGGTGCAAAATCTATCAAGGAAGGGGCGAAGAACGTCGTTTATGAATCGTTGGAACGAGGCAGGAGCGTTGGTTAAGCCAAACGGCATGACGTTGTACTGGAAGTGGCCGTCGGGTTGAACGCTGTTTTCCACTCATCACGTGGCGATCACGAATCTGGTTGTAAGCTGCCGGAGGTCGAGTTTGGTGTACCATTTGGCGCGCCCGATAAGGTTGAAGGTTTCCTTGGATAGGGGCAGAGGGTAGCGGTCCTTGATGGTGATGTCATTTATTCGCTCGGTAGTCAGCGCGAAGCGGAGTCCTCCACCTGGCTTTCTGACAAACAGAACAGGGGCACCGGCGGAGGAAGAGCTTGGTTCCATTCGTCCTGATGCCACTTCTTCCTCCAGGTGCTTCTGTAGTGTGGTCAGTTCGTCACGGGACATGCTATAAAGGGGACCAAATGGGGGTTCAGTTCCTTCCTTGAGCCGGATGTGATGGTCATAGGGGCGGTGTTGTGGTAGTCTTTTAGCCCCTTCTTCTTGGAATCGTGACAAGTATTGGTGGTGGACGGTTGGTACGAGTGCGATAGGATTCGAGAGCGACGGTGATTGTGTTGGATTGAAGACGACTGCGAAGACTTGGAGATCCTGGGTGGTTTCGTAAAACGTAGCCGCTGACACTCTTTCTATTTCTAGATCATGTGTAGCGGGCAGCGGGCTGGAAATTCCTTGGACATAGACGGGTACGGGTTCGTCATTGCATTGGCGGAGGCAGTGAGGGGAGTCAAAAAGGATGGAGTTCGTAGCAAAGTCTAGGTTGACGTTATGTCGGCGCATCCATGGGATACCAAGGACTACAGGGTAGTGTCCAAGGCGGGTGACATACGCGGTGACTTTCTCGAAATGGCCTTGAATGCGGAGGATAATTGTGCAGTGTGTGATATCGCCGGAGGAGATTTCTCTCCCATCGATGACTTGTAGTTTACGGGGTTGAGCGAGCAGGGAGGTAGGAAGTTGGTGGTGGCATACGAATCTCTCGTCAATGAATGCGATTCCAGAGGCTCCAGTGTCAACTAATGCGTAGGTTTTACAGATTTTATTTTTGTCAGATACAGAACATGAAATAACTAAGTGATCTGAAAAACCTTGCGCAGAAGAGATACTAGAAACAGGACCAGAAACCGAAGACAGAGACAAAGAGATAGGGGAAACCTGTACTGAGCCACTCAGTGCAGGTCGTCCCCATTTCAGTGAGGCGGCTCTGAGAGAAGAAAAAAGATCAGAAGAACCAGAAGGACCAGAAGCAGAACCAGAAGAAGAAAAACCAGAACCAGAAGACGACGAAGACGCCACAGCAAGAGCCCCATGCATCACCGGAGGTTGGTAGACCTCGGTGGTAGCAGCGGCGCGGAACGGACGAGCATTGGGGCGGCGGTTGGGGCACTCGGTAGCGAAATGTCCCGCATGTCCACAGTACATACACAACCCTTGGGCCATGCGACGCGAGCGTTCGGCTGGGGACAAGGGACCACGAGGAGCACGAGGACGGATGTTGGAGAGATCCATGGGGACCGAGCCTCCTGGTGCGTGGGACGGGTGTGCGGCGGTAACTGGAGCGGGAGCGGAAGCGGGAGTAGCCGACCTTTGAGGTGCGGAGGCGAAGGCAGGAGCGGAGGCAACACGGGAGCGGAGGCGAGCATCCCTGATACGTCCATCCAACTCTTGTAGGAGTCGGACGTAAGCCGTCAGGGAGTCGGGGGTGGCGTGGTGGATCATGGCATTTCGGAGGTCGCTTGAGAGTCCACGTGTGAGGGCGTGCTTCTGGGCTTGCTCGTTCCAGGCAACATCAGCGGCCAAGCGTTGGAAATCGGCAAAGTAAGCGGAGAAGTCCCGAGTTCCCTGCGTTAGTTTCTCCAGCTCTCGTTCAGCGGTGGCGACTCGGTTAGGATCTCCAAACGCAGTGTCCAGGAGGGTGATCAGTGCTTCGATGTTGGCGAGGTTGATGTTGGCACCATTGACCAAGGGCATGACCTGGCCAAGGGCACGTCCGGTTAGCAGGTTGATCGCGTAAACGAGCTGTTGTTGGTCGGAGGTGAACCGGTCGGCGTTTCCGATCATTTTGAGGCGGAGCTGGGTGACGAAGGGGCGGAGAGCCGAACGGGTACCGTCGAACTTAGCTGGGTCAGGAATTTTGTCAGATCGTTGGGCAGGGGCAGGTACAGGGACTGGGGGCTGGGCTTGGACGGGGACTGGGACTGGGGCAACAGGTTCTGGGGGCGGGGGTGCTCGAGCGCGTAGGAGGTGGTTAAGCTCCCTTGCTTCCATCAGTTGGGTCGTCAGTTCTTGGACTTGGTTTTCGAGTTCGGGGATGGCGGCGGCGGTGTTCAGGGCGACGTTCAGTTGTTGTTGGAGTCTATCTCTTTCTTCGGCGAGGGCGTGGCCTTGACGGAAGTTCGCTCTTGCCTGATTGTGCCATTGGGATAGGTTTTGGTATAGGAGGTCTGGGTTGTCAACGTAGGATTCCCGGAACTCATCGAGAGTTCCTGGGAAACCCCATTGGGACGGGGTCGCCATTTCGTATCAGGAGTCGATGTAAGTCGACGCAACGTAGTCTAACGGGGCGTAGTACGAGGGGCGGGACTAAGGGCGGAATCTAATAAAGCGTGGTACGAGGAACGGGACTAGGGGCGGTCGAGACGGGGTCGACTCGAGATACGTTCAAGACGGGACAGGAGATCGGGCTCGGATACCGATCGAACAAAGTATATTGATAAACTAACAGAATGTCGGAATGGCTCCGCCTGGCGTGATATGCCAGGTGAGACCAACTAGAGAGCAGTACAAATGAAGGCGTTGCGTAAGGAAAGAAGAGAAGAGAAACAGAAAGCAGGCGAGAGCCCTATAATATCACGAAATCCTCCGCTGACTAATCCCAATGACTCACACCGTCCCAAAATAGAGAACCCATAACCGATCCCGATCTTTCCTTCCGCAATCCTAACCTGAAGCGCCTAGCGCTGACCGTATCCTCCGAGCACCTTCCTAACCCATCCACCTTATCCGACGCGATAGCGATCCTTCACCTAATACTTCGATTCCGCAACGTTCTCGATGGCAGGGCAGGTGGGGGCGGTCGTGCCGCGATACTAAGTATAACAGTGAACAATTTAGAGGTAGGGCAAGTGCCTGTTCCTGTGAAATCCTTCTGGCCATTGGCCCCGTGCTCTCAATGAGACTTTCCTAAGACGTGTAGATGGTGGGGATGGGCCCCAGTATTGGTGCTGTTGAGGTGGAGGATGACGAGACTGAGCTGAGGGGGGATAAGGACCCTGAGCCTGATTCGAGTGGTGAGGGTCCCCGGCTGGCCGGGTAGCCTGTTCTGGTTCTGATGATATATGCTCCGAGGAGGAGGGTGAGGGTGTGGTTGTCCCAGATTTCTTCTAGGGAGGAGGTGCCTTTTAGTAGTTGTAGGCGGATTTGTTCGGTGGCGGTGCATTGTAGTAGTGCGTGAAGGGGGGTCTCGTCTTCGAGCCCGCACTTCTGGCACTTGGGGGAGTGATGGAGGTTGATCCAGGACTGTTGGGCTCGTAGGTAGCTTTTTCCTGATCTCATTTGATGGATTCTTGAGCCTATTAGTTTGTGCAGGCTGGTGAATGGGAGCGGGGTGGTGTCAAGGCGGTGTGTGTAGTAGGCTGGTGTTGGGAACTAGGTGCGCCAGTTATCCAGGAGTTGGTGTTTGGCTCTAAGGGCCATTTTGTCTTGCTCGATGCCTTCCTCGATTAGGGGGGCGAGGAGGGAGCAGACATCAGCAAAAAAAAAAATCCTCCAAGACGAATTGTACGTCCAGACGTACGGATTCGTCTTTTGTTACCAAAATCTCGTCTTTTGCTACCAAATACTCGTGTTTTGGTCGTCCCGCGCTTCCCGGGACTCCCAAAAATGACATGTCATCTTTTGGCGCCTACTATTCGTCCCAAACGTGACACCCCGTCTTTTGACGCCTAGTATGCATCTCAAATATGACATCTCGTCTTTTAACGCCTTTTGGCATGTGATATTTTGCCTATATACAGGCGCTAATGCTAATACCGCTAGCTAATGACGTCAGATTTGACGCTTCTCCACACCGTGAGGATCCACCCATACCTCCACCTCCACCTCCACCTCCACCTCCACCTCCACCTCCACCTCCATGCCTACCTACCTCGCCTCCTACCTCACCTCCTACCTCACCTCCTACCTCACCTCCTATCTCACCTCCTACCTCACCTCCTACCTCACCTCCTACCTCACCTCCTACCTATATGTAACGGCCTACGGGCAGACTCCAGTCTGTCCTTGTTCCTGTTTCCTTGGCTCCGTTTCCTGTCCTGTTTCTCGTCCCGTTTCCTGTTTCCCTGTTTCCTTGCTCCCTTGCTGTCGGGTCCTTTCCCCGGCTGCAAGTCCTGTACCTTTCTGCCGGGTCACGTCCCTGGCAGAAAGCCCTGTTCTGTCATCTTGTCTTTCTCTGTCTCCTAGGTCACGACCCATCCTGTACCCCTATCCTCGCTTAGCCCCTAGTTCCCCGCTCCTGAGGTCTAGAACTCCCGATCTCCTGTAGGCTCTTCCCTGCTCTGGCTTTACCCCTGTCAACCCTTATCGTCGCGGGACTATTCAACCCGGACGTATCGGAAGATGGCTTTGGTACCTGGAAGCACATCCTATGGCTCGTGACGGTTTCCTAGGTCTTGGCTATGCCTCGATCCTCTAGTCTGATCCCGATCCCGTTGCGCCGTGAGGCCATGTCCAGCGTCACATGTCGTGTATTCGCCGATTCCAGTCTGTGCTCCCGTCCCCCGTCTCTGCCGCCTCGCCCCGCCTCGACCCGTCCCGTCCCGTTTCCTTGTCTCCTTGAACTCCTGTACTTTCCTAGCCTGTCCTAGTCTCTGTCTCGGTTCTGTTTCTCGTCGGAGTATGCTCCGCTATCCTTGTCCTTTCGTGTTCCCTTCGCTCCTGTTTTCCTCTTCTGTCTTCTCGTGCGTTCCTGTCTCCGCTCTTCGCCTGTTCTTTCCTCGTTCCTGTTTCTCGTTCTCGTTCTCGCTTCTGCTTTCCCTGTCTCTGTTTTCTCCTTCCGTCTTTCCGTTCCTGTCACGTTGTCTGGATTAATCAGCAACGTTATGATTCTTGTATATAGGGAAGCCCTCCCGTTTCTCTTCGAGCGGCTTTCCTTTTAGTTCCCTAGTCATTTCTTCTTGTACTTCTTGTACGCTTCAATTCAGTCTTTCTCCAAGAACCTTAGGAAGAGTTCCTCTCGTAGACCTCGTCCCTTCTCCTGGGCTTTCGCCCAGGGGAAGGCCTTCATAATCTGTGGTCGTCCTCGACCTCCCGTCTCGCTTCGTCTCTTGTCCTGCCTTGTCCTGTTCTTGCTTGCGTCCAGGCTCCGCTCTCCCTAGAGCCTGACCCTGTCCGAGTTCCGCCCTTGCTCGCGTCCAGGCTCCGCTCTCCTTAGAGCCTGACCCCGTCCCGTCCTGCCCTGTCTCCGCGTCCCGGCTCCGCCTCTCTCTAGAGCCCGCCCTGTCCTGTCCCCGTTCTGCTATCGCTCCTTCTCTAGCAGAACTCCTAGTTCCACCCAGTCCCCCGTGTATGACCATCGCGCCTCGTCTGGTCTTCACGCCCTCTGTCTCCCGCCTCCGCTCCGCCCTGCTATCGCTCCCTACCTAGCAGTCCCTGATCCAGTCCTCGGCCAACTCTTCCCGTATAGCCATCGCTCCCTGTCTGGCTTTAGAGTCCCTTGTCCTGCTCTCCCGTCTTCCGCCATCTGGGGGGTAGCCCCAGAACCCAGCCTCGTCCCCGCCATCTAGGAGGTAGTCCTAGAACCCAGCTCCGTCTCCCGTGTCCAGTCCCCGTCCCGTCCTCGCCCCCGGTCTCCCTCCGCCAGTTTCCCGTCCCGAGTCCATCTCCTGCCGAACCCAGCCTGCCAAGATCCCTAGATGTTACCCAATCTACGAGGGCCCCTTTGTGTCGAAGTCTCTTTCACGAAGACACGCCGTTCGCCCGTAACACTATATTGACACCTACCTCCTGCCTGCATCAGCGCCTGGATACGTATTTACCTTCCTCTGCATTTTGACGCCTTTACTGACACCGCTGCAGGAAGCAAATCGACACCTACCAGTCAACGAATACTGGAGGATTTCGACACCTACCAGGCTCCAAATACTGGACGATTTGGACACCTCCCAGGCACCAAATACTGCACGATTTGGACACCTACCAGGCACCGAATACTGCACGATTTGGACACCTACCAGGCACCGAATACTGCACAATTTGGACACCTACCAGGCACCGAATACTGCACGATTTGGACACCTACCAGTCACCGAATACTGCACGATTTGGACACCTCCAGGCAGCGAATCGACACCTACCAGTCACGAATACTGCACGATTTGGACACCTACCAGGCGCCGAATACTGCACGATTTGGACACCTACCAGTCACCGAATACTGCACAATTTGGACACCTCCAGGCAGCGAATCGACACCTACCAGTCACCGAATACTGCACGATTTGGACACCTACCAGGCACCGAATACTGCACGATTTGGACACCTTCAGGCAGCGAATCGACACCTACCAGTCACCGAATACTGCACCGAATGGACACCCCCAGGCAGCGAATCGACACCTACCTGTCACCAAATACTGCACCGAATGGACACCCCCAGGCAGCGAATCACCACCCACCGGTCACCAAATACTGCACCGAATGGACACCCCCAGGGAGCGAATCGACACCTACCTGTCACCAAATACTGCACCGAATGGACACCCCAAGCAGCGAATCGATACCTACCGGTCACCAATACTGCACCAAATGGACATCTCCTAGGCAGCGAATCGACACCTACCGGTCACCAATACTGCACCAAATGGACACCCCCAGGCAGCGAATCGACACCAATACTGCACGATTTGGACACCTCCAGGCAGCGAATCGACACCTACCAGTCACCGAATAATGCACGATTTGGACACCTCCTAGGCAGCGAATCGACACCTACCAGTCACCGAATACTGCACCATTTGGACACCTACCAGTCACCGAATACTGCACCAAATGGACACCTACCAGTCACCGAATACTGCACCAAATGGACACCTACCAGACAGGCAGGACAGCGGGCAGGAAGGCAGGCAGGGGGGAGCTCAGCGGGCAGGAGGGCAGGCAGCTCAGCGGGCAGGCAGCTCAGCGGGCAGGCAGGCAGCTCAGCGGGCAGGCAGCTCAGCGGGCAGGCAGACAGCTCAGCGGGCAGGCAGCTCAGCGGGCAGGTAGGTAGTTCAGCGGGTAGGTAGCTCAGTGGGTAGGCAGGCAGCTCAGCGGGCTGGAGCGCAGGCAGGCAGGCAGGTCAGCGGCGAGCTTAGCGCACAGCTCAACGGGCAGGAGGTCGGTGGGGGGCAGGAGTAAGCGGAGGTAAGTGGGGCGCCGGCGGAGGCAGGTGGGTCGCTAAGAAATATGTACATAGAATTACGTGAGCGTGTGGATCAATAAGCGTGGCGTTTGCGCGAGCGGTGTCACTAGTCTATGTACCGATTGCCGAGTGACCTCATTCTGCCAGCCAAATTCGCTAGCAAAAGCCGTTAACCGGGCAAAAGCTGCCCAGGTGTGGGACCCGGTGTTCGTTTTGGGGTCAAAAGGCGGCGTAATTCGGTCGAAAAAGGCGAAGCTCGTCTTTTGAGCAAGCGGCAGCTCGCAGCGGGAGCGGAGAGATCTCTCGTTCCGTCGCGGCTAATAGTTTTGCGCCGGGGCGTATGGATGCAGGTAAGAAAACTTCTCATGCGCCTGGTGCGCCCAATGGCGCCGGGTGCGCCTCGGTACGCCCAGGTGCGTCGGGTCGAACCCAATTTTTTGCTGATGGAGGTGTTCGATAGGCGTGTGGGCGACTCCTTTTCTTGCTTTGGAGTCCCATTTCTTTGGTGGGTTGGGTTTGCCCCTTAGGAGGGTGGTGTGTGAGTATGTTCGGTCTGTGGAGGAGGTGGGGAAGTTGCTGCTGGTTCTTCCTATCACTGGGTTTGCTAGGGGGGGGCGCCCGGAGGATTCTGAAAGTGAATTTGCATTTCAGGTATTGGAGGTATAGGATAAGAGAGGGGGCTTTGGCTTCGGCCCAGAGGACTCTGATGTTGGTGGATCTGAAGCATCCAGTTGACCATCTGAGGACGGAGTTCCAGAACGTGTTCATTTCTTTGAGGGCTGAGGTGGGGGGTGAAGACGTTGGCCCCGTAGGTGAGCATGGGGCGTATGGCGAGCATGGCGATTTTTCTGCAGTTTACTGATGTTAGGCCTTTCCCTGCAGAGGAGAAGCGGGTGAGGATGCCGAAGGCTGCTCTGGCGGCGGCTGTTCTTCTGAGGAAATGTGTGTTGGGGTTGAAGCTAGTGGAGAGCCAGTAGCCAACCCATCTTACTATAGGGCTGGGATGGAAGGCTAGGTTGTCCAGGGTTATCGGGAGTTGGCAGATTGGTGATTTGTCTCGCGGTGTTCTCCAGTCCATCAGTTCGGTTTTGCCGACTGAGAAGAAGACGTTTTTGGGTGCGGCGAGGGGGGTGAGCATGTTGTAGTGAGTTTGGAGTATGGTGATGTTTTGTACATGCGAGGTGGAGGCCACCGTGATGGCCAGGTCGTCAACATAGGAGAGTGATATGCCGGGGGCGGGGTCGTGGAGGAAGTTGATGTAGATGAGGAAAAGGAGGGGTGAGATGGGGGAGCCTTGTGGGACTCCCACTTGGACTGCTGTGGGGATTTTGGGGGACCCTTTGAAGAGCAGTGTGATGTAGCGGTCTGAGAGGAAGGATAGTACCCAGTTGATGATGTAGGGTGGAGTGTTTTTGCTTGCGAGGGTGGTTGCGAGTTGGTCTTTTAGGACGTGGTCAAATCCTCCCTTAATATCTAGGAAGAGGGTTGAGACTTTGAGTTTTGCGTGTTGCATGGCTTTTGTTTCATGGATGAGTGTGGTGACAGCGTCTCCTGTGGAAAGGCCGCTGACGGATCCGCATTGGTGGTTGTGGAGGAGTCCTACAGCCTTTGCTATTTTGGCTAGTCGGAGGGTGATGATTTTTTCCAGGATTTTTGAGAGGGTCTGGAGGAGGACGATTATGCGGTAGGCGGCAGGGGATGAGTAGTCCGGCTTGTTAGGCTTTGCTAGGATAACTCCATTGGCGCTTTTGAGGGAGAGAGGGTGGTACCCGTGTTGTATGAGCGGGTTTAGGAGGCTTGTGAGGAGGAGGGGGTTTGCTCTATGGATGCCTTTCCAGATCGAGTACGGGATTGTGTCTGGACCGGGGGCTGACATGTTGGATGTTGGGGCGAGGGCTGAGTTAACTTCGCTGGGTGTTATGGGGGGGGTGTTTGGGAAGAGGAGAGGGGACGGAGGGGGTCCGTCTTGTCTGGGGGGGAAGAAGGCTTTGATGAGGTTGTCGTTGAGGAGTGTGGGTGTTGGTGAGTTGGGGAGGGAGGGGATTTTGTCTTCCAACCTGTTGGCCATTTTCTTCAGGCGCCAGACGTCTTTGGTGTCGGCGTTGGTGACGAAGGCGTTCCAATGGTCCTGTTTGGCTTTCTTGATGGCGTTGAGGTAGGCATTGCGTGCTGCTTTCATTTCGAACGGTGGGGCTCTGCCTTTTCTGAAGGCTCTGTGCACTGAGTGGAAGATGGTGCGCAGTTGTGTGAGGTTTGGTGACCACCATTTAAGTACTTTGCATGTTGCTGGTCCAGTTGGCATACCCTTCACGGATAAGCAATTTACATTTTCAATTGGGGTAGAAGCCAGGAAGAACCTCACGGATTTGTAATACCCTCCACAAGTATATATACGATGTGTAGAATCATTTATTATTTTTCGATAAGCATCTTCTGTAACCTGAACGATTGGCATTTTAAACAACATCAGCAAAAAATAGGGTCAATTCTGACGCACCTGGGCGTACCCAGGCGCACCAGGCGCATGAGAAGTTTTCTTACCTGCATCCATACGCCCCGGCGCAAAACGATATCGTCGCGGAGTCGTCGTTTGCTCAAAAGACGAGTTCGTCTTTTGACCGAACTACGTCGTCTTTTGACCAAATCAGGTCGTCTTTGACCGCAACGAACACCAGGTCCACACCTCGTAGCTTTGCCCGGTTAACGGCTTTCGCTAGCACATTTCGCTGGCAGAATGAGGTCACTCGGCAATCGGTACATAGACGAGGACACCAGTTCGGCTCAAATGTCACGTTTATTGATCCACATGTCTACGTAATTATATGTACATATTTCCAAGCACCCCACCCCCCTCCGCTTACTCCTGCCCCGGGCACTGCCCTCCTTGCATTGAGCTGTGGGCCCGCTGAGCTGCCCGCTGACCTACCCGGTTAGCTGCCCGCTGAGCTGCCCGCTACGCTGCCTGCCTGCCTCCTGCCCGCTGACCTGCCTGCTACCTGCCTTCTGCCCGCTGACCTGCCTACTGCCTGCCCTCCTGCCCGCTGACCTCCCTGCCTGTGGGTGTCCATTTGGTGCAGTATTGGTGACAGGTAGGTGTCGGTCGATTTGGTGACTGGTAGGTGTCGATTCGCTGCCTGGGGGTGTCCAAATCGTGCAGTATTCGGTGACTGGTAGGTGTCGATTCGCTGCCTGGGGGTGTCCATTTGGTGCAGTATTTGGTGACTGGTAGGTGTCGATTTGCTGCCTGGGGGTGTCCATTTGGTGCAGTATTTGGTGACTGGTAGGTGTCGATTCGCTGCCTGGGGGTGTCCAAATCGTCCAGTATTCGGTGACTGGTAGGTGTCGATTCGCTGCCTGGGGGTGTCCAAATCGTGTAGTATTTGGTGACTGGTAGGTGTCGATTCGCTGCCTGGGGGTGTCCAAATCGTGTAGTATTCGGTGACTGGTAGATGTTCAAATCGTGCAGTATTCGGTGACTGGTAGGTGTCGATTCGCTGCCTGGGGGTGTCCAAATCGTGTAGTATTTGGTGACTGGTAGGTGTTGATTCGCTGCCTGGGGGTGTCCAAATCGTGCAGTATTCGGTGACTGGTAGGTGTCGATTCGCTGCCTGGGGGTGTCCAAATCGTGTAGTATTTGGTGACTGGTAGGTGTCGATTCGCTGCCTGGGGGTGTCCAAATCGTGCAGTATTTGGTGACTGGTAGGTGTCGATTCGCTGCCTGGGGGTGTCCAAATCGTGTAGTATTCGGTGACTGGTAGGTGTTCAAATCGTGCAGTATTCGGTGACTGGTAGGTGTCGATTCGCTGCCTTGAGGTGTCCAAACCGTGCAGTATTCGGTGACTGGTAGGTGTCCAAACCGTGCAGTATTCGGTGCCTGGTAGGTGTCCAAACCGTGCAGTATTCGGTGCCTGGTAGGTGTCCAAACCGTGCAGTATTCGGTGCCTGGTAGGTGTTCAAACCGTGCAGTATTCGGTGCCTGGTAGGTGTCCAAATCGTGCAGTATTCGGTGCCTTGGAGGTGTCCAAATCGTGCAGTATTCGGTGCCTGGTAGGTGTCCAAATCGTCCAGTATTTGGAGCCTGGTAGGTGTCGAAATCCTCCAGTATTCGTTGACTGGTAAGTGTCGATTTGCTTCCTGCAGCGGTGTCAGTAAAGGCGTCAAAATGCAGAGGAAGGTAAATACTTATCCAGGCGCTGATGCAGGCAGGAGGTAGGTGTCGATACTGGCAGTAGGTGTCGATACAGGCAAGAGGTGTCGATACAGGCAGGAGGTGTCGATACAGGTAGGAGGTAGGTGTCGATACAGGTAGGAGGTGAGGTAGGAGGTGAGGTAGGAGGTGAGGTAGGAGGCGAGGCAGGTAGGTAGGTATAGGTAGAGGTGGAGGTGCGGGTGGATCCTCGAAGTGTGGAAAAGAGTCAAATCTAACGTCATTAGCTAGCGCTAGCATTAGCGCCAGTACATAGGTAGAATATCAAATTCGCACGATGCCAAAAGACGAGATATTGCATTTGGACGACAAAATACTTGTCAAAAGAGGAGGTGTCCGGTTTTGGATAAATACTGGGCGCCGAAAGAGGACAGGTAAATTTTGGAACTCCGAGGCAAACAGGACAACCAAAAGACGAGTATTTGTGTGTGCAAAAACTAAACCGGTACTTCTGGACATACTGTCTGTCTTGTCGGTTCATCTTTTTGCTGATGTGTCAGACATCAGAAAAGCTTTATTAAAAACTATTTCATATTACATATTAGGTATATAAGTGACAACCATATACACTCTCAAGTACTCGAGACAATGAACAAGTGTAGTCTCTCATAATGTTATAGAAGTGATTTCAATTTTTTGAAATGGATTTTTTTTTCACAGCGTGGATTACATCATCACTACTAAAGTTGTACAGGTGAAGAACCAGGAAGCTTCAATAATTCAATTCTTCTAGATTTTCCTTTAAGCCCTAAAAGATATTTTTTCCATGTTTAAATTCATTGTGTCCAGAGCATTGGCAGCAGAATTTTGGTTGTTCAAAAGTATGTTTCTGAACATTTGAGTTAGTTGCGGAGTTGTCGAATCTCAAGTGTTAACCCCTAACTTATATTAATTTATGATTTTATGTTGCTGCTTTCATTATTTAGCCTCTTTTGTTATTCATACACTAATGAAAAATAGTTGGTATCGACTCAACTAACCCATGATGCCCCTTACCATTTTTTGTTTTATATTACTTGTGTATCAAATAAACGAAACTTTATAAATACAGCCAGCCTAGGTGTACACCTTTCCTTCCCATTCATTACTCTTTATTTCACAAGGGTCCCAGAATAGATTGGGTTTACATGGGTTTACTGGGAGCTGTATGAGCCAAGATAGGCATTGATATCGCGTGTGCTGCCAGTTGAGGTATGACTTCCCTGGCAGTAATCATGATGTTGTGATTACATAGAGTAGTAGTATACAGATGATATTTCCAGTCGGAATAAAATCAACATCACTCCGTTCTTCTAAAAAAGAACAGATAAAACATCAGGTTGTAAGGAGGGTGAGGTACTTGGATATGCGGCACTTACAGATAATAAGAAAATGAAATTGAAGAACATTGTTGTTCTCACAAAAGCAATCAAATTCAATGATTTGTATCTCATCAATAAAGCCAGGCAGAAGTCATTGGAGACTGAAAACCCCAGCTTTTGCTGACGGCAAAACTTTACCCACGATACAACTTCAAGAAAAGGCGCCAATAAAGTCCTGGTAGCGGAAGAAATGTAGAGATTAATAGCAATTACACTCACTAACGCTGCTTATTGTCGGATGTCATTACGCCAAGTGGCTTCAAAAGGTATCGTACCAATAAACCCGGACAATTATGTATTTGTATCAATTCTAGAATAACCGGACTGAATGTATGCATCAACACAATCAAGAAAACACTTGCTGCCAATGGTAAACACAACTGCAAGCAAAAAGGCCATTGATGAACGAAATACTCCAGGCAAACACTATTGCATTGTAAAGAACCATGAGCGAGGTAGAGGCTGAGGGGTTGAGGGACATGGTTAGGGTTCCCGAAGGAAGACGTAGGCCTTACGCGGGGACATGGGAAGCAGCAGTGGTATACTCGAAGGCAGGGAGGTAGGTCTGCACGAGGGCAGAGGAGAGAACAGCGACGATGGTCTGCACGAAGGCAGAGATAGGGGTCCGTACAAGGACGGAGATAACAGCGGTCGGCATGTTAACCGAGGTGAGAGCAGCAAGGGGGAAGTAAGCGACTACGAGGGTCACGGCGAGGAAGGCGACAGCGGATGCACAGGGCATGATGGACAAATAGACGTAACGTGGACTTTGTAGAAGTAAAGAAGTGTATTGAAGCGAAGTAAATCCTCCAAAGTAAATACCCAACGTAATAAACAAGATGTTGCTTAAGAAAAGAAAGGAAAAGACAATAGGAGACATGACGACGAATATATAGTAAGAAAGACCCCCGCGATTACCAATCCAACAGAACCTTCCAGATCCTCCAATGACTCATGCATTCGTGTAACGGTATGGTTCGCTCGTATCGCGATGTGGTTTGTAACATGCATTTTGGCTAGGAAATAGAAATCAGTACTGGAGGGACATAAGATTCACCAATGATGGCTACATTAAAATAGCAATCTTCTTGAATATAGAGTAAGAGGAGTATTGAGACATATAGGGGAGAAATATGTATCGTATGGTATGAACCAAAAGTTTCTCATGGGTTTTTACTGAGCTTCTTGGGGTGCTATCCTCCACGGGTATGCAGTTGTGTCCCAGAAAGAACTTGTATCCAGTGTCCATGTCTGTGTTAATGTTTCTTGCAGGATCAGAGCTACTTTACCATATCTACAAAACGCCAAATGAGATTCCACTTTAACAAGCCCTAACCCTTATAATTTTTCGAGCGGTTTAAGGGGATGAACTCATCAACCTTATTGAGCTCTAGATTTTGCCACAAGTATTAGAGAGGAAAAAGAATAGAAAGGGCAGTGTCTATTGGTAAATCTATGAGGAGCAAATTAGGTACCACTTTTCTTTCCTTTTGCTCTTGTCGCCAAAAAAACAACTGAGCCAAATGTTATTATAATATAGGACCATACAACTGCAAATAATCATCAATATCAGACAATTTTTAGGTATTGTTCAAGGCTGAATAGACTAGAATGAGCGGCCAATTCACTTGATTTGAATTCTTTTGAGACAATTTAGAATGAGATGAAGGACAGGATTGAAGTAAAATTAGTTTGAAACTCTACTGCAGGAGGAATTTGGGCGGTCAGGGAAGATTAATTAAAAGTGTATACAGTTGAAAGGATCAATAGATCATCATGTTAATAACACTTAAAATTAAAGTTTTCATGCAGACAGTGACGGAAATTCATATAATTTCTAGCCTAAAACATTGGCATTGCGTGTAGATGTGAGCTCATCCGGCTTCCTGTGGGCTCATTCAGACCCAGTACTGTCTGGAAACTTTGAGAAATAAAGAGTACATTTAGGCAAATTTCCGAATATATTAGTATTATTTTATTTTCTTGAGCTCCAAACTTTTGTGTGTTATATTAGAGAGTTTTTGATTTCCACCAAGATGGAAAAAGTAATTGGACACTTGTCTAGCACTTATCATGTGTAAAAACAACATATCGCGAGAATCAAACTTACGTTTAGAAGTACTGATTTGTCTTTTGCGATTAAATCGTCGAGGTCTGCTAGCAAATGCTCGTCTTCTGGTGGTTCAGTACTTACCAGAGCTCACAAATATGACATGTAATTTTTTTGCCCTTGTACACTTCCCAAATATGATACCTATTTTTTGATACTTAGTTCCTCTTTCAAAAGCAATGTTTTGTCATTTGAAGTCATCCAAATGTTAATATCCTGCTTATATACTTACGCTAATGCTATTAGCGCTAGCTAACATCAGCAAAAAAATTGGGTCTGCTCTGACACACCTGGGTGTACCCACTTGCACCCGGCGCCATTGGGCGCACCAGGCGCATGCGAGGTTTTCTTACCTGCGTTCATACGCCCCGGCGCAAGAAGACATCGGCTCGACGGAAAAATAAGGACATCTCTCCTGTTATCGTCGCGGAATCGCCTTTTGGTCAAAAGACGAGTTCGTCGCGGAATCGCCTTTTGGTCAAAAGACGAGTTCGTCTCAGGTTCGTCTTTTGACCAAATTACGTCATCTTTTGACCCCAAAACGAACACCGGGTCCACACCTGAGTAGCTGTTGTCCGGTTAATGGCTGGCAGAATGAGGTCACTCGGTAATTGGTACATAGACTAGGACACCAATTCTGCGCAATTGTCACCTTTATTGATCCAAATGTCTACGTAATTCTATGTACATTTTTGAGCGCCCCACCCACCTCCATTTACTCCTGCCCTGGGCACTACCTTCCTGCTTACTAAGCTGTCTGTGCACTGAGCTCGCCACTGAGCTGCCTGCCCTTCTGCCGCTGATCTGCCTGTCTGGTAGATGTCCATTTGGTTCAGTATTCGGTGACTGGTATGGGTCAATACGCTGCCTGGAGGTGTCCTAATCTTGCAGTACTTGGCAACTGGCAGGTATCGATTCGCTGCCTAGGTGTGTTCATTTGGTGCAGTATTCGGTGACTGGTAGCTATCGGTTCGTTGCCTAGGAGGTGTCCAAATCGTGCAGTATTCGGTGCCTGGTAGGTGTCCAAATCGTGGAGCATTTGGTGACTGGTAGGTGTCGATTTGCTTCCTGCAGTTGTGTCAGTAAAGGCATCAAAATGCAGAGGAAGGTATATACATATTTAGGTGTCGATACATGCAGGATGTAGGAGTCGATACAGGCAGGAGGTAGGTATCGATAGAGGTAGGAGGTGAGGTAGGAAATGAGGTAGGAGTTGAGGTAGGTAGGTATGGAGGTGGAGGTGAATCCTCAAAGTGTGGAGAAAGGGTCAAATCCAACGTCATTAGTTAGCGGTATTAGCACTATCGCGAGTAAATAGGCACAATATCACATCCGTGCGACGTCAAAAAGCGTTAAAAGACAAGATGTCATAATTGAGATGCATACTAGGCGTCAAAAGATTAACTGTCATATTTGGGACGCATACTAGGCGCTAAAAGATGACATGTCACATTTGGAAGCTCCAGGAATCGCGGGATGACCAAAAGACGAGCTTTTGGCCTTGGCGGTTCATTTTTTTTGCTGATGATGAAAGGTCCCCAGAGTGGTGGGGTTCTTGTCAATAAAGGCAAGAATTAGGATGAGGTTGACGAAAGCTCTCCAGGCGATTGTGCGAAATGTCACTCCTTTTCATTTGACCCGATTGATGGGAGGAAAAGGATAGGTGCCACTAATCTTTGGAAGTGAAGCCAAAAAAAAGTCTTTATTAGAGAATTTACCATGCTCTCGCCAAGTCTTGGCGGTATTGACGAGGCGTTGTCAGAGGATGAGAGAGATGGTTAGACAAGAACCTTGATCAATAAATAATTACACTAGAGTCCTATGTTACTAACGTTTATCATCCCCAAAAGAATGAACCGTTATTTTCAAAAGATAGTCCTCCAGTCTGAATTTGGATTGACGGTGTTTTAATCATGCAGTAGTTCACTTGGTCCGCCAGCGTTTGTATAGTTTATATTGGTAGTGTTTGTATCTGGTGTATTTCTCCACTAATTATGCAGTCGATAGAGAAAAATACCCAATTTACACTGCATATTACAGAATATAGCGTATTCCTGGCTAATTGATTATTCAGTGCAGTTGTCAAATAGTTTAGTAGGCATAAAAGAAATGTGCCTATATATTTCCCTAGTATCCGTTAAATTTACAAATAATTATTACATGCTTAAACACCATAGACTTATACTTTCATGTGGGCGCATCAGGATGCGCCACATGAAGGTAGCGTCTGATTTGCACAAATCAGGCAAGACTCATGTAATCACGGATATAATGAGTAGGGCAAATACCATCATGTTTCCAGTCATCTTTTACTGCAGGCATACGGCAGACACCCATATAAATCAAGATACCAATCCAGCACCTGAGCTCTGAGATCCGGACTGGCTCCCAGTACCTTCCTTCTTCGCCCGCTCCATGGGAATCACCATAGAGATTGCTATTCTCTGACATTTCCTCCGTGATATTATTTGTGAAAAATAAGATCGCTATCGTGGAGGGCTCAATGATGTCAGAATGAGATATATTCTGGGGCAGTACATTGCTTGCAGGATGCATTGACTTTGTATGACGAATTGGTGCAAATAGCTGGCCTGTAGGTAGGGCGGATTGTAGGTTTTCATCAGATTTTTTCTTTGTTGGGACAGCCTAGTGATTTTTCATGATTGAGGAGCGGCTGGACTTTAAAGACTTCTAGTGTCTTCTTGTAGGGCCAGAGGGGGGTGCAGTCAGTGTCAGGTGAGTCTGATGCATATGAAAAATTGTTAGGGCGGGCTCTTAATGATCTTGGTGACATTGTAGGATAAGATATTAATATGACTTATTTTTCCGAGGTGTTGTATGGGAATTACCACTCTCTGATGGGGGTTTATATATCCAAAGAAATTTTTCTCTATATTCTACAGCTTCTACCTGCTTACTCTTCCATTTACGTCATATCATTTTGTCATAATGTTGTGATGGCTTTGGGTCATACAGGTATCATATGATATGGCGGAAAATTCCAGTTTTTTTCCGGGGACATATCTGTCCCCAAACCGGGCTTCTACGGTCCATGGGATACGCTTGAAGTTTCCAATGTTAGTTTCCTTCCATCACGGGAGTAGTTATTTGATTGATGATATGCAATAATATCATAAATACTACGCAACCGATAAAGAATGTTCTAGTGACGATGAGAACTTATATTGTTTAGATAGCTAAGACAAATGAAACGCAACCTCTGGCTGCCAAAGCACCTAAAATTTAACAACCTCAGTCTAGATTAAATAAGAACTTTGGATAAAAGGTGTGAAATTCTTACAATAGAAGATATCAATAAACAACATTTTTAGCTATTACCTTTGACTGCCATTGCCAAAAAGAACAAGAGCATTCTACGTTAGTCTATTTTCTTTTTTGTTTAACTCAATAATTACATGCAGACCGTAGTCTATGATAATATCGCACTGCCCCAGAACTACCCGTTCGACTCCGCCGCCTCTTACAGTACCCGTACCAAAAGATCAATGAATACAGTAATGGCCCGAGCCGATCAAGAACACAAAACACAACAAATGAGACTGGTCACGCGGCTTCCTTCCCCTCTCTGTCTATGAGTCCGCCCCATCCTAGCGCCGTCTCCCTTTACGTCACTCTATTCCTCACCCTAAAATAGCACTATATAACTGACTATGAAAGAACATCTTAGCGTAAGTCTAAAACCACTTTATCAACAGTTAATCCTTGACATGAATTGACTCGAGATGTCATTGCGCAAGCTATTAGTAATCCTAAGCTTAAGGGGGATTGACGTCTGCGATTACTCTAAGGGCAATGTCGTGTTTGCAATTCAAATTCGATACTAGCACGGGGTATATAATTTATTGAATCTCTATGTCTAAGAATATACATAGATGAGGTCATTTGAAAACTCTGAGTTGCCTAGCTGCGAAAAAGGTCCTGGAACTATACTCCAAGCCAACTCAGCAACCCCCTTTTTAATTGAGAATACGGAGCCCTTTCAAGTTTTCATCAGAATCGGTGTAGAGCAATAACATCTTCTACGCTATCGTAGCTAAAGTGCAATATTTCAGAATTTGGTAAAGACTGTCGTACAATATGGTTGGGCTCATCGACATTACAATTGGGTAGGCTCAAAAACGACCGTGACACGCATAATTCTGGTGTTAATAATACTAGGTCTATTGGAAATAAGAAAACTTCGGCCTCCTCTAGTGAGGAGCATATCTCGGTGAAATGTGTTACTCTTACATGAAGCCTCAAACTCAGGCAGTACTATTGGTACGCAATACCTCACCTCGCAAGACTAAGGATAAGACTAGCAAGTCAGCTGACCAACTCACTCCTATCAAAATGAACCGAAAGACACTTACTAGCCATAAAAAAATTCTAGTGCAGGGGTAAAGCTCGCATTAGGTATACCTATTCAACTCACTCACCCATATCGTATATAAGCCCCCCCCATCCGGTGTGTCCAACATTTGCACCCCTTAGCAGTCACCGCCAGGCCTCTTACGTCTCTCCAGTTTTCATATACTTTCATCATACCCCTCACATCATCCCCCCCTCCAGTAGAAGCCCTCATAATCCATACAACATCTTCTGTAGGGCCGTCATCTGCTTGTTCATCACTTTAAACTCCTTCCCCACATTAACAATCCTATTGTCGGTAGACTCAATCTCATTATCGGTTGAGATAGATGCCGCACTTGTGTAAGAGGTGGCAATATAGGTAGTAGTTATTGCGCTAAGGACGACCGTCGTAGCTGAGGTGATCAAATGACCCACGGTAGCATTGGTAAACGCTTAAAATTAGACATTCTACAGTTAGCTAGCCAAACAAGCACATTCGGAGAGTGAACACTGCTCAGGATTTATCGTGGTGATGAGGACATTAGTCTGAGCGATACCTATGTAATGATGGCTTTGTATCTCATTGTCTGTATTCTGGACTTGTGGCAATTCGTGGCTCATCACACAAAGTTCACTGCCCAGCTAGAGGCAGATGTCGGCGGTGCAAAATTGGCTCCCCTCGTCACGCAAAGGTCCTCAATCGAGTAATGCTTTAAATAAGCGTTAGTAGACTTGGGTTGATTACCACGCCGATTCCACACTCCACACTTTGGGGTTGCCATCCTTGCGTTCCCGTAATGGTCTAGATTTCTCCTGGTTCTGTACCCCGCGAAGACAACATAAATGAACGTGGAAAAGAAAGACGCCCGTCAAAGTTTCTTTCCATTTACAGAATGGTGGGTCGCAATTGAAACTTTGCCGCAAGATTAATAATAGAAAGAATAGACCATTGTTTGCAAGCTCTCGTGATCCTTATAATCTCATTATTAGTAAAATCATCCAGTTGTTTAATATGCGCCTTTGAGATAGGCAAGTTATATGACACTTCATATAGTGCTTTGGGTGGGTATGTGGATATGCAATGTACATACTTAATATCCGCAACGGCTGTACCGATATTGGGTTGAGATTGCGTAGAACCTGTATGCTTTTGTGATTTACTAGTTGCGTACAAAGGCTCGTGCAAAAGGCATTAGATAATGCATTAACCGACTCTCTGTTAACGGCGCCTCTGCTTCATTACGGATACCTTTACGGATGCTTTTACCTGTTAAGGGTATGTTGATTGCAATAGGGATACGGCTTTGCCAATGGTTTCCGGTGTTTCCTTTGACCGGCTCTACGAGGAGGCCATCACCGGCAAAGATGTCCCTCGACACCTCCTCTAGAACTACGCTCGCTCCGTTAAATGTATAAGACAGGAACCTTGGAATAAATCTTGACCATCCTAAAGCATTCCTTCCCTTGAAATAATCGGTGGTCAAATCGACGAATTTGACGTCTGAACGAAAACGAAAGATATGATTGGAATTGTGGATGATGATAGGTGACAGGGTGGAGTGGATCCGCCTCTATGATTATGCTAAGGTACGTTGCCACATTTCTTGATCCAGGTCCAACCGTGTGTTGGCCTTACCGCCCCGCCTGCGCCAAAACGCTAATAGGCCGGGATTCGCGGGAACAGACGAAGGGATGGGTGTCAAAATCCATGGCTAAGCGGATAGGTTTCGCAACCAGACTTTGAGTTAAATATAAGATGGGATGGGATTAGAGAATTAAGGCCTAAGTGGGACAGAGTGGCTCGAAATCCTCTTGATTGGGATCAAGACACCCCCAAAGTCCGTTAATCGAAACTTAGAGCTCGTTGCTTTGAGTTGGAAAAAAAAGGACGAGCGAGAGTTCGATTAACGGCCTTGTAGAGTCAAAGATATCTTACTTTAAGGAACAATTTCTGCCAATTCACCGTGTCAGTCAATCATGCCTCCAGTCGTGAGTAGAACCTTACACATTGGGGTCCAGGTTCTTCAAACTAGATTCATTCGAAGATAGAGTATATATGGTGCGAGAGGAGGAGGATGATTCCATTCAAGTGACCGTCTGTTCTGGCAATATAAATACAATTTCAGTCTGTCATACTTGTTCTTTTTCACGCTTAATTGATACATGTCCTTATATGTGTTCTTCCGGTTGCATGACCGAGAATATGTTACCTATACAGCTCTAGTTAGCATACATGTAGTTGTCCATAATCAGCGAAGACACAGGTCATTACATCATTCTCCCCACCTCCTCGCCGCTATTACCCTCTTGACTGGCCACGTCATTTCCTCTCCACAATTCACCAACGTCCGATCTCGGTGTGGTCATCTGAACTATTATCAGCTCCGGGTGCATACCGCAAACGATGCCAGACTCGCGCTCTGTGATATACCCAAAGTCCTCAGGCTCAACACTATCTCCACACTTCACCGCCGACAGAGGAGTTCTACTACCGTAGCACAATTATGCATGGAAGAAGAAGAGGTGGATGAATCCCGCCGCCCTTCTTGCGATATCATACCGCTCTGGTACGTTAAATGATCTCTCCCTGTCTGATCACTACATCTGGCAGGGAAATTTAGCTATTTTCCCCTGCTATTTTTTACTTAGTTGTTGGCTACCGGGCCTCACCATTGAAGCTCATGTATCTGGTTACGCATATGAACCTTTCATGGTCTAATTCGACGCGCTTTGTAGCCTAGGCATTTATTCAGCTATCAAGAATCCCACCTATGGGGTTAGTCCCAGCGACGTTCTCTGGGCCTAAAGGTCTACCCCCGGACAGATCTCCGTGCCGTGTAATAACCTAGTAATGTTGCTGTTCTAATCATGAAGGAACATTTCCCCTCCGGTGTGCCAGTACCCATTGGTTGAATTTTCCTGGTGTAGATGGGCTATTAACCAATATCATCTGACCCCCGCCTCCCTTTCAGCCACTTTTACATATTTATGTATTCACTTCTTGCTCGCCCATCCTTGTAACCAGCCTGAACACATGATTTCTCTCCGCTAAATCAATGAGGTGACCAAACACGAACAATCGATCGAGGTGACCAAACACGAACAATCGATCGAGGTGACCAAACACTATAACCCTTTGATCTGAGTCCCTGTTCATCCGATATTTATCGAATGATCAAGTGGCGTCAGACAAGCATATTTCTGTGATATGTTACGTCCACCTTCTGTTCTAGCACCATGCCGAATCCATGGGTTCATGACTGAACCCTGGTGGTGTTGAGTGGTTGGCTTGAAATGAGGCGGCTTCGGAAACTGGATGTGTGAAGAAGGAATGTACTGAACGTCGGGAGATATTAGCTGCCGATACAGTCAGTACTTTTGGTTAGCAGTTGTTAGGATTTGTGGCAATATGTGGCTCACCATATAAACTAACTGCCTAACTGGAGCGACTGTCGGCGGTGCGAAGTTGTCTCCACTCTTCACAGAATAATCCTCAACCATGTAGTGCTTTAAACAATTTTCGTTAGATTTTGGTTGATCACGGCGCTGTTTCCACGGTGATGGGTGGTGATCCGCAGGAGCAGACGAGGCGGTCGACAGCGGGAACATTGGGTGTAATGATGATGCAAGGAGGGCTCGAAAAAACAGATCATTAACTGTGCGGAGTAGCCTCACTCGAATTGGCTGAGACTATCAGGGAAATGTGCGGTTAACGTGGGTACGATAAAGCTAGTCTCTGATAACGTATGATTACCTGAGAATTATATATCGCAGTGGTTGATAGGGGCAGGATGGGGCTCCACCTCCCGTAGACCACGTTGTTGGCTGCTTATGTGTTCTGATTCGTCCCGCTCAGAAGAACGGTCTAACCGATAAGAAGCCGTAGGGTCGCAACATAGTGGTTCCTGAACGGAGGAGCGCCGCTTGCTGCTCGCACAACGACTCGCCTGGGTATTTGTTAACAAAAGACTCCCTTGAAAAACATTGGACTTACTTGTGCTCCATTGTCCTGCTCGATATATACTGGACCAATTTTGTTTTCGCGGCTTCGAGGGATTGTACAAATTGATTCTTCTGATCTGACAGTCGAGTGGGGTTGACAAGATGGACTTTCTTATCGAGGGCATCCGTTTCTTTCTTCAAGACTTCCTTCAGATACTTGCTGTCTGTCCTGATTTGCTAGATCCCTTCGTGTGTTCTCACGACTAGGCGTTAATGGGCAGCTTCTAGTCGGTAATAAACCTAACCCACATTCCGTGATCCCTTTCTGTAAAGTCACTTTCCCTGACTCCTCCGTCTTTTTCAGGTGTCTCCACAGTCTGTAGGTTTCTCGATCATTGAATATCACCACGCTATTGCGGACCTAATATGTCTCTGATTTGGCTCTGACAAACGAAGGGATAACAGTGGCAGAGGCCACGGTAGCTGCATCAAAGTGCCAAAGGGTTTTCGTCAACATGAATCAACTCTGCCATAAGAAACTCCCTGTTAGCGAACACCCATCGCCACGAACGCAAGGAGATGGTAAAGTACCGCTGAAAAACCCATGGTAGGTACTCGATATGCTGGCTACCGTGTCTGAGAAAGTGATACGCGTAGGACGGGCTGCTTTCCACTTCTAGTGAATTCAGCAAGTCAGTTTTCAATACTCTAGACAGCCAGAGGGATAATAATGACGGACTCACCTTGATGCTATCCCATCGTCTGTATTCAGGACTTGTGGCAGTTTGTGGCTCACCAAACTGGATCTACTGCCTGGCTGAAAGCGGTGGCCGGCGGCGCGAAGTTGTCTTCACTCGTTACGCAACAGCTCTTGTCTTTGTTGCTGTCTCCATCTATCGAGTGATGGGGTTGAAGAACATTGTCCCTCCTCGCCCATGGAAGGGAGTGCTTGGCAATGTTCCGGAATATTCTAACACGTGCCGTTGTGGATAAACCCCCTGCATCCGGAATGTGAACGCGGGACGGTGGTGTAACGGAACGCAGTAGCACAAGTAGCCCTCCGCAGGAAATAAAATTAAACGGCCAAGGCGAGACCTGTAGGTGGCGTCGCCGGTAGAGTCCCTGTTTTTTTGTCCTTTAGGCGGTAGTGGGCTGCGCCTGATGTAGCTCGGATGGTAATTGTTTGAATACTGCTTGAGGTATGGTTATATTACTGTAATAAGTAATGCCTAGATCTTTATTGGTGTAGAGAAGGGCTCTTAACCTAAGAAGGGGCAAATCATATCATGCATCTGGCCGTGTTGTCTCGACGACGCTCCTCAAAACAATTCAATAGTTTGGATCACAGAATATCACTCTCATTCCCTCGGTCACCGAGTATCACTCATACCGCAGAGTCATAGGATATCACTCGCCTTGGCCCAATTCTCCCTGTGCCCGAACTAGGCGTCGAATCAGGTGCTGATACAGAGTCTAATTAGGCGCAAACTTGGTGATCGATTTGATGCCGCCGGGGAGGGTAGTGGAGGTGTTGGTAGTGGCGGTGGCGGTGGCGGTGGCGTCTAGGGCGTATGCTGAGGGACTCGACAACGGGGTCGGTAGAGCCCCAAATCTATCATCACAACGACAATAGTAGGAATTCAGAAACTGACAGAGAATTGCTAGGAGGATCCTCTTCAGTTAAAGGGTTTCAAAAAGTGCAGGACCAGCCCTTTATCGAGTCTGGTGGATGGAGTTGACTGGTCGCCATGCAGGACTCAGTCAGGGTTAGGGGTCAACACCCTCGACCAATCAGACATACATAGTAGACTGTGTGTAGCCCCTCTCCCGAGCCAGAGGAGGGATAGGTTGAATGTATCTACCCCACAATGCCGCACCTGCGTGCAACATACACCTGCCTCCGCAAGGCCAGCTACTAACCTCCCCGAAGCCACAATGCCTGACGATGTCAACTTCTGCTACCCCGTCCAGGACCTCTCCAACGACCTCATCAAACTAACCCCCTTCATCGTAAGCCCTACCGGCATCATCCACAGTCCCTACTAACCACCGCCCTCCAGCCCTCCCTCCACGCCTCCTCCTACTTCGCGCACACCTCCCCAAGCCCGTCCATCTACGACCACATGTCCTTCATCCCCTTCACCTCCGCGGCCGAGTTCACAACCACCTTCTTCGACGCCGTCGTCCGCCCCAACCCCACCATGACCCTGTACGCCGTCATCGACAAGACGCGTCCCCCCAGCGACGACCCCGCCGGTGCCCTCGCCGGCATCATCGCCTACATCAACACCTCAGTGCCCAGACAGTCCACCGAGATCGGCTACGTCATCACGCTCCCGCCCTTCCAGCGCACGCACGTGACCTCCAACGCCGTCGGGCTGCTGCTGCAGTATGCGCTGGATCCGCCGGCGCGGGGGGGGCTGGGGCTGAGGAGGGTGCAGTGGCAGGCGAGTACTGTGAACACGGCGTCGACGCGCGTGGCGGAGAGGATGGGGTTTCGGAAGGAGGGGGTGCGGCGGTGGGATAGGGTGTTTTATGGCGGGGGCAGCAACGGGAAGCAGGGGAATGGGAGGAGCGTGCCGGAAGGAGATGGGGAAGATTTGGGTAGGGATATGGTGGTGTATAGTGTTTGCTGGGATGATTGGGAGGAAGGTGTGAGGGAGAGGGTGCTAGGGATCATGGAGAGGCGGGCGGAGTAGGGGAGAATTGGGGAGGTGATGGAATGGATCCCAAGGATGGTGCTTTTATCGGCGCTACGGTCGGCCGGGGGTGTTTGTTCCTGGGTGTTTAGCGATTGTTTATCTAGAGATAGATACATGTAGTGATATGTCATGGCATTCCTCAATCCACTCTATTTATCCCTATGTCAAGAGTAGAATGCTGTTTTTGTACACATGTCAAGTTAGTTTTAGGACGACTCCCTTCTGGCGAGTAGCCCCTCAGGGGATCCACTACAACGACCAGTTTAGTGGGACTAGTCGACTTAAGCTTCCCCCATAGACCCAGGGCCTAGTTATGTTGTAGTTAAACAGATTTCCAGTGGTTGCCCGGGGAAGGCCGGTCTACCCGGAGAAATACGTTATTCCAGTGCCAATTAGATTGAATAGAATACTACTCTGGTAGCGCAAAGAGATAAATACGGGTGCTCAGTTCATGCTCTCTCTAACATTGCCGCCAGAGCAGTGAAATCTGCTCATTGTGTCGGAATTGATAGGAAAGTATTCTAGAAAATCTCAACGGATAGTGAACTAGGTGTAAGAAAGAATGAGCGAAATTTCATTTTTGTTTAATTCATTAATTACACGCAGACCGTAGTCTATGGCAATATCACAACCCCAGAGCTACCCCGCTAACTCCCGGCCTCGCCCAGTAAAGTGTATTCGGCAAGCCAAGTACCTCCACCGCCACATACAAGACAGAAATAAAAATGGAAAACGATAAATGAAACAAAACAAAACAATCCAAATACAGTTTCTCTCTTCTCCCTTTGCCCGTCTTCTCCTCTTGGGCCGGGTATGCCTGGTCATGTCTTTCCCTTCGTAATACTTCCTTCGTGGTTCCCATATGTATTGAAAGAATAAGCCATAAAAGAGTTTACGGAAAGTATCCCCAAATTACATAAATAAGCTTGAGAACTGGAGGAAGAGCTGTGATTCTTCAAGGAGAATTGCTGTACCCCAGCCCGTACCTATATCGCAGCAGCGCGAGCCAAGAGAAGAAAAAAGGGATGGATATGGTAGGGTTAGGGTTAGCGAGCCAACGACCGGATCCGCGGATATACTGTACCTAGCCACTGCGAGGTCTCTCCCAACTCAGATATCTCCCCCGTCCATTAGGTAATTAGTTTTGCCTTATCCATCTCATGGGCGGTTCTCACGGCCAGCTCCCGTAAGTGATCAAGTTCTGCTGGGCAATCCATTTCTTAGGCCCGGTGCCAGCTCCAATGTCAGCTCTAATGCCCGCCCCGGTGCCAGCTCTAATGAATCCGAGCTCCAGTGCCAACCCCAGTGCCAGCTCCAATGGCCGCTCCGGTGCCCGCTCAAATCCCAGTTCTAACGCTAGCTCCAGTTCCAGCTCCAGTGCAAGCTCTAATACCCTCTACGGTGTCCGCTACAATGCCGGCTCCCGTACCAGCTCCATTGCCGGCTCCAGTGCCCGCTCTGAAGCCCGCTCCTGTCGTAGCTCCATTATATGCCGGCTTCAGTGCCAGCTCCCATGCCCGCTCCAGTGCCAGCTCCGGTACCAGCTCCAATATATGCCGGCTCCCGTCCCAGCTCCAATGCCAGCTCCAGTCCCAACTCCAGTGCCAGCTCCGGTGCCAGCTGCAATGCCCGCTCTGGTGCCCACTCCAAAGCCAGCTCCAATGGCCGCCCCTGTGCTGGCTCCCGGTGCAATTCCCACCCCCAGGCCAGCTCCAATGCCAGCGTCAATGATAGCTCTGAGAGTAATGGCCGCCCAAAGTCCAGCTCCAATAGTATATGCCAGGGCCAATGCCAGCTCTAACATATGCCACTCCAATTAATGGCTTCCAGTGGTACGTCACCTCCACCGCTCTCCAACTTCGCTCATCTTACCGCCGACGCTCCTCCATATTCCATTACTAATCGTCTAATATTCATTATTTATATTTATTTTATATATTTATTCTTTTACTTCCATCTTTTAAAGGAAACGCTTCAATCTTGTGCTGGACTTTCTAGGCATAGTGAGTACTGCTTCTTCTCTCAAATTTAATGGGTATACGGAGATGGTTTACGAACAGAAAAAACAGAGCTGGTCTGGAACGAAAAGCAAATCAGAGAAATGAAAGTTTAGAGTGAGGTGGAATCAAAGAAAGAATGAACGAAAGTGAGTACGGAGTATGTAGAAAAACCCGGATAAGTTCACTCGAGGGTGTAGGAAATGGGTGTGAATGGGCGAAAGACCTATGACCATCGCTGTAGGCCCGGGTCCCAAGGTATGTGGTCTATTCGAGTCGGGGCACTACTTCTGAATGGGGATCATCTGATTGTGAGCATTTTTCAGATGGGCAAGAGAGTTCCCCCGTCTCTTAAACCCCGATTTACCAGAGGCACCGCGCCGACAATCCTGAAAACAATCAAGAAACCCATGATCGTTCCTCACTTCCATATACCCTGGCAATCTCCAGAAAGCATACGGATCATGACCATAGCCAGGAGCAGCCGAAGGGCCAGAGTGCGGCTGACTCTCATTTCCTCTGGCAGAGTTGGCATGGAAGGGGTCGTCACTCGATTGGAGTCCGGATGGCGTATCACTTGAACGTTCGTCCGCTCCAATATTTGTCTCGGCGGTAGTTTCGGCGAAAAGAAGATGTAGGAGATCTAAGGTATCCGCTATAGTCCGCTCTATGTCGCATTTGTCGAAGCGGCAAGGTAGAGTTGTACAAAGCCAGGAGTGCGACTGGGCCTCTAACGCACGTGGTCGATCATTTGGTAAAGGCCTTAACAGGCCAGCCATAAACTCAATTGCGGGGTGTGGGATATGGTCTTGCGCTAAAACACTAGACCTTGGTGGAAAAGTGGTTTTGCCTTGTAAAAAGTCAATCAGGCGCCGAAGCTCAGGAAACGGTGGCCTCTTCGTAAACATAAAATATACCAAGCATCCCAAGGACCAAATGTCGACTGCTGTGGTGTATTCGCTGCTATCCCCACCGATATCTCCCAGGCCCAACACCTCCGGCGCCATGAAGCACCTAGTCCCGGTCTCCGTTCGGCATTCGGTACTTCCGCTCAAGTCTTTAGAAACACCAAAATCTGCAATCTTTACCCAAACCGGTGTCCGCCTGGCGATCAGGATGTTACCGGGCTTCAGGTCGCGGTGACAGATAGCCTCCTTATGCATGATCTCCAAGCCCGCAAGAATCTGCTTTGTAACCCTTTTTGTATCATCCTCAGAGAGGTCCTGTTCCTTGAGGAATGTATCAAGGTCACCTGCCGGGAGGTACTCCATGGCCAGATAAATGTGGTTCTGATCCTCAAACCATCCTGACAGTTTTACGAAGTTGTCAGGATACTAGTTCGGAGTGACAGAGTCAGTCTACTAGCACAAACGCGCTCACTACATGTAGTTAGGGGTCGGCTTCTTACCGAGCCAAGTTTTGCTAATATTGCGAGTTCATTAGGCTTGGCAAGCGCTTTCCTAATCTGTTTGACAGCCCGAATGGCACTCGTCTGATTGCAACTCTCTTTATAGACCGTGCTGAATGATCCTTCTCCAAGTATCTCAGCCCGAGTCCAAGTTTCGCATCTTGGTGGTTTTCCGGCGATCGTATGCTTGTAACCCCCGTCGATGAATTCCGTGACTAGTTTTAGCCTCTGAAACTGCGAGAAGGTAGGCGGCATTTCTTCGTTGAATGGGTCTGTCAAGAGTGAGGTTGCGAAGGATCTTTCGAGTGGGGATCAAGGATGGTGTGCTGGCACATTTTGTACGGTGGTGATCCTATTGGATCAATGTTAGGCTTGCCTATTGGTGGATAACTAATAGAAGCGCAACGCAACATGATCATTATCCTGCTCTGTCATCCCCAGTATGAAGATCACAAAATTGTTTCCTTACATAATAAGAGTGTTGGTAGTAGACGCCACGCGAGAAATTGGTGCTAGAGTTAGATGTCCTTTGCCCACGGAGCGCGGTTGGATTTTCGGCCCGTAGTCGGGAGAGGGCGGGCCATCATGTATCATGGTTAACATCCACGATGGACCTAGCTGGTATATATGGAGGCGGTAGGTCATCCTTTTAGGCTAATGAATCCGGTATCCAAACGTATTGACCAGCGCCCCACCACCGACCACCCACCATATGCCACACACAGCATATACCTTGTACTACCATAACGACGAGTACATTCCTACATTCTAATAACCTCTCCACACTTGACTATAGTACCAGTATAACTTTGGAAATAAAGATTGCTCCGAGTGTTCCTTCCCCGCTTTGTCCTGGGTATGGGTAGGTTCTTTCGTATACCTTGAATCTTTAAAGCTTTCAATGTAGTTCGTCGCCTCGGAGCTAGTGGTGCTCATGTGTTTTTCTTTCTTTTGGTTGAATTCATCAATGGCAGGCAGACCGTAGTCTATGGCAATATCACAACCCCAGAACTACCCTCCTTACATCCTCCGCCATTCTCAAAAAATAAAAATCAGAAATATAACTAGTGTCCAAAAGCAACCTCAATTACCTCCCTTAGCGTCATATTCCGTCCCAGCTTCTTCCCCCATAAGCCCTCTTCATTTTCCCGTATTTTTCTACTTTCCGACCATCATGGGCGGCATTCATCTAAAGTGCGAATCCGTCCCGCTTGTACTTTTCGACCCGGCCTGACAGCTGCAACCTGGTTAGTTGTTTCGTTGACGGCTCTGTGCTCCAGTGTCTGGGTAGCGTTCATACTTCTTTTGATCGCTCTCCCGGTTGAGCTCGTTGTAATAATGGATACGTCGGAGTTTGATTTTTGAATCTCAATGATAATAATATCAAAACTATGGGTGTGCCACAGTGCGCTCTGACATTAAAACTAATTCACGAATAATCTTGCATGGTGGCTGTCTATATATGACAGATATTATACTTGTATGTCTCGAAATAGTACGCTCGACACGATTTCACTGTATTAGTCAGTTCTAAGCACATGACGCCAGCATGAGTCATTGGAAAAAAATATTAGTGATAGCTATGACTTGTGCTTTCCGTACTACCTTTCTTTACTATAAACACTAGGGCTTTCCCCATCAGTTACTTTCTTTATTACGCTCAATATAATACATTCTCCATATACATTTTCTCTAAGTGAAGCACAACCTGACTGCCTTGTGTCTTGTGCTAAAGGAAAGAGAGTGGAAACTGTTGAACCGTTATCTATATCTTGTTGCTTGAGTTTGGCTGCTAGTGGGTGCGTCCCTGGTGTCTTTTATTTCGCTGGTGGTTCTGGAGATGCAACCGTGCTCTTAAAGATGTATGAGGCCAGAGGCTTGGAGAGGGACGGAACAGTAGGGATGTGTTATGGGAGCCGTGATTGCGACAGGCCTTTTTTCTTTCTTTCTTGTTTAACTCATTAATTACACGATTGGGACGGGCCTGAATTGGCACCAGTGACCGCCCACCAGCACCACCACTAGTCCCCGGACACTCGCCAAAATGATCGTGATCAACCATCAGCCACAAATGTCTATCTCCACTAAACAAATCCACCGAGCGGAATAGAAGTGCGCGGAAGAAAAGCAACTGCGCGCAGGGAGAGGTAAAAATGCGCCGGAGAAAAATAAATGCGTAGGGAAGAAGAATAAAAGCGAGGGGAGAAAAAAGAGGGTGCAGGAGAAAATTGCAACAGGAACTCTGTAACGTTCACAGAGATGTAGTCGCAATTGCAACCATGTACAAGAGCTCTATGCTCACCCAGGAGCCCTCCTAACGCCAGGCAATGAACCTGTAGCTGTGGCATTAGGACTAGAGCTTTGACAGTACATTCTCCTTTTTATGCAGCTGAACTACGTATGTCGATCTCCGCGCTTACCACGGGTCAGCGTCTTTCGCCACCGGTTCCGCCTGCGCCAGCAGTTCCACCAGCAGCTCCGAGTGATATCTCATGAGGCGGCAATGCGAGTGATATACTGTGGCTAAGTAGATGTGAGCAATATTCTTTTAACCAGAGCGACTGAGTGTCGAGGAGGCGGGTATACACAAACTGATCCATGGATTTGACAACAATGGGGACAAAAGCATCACGATCCCTCCCCCAAAAACATTTCCAGACTACGAGCTTTACCTCCCGCTCTTTTGTTTGGGATTGATATAGTGTTTTTGCCATTTTTCCACCAAGAACGAAAGACCCACATTAGACTACCATTTCTGCATTTTTCCACCAAGCATTCATCGCTCCAGATGCCCTTACCGAATTATCTACTGTCCGAAGCCTTTGTGCAAGGGCCCAAGCAAGTCTAATAGCTAAATGTTCAGGCTGTAGAAGAGGACTGACGGCGGCCCTCCACTTGTGTATATCTCTTTTCTGGAGGTAGCGTTTTATGGTCCCAGTTGAGACCTCAGGTGCTGGATTGTCTCGTAGCTACAGAACAGACTGGCCTCTGTTGTTTTTTGCATCGGCAAAAACCCAACCTCTGGCTCGAAGACTCACTTTACGAGGCCTCCCAGGTGCAGGAAAATCTCTGGTGGAGTTGCGAGTTCGTATCGCGGCACGACCGCCCCCACCTGCCCTGCCATCGAGAACGCTGCGGAATCGAGGTATTAGGTGAAGGATCGCTATCGGCTCGGATAAGGTGGATGAGTTAGGAAGGTGTTCGGAGGATAAGGTCAGCGCTAGGCGCTTCGGGTTAGGATTGCGGGAGGAAAGATCGGGATCGGTTATGGATTTCCTATTCTCGTTGTACGGGTTGAGTCATTGGGATTAGTCAGCGGAGGATTTCCTTGAGTATATCATAGGGCTCTCCCTCACTTCGTTTCTGTTTCTCTTCTCTTATTCTTTCCTTACGCAACGTCTTCATTTGTATTCCTTCCTAGTTGGTCTCACCTAGCATATCACGCTAGGCGGAGCCATTCCTAGATTCTGTTAGCTACCAATCTACTCTGTTCGATCGGTATCCGAGCCCGATCTCCTGTCCTGCCGTGAACGTATTTCGAGTCGATCCTCGCCTCGTCTCCCCTTAGTCTCGTTCCTCGTACCTCGCTCCGTTAGAGTTCGGTAGCGACGGATAAAATTTTGGACAGTACTCTCTGAGCAGGGATGTGTCAAGTGAGGTAGGACTTTAACAACATGACTATACTCTGGCGAAAAAGCAATGATCTGACTTTTTTCAAAGTCGGATAGGCGACCCTGACCTTCATTTCCGGCTTCATTTGTATCTGTTGTGATTTGAAGTGCGGTCGAAGTTGTGAAAAGTTGGGGTTTGGGCTGTTTTCATGCACAATTGACAAAACTTCTATTGCCCGACTATATATGACAATATGATTCTTTGTTGATCGGTCAAAACAAATATTCACATATGTTCAAAAATTGCATCCAGAACGTTGTGAGATAATATAAAAACCTTAGAATTGCAATATTGAGTAAATTCTTCAACGTGGTTAGGTCCACTATTTGGAGAGAGCAGATGGTATTTATCATATAGACTACAATAATCTTCCAGTATTGTGGCAAATTAGTCAAATTGTCAGGTAATTGGGAACCGGTTACCATTAATGCAGAGGTTCATCCATTTCTGATGAATTGAAGGTTTTTCTTGTTTTTGTTTCCATATCTCTCTACTGCCCCGGGAATTGCGTGATGTCCGTATCTGGGTGGCTATTGCATCCAAAGATGCATCGCATAATGCATCCATAATGCATCGCAATTTTCTTTTGCCAAGACTTCAACTATAAATCGACAGCGTTGAGCTTCCCTATCAGGGTATGAAATACATTATTAAATACATCAGTAAATGGATCGGTAAAGTGATTGGGAAAAAAAGGAAATGTAGTTGGATTGAACCTCAAACATTCCAATCATCTAATCTGGCATTTTTTTTTATTTTTTTTTTATAGAATTTAAGTTCTGTTTCTAGGTACACAATTATCGTATAAAGTTGGAAACCTATGGCGTCAGGAGACCTTTCCCCTGTCCAGATGTAAGGCACATCTCCTGAACGCAAAGAAGACCTAATTCCAAAGTATATATGTATAAGAAATGTAAAACGCAGACTAGTGGTAACAATGAACATTTTGGGAGTACGGCGGTATGTCCGTCCTTAAGACATTCTTCCAGCTTTTGGCCTGTTTCTCGCTGTCAGGCCTTTGCTAGTATGCCTAGATGCTGGGACTGGGTCCTAGGTTTGGAGTTGTTGTTTGCGAGGAGAATTGGGTAGTTAGAGTTGAGATAGACCCCAGGTATTAGTGGAAGGGGTACGGGCTCCTGGTAACTGGAAACCCTGTCTTTGTTGTGAAAATATAGGATACTACGTAGAGTGTGAGGGTGTAGTTCTTCCACACTTTGTCGAGTGATTCAGTATTTCTCAAGGCGTGGGGGAGGAGGTGTTTTCTCGCTTTGCATTCTAGGATTGTGTGGTGGGGGATCTCTTCTCCGAGGCCGCATTTCTTGCAAGTGGTTGAGTGATTCAGACTGATCTAGGATTGCTGGGTACGTAGGTAGCTTTTCACTGACCTCATTCTGTGGATCCAGGTTGCTATGAGCTTGTTGAGGTGTGTGAACGGTAGCGGGGTGGTGTCAAGGGGTCCCATATGGTATGATGGTATGGCGTATAGGTGGCACCAGTTTTGGAGGAGTTGTTGTTCTGCCCGCAGAGGCATTTTGTTTGTGGGGGTCCCGTCTTCGATGAACAGTACAAGCAGAGAGCAGAGATGTTGGATTGGTATATGGGCTACCCCTTTTTTGCTTTGGAGTTCCAATTCTTGGAGGGGTTTGGTTTTCCTTTTAGAAGGGCCATGTGAGAGTAATGCCTGTCTTTGGAGGTGGTGGGTAAAATGAGGCTGGTCCTGCATCAGCAAAAAAAAAAATCCCCCAAGACGAACTGTACGTCCAGACGTACGGATTCGTCTTTTGCGACCAAAACCTCGTCTTTTGCTACCAAATACTCGCATTTTAGTCGTCCCGCGCGTCCCGGAGATACGAAATGTGACATGTCGTCTTTTGGCGCCTATTTCGTCTCCCAAATGCGATATCTCATCTTTTGACGTCGCGGATGTGATATTTTGCCTAAGTCCTGGCGCTAATGCTAATACCGCTAGCTAATGACGTCAGATTTGACGAGCTCTCCACACCTCGAGGATCCACCCGCACCTCCACCTCTACCTATACCTACCTACCTGCCTCGCCTCCTACCTCACCTCCTACCTCACCTCCTACCTCACCTCCTACCTCACCTCCTACCTCTTTCGACACCTACCTCCTGCCTGTATCAACGCCTCCTACCTGTATCGACGCCTACCTCCTACATGTATCAGCGCCTGGATACGTATTTACCTTCCTCTGCATTTTGACGCCTTTACTGACACCTACTAGGCTCCAAATACTGGACGATTTCGACACCTACCAGGCTCCAAATACTGGACGATTTGGACACCTACCAGGTACCGAATACTGCACGATTTGGACGCCTCCTATGCACCGGATACTGCACGATTTGGACACTTCCTAGGCAGCGAATACTGCACGATTTAGACACCTCCTAGGCACCGAAGCGACACCTACCTGTCACCGAATACTGCACGATTTGGACACCTACCAGTCACCAAATACTGCACCATTTGGACACCCCCCAGGCACCGAAGTGACACCTACCTGTCACCGAATACTACACGATTTGGACACCTACCAGTCACCAAATACTGCACGATTTGGACACCTAGGCAGCGAATCGACACCTACCAGTCACGAATACTGCACCAAATGGACACCTCCTAGGCAGCGAATCGACACCTACCAGTCCACCGAATACAGCACCATATGGACACCCCAGGCAGCGAATCGACACCTACCGGTCACCAAATACTGCACGAATTGGACACCTACCCCACAGGCAGGTCAGCGGGCAGGAAGGCAGGCAGCAGGGAGGTCAGCGGGCAGGCAGGCAGCTCAGCGGGGAGCTCAGCGGGGGGGCAGCTCAGCGGGGAGGCAGCTCATCGGGGAGGCAGCGGGCAGGCAGCTCAGCGCGCAGGAGGGTACGCAGGCAGGTCAGCGGCAAGCTCAGCGCACAGCTCAACGGGCAGGAGGTCAGTGGAGGGCAGGAGTAAGCGGAGGTAGGTGGGGCGCCGGCGGAGGCAGGTGGGTCGCTAGCAAATATGTACATAGAATTACGTGAGCGTGTGGATCAATAAACGTGGCATTTGAGCGGAACTGGTGTCCTAGTCTATGTACCGATTGCCGAGTGACCTCATTCTGCCAGCGAAATGTGCTAGCGAAAGCCGTTAACCGGGTAAAAGCTACGTAGGTGTGGACCCGGTGCCCGTTTTGCGGTCAAAGACGACTCCGCGACGAGAATGGGAGAGATTCTCTCATTTTCCCGTCGAGACGATGTCTTTTTGCGCCGGGGCGTATGGATGCAGGTAAGAAAACTTCTCATGCGCCTGGTGCGCCCAATGGCACCTGGTGCGCCTGGGTACGCCCAAGCACGTCAGACCGAACCAAATTTTTTGCTGATGTGCCTATGGCAAGGTTTGCAATTGCGGGGGTCAGCAGTATTTGGATTGCGAATTTGCATTTCAGTTAGTAGAGGTATATGTCTAGTGGGGCTTTGGCTGGGGGGGGCTTTGGCCTCAGCCCACAGTACACGTCTGTTTGTTGATTTGAAGCATCCTGTTGTCCATTTGAGGATGGAGTTCCGGAAGATGGCCATTTCTTTGAGGGCTGAAGTTTGCATGAAGACTTGTACGCCATATGTGAGCATTGGGCGGATGGCTAGGTTGGCTTTTTTCCTGCATTAGCCGAGGAGAGGCCTTTCCCTACAGAAGAGAAGAGTATGAGATGCTAAAGGGTGCCCGTACAGCTGCGGTCTTCCTGACAAAGTGTGTATTTGGGTTAAAGGTAGGAGAGAGCCAGTAGCCTACCTAACGGACCTGGGTGCAGGGTTGGAAGATCTGATTGTCGAGAGTGATGGGGAGGAGTTAGGTGGGTGCCTTCTTGTGTGGGGATCTCCAGTGCATCAGCTCGGTTTTTACCACTGAAAAGGAGAGGTTTTTGGGGAAGGCTAGCGTTGTGAGTTTGCTGTAGTGGTTTTGGAGTGTGGTCATGTTTTGCTCGTACGAGGGCGAGGCAACTGTTTTGGCTACATCGTCCATGCATGAGATGGACATGGGTGGGGTTGGATCCTGGTGGTGGAGGAAGTTATATAATCTGACAGTTACCACCTGTATCATTATATTATTTCAATATATAACCTTTACAAACCAAATTAATAGGCTAAATAGATACGTATTCATACCATCATCAGAAATCAAAAAATTTCTAAGTCCGTAATAAGGAGGGATAAGAAATACGAAGGACAGAAGTATATTCAAGTTTAGCTTGACAATTTTAACTACAGCGTTCCTGACGAGTTTCCCTCTCAATTCAATGGTCATAGGAAAATCGTTGCCTAAATAATCAGCAAATATGTTGGCCTGATGCATTTATCGAGGCCTCGACAGTTTTATCCATCAACTGATGCATTTGCAAGCCGCTTTTCTATGGTAAATGCATCAAGTGATGTAGTATTTGCGCTGGTAGAGTGTCTCTTCCATCAGAGTATCAAAAGACCTAAGAAAAACATAATGCTGATTCTGAAAATGCCGTATATAGTAACGAGGTGTATTCTAATCAAGGTTATATGAACTCCAAAAGTGCGTATTGACAAATCAATGACTGTATTTTATTTTATCATGTCTATCGAGAGGGTTGTATTGCGCTCAATTTTGATTCGTATCTGAGGCGGATCAACTACTAGTATTGCTTGCAAAAATAGGTGCTACTTTATTTTTGAATCACAGATGTCGTTGGTATGCATATATGGATGCAGAAACGGTTGGAATATAATTGCGAGCTTGGTTTTGTGCTCTTCTATGAACTGTCAGTAAAACATAAGAGATAATAGGCCAGTTAGTAGAAGTGTTACCCCCATCTGCCTCAGGATGGCAAGCCAGCCTCTTCAACAATAGCTCCTTGTTATCTGTATCCTCTATTCCGGCTCCAAATTATTGTTCAATAAGTGACCAGTTCTGAGATACAAAGAGCACTGATCACTCTATTTTATCTGGCCCCGCTCCATTTAGTTCAAGGTTGAACATAGTGCTCGCATGTCTTTGATTGCTATTCCGATCATGATGTATCACTCGATCCCTTTCAATAGGTCGAGCCGGCTCAGGCTCGTCCAAGGTAAAAAAGGCTCGTCAAGCTCATGGAGCACACTAGTTATATCCCATTTTACATACACAAAGGTGGAAATTCAAGCTCCTAAGACTTTACAACCATAATGGACAGCAAGAATCTAGTGAGACAGGCCAAAGTTTATCACTAAGAGTACAATCTATCTGCTCCGATCTTTTTTAACGTTTTTTTGTTGAAAGACCTTAGCCGATCGACTTTGCCTCTCACATGCTGGGAGAACTGGACACACAACGCCACTGAGAGCGACTTATCGGGAGCGTCGGTTTACATGGGAAGAATAGAGGGAAAGACAGGAAGGCACTATATACAAGGGAAAGGATTGTTCTGAAAACACCGCTGGAAAGGGACGGGATTATGTTTGGAGCAGATATAAGCAGGGAAAGCATGGGCCAGAATCGACAGAGTAATATTGTGATTTCAGTATCTTTTCTTTCTAGTTAGGAAGTGGCGGCGGATGTAGGGTAGTTTGGGGGTTGCGGTATTGTCATACACTATGATTTGCACGCAATTAATGAGATAAACGCAGAAAAGAAAATTCAACTTTGCCCGCTTTTTCGGTGACATCCAGCCGCGGGCGCGCCATAGCTCCTCGTAGGTAGCAATCTCCCAACATATATCGTACGCCCTCTAGGGCTACCCCCCACCCACCGTCGGTGGTCAGTGCTAAAGCAGTAATGCGAGACCCATCCCAGTTAGCACACATCTATCAGCCGTCAACTAGTCAAATGTAATAGTACGGCCCCCAAACACGCATTAGCCACCGTGCTTGCCGCCTCATACTATCACTTGCCCGTCCTCCGCGCAGCCCGCCACCAGATCCGTGATTCGAAGCACAGGATCAGGCTCGTGGTTGCGTGGGAGCATGTTCTGAATCATGTGGCTTACTTATAGGCACGATCATATAGGGGACGAGGGGGGTGGGGATATGTTTACGTATATGGGTCCATCGCGGACCATCTCGCTGCCAGAGAGGCGGAGGAACCCCATTCGATCTGCAAGGGGTCCAGCCCACTGCGATGGGTTACACGTTCTATACAACTACTCAAGGGGGAGTCGACGAAGAGAAAGGTTCCCTTCCTAATTTATCTTTGTCTTCATCTTCGTCCTCCTGCTCCTCCCCCACGTTCTAGTCAGTATCTTCAGCCACAATATAGGACTAAACGATGGTTTATTGTTTATTATAGCATTTGGAATTATTGCAATACGATCCGGTAGTTGTCAACCCTCCACCGACTTCCACTCACTCCCGATAATTATAAAACTGTTCAAAGAGCTGTTGTAGTTCTAGCCTCCAAACGACACCCCTCCAACCGGGAATCCGAAGAACTCAGCAGTGCATTTAGTTCCCGTGACCCAAAAACCCTTACCTCTCCGGTGCTTTTTGTCCTCTACCGAGCAGAGGTAGTAGAGATGCGACATAAAGGTGCGGAGGGTGATACGTGATAGGGTTAGGGGAGAGTCGGTCCGTCAGCTGGGAAATACATTTTTAGCACTCGTACCAACAACAACCACCACCACCAACCTCACAATACCAATCGCTGTCCTGAGAGAGCCCATGTGCCAACTCCGCCGCATGTAGAACGACAAATGCGCACGAGGAAAACCAGAGCGCGCAAGGAATACGGGGGGAAAGCAAAAAAATAAAAAACGAACGGTTGGCTATGTACTCGCGACCAACAACAAGAACCCGAATATACATCTGCGAATCTTTGGTACATTTTTGTCTTCTACTCCAATGGAATTTACAGATCAGGACGTGCATTTTCGGGTTCTTGTTGCTGGTCGCGAGCACAGGCACAGCGACCGGAAAAACAGTGTGGTCATAATCGTCTGGCGGAGGTGTGTGCAACATGCACATCCAACCTTGGCTCCATCATCCACTGACGTCAGCCTACATGTCGGGCACACCCACACCCACACACCACACTGCAGGTACCGTGCCTGACAGCGGTTCGTGTTCCCGCCCCACGATCAATCTCGCCAGATAAGCGAGATCGGACACAACACGATGCAGGTACACACGGTCGCACAGCCAAGAACCAACCGCAACCCGTGAGCCTTGGTGTGTGTATGTGATGTTCTGTGGTTAACTGTACTACAGGCTTTGGTGCGGCGTCGCGTAACAGCCATGCAAGGTGTTTCCAGCTTGTGAATGACCCCCCCCACAGGCGCGTGCATGTGTCTCTTTGCTCCAGAGGCACCTCGACGGCTGTGACCAGTGGCGGGATCTGGCAGCCACAGCGACTTCTGCGGTGTGCAGGTGTGCAGAAGTACACGTACGTGTTTAATCGCTGTGTTGAGGCTCACACACAGTTGGTTACGACCCGAGCAACTAGTATGGTCAGGAGACAGTTGCAGCTGGTGGCAGCTGGCGGGGGACCAGTGCTACTTGATCGGATCGGTATTCCATCTAAGCTACACATTTCCTATCCCGGATTGTCTTCTGAAGGGGTAACACACCCATAGGACATACTCAAACAAGATTGAGCTACTACACTACATGGTCTATGACCGTAATGGCCAGCGCAGTTACACAGTCGCAGTCCCATGACAGGTTGGCCATGAGGCAAGGAGATGGTAAGTAAGCAAGGTTGGTGTTTATATACAGAATACAGTACTAGAGTGGAGCAGCCACCGCTTCTTTCTCTGCTGGAATCGTTCACCCACACTGCCACGCAGAGTAATCGCATGGCAATCGGCGTTGGGTGTGCCAACCACTGTCAGTGCGGCCTATACAGCTTCGAGAGAGTTTGTGACTTGATGCTCTGCCGTGATGAAAGTAATGTCGGCCTGACCTTAAGAAAATCTGTTCACGGATCGTAGCTTTATAAGAAATATTACCTTTTGCATAATAGCCACGAGGAACACTATGAACCTCCGTACAGGCCTCGTAATCGCGTATCTACATTGCCCCTAGGGTCACCTTGCAAACTTGAGGGAGGCGGAGTATAGTAATCAACAGACATGAGAGAGAAAATGTATCTGTGACCACCTCGGTACTTTTGCAGCGGCCATGCATTAGTACTTGTAGGTCTATAAGCCTTTGTTGGGCAGGAGAAGGTGTATTCTTTACAAAGCAGGAAATTGATGAACGATCGTTGCAGGCTGCAGATGGAAGGACACGAACCCGACACAAGTAGGTCTTACTCCTCATGGAGTAAACACTGACTATTTCAGGTAAATCATCTTTACGAAATTGTTCCCTGAGAAGGAACTGCATGCAGAAGAATGGAAGGACCTTCTACCAAAGTGTCTAAACTAAAGCACCTCGGTTTGGTAGCACAGGACCGCCATGGTAAACAGATCATGAGTAACTACCCGGGAATCACGAGAAAGCGCAGATCTTAATTTCAATGACATACAGCGAGAAAATGTTCAAGGAGGTAAACTAAAACTAAAGCGAATGAAACAGTCTTATCACAACACAAACTAGGCACGCACACCTCCTTATCTGAATCAAGTGGGTAGCATTGGATTGGCCAAGGGTAAATGGCACTAGTTCGGCCTGGGTGGAAATGCTGCAATATCAGTCAGCCAGTTTGGTCGTACAACACCAGACTACCGCATGATAGAATTAGCAGCTATGGATGTACCTATTGAATGTCTTCTTTTCCTCGCGGGTTCCTCCTCTGGGGATTGAGCCCCAGGGGTTTCATTGCCGGAAGATGCGTTGTCCATTTCCACCACTTCTGCAGCTTGACTTCGCGTCTCAACTTGGCTGGCTGGACGGTGTTCACTGCGCCGATCAACCAGCAGCTCCGTAATGTCGGCGCTGAGTCCACAGCTAATGGCGATATCTAGCGGTGTTTCCTGCTTACTGTTGCACATGTTTCTGTCGGCGCCAGCATCGAGGAGCCGAGCCAGCAACACGTTGCAACCTTGCCGGGCGGCCAGGTGTAATGGACTGTTTCGATCCTTATCAATAGCGTTTACGTTGGCCCCCCTCAAAATCAACATCTCCGCCACATGATACCACAGACAACCGCGCTCATGCCAGGACTGGCTTAAGTCCGCTTTCTCACTGTGGCCTAGCGCTGCGTGGTGTAGCGGTGTTTTTTGGTCGCTGTCGCACGCGTGTATGTTGGCGCCGGCATCCAGGAGCTTGGACAGCAACAGTCTGTTAGCATTTCCCGCCGCGTCATGCAGCACGCTCACTCCACCATCGTGAACAGCATTCACATCGGCGCCCGCCTCAATCAACTCTCTTGCCCCACGACAGCTAGTCCATCCCGAGCACTCAGCAGCCAGGCACCCTAGCGGCGTATATCCATCGCTGTCCCTCGGGTCCACCGAGGCTCCCTTCCCCAAAAGGAGTCGAATCTTCTGGTAACACACAGGTGCATCCGGGATCCGCGCCGCATGGTGCAGAGGTGTCCTCTGGTTGATATCCCGCTCCTCAATGCTCCAGCCCCTCCTCTCAATGAGAAATGACATCACATCCAGATTGTACCATGACATAGCAGCATAATGCATTACCGACATTTGGTTGAAGTCAAGCGCTCCCATCTCCGCCCCACATTCTAGCAGAACGGCGAGCCTGTCCATAACTCCCACACAAGCCGCAAGGTGTAGCGGCGTCACACCGCTCTTGTTCCACGCCTCCACCTCCGCACCGCTGTCTATCAAGAGCCGAACGTCTTCCCTCACCCTTTCACCGTCCCAATCATCGGCCGAGATACAGCCGAGGAAATGCTTTCGGGCACCCACCACCCGACAATGAAGCGGCGAACTACCAGAGGTGTCCGTCGAACTGATACAGGCACCCCGTTCGAGGAGGAAGGCGATAGTGGCAGCCCCCCTGGCGTAGTGTAATGGTGTTTTCGCCTCCTTGTCTCGCAGGTCGACAGTTAAACCCTTCTCCATGAGCAGAGATACCATCTCCACACTCCCTCTGTTGGCAGAGATGTGGAGCAGGGAGATATTGGAATCGTCTAGAGTATGGGGGTCCATGCCCACATCCAGCGCCGCCTTAAACAGGGTTATATGGCACCGTTCCGCGGCCACCTGCAGCCATGTGAAGTAAGGTCTTGAGAGATCGTAGGGTAACGTAAGATCAGCGCCGGCATCGATCAGCATCTCGACCATGGCAGTCCTGGGTTTGTCCAACCGGATCGGCCGGATCATCATCCTATTCCAGGGATTCTCCGTCCAGTATCTCGTAGCCCCGACTGAGACAGCCCCAGGTTGGTCCATGTCGGCTGCGTAGGACAGAGTCGTTTGTCCGTACTTGACTCGGGCGTTGATGGCAGCAGCGTGCTCGTGCATACGCGGTGCCCGGACATGGCCACTCGAACTCCCGTCTATTCCATGAGAGAGGAGCACCCGGAGCATATCAGCGTCCCCGTTTTGTACCGCGTGATACAGCGGTGTTCTACCCTCGCAGTCTTCCGCATCCACCAGCCTGCCCGTAGGTGCTCTATGAGCATATACACCGCAGTGAGAACACCCACACCCGGGCCTCCCCCCATACCCACACACATCCTCATCCTCCTCATCCTCCTCGTGCCCCCCATAGCCATGCTGTAGCAGCAGTCGGGCTATGGCGGTACGTTGCTCCATCGCCGCCACGTGCAGTGGCGTCCTCCCGTACGGGTCACGGCTGTGTATTCTCGCGCCCTTCCGTAGCAGGAGCTTCACAACAGCAGAGTCATCATAGCATATGGCGTGTACTAGGTATGTCATATGATGAATGCAGCGCCCAACCTCAAGGTTGAATTTATGCTCCACGCTGAGCCCAAAGTTGTACAGGAGCTCCAGCATAAGTGGGTTTCGGGCCTCTCTCCGCTCCCAACCACTCGCCTGCAATGCAGCCATCAGATCTGCATGCCTCCTGAGCAAAACTTCAGCCGCACCCACCATATCCATGTGGATTGCCCACGCGAGGGGTGTCTCCCCATCTCCGTTGGTTGCATTTACATCGACTCCCTTGTCGAGCCATAATGAGACCAGCTCTACCAAACCTCGCCCGCTGGCAACATGCAGTGGTGTGACGGCCCCAGCTTCAACTGGGATGTTGAACCCGTCATTTAGCAGGCAATTGACAAGAATCGTGCTTCCCCATGCCGTCGCTTCTTGCAGAGGAGCGTCGTCGTCGTCGGAAGCCGGAACACGGGTGAGTCTCGGCTCCCACAACTGGCACTCCAGTCTGCCGAGATGCCTCAGCAGATGCGCGTTCCGCAAGAACCCGAGGAGGGTTCCTCTTGGAGCGATGTGATGGCAGGCCTGCATGTGGGTGTGCAGGTATTGATAGGCGTAATACATAAATCCACGGTAGCACTGCAGGCAGTCGCGCCGTGGCTCGGGTTCGATGTAGCTCAACCAGATACCATCCAGGAGACCGAGAGCAACCGTGAGATGGCGGTTTGCGAGATCTCCCAGCGCACTGGTCTTCTCGAGATACTCGTGGACCGAGTAATGCACAAACTTGATCGTATGGCTGTTGTGGTCGATCATCACAAGCCCACGACACGTACTCAGGATCAATGATTGGTCGGGCATTTCCGCTTCGTTGAAGAGGTTGTGATTCCCAATACGGCTCCCGTCACCCATCGCAATGGCCATGCGGAGTTGGTCGACGCTTAACGTGTATTCCGCCGTTAGGAGCCATGTGAGGGTTTTGAGAGCAAGCCTGGAGCGACTGGGGTGCTGCTCGCGGATGCTACCCATTACTCTGCCGTACGTGTCGTTGAGCGCCTTTTCGGTCCCGGTTGTTGAGCCAACTCCGTCCAAGGCGACTCGGATCTCTTCTGTCGTGGTGTATTCACAGAGATCCTCGATGTAGAAACGTACGAGCAGGAACCTGTCATGGGGGCGTTAGCCACACCCCAGGAAAGTAGTGAAGAGGGATTTGCTGTCAGACCCAACTCACATTCCTTTACATGCGTCGACCAGTTTGGAAACGACCTTTGCCCTGAAATCGTCCTTGATCAGCCCTCGAGCATCGTCGTGCCCTTGAATCTTGTTCTCAGCGTAAATCATCACATCCTCCTCCTTGGCCGCTATCTCCAATCTCTCAACATGGCTGTTAACACCGGGTGGGGTGAGGGAAAGAGCGATATCCTGGTAGGGACGGCTGGTTAGAAAGATCTTGGTCCCTCTGCCCGCGATCCAATGTATCAATGGCAGCAGTTGCTTCCGTGTATCCTCTCGACACTCATCCAACGCATCAAAAACGAAGAAGGTTTCCGTGAAGAGTGCAAGCGTGGCAGCAAGGGCATTCCGCAGGTCCTCCAGGCCGGGGGTGGTGCCCGCCGCGCGGTTCCTGTCATAAAGTGATTTAACCGCCTCGGGGATAGGAAAGTTGGGCCTGGATACGAGCTGCCTGATGAGGCCGCGGAGGACAGTAATCGGTACCTGTTGATCTTGATTCATATAGTCGAAATAGATGTACGCCAGCCCAATTGTGCTCGGATATGCCTTCGCGCGGGCGTCGAGCACATCAATCACCAGGGAACTGGGCAGGAAGCGTCAGCTACATCAAGATGTTGCGGTAGAGGGGGTTATGATACCTCAGGAACGTCTTTCCGGCACCGGCTATCCCACTGTCAGTCTATATCGTGGCTCATGGAGAACAATTACACTTACGGATACCACAACCCCAGAGCAGCGGAGGCCCTGAACCGCCATTCCAGGAGGTGAACTTGTAGTGAGTGAGAAGCCAGCCGCCTGTATTCCCCAGCCTATTGTCGCTTATCTCTCTGTGCTTCTTATCGACTACTCCGGGATATAGCCACTCGCAGACATTTGTCCTTTCCTGGCATGGGACTATCATCTCATTAGCATCATCTTTGGGGCCAAGGAAGATGCCTTTCCACAGGGGTGAGTGGAATCCCTAAAACCCACCTTTTATTTCCGATGGTACTATTGATATTGTACGGGCGATGTCTAGTAGCTTACCACGAACAAGCTGATACTTCTGATCTGAACGATCCGAAAATTTCACAATTGAGGAATGATCGGCATCCATTGAGAGGTATTGACCATTCATCACAGCATGCTTGACTGATTCCTCGCTAACCATTCGGACGTAGGGTCCGCACCTTGCCCACACCCCGGAGCTCAATTCCTATGGTGAAGAACTATCAGCCCTTACTTGCATTCAAATCAACACTAAAAAGACAACCGCTACCACAGATCCTTGAGTCTGGCACTGGGAATACGGGTGCGGATAGGCGTTCAAACATATTTCTTTGCCTTTTGGATCTGGTGGATGGCTAGCTGGGCTTAGGGAAACGTTTGTTACCTTGACAGTCTGGGTCTCATCCGTCTCGTAGAAAGATATAATGTCGGTGCCCATTCCGCGGAGATTCATGTGGTGGCCAAAGGACCGGTCAAGTCGGCGCAAGAACTGACTGTTTTCGCACAGATCCTGAACCAGATTCTTGTTTGGCTGCTCGTGCACCATGCATAAGAGACGAGCGTCCGCAAGCCCTTTGTGTGGGACACTAAAGAATAGTATCCCAGGAAACGCGCCTAGGATGCTATCCTTACCATCTTCAATACACTGGATGATGGCCTGCACTATTTAGCGAGAGTCTCTTATGTTCCCTTCGTGTGGTAATGCTGCCCACCCTATATAGTAGGAATTAGGTTTATATGGGCCATAGATATGTTATCTAATGAGGGTGATAACAGGATCAATGATAAAGCCACACCAAGGATTTCTCATTTGGGCGGGCAGCGTTTCTTTCGCTAGACGAAGGGATATGCATCTAATCCGTTGTGGGAGCTTACCTCCTTGATGACCAATCCACCAAGACTGTGTCCAATGAGGATCAGTGGTCGAGAGGAGCACTACTTGACATAAGCTTATGCATGCGGCGCCATAGTACGTGGAGGTTTTTTGCATACCTTGCTCCTAGCTCCCTTCACTGCCTCAATGAATTGCTTGGCAAAATGATCTATTCCAGCATGCGAGTGACTTCCTATGAGTGTTGTATCATATCCATAGGTGAAAACCCTTGCTCGGTAATCGTTCTCCTCCATATCACTGGGAAGAAAGTCCCGCAGCCACATCCCGTACCCCGCCCGTGATCTCCAGGAACCAAATGCATGGCCAGCTAGCCCAGTCACGGCGATGATGCTAGACGCGGTATTAGTTCTAGTATTCACACGAAAGGCAAAGCCCAAAGAAACGGATGGCACATACTCGACCGGTGGATCTTTGGGGTTGTTGAGCGGTGTGAGCCCCCGAAAATGGGTGTCTACTGTTGCTTCAAATGTGTCTCCAGGCGGCCCCAGGCTGATGGCAGTGAAGTCATGAATAAGACGGGAGAAGGTCACGGTTGCAACCTGGAATCGCAGATGGCCTTCCTCCGATGCCTCGGGCGCGAGGGATATGTAGGGATCCCCGGCACTGGTTTCTGCGATGGTGCCAAGCGGGCTTTCGAGCTCTTTGAGGTATTTTTCAAGAACAGCGCGTGAGATGGATATCGGGATGTTGGAAACTCGGATAGTTGTGTTAACACGTGGTCCTGAAGGGCTGTGAGCTAAAGGGGTGTAAGCCGCTGTGTCCGCCATCTTGGGTTCCGCAAAGATTTATTTCTGTGTATGATCTCGGAAAGGTGCGTTTTTCCCTCGCGCTGATCATCACCGTGCGGGGTAGGCAAGATCACGTGGTAGCTAGCCACGATGCTGCGATTGGCTCCATGATGCCAACTATCCAGATTGGCTGCGCCACCTTTCAGTAAAGATTCATTGGTTTAAATGTGCATGACAGCCACAGGACTGCCGTAGAGGCTACGTTTCCGAACCTTCAACTAAATAACAGGGTGTGTAGTGGTATTACCTGTTGGTTGGGTTCATCCTTGCCAGACATCACGAAGATACAATGACTCACGGGGACTGTGGAGAGGTATTCGATGAAATCCCGGGCTGGATAGTAAGCAAGTATAAATATAATCTTTCTGGCAGCAATCAAGGCCGGCCAGATGAGGAGGAGACCGAAGATCTGCCATGTTCCGCCAGGTAAATACACTTCTCTCATATTTCTACTGCATTTGGAACCATTATTTAAGAACCATGCAGACTTGTGACTTGCGGGAAGACACTTGGATGGTATGCTGCGGTGTAGAACGGGCTTCGAGGTTTTATATATCATGGACAAAAGTCCCGAATGGGATGTTAACACTATATATATACCAATATGTAGATCACGCGGCGGCCGGGACCACGGCTCGAGGTCTTCCGCCACCGCCAGAACCTCCACCAGGCCTACCACAAAGTCAGCACAAAATCAGGTAACTGCAGTTAATTGCACCTCTGCCCACACCTCCGCCGGCCAGTGTGAGTGATACACTGTGACCTGTGGAGGTGAGTGATATTCTATGACTACGCATATGAGTGATAGTTTATGATCCGTGATATCCGGTGATCAAGCCAATGTGAGTGATATTGTGTGACCCGAGTGATTAGGTGGTTCACTAAGCGTCCTCGGTGCCAACGGAATTTGAAACAACAGGGCTAGGTGCACAATACGATGAGACATACCTGGGTTGAATCTTTTTTCCAAGCTACCGCCTCTCGCTGTTAACGCCGGTGTGCAGTCAGTATTACCCCCTAGGTAAGGTGGCCTTCGGCTTAAGAGTCACTCTATTGTTATACCTAGTAACTGCATTCTACGTTTGATTGCAGGACTGAGTTCGGGCTGGCTTTGTCTCGGTAATATAATTCCAATTGGTTAACAAGTTTGCGTCCGCGTTTTAATCTTTGCCAAACCGTTTTTAATCTAATTAGTACAGGTATTTCCCTTGCCGGTATGAACACTACATAATGCACACACTGTGATAATCTTTTGCTTCAGCGGCTAGCGGAGATTCTACTGGGTCAAGCCTCATCTAGAGTATAGAGTTACCATGGTACGGGGTTTATCCTGACTTTGAAGATTAAACTAGTATGGATTAACGTATTTTACCGGGAAAGCGATCATCACCGGGAAAGCAACCGAACCTCACAAAAGGAGGTTGTGGGCATCAAAACACAATATATGAAGGCACATATAAGAGGTTTCAGTGTATCTTTTCGGAATTCCGGAGTTATATAATGAATAAAAACTAAAATGTAGTAAAGTTGATAAAGCTTACACTCCCGAACACAGTCAACGACCTCTCTGAAACAATAATCTCGTGAGATAAATGTAAATCATGTCAGAAATAGTTGGGAGATATCTAAATAACGCTTCTGGCTACTTGGTTCCGTAATTGTATATAAATTAAACTTTCTTCAGCAACTTTGGATCATCCCGTTGTTACCCTTGCTTGTTTTCCCGGTGACGATCGCGTTCCCGGTGAAACACGTTAAAGGTATATGAGGAGAATCAAAATGGTGGCAGTAAAGCGTCAAGCAAAGATGTTGGGAAGGGGTAAGAAAGTCACCCGAAAAGATGTTGAATCAATATATGTAGGCGGGTAGGTCTCTGAGATGTCCTTTGCTTTTTTCAAGTCGTGTCGATTTTGTTTCTAGGTACAGAATCGTCGCATAAAGTTAATACTATAGCGTAAAGAAACCTATCTCTGAGATGCCCTTGAGTGGCAGTATTCTATATCACTAATAATATTACACTCAGGGTAATTCTTGGCAATAGTTCAAGGACCACCTTTGATGCGGATGAAGTGTAGGCTTAGGATACCAGATAAACCATAGTATAGATGATAACTCTCGCACTTGCTGCTCAATGCTCCCTAGGTTCAATCTCTCCAAAATGCGCTTCTCATCTTACTACTGCGTAAATGATATAGCTCCAATTTTGTATTGACAATCAATGGGGATCTGGAAACAGTGTGCGAAACGGAGACACGAACGGGGGAAGAGAACGGAGGAAGCAGAAGAACAAGTAAACGAGAGAAACCGGGGATGCGACGCGCACGGATCTAGAGATAGGGAAGGAGCGGAGGAGTAAAGGATACAAAAGGGGTACCGACTGTCCTATATGAATTCTCATAAATACTAAAAGCCTACTAAGTGGTGATTGCATTTAGGGCATATTGGAGTTTAAGTTCGGTTCTTTTATGCTTTATTGTTCATGTGCGATCTGGTTATATGCCAAATTCTATTCCTAGAGGCGGAGGCGGAGGGGCAGTTCAGGGGAGTGCAATATTACCATGGCCGAACGGTTGAATGTACTTAATGGGTAAAACAAAAAGAAAGAAAAAATAAGCCGCATTGAAGTCCCATTTCCGGATTCATTTCCACATATGAAAAAGATCTATATGTAGGAAGGTCGACGTTGCTGTTTCAAAGCGCTTTTCCGATTCATTTTAGAATAACGCAGTGGGGTAAATGTCTGATGTAAGTCCTGATCCATATGCATAGCTGGTAGAGGCTGCTGGCACGAATACCAGATCATATATCATTTTTCAATAGGTTTTAATTTTCGCGATTGTTTCTTCTTTGTTTTTGATTAACCCACGAACTACATGCGGCCATTTCACTACAGGTTGAGGGATTGGCGACAACCAGAGTTCACAATCTGACTGTCTGTGCTCCTGGCACCTAGAATAGAGCAATTGGGTGATCTCGTTCGACGCAGCGCCCCATTCATCATAATATGGGCCCTTTGAAAAGATCTAACTATCCATTGACCTTTAGGAATTATGCGGGCACTTGCCCAATCAACGTCTTGATTAACGGATCAGGGCACCCAATGAACAAGGACAATACAGTTCAGCAACTGCTATAGACACACGCACTGCTACCGAAGCCGCACTCGCAGTCTGGAATGAGTTCAACGGGGTAGAGATAAAAGAGGAGAGATACGATCCAGGAAAGACAGTGAAAAGGAGGAAGAAGCAAAATGAGGATGGGGAGGGCTGAAGGACGACAAAGGAGAGTGGTATTTGTAGTACCAAATCTTTGAAGGTCCGTCATCATTTCCTTGTATTTCTGTGCCACCACATTTCCGGAGGTGGAGGATCGAGGAGCGGGTGACCCGGAGGCTGGTGCAATACCTCCCACAGACTACGGTCTGCCGGTAACGAGTGGGTGAAGAAAAAAGGAAAAGTTGGAAAGAATAAAGCAGGAAGGGAGGCGTAGATGATGGGCTGCATGTAAACAATGAATTAAACAGAAAGAGACAAAAAACTAAATTATGGGAGGCGAGTGCGTCACGGTGCATCACTCGGTACCTATCATCTCCGAATCCAGTTCTGATTCCAGCGGCTTTCGTGGCGTCGTGGTGCGCCATGGCCACCGATTCGACCTGTGAATCCGATGGGAGCAGCAAGCATAGGATAGCCCTTGGTGAAAAGTTGGATTTCCACGCAGAAACGGCCAATCCCATCGCGCACCTACCTCTGTGCCTTCCGCCGGGTACCGTTGACACCCGGGAGAAGACGCCGTCGCTCGGGATCACAAAATGTCGCTAACCCTAGCTAATCCTAGCCGGTCACATAATGTCACTCGCACCCGGACGTCATGGACTATCACTCGCACCCGCCCGCTGGTTTGGTATAAATAGCAGTCGAGTTGAGCGTCGAATTGGGCGTTGGTTACGTGCTAATCTTGTGCTTGGCTTGGAGCTGGCTTGGAGCTGGGGCTGGAGCTGATGGCGGGCGTCGGTTTGGTGCTGGCGGGGGTGCCGCTGCAGGCGGTGACGGGGGTGAGGGCGGTGGCGGTGGACGAAGACGTTGACGGTGCACGGTGGGGCTCCGCGCGCGGGCAGAATACTGCCACTGGCAAGGGGTCTCGCTGAGCGGGGAAGCGCGGGGTGATTTAGTTTACAGATTCCGGCGTGGTATTGGAGAGTCGCCCTGTTCCCGGGGAGGTTGCTGTCCCTGTTTTCCACATTAATGCTACCGGGACCTGCGTTTTAGTTGACATGGACTCTAAGTGATTGTATTATCCTTTTCAATATGCCCAGGTGCATTGTTAATGAGCCAACGCGGGCACTGCAGTTGCGGGGATCCGGAGTAGACACACAAGCCGGCACACTGCGTATGGGCTACCTGTCAGGGACGGAGAGTGTCTCGGGCACAGGATAACGCGTAACCGGCGCATTCACATCTCACCGGATCTGACCAGCGGCCATCCAACGAATACTATCTTAGCCCTTGGTCGATGAGGATAATAATACATGGCATAGGGCGTACTGCTCTGCTCAAGTGGTATACTTTTGATATCTCATAGTCCCAAAGTGTGTCGAAATCAGAAAGCACATTACAACTATTAGAGCGTTTTGGCAACACCCCCATCTTCAGATTTCGAGTCTCTCTTCTACCTGGCTCACCCTCGCCAATCCCTTCGTCCCATTTAGGTAGCCTGATTTACCTGTTGAGGCAACTGTTGCTTTTGGTGAGCCTGACCCTGACTCCACAAAGGATTATTGTCGCAAATGTCACGGCTTGCCACCTACCCTTACAGTAGACTTCTTCACGGGGGCACGGCCAATTCCGAGACTTTGTATGGAAGCCAGAGGAGGATGGGTGCCCGATCGACCTCCGGTGTATCATATGTCCCTGTGGCGTACTTTCTAGATTGACCGTACCCCCGTGAAAGCGTCTGGTAGGATTCGCTTTTCTGTCGACCTTATATTAGAGAGCTCAACACCAAAGATAGAGGCCTGGGCGATGGCTGCATAATTAGCGCCAACAACCGGCTGGGACTACATATTTGTGCACTGCGTATTTGAGAGACTTGGCCCATCACACTGCACTCACACTTGTCGGGTGCTTGATGCGCGCCAATCAGAGTAAGACTTGGCCATCCTGGCCAATGGAGAAAACAAAGCATCCCGAACCACAGCCAATCAAAACCTGTGGATTCCGCGTTGCCTGCCCGGTGTGGCTGTGTGCTGGTTACATATGGGTGCCTGAATCCCCCGCTCTCTGGCCATGGGGAGAACCTCCCAACCCCTCACACCATCCTTCGACGCACTACGAGCGCTGACCATAACACATATTCCAGTGAGTCCTGTTCACCCCGCTCCTTGCCGGCCGCTTATGACCCAAGCGAAACTGATCGCCCCCGCCGAGTCCAGGATGACCAAGAAGGCGAAGCGTGCATTCGAGACCTTTGTGGAAGAAATCCCGGACGACAAGCTGCAGCCCCCGTTCAGCGATGCGTACGGGACGATATACACCAACAAGCATTTCCGGCTTGACATGCAAGGCGTGAGCCCGCCCGTCTCGGTGTCCCACGGCCTGTTGCCGCACGACTGGCTGATGCGATGTGTAGACAACCGCCGAAGGCTGGAACTTGCAGATCCAGGCGAACCTACAGTCCACTGAAAAGCAGGTCCGGGAGCTGTCGCCCAACACGGTGTCGCAGCTGTCGGTTCCGTCCAGCGGGGAGGCCGGGTGGGCGGCGGAGGAGATCCGCGCGAGGTTTCGTAGGAATAGCGAGTTTGAGAAGGCCGGGGGTCTGGATATCGAGAGGCTTAGTAGGCGGAGTAATCGGTCGAGCATTCGGAGCTTCAGAGGAGCGAAGGTGAGGGTGGCCAGGCGGGTTCGGAACACTATGCGAGACTTCAAGGGCAGGTTTAGACACGAGGATAGGTGAGTTTGGATTTCAGACCGTGAGGCCCAGCTGTTTATCGCGATACTTACTAGTACTTATAGTTAGAAGATATGTGGTTACGCAAAGGGGCCGTGTATATTTGCGACTGGGCAGCTATAGGGCAACGGGGTATCAGGGCGTTGGATTATCGGTTACCAGGCCTCGTATTGTTTGTTGCCTATTGTCAGGGTTCCGTTTGATTGATTCTATTCTTCTGGCAGTGTCCTTGGATTTTCTACAGCTTGTCTGGCTTTTGGCTTTGTTCCTGCAACACTAGAATCCGAGGAACTTGGCACTGTGTATGTAATTTATGGAGCGGTCAATCTGCCAAAAGTAATCTCGCTCGCCCAATCCATGCAGAGAAGGCCGGGCTGCTACCCTATATCAAAAATACCCTCTCCTCGATCTTCGCTCTACTCAAACTACCCGTAAAGGCCGATTGAGTACTAGTGATCTTGAATTTTTTGGGGGGTAGTAGATATTCTTTGGTTGACCAGAAAAACCCGTGAGCTATCTTATTTCATACCAACCCGCCGGAAGGCCAATGCCAGTGGCAAGAACCGACAAAGATTTGAACAGGGCTGTGTCCCACTCCAATCCTCCACTACCGCAGAGGTCCAACCGGCGGAGTCTCGGCTCTTAATGTGCTTTTCTGACGATTCAGTGGATATATCTACGATCGTGAACGAGCGAAATATGTTATTCATGGCCATTGACAAAGCTGATTAGCGAAGGTTTGATACAAGGGCCATCGTCGCTAGACGAAAGGTACCATTACTTGAGTCCCATTGTATGTACGAGATACTAGGAGGATCTTGATTATACATATGGCCAGCCTGTTTCGTACCAGCCAAAACCTACAGGCCCCAAAATACTGACGCTACTCAGAGTCGGTGGTGCGGGCGGATGGGGCTTAAGTTGGTCATGAAACATCACTCGGTGTCACTGTTTTGGCAGAGAGATAGGGTCATCGATTGCATTCAGACCGTAGTTTTTGGAAGCGATATTGGCAGTTAATTGATTGGTTGATTGGATACTTAATTGTATTTGAGCAAAGGAGTATTGTACTGTCGTTCATGGCATATTAGAGCCTTTGCGCTGGCTGCAGCCAGCACCCATTGTCGCCAAGAAACCAGGGTTTGGAGCTAGCGGTCCGTTTTACTTTGCGGTTGCGGTGGATGTATGTGTGATGTCACCTGTTCACCTTCACGAACTCTCACCTGTTTACCTTCACAAACTCTCACCCTGTCCCCTTTTGAATCCATCACTCAGCGATCCATACCTCTACAATCTATCAATTTACTAAACAGGTAATCAATCTTTATCTTTGTTTAGCGGTGTTGTAATGTACTAACTGTTCAATATGTGTGATAACGGAAAGAAAACCAAACGAAATGGAGGAACGGAATTGTTTGACTATAAGCCCTCAGTTCTATCACTTCTACAAGTTGCTGATTATGTATTGAAGCAGGAACACAAAACGCAATCGGTACGAAACAAAAGAAAACATCGCCGAGACTATGAGCTACTAGGGTTTGTTTCTCAACACTGCCAGTGGTATAAGTTCTGAGGTTGCGGACTCTGAGCCTATTGCTAATAGTATTGTTCAAGAGGCCGATAAGACGCAAAGGGGAAAAGCATGGCTTGATTGGGAGGATAGAGCTTTGGCTAAACAGTAGCTTGTAGATGATTCAAGTTTCAACTGGAAAGTGTTAAAAATTGGGCATTAGAGCGTATTTGACAATTGTCGATTTTGACAATTGACAGTTCGCCGGTTGCAATAGCGGCTTGCCGAAATGTCAATTTTGACTGATGACCTCAGGCTGCCAGTAGCGTGGGCGATTATATGTTTCCATCTCGACGTCACTATTAGCAATGTTCGAGACCGTGACCTACCACTGAAAAATACTTGAATATATTGAACCTGTATATGTACTAGTAGAGCGGAAAATTTAATACACTGGCACTATAAATCCCTCAACTTACGATATTACCTCCGCGCTCAACAACCTTCCGAACAGTCCGTATTTTGGTGTTCCGCAGGAGGACTTTGAAATTGATTCTCTTTCAAATGCCAATTTCTACCATTTTACCAGGTTTGACTTTGACGATCTCAAGAGACTATCTAAATTACTTCAAATTGCTGAATTTGTCTATACCCTATCTAGTTGCGCTTTTGATAGGTTGCATGCCTTGTTTCTCCTGTGTGCTCGCCTTGCATGGCCATATGAGAAAAAGACGCTTTCTATTTTCTTCGGATGGTCACAAAGCTCTATTTCAGAGTGTATTGGCCATGTACTGGAATTGATAAATGGGTGTTGGGGTGCTTTGTGGGAGATTTTAATTTGGGGTTGCTGTCCGAGCAACAATTGGCAACATTTGGTCAGTAATACACCAAAAGACACGCCACTTGACAGTTGCTGAGGTTTCTTGTACTCCACGATTCGTCTAATCTGCCGTCCAACAATTTATCAAAGACGAGCATATAACAGCTATAAATGGCTACACGCCCATAAATTCCGCTGCTATGTGCCCAAATGGTATAATCTACCCTCTTTACGGTCCGGAAGAAGGCAGAAGAGAAGACAATCACCTCCTGAAATCCAGTGGTCTGCTGAATCGATGTGCACAACATGTCAATAAGACTAATGGTGACAGTTCTTTCTACCTGTACAGAGATCCCACATATCCGACTAGTAGACACCTGCTCTCACCCTTCGCAAAAGGGAATGATCTAACACTTCACTAGCACATTTTTAATATCCAGGTGACTAAAGCCAGAGAATCTATTGAGTGGAGATTTGGTGGGATTTTGACGCTCTGGTCATATCTTTATGACCGGTTGAGTCAAAAAGTATTCAAGTCTCGTATTGGCTTGGAATATAGGGTGTCAGTCGTTTTGACAAATGCAAATGTTTGCTTATATCGATCTCAACTTTCAAGTTATTTCTCTTGTCCACTCCCAGGTCTTGAATGTTATCTACACACTAGCGTTTAGTTCGAGATTCTCTCCACTGTTTCAATAAATCTATTGATTTCTGTCCCAATTTTTCCTCCTGTCATCTGAAGTGTTTTAAATCTCTTCAAACAAGGACTTAAAACTTGTATTCCGACACTGGCAGCCTGAGCCTGAGTGGATGCTACTACCAGTGCCATCCTCATTCTCTTCAATTTGTTACACAAATTCTTAAGATATTCTTTGCTTTTCCTTGATGAACCCAGAAAACTTTGAGCCCTTTCCTGGCCCTTGTTTCCTCTTACTACTAGTAGTACGAGTTTATCTTTCTTGCTCGGCCTGATTCTTGCTCTGGAAACTTTTGTTAACTAGTGATACAGTAGAGGTTTCAATAAGAGGAGAAACAGCAAATATTCTTAGTATTTCACTGTAACGGCGTGCCAAGACCTGAGGAGAAGTTCGGGAAGGAGAAGGATTAGTAATCGGGTTTTCGTTGGTTATGTTTCTTTAGGGATTTCGTTCATGTTTGGGTTTTCTTTCTATGGGTTTCCGTCACACGAATTAGTCATCGGGGTTTGATGGATATATATATGGCTGTAATTTCCCTTTGTTCTTCCCTACTTCTCTCCTTATCCGAACTTCCTGTTATACAGGAATACATTCTAGTTTCTGTCTTTGAACCTCCACGAACCCGAGTTGTATAACCTCCCAGTTGTGCCCCTTAGTCCCCATTCTCGTATCCCTTGGTCTCGCCTAGCATACCATATTAGTCGAAGCCATTCTGATCCTCTTCCTGTTCGTCTCCTTTAATATCTCGTCGTTAGGAAACCTCGCCTAGTATCTATCGGTATCAAGCCCGATAACCCCGAACCCTGACCCTGACCCCGTACGAGGTGGAGAGTTTTCACCCACGTAACCCTGACCCAGCTTCCACCATTCTCTAGCCGAGAAATCCCGAACCCGTTCCCCGTGAACTCTGAGTCGGCCCGTAACATTCACCCTCACAGTCTCTAATATCATTTGCGTTTTATGTCTCTGTTTTTCTGCTTCTTTTGTTTTCCTCCGATGCATCACACTGATGAGACATCTTTTCAACCGTACCCCCTAATAAAGCGTTCGTCCCCTTATCTTAAAGGGCGGCGTGGGTATGTATATTCCGCAGGGTACGAGAGGCGACAGTAGTAGCTGTCAAGTTAGTTTAAGCGAGGTGCAAAGGTCTTCGTTAGAAGAGAGGTAACAGCGTATGTATTTGTAACCAGCGTAGATATAGAAGTGGCTCCGTCTAGCGTGATATGCTAGGTGAGACCAAGTGTTTTTAATGAGTACAAATATAGAAGAAGACGAGAAACAGAGACGAAGTGAGGGAGAGCCCTCTAATATACCCAACAAAATCCTACGATGACTAATCCCCAATAACTGACGATCATGCAATCGACAGAATTTTCACAGAACATAACGGAACACGCCAGAACACCCATTACTAATCCAGCTCCTCCATTCCCAACGACTCTACCAATCAATCCATGAAAGTAGCACCCCCCTTCAAGTGGAAGCTCCTGCGAGCCTTAACCTTAACCTTTGTTTCGATTGGCCCCGGTTTCTCAGGGTATCGTGCGTGGAGGACATCGACAGCGTCGGTGTTATTGTGGTAGGCGGCGGGTTCACAGGTGGAGTCGGTGTACCCAGTCCACTTGACGAAATACTGCAAGCCATTGTTCCTCGTCTCCCGTGAATCCAGAATCTCTTTGATTTCGTACTCCTCCTCTTGCTCGACGATGATGGGTGGAGGCGGCGGTTGAATCTGGCCTGGTATGAGGTCCCGTGCGGCGGGGTCCAACAATGAGGCGTGGAAGACAGGGTGCATATTCGTGCTCCGGGGCAAGTCAACTCGGTAGGCATATGGGGATACTACCGCCTTGATAGGGAACGGGCCGAGTTTCTTCGAGTCGAGCTTCCTTGAATTGCAAGTGGTACGGATCTTCTTTGCAGAGATGAAAACCATGTCACCGATGTCATATACGGGCATGGGGGTCTGTTTTGCGTTGGTAGACTGCTCTTGTTGGTCTTGTGCCGTTCAGATATTTGTACGGAGGTATTTGTCGAGCTCTGACATTTTCCCGGCAAAGTCTTTGGCATCGAGGCTAGGCAGCGTCTTGTTGGAAGGCTTGATGTGAACTGTGAGCCGAAGATGGAATCCAAAGTTTGCAAAGAACGGCGTGGCTTTCATGGAGGCAGGGACCTGAGTATTGGCGGAGAATTCGGCCATAGGAAGCCACTTGATCCAATCATCCTGTTGGTAGAACATGTATCCGCGTAGGTATTGTTCCATGACAGCGTTTAGTCCTTCGATCTGACCGTCCGTTTCCAGGTGGAAGGCGGTGGACATCCTTGCTTCGATTCCTATGTGTCCGCACAGCTCCTTCCAGAATTTGACAGTGAACTACGTGCCACGATCCGAGGTAACATGCGTGGGGATGCCGTAAAGTTTCCAGATATTTCATAGATATAGTTGGGCGACATCTTCTGCGTTGACAGTGGTGTTACAGGGTAGAAGGTGTCGCATCTTTGTTAGTCTATCGACGATTATTATGATTGCATCATAACCTTCGCTTTCCGGTAGCCCTGTGACGAGGTCCATTGATGGTTCCTGCTATGGTTGTTCGGGTATTGGTAGGGGTCGGAGTACGCTGAGTTTCCTGTGGGTGCTTGGTTTACTTCGTCGGCAGGTGTGGCAGTTCCGAACATAGCGGCCGATGTAGTCTCTCATGCGGGGCCAGTAGTAGTCCCTGCTGATTAGCTCAAAGAATTTCTCGTGTCCCGGGTGTCCGGCAGAAGGAGCATCATGGTAGAGCTTGAGGATTTTGAGTTTCAGGGGGTCATAGTCGGGGATGTAGAGGTTTCCGCAATAGAGTAACCGTCCTTAATTCTCCGTGCATTCAGCGAGAGAGATTTCATTTGACTGCTGCTTCCCCTTGATTCGCATTTCAAGGAACTTTTGTGGGAATTGGTCAGCTTCGTATCCTTCATCAAATAGTTTCCTCAGTGAGGCGTTCTTTTTGGCGGGTTCATTTGATAAAGAACCTACCAACAAACTTAGCTTTGTTTCCAAATTCTCTCTCTTCAACACTGTCTGACTCTGGTATAAATGTCTTTCATCTCCCTCTCCAGGGACATCTCCTGATCTTCTTGTCAGTGCATCCTGTTTTCCGCCTAGTTTCTCGGGTCGGTACTTGATAACGAAGTTGAATCGCGAGAGGTATTCCGCCCATCGTGCTTGCCTTCGGTTAAGCTGTTTAGTGCTCATGAAGTATTCGAGGTTCTTATGGTCTGAGATAACAGTGATTCGGTGTGCGGCTCCTTCAAGTTCTGGGCACCATTCCTCGAAAGTTCTGATAATTGCCAACAGTTCTTTGTCGTAAATCTCGTAGTTACAACCGGCAGGGGAGTGCTTCTGGGAGAAGTAAGTGACGGGTCAAAGGGTATGATTATCATCGTATTGCGAGAGTATGCCAGAGGAGATGTAGCCTAAAGTATCAGTTTCTACAATGATTTCCTTCTCAGACTCACAGCGGGCGAGAATAGAGGCGGTAGTGAAAGCTTCTTCCAGGGCGTTAAACGTGGCTTGAACTTCGCCCGTCCATGCCCATGTTCTCTCCTTCATTGTCAGTCCACTCAGGGGTGCAACAAGCTTGGAGAACCCATATATGAATCGGCGATAGAAGTTAGCAACTCTGAGCAATGCCTGTACGTCCTTAATCGTTTTGGGTACCGTACAGTTTTGCACTGAATATACTTTCTTGGGGTCCATTCGGATGCTATTGGGTTCGATAGTGAGGCCGAGGTAGGTGGTACTCTGTGTGTGGAACTCACATTTCTCCGGTTCCAGCAGTATTCCGTTTGTCTTTAGTGCTTCTAGGACTTTTTCGACGTGGACTTGGTGTTTGTCAAGGGTGTTGCTGTAGATTAGGATATCATCGAGATAGGCTGTATAGAATATGTCGAGGTACTCGCGAATGCAGTCATTGATGAAGTGTTGGAATATAGCGGTGCGTTGGTGACACCGAAGGGCATCACCGTGTATTCAAAGTGACAGTAGCGTGTACGGAAGGCTGTTTTCCATTCTTCGCACTCGGCCATCCGGATTGGATTGTATCCTTGGCGGAGGTCCAGTTTGGTGTACCATTAGGCTTTGGAGAGGCGGTCGAGTGTTTCCTGGATCAGTGGTAGGTGGTACCGGTTCTTCACAGTTAGCTCATTCAAACCACGATAGTCAACACAGAGACCGATGGTTCCATCTCAAGGGGCGACGTGGTGCAGATGTTCCGCAGGGTACGAGGTGCGACAGTAGTAGCTGTCGAGTTAATCAAGCGAGGTGCAACGGTCTTCGTTAGAAGAGAATTATCGGCGTATGTGATGAACAGCGGTCTTCGTTAGAAGAGGAGTGACAGCGTATATATTTATAACCAGCGTGATATAGTAATGGCTCAGCCTGGTATAGTATTCCAGGGTAGGCCGATATGCGTAATAAGTACAATAATAGAAGGCGTTGCTTAAGGAAGAAGAGAAACAGCGACGAAGCGAGGGAGAGCCCTATGATATATCCAACGAAATCTTACGATGACTAATCCTCCCAATGACCCATGGTTACGCAAGCGACAGAGTTTTCACCGAACACAACAGAACGCGATGGAACAACCATTACTAATCAAACCCTACAACCGATCCATGAAATTCCATCGGCTTTCTTGACAAAGAGGACGGGGGTACCGGCGGGGGAGGAGCTGGCACGTATGGTTCCTTTCTCTAGATTGTCCTGGATGTACTTCCGGAGGACAATTAGTTCTTTGCGGGACATGCCATAGAGTGGTCCAAATGGTGGTTCCTTCCCTTCCTTGAGCGGTATCTTCTGGTCGTAAGGCCTTCGTGGAGGCATTTCGTTGGCAAACCTCTCCACCATCATGTGGTAAAACCTTTCATATTTTATGGGTACCTTGGTTCTCCAGTCAGCTTTTGGGGCGTTTTTGATGGCTTGATCCAGTTCTTCGATGGTGGTGCCAAATATCTGGAGTCTGTCTCTTCAGGCTAAACGGCAGAGGGTGGCGGAGCTGAGGAAGTGAAAGCGGCGTGATGGGGTAACACCCTTAACCGGGACTGTTTCCTTTGTGGAGTTGCACTTACCCTTGCAGTAGTAAAAGTTGAACCGTATTTTGTTGTCCTTGAACCGTAGGGGACAGTTTTGTGGTGGTTATTGATGGTCATCGGGAGATAACATAGGTGGATGATCTGGCAAGAGGATATCGGTCGGCCGTCTATGACTTCAAGGATGCGAGGTATTTTGAAGGGTGGCAAGGGGAGTTTGTTATGGCTTGCGAATTTTTCATCAATGAATGCGAACCCGGAGCAACCAGTATCGGTCAATGCGTAGGTTTGAATGTGATTTTTATTGTTTACAATTTTACAAGAAGCAACAAAATGATCACCATCCAATTTATCCTCCACAGACGATACAGAGAAGCCAGAGATAGAGAAAGCAGACAAAGGAAAAACATTAGATGGTCCCGGGCAGGGCATTGATCAAGCCCGGGACTAGTAAAAACCCAACTCAGAGAAGGCCGGGCTTGAGATGGGCGTGAGGACGGGGGCGGCGGCAGTGTGGGCAGGTGCGAGGAAGGCACCTCTCATAACGGGTTGGTTGCTACGAGAGCGGTTGGCGGAGAGGCAGTTGGCAAAGACGTGACCGGGGTTGGTGCAGTACATGCACAGGTTGCTGTCCCGCCTCCATTCCTTCCCAGCAGTGGAGGTCTTGCTTTGGCCGTTAACGAATGTATATCGTTGTTCGGGTGCGGGGCGATGAGTGGACATTATACTCTATGCCGAAACGGTTGCCCCACATCCACATGTGTACATACATATATGTATTTTTCTTTACTCTGATTATGATTTTCCTGAAGTTTTGTGTCTTCCAGTTCCAAGTCTTCAAGTTCATCTTATTCAACATAAAGTCTGTTTCACAAACCATCCGTGAATGTTCCTTACTCTACTATGTATTAGCACATATTTAGCTGATTATTTTGCTTCTTGTACTGCCAAAACTGGGCATTGAGAAGCCGCCAGTCACTATTCCTACTGATACTGCTGTTGCTATAACGGAGCAATTCTAACTGTATGGCATGGGAGCATGCTAACCAGGGCCCGCTATATGCTGAGAGTTATTGGTAGAAGCCAGTACCCGGTGACATACAAGTACCTGGAGTGTGGATTGCCACCAGCTGCAAGTGTAACTATATTCCGGTGACTAGGAAGACGGTCTATTCACAGAAGGACAGACTGACGGCTCTATGCCTTGCTGACTGACTAGAAGGCCAACCAGGGTAGGACTCTGATTGCCCAGCAACCCTCTGCATTTTCTGAGCATTTAAAGTGCCACCATAGGGGTAGCACTCTGCCTGGGTAATCTACAATAAGTTATGAGCTCTACGGCAACTAAAGCCGGCTAATCATGCAGGCAAACATTGTGCGACAACGAAGCGGCAGATTACCTATAGGCTTTGACTAAAGGTAGCGCTGAAGGGCTTGTAAACTCCTGCTGGTGCTTAAATGGAAAAGCGGGGTAGCGGTGGAATGTTTGCAAACACCAAGACTCAGTCCCACCGGAACTTTGTAGGGAACTTGGAGCAGGGAGTCATAGGCTTCGGAGTATAAGTACTCGACCTCACTCTAACCCATTAGTTCTCCATCATTACTCCTCAGACCTCTCAGACGAGCAGAAGCAAGAGCCTTAAGATTATTCTAAGTTCTCGGAAGAAGAATCTTGAACCTGTAACCTGATTTCTATTCTCCACGGCCGCCTCTATTCTATTATCTTCTAGTAGTCTAGGACCCCCATGACACTTCTATATCTACACTGGTTACCAATACATACGCAGTTATCTCTCTTCTAACGAAGATCTTTGCACCTCGCTTAAACTAACTCGACAGCTACTACTGTCGCCCCTCGTACCCTACGGAATATACATACCCACGCTGCCCCTTGAGATTACGTTGCCTCATCATCCGCACCGTACGCCATGTCCACCCTGGACCCACCGCCTCCCGTTAACGTGGAGGAGTTCAAACAACAGTGCAAACAAGACGCCATCACCCCCCCCCACCCACACCTCCAACCCCATCCAACGCGTTCGTGTCGAAAGAGACCAGGCCCGCCAACAACTCACCGCCACCAGGGCAGTCATCAATACCCAGGAAGAGCAAATAAACAAACTCAACCTGAACCTCAACATTGCCTGCGCTGTCCCCGCTGTCCCCGCTGTCCCCACCCCCATCGCTGCCTCTACCTTCAGGTCTGAGAAGTTCCCCGACCCTGAGAAATTCGATGGCACCCGTTCCAAGCTCCCTGGGTTTATCACCCAACTCCGGATGAAACTCAAGATCAATGACGATCGGTTCGGCAACGAAGCAGCCAAGGTAATCTACGCTGTCAGTCGCATGCAAGGAAGGGCCCTTGACCAGGTCTTTCCCCTCGTCAACGCTAACCCCGCCGCCCCATTCTCCTCCGTCGCCACCTTCGTCGCCCACCTGGAAGTCGCCTTCAGAGACCCAGACCCCCGAGGTACTGTCTGCCGCCAACTCGTCGCACTCCGTCAAGGCAAAAGAGACTTTGCCACATACTACTCCCAGTTCCTCCGCATTGTGGCTTACCTTGACTACAATGATGGGCCGAAGATCGACGCGCTGGCTGAAGCAATCACCGAGGACCTCAAAGACGCAATGACCTACCGGACGGAGAGACCTACTACTGTGGAAGGTTATGCGACTACACTGATGACCATCGACAACCAGATCCGGGGCCAAAAGGCCGAACAAAAGGCCATCCGTAATACGATAGGCCAGTTCTCTGCTGCCCCCGCCGCTGGTCACCCATCCCACACTGCTGGAGGCCTCGCCCCCATGGACCTCTCCACCCTCCAGGCTCGCTCAATCTTGAATTATCAATTCTTGAAATAAACAGTTGTCAAATGGGCTCTATTGCGACATCGATTACGGGAATAGCTCATGGAGGAATATGATTTTATATTATGCTTAGTGCCCATGGATTATATATATCAGGGAATATTTCTGGTATATAAGTAGCGACAAAAACAACCTGTATGTTCTTATGTTCACGGCTTAATACTTATATCTCCACTTTACAATAGTTTGTTATGGCGTCACGGGACGTAATAGAATAAGCGATGGTGGAGTGAAGAGAAGTGTGGCCGCACTCGTCAACGGATGAGTCATGGGTTGTTCTATCGGTTTCTACTCGGTTCTATTGTATTCTATCTGTTTCCTTGAGCAACTGTATTTGTCATGTTCGGACAGGGGTTATTCGGTTATATAAAGAGCCCTGTGTTCGCTCTCTGTCTAGTTTCTCTTCCTTTCCTTTTCTCTTCACGCAACCTCTTGCATCTTCCCGGACGCTCGGTAAACCTCGCTTCAAAAAATTTTTACTATCGCGTATTCTACTCGTATTCTACTCTTATTTACTTTTATTTCTATCGCTTCGGCCTCACCTGGTATACCATACTAGGCGGAGCCATCTCGCTTCCCCCGCGTACGGTCGCGTTCTTTGTTCTAAGCGAAGAAAACATCACACCACACCACAAATGTCTGGCGACGGACACAACCCTCTGTTTGGAGGTGGAAGGAAGAGGAATCCTCCTTCTGACTCCCCACATCCAGAAAGGCATGCACCTGGGAACCTCTCCCAGCCATCACTCTCTAGCTTCTTCGCGCCGACCCCTTCCCCAGGGACCCCGACACCCCCTCGTTTCGACGACTCCCAGTCCCAAGCCTCACATGCGGACATCCAATCCGAACTACCCTCAATCAACGACACCCTCAGAGCATTGAGAACCGCCCAAAATGAAGCGGTTAAGGCAAACAAAAGCACCTCCGACGCTGTCCAGAGCATCGGCTGGCAGCTGAAATCAATGAACCAAATAATGAACGCCGAAAACAAACTGATGAAAGACCAACAGTACGCCATCCAACAAGCGATGGCCCAAACCCTCTTCCCACTCATCATGAAAATCGAAGAGAAACAGAGCCTCTTCGAAACCAAGATGCTCAAACAATTTGAGGAAATCCATGCCCTCCTCAACAAACCCCAACCACCAACCCGAGCCCAACCCACCCAACCCGCCCGAGCCCAACCCGCCCGAGCCCAAACAACCACAACCACAACCACCACCATCCAGCCTCAACAACAACAACAACAACAACAACAACAACAACAACAGCAACAACAACCCGCCCGCCGATCCTTCGCAAACGTGGCCCAAGCAGGCAACCCAAACCAAGATACCTTTCAACTGGTACAGAGACGAAGATCTGCGAGGAAGGCAGACCCACTATTCAAAGCCGATTTCTCGAGGGCTAACCGAGAAATCATCGCGGAATGTAGCGAACCCCCTCACACCGACCCCTCCGCCATCCGAGCCAAAGTCAACGCCGGAATCCCCGATGCCAAATGCCACTTCATCACGGCACGAAGAACCCTCAACAACCACGTCGTCCTCGAAACAAAGTTCGACACCTCAGCGGAAACCGTGCTTGCTTACAAGCACGAAATCAAAGACGCATTCATGGAGATGAGGATCCATGTCATCGACATCAGGGCCAATTCAAAATGGTCGAAATTCATAGTACACGGAATCCCGACGACAATCGGGGACGGAATTGACGCGGGGCAACTGGTTGCGTCAGAAATCAAATGCAATTACGGGGAGAAACTCCAACTCGCCCAGATCCCAAGGTGGATAACCTCCTCCGAAAAAAGAGCCGGCAAGGACCACTCCTCAATGGTCATCGCCCTACCAGGATCCTACACGATGGGCACCCTGGGCCTTAAATCCCTCTTACTTTTCGACCGCAGATGTGCGCTCGAAACATACCACAACATCCGCGAGGACACCCAATGCCGGAACTGTCTCGAGTTTGGACACAGACAAGAACAATGCGCCCATGAAACAGGTCGATGTGGACACTGTGCGGAAGACCACACAACAGACGAGCACCCATGCAAATCCTGCGCTGGAGGAAGTAACTGCACCCACTCTCCCATCAGATGCCACAACTGCAAAGGCTTCCACAAAGCAACCGACCGAGCGTGCCCAGAACGCGCAAAGGCAACATTACGAGCATCTCTACGATTTAACGAATCTAGACCTATCCTAATAGCCCCGGCTATCATCCCAGTCGCTCCGGCTGCCCAGGAAGTATCGCCGGCTCCGGTGGTACCAGTACCCTCCGCTCCCGAATCAACGATCCAAGTACCCGCAACACCGGCACTACCGGTAGAAAACGACCACGACATGGGGAATAATTAAGTTGAACTCTTTCTCTCCTTTTTCCTTCTTTACCTCGCGTCCCTCCCCCCTTCGGGGGAACCCTTTTCTGTGTCGCGGCCGCTGAGTCGTTTGCGTCTTACCTTTTCTCCTTTGTCGTTTCCTTTGTCGTTTCCTTTCGTCTTTCGTTCGGGTTAGTCGGTGGAGGTTGCAGTCTTGGGTAGTATAGTTGCGCGATAAGCCTTAGGCTTCTAAGCGAAATAAAGTTCTCTCTCTCTCTCTCTTGCATCTTCCCCCGCGACGATGTTTTTCCTCCTGGGCCAGACCGCCCTTGAGAGCCCTCCTCGAAGATAAGCTGGATTCCCAGAGTTCTAGCATCGCCTACGGGTCGCTAGTTCCCCATGCTATGACACGAGTCTCCCTCTCCCCGCCCCCCCATTCACCGAGTTGTTACCCTCACGGGATGCGTCTAACACTCACCAACTCCCGCCAAATCGACGGCCACCGAGACGGTCGTTCCTCCTCTAGGCCGCCATCGACGAGCACCACACACGCCGGTCCGCACACTGTCAGTAACTCTCTAGTTAGCGAGAGCCCTCTGCCAAAGCGCTCGACAGCCCGGAAAGTTATCGCTTCCCTACGGTCGCGAGAAACATTTCTCAAATTTTTACCCGAGGTCACTCACGTGACCTTACCCCTCTTTTTCTGGCCCTCGCTAGGCCACCCACCCATTCAACCGAGGCGGCCCGATCCCCTCACCACTCCAAACTGGTCCCCCGAGACCACCCCCTCAACCACCACGGTCGGCACTTTCGATTGCGACCACCCATACTTTACCCGAGCTGGCGTCCCCAGCTCACCACTTTCAACTGAGGCGGCCCCCGATCCCCTCACCCACCCCATACTGGTCCCTCAAGACCACCCCTTCAACCACCACGGTCGGCACTTTCAATTGCGACCACCCAAATTCCAACCGAGCTGGCGTCCCCAGCTCACCCCCTTACATTTGCACGGCCCCCCCAGAGGCCTCCATTCCATACTGGTCCCCCGAGACCACCCCTCAACAACCACGGCTGGCACTCTCGATTGCAGCCCTATACTTTACTTTACCGCCTCGCTGCCTGACAAGCAGACTCCCGAGGCACCACTCTCGACCCACCCCCCTCGCTTTCACCCCTGACGCTGTTGTGGTTGGCCTTTCCTGCCTTCGTGCGCGTGGTTTCCCCAGTCCTGTTAAGGTTCGTCCACAGATACGACACCGGGGAACGTTGGTAATGATAGAGTTTTGGTTGAACGCCATGTTTGGATCGTGCTCGCTTATATGTAGTTGACGGAGAAGTGTGGGTTTTTTCTTACTACGGGGAGGTTTCTTTGTTGTCGCTTAGATTCTGCTCACCTGTACCACGCGTTATTTCACCCCCTCTTCGCGGGTTCCACATTGTGTCGCGGCCATTGAGTCGTTAGCGCTTTTTATCTTTTCCTTTGTCTTTTCCTTTCGTCTTTCGTTTGGGTTAGTCGGTGGAGGTTGTAGTTAGGGTAGTCCGGCGCGCGATAAGCCTTGTGCTTCTAAGCGAAATGAAATTCTCTCTCTCTCTCTTGCATCTTCCCCTCCGGGAACGTCTTTTCCTCCTGGGCCCGACCGCCCTTGAGAGCCCTCCTCGCCGACGACTGGATACACGAGTTTCTAGAGAGCCTTCGCCGCGCTAGATTCCCCATGTCACGACACGAGTCTCCCCCTCCCACCCCCCCTTTTTCACTGAGTTGATACCCTCACGGGATGCGTCTATCACTCACCAACTCCTGCAAAACCGACGGCCACCGCCAGACGGCCGTTCCCCCTCCTCTCTGCTGCTCATCTCACGAGCACCACACACGTTGGGTTCGCACACTGTCAGTAACTCTCAGGTTAGCGAGAGTCCTCTGCCAAAGCGCTCGACAGCCCGGAAAGTTTCGCTTCCCTACGGTCGCAAAACATTTCTCAAATTTTTTACCCGAGGTCACTCACGTGACCTTACCCCTCTTTTTACGGCCCTAGCCAGGCAACCCATTCTTAACCGAGGCGGCCCCGATCCCCTCACCACTCCATACTGGTCCTCCGAGACCACCCCCCTCAACCACCACGGTCGGCACTTTCGATTGCGACCACCCATTCCTACCGAGTTGGCATCCCCAACTCACCTTTTTATCTTTTGCACGGCCCCCCCAGAGGCCTCCATACCTGCTGGTCTCCCAGGCCACCCCTTCAACACCACGGTCGGCACTTTCGATTGCAACCACCCATTCTTACCGAGTTGGCAACCCCAACTCACCACTCTCAACTGAGGCGGCCCGCTTCCCTCACCCCAAAACTTACTGGTCCCCCGAGACCACCCATTCAACACCACAGTTGGCACTTTCGATTGCAACCCACCACTCTTACCCGCCTCGCTGCCTGACTAGCAGATGCCCGAGGCACCACTCTTGACCCTCGCTTTCACCCCTGACGCTGTTGCGGTTGGCCTTTCCTGCCTTCGTGCGCGTGGTTTTTCCCAGTCCTGTTAAGGTTCGTCGACAGATACGACACCGGGGAAACGTTGGTAATGATGCCGTTTCAGGTTGAACGACATGTTTAGGATCGTGCTCGACATATGTAGTTGACGGAGAAGTTTGGGGTTTAATCTTACGACGGGAAGGTTTCTTTGTTTGTCACTTAGTCTCTGCTTACCTGTACTCGCGTTATCTCCCCTCTTCGTGTGTGACCCATTCTTGTGCGCCATTGAGTCGTTTGCTATTTATTCTTTTTCCTTTGTCTCGCGTTGCTTGGGTTAGTCGGCGGTAGTTGTAGTTCGGGTAGTATAGTTGTGCGATAGGCTTCGGCCTCTAAGCAATATAAAGTCTCTCTCTCTCTCTTGTATCTTAAGGAATCCAAAGTCTTTAGTCCTCCATAGTCTATAGTCTACGATCTTTTGGTCTCACCGGCCAAAAGGGTTTTACGGTTTCTCGCTCGCTTAGAGTCTACCTCTAAGTCCTTCGCTTCGGCTGTGTTCCTTGGACCTCCACTGTTTCTGCCTCGCCTACGGGCTTCACGTAACATAGTTTCCTAACCATCTCTACAGAGGGTGGTAACATTATTGGGAAAACAGGGGTTTAGCGAGTGCTGTGAGGCCGGAGTGTGGTAAGTGATGTGATTGCATCAGCAAAAAAAACGAACCGCCAAGACGAACCGTACGTCCAGACGTACCGATTCGTCTTTTGCGACCAAAACCTCGTCTTTTGCGCCCAAATACTCGTCTTTTGGTCATCCCGCGCTTCCCGGAGCCCCCAAATGTGACAAGTCGTCTTTTCACGCCTATTATGCATCTCAATTATGACATCTCGTCTTTTGACGCCTAGTATGCATCTCAAATATGATATCTCGTCTTTTAACGCCTTTTGACGTCGCGCGGATGTGATATTTTGCCTAAGTCCTGGCGCTAATGCTAATACCGCTAGCTAATGACGTCAGATTTGACTCTTCTCCACACCTCGAGGATCCACCCACACCTCCACCTCCACCTATACCTACCTACCTACCTCGCCTCCTACCTCACCTCCTACCTCACCTCCTACCTCACCTCATACCTCGCCTCCTACCTCACCTCCTACCTCACCTCCTACCTCACCTCATACCTCACCTCCTACCTCACCTCCTACCTCACCTCCTACCTGTATCGACACCTACCTCCTACCTGTACCGACCTCCTACCTGTATCGACGCCTACCTCCTACCTGTATCAGCGCCTGGATACGCATTTACCTTCCTCTGCATTTTGACGCCTTTACTGACACCTACTAGGCTCCAAATACTGGACGATTTGGACACCTACCAGGCACCGAATACTGCACGATTTGGACACCTCCTAGGCACCGAATCCTGCACCTACCAGTCACTGAATACTGCACCAAATGGACACCTCCTAGGCAGCGAATACTGCACGATTTGGACACCTACCAGTCACCAAATACTGCACGATTTGGACACCTACCAGTCACCAAATACTGCACGATTTGGACACCCCCAGGCAGCGAATCGACACCTACCAGTCACCAAAACTGCACGATTTGGACACCCCCAGGCAGCGAATCGACACCTACCAGTCACCGAATACTGGACCAAATGGACACCTCCTAGGCAGTGAATACTGCACGATTTGGACACCTACCAGTCACCAAATACTGCACGATTTGGACACCCCCAGGCAGCGAATCGACACCTACCAGTCACGAATACTGCACGATTTGGACACCCCCAGGCAGCAACTCGACACCTACCAGTCACCAAATACTGCACCAAATGGACACCTACCAGACAGGCAGGTCAGCGGGCAGGAAGGCAGGCAGCGGGGAGGTCAGCGGTCAGGAGGGCAGGCAGGTCAGCGGCGAGCTCAGCGGGCAGGCAGCTCAGCGGCGAGCTCAGCGGGCAGGCAGCGCAGCGGGGAGCTCAATGGGTAGGAAGGGGCAGGAGTAAGTGGAGGTAGGTGGGGCGCCGGTGGAGGCAGGTGGGTCGCTAGCAAATATGTACATAGAACTACGCGTGTGGATCAATAAACGCGACATTTGCGCGAACTGGTGTCCTAGTCTATGTACCGATTGCCGAGTGACCTCATTCTGCCAGCCAAATTCGCTAGCAAAGCCGTTAACCGGGCAAAAGCTACCCAGGTGTGGACCCGGTGTTCGTTTGGGGTCAAAAGACGACGTAATTCGGTCAAAAGACGAACTCGCCTTTTGAGCAACGACGACTCGACGGGAACGGGAGAGAATCTCTCCCGTTCCCGTCGAGACGATGTCTTTTTGCGCCGGGGCGTATGGATGCAGGTAAGAAAACTTCTCATGCGCCTGGCACCCAAAATGACGCCCAATGACGCCTGCTGCGCCTGGGTACGCCCAAGCACGTCAGACCGAACCAAGTTTTTTGCTGATGTGGTTGGTATCAGACCTCAATCATGATGATGGCTTTTTTTTTTTTTTTTGTTTAACTCATTAATTACATGCAGACCGTAGTCTATGGTAATATCGCACTCCCCAGAACTACCCTCATGCCTCCGCCGCCTCTCACAGTAACAGTAACATCGTACTCCCCAGAACTGCCCGCTTGCCTCCGCCGCCACTCACAGTACCAGTACCCTCGCAAGCCCACACCCCTCGCCTCCCCCGCCGCTCTATGAACGCAACAAAGGAAAATGTTAACTGATCAAGCTGCTTCTTCCGCCTCCCTGTCCTTGAGTCCTCCCCACCCCCGCGCCGCTTCTCTTTTGTCCTCGTCCTTCTCCTCGTCTCTCTCTCCATTTCCATGTCTCCATTTCCCAAATTCTTTCCAGATCTTGAGCGCTCCTTCAATGCCTGTCTTTGTCCATAGGAGGGCTTCGACCGTCTTATAATCTTCGTTCCCGGCCCTGGCCGCCTCTGTGGCTTTGCAGGCTGTTAGGATGTGGGTGACGCTTTGTTCGCCGCCTCCGCACTCGCATTCTGCCGTGTCCCTCTTCTTGAAGCGATGGAGGTATTGATTTATGGCTACATGTCCTGTTCTCAGTCTGCTGATTATGGCCCTGTCTTTTCTGTCCGTGGCTTCGAATCTTATCATGTGTCGTTGTGCCGGCTCGTGTAGTGCGTTGTCTTTGTTTCTCCTTGTTTTCCAGTCTTCCCCCCAGTCTCTGACGGTGATTTCCCTCGATTCCCTCTCCAGGTGGGCGAAGGAGATGAAGGCGTCCTTATCGAGGGGGCCGACTCCGACTGCCGCTTTCGCCGCTTCATCCGCTACTGTGTTTCCCTTGATGCCTGCGTGTGCTTTAACCCACTCCAGTCTGACCTTGATTTTCTGCGTCTTTGCGGCATCATATAGCCATCTGATTTTGTGCGCCATCATTTCCCCCGACGTTCCCTGTCTCTTGAGGACGCGTTTCATGGCCTCCTGGCTGTCGCACCGTACTGTGATGGTGTTCTTTCTTTCCCTGGCGGCGTCCTTCATGCCTATTTCTATGGCCTTCTTAATCCCGACCATCTCCGCGTCCATGATTTCCACCTTTTTCCCTAGCCGAAAGCCTGCGCTTCTGATGATTTCTCCCTCGTCACTCAGTCTGCACACTCCTGCTGCTGCTCCTTCGGCCTTCTTGGATCCGTCGCTGTACATGATCACTTCCTCAGCGTCCTCGCCTCGTTGTTCCTGCCTTTCCTTCTCCATACCTTCCTTGTCGTAAAACCTTATTTCCACCTCCATCTCCTCCCTCGCTTCCTTCTCCCATTCCCTTTCTTTCTGTATAGGGTTTTCCATTTCTCAATTTTATGCCACTCTTTTCCGACTATGCGTTCCAGGTTCCCTACTGCGCCCGGCATCCCCCTCTTCCTTGTACTTTTTCTCCTTCTTCCTGCACTCCAGGAGTCCACTGCCTCGGTCCTGTTTGCTATTTCTCTCCTGACTGCTTTGTTAGGTAGAGGTGGTCGGTCTGTGCGCTGTAGCGCTTTGATAGCCAGCAGTCGTTCTTTGTCGTTGAATCTGTGTTCGGTGGGTATCATATCGTTTTCTACCTCCACCGCGGCCGTGGGGGCTGTTCGGAAGTGTCCTCCTATCCGCTTCATAGCCTGTATGTTTCCTTTGTCTATGGTTCTGGCTAGGGTTTTCTGGCCCTTCCACCACACTTTTCCTCCATACTCGGCTACTTGTCTGGAGCATGCGATATACATTTTCCTCGCATTGTCGACCCCCATGCCTCTGCTGCCTTGTCCCAGTCTGATAATGCTCTGGGCAGCCCTCGTCGCCCTCGCAACCTTTTCTCTGACGTCGTTCTTGAATGTCAATCCGCTGTCCACCCATACCCCCAGCGATTTGATTTCCTTGGACTCTGCCTTCTCTGCCCCCCCTGCCAGTGTGATCGTTTCTTCCTCCTCCCCCTTTCTGCCTATGCGTACCCATTCCATTTTTTCCTCCTCGAACCTCACATGGTTTTCCTCTGCCCACTTGTATGCCTTGTCGATAAGCATCTCCGCTCTTTCTATGGCTTGGTCCCAGTTTTTTCCCGCAACTGCCAGTGTGAAGTCGTCTATGAACGTTGGGGTGATGGCATCCCCGTCAAATTCCCTTGCAATTTCCTCATTGATTTCCTTCACAAGTGGGGCAATGTATAGGTTGAAGAGGATCGGTGATGCCGGGCTCCCCTGAGGGATGCCTGTTTCCACTTTATGCTCGCTTCCAGACTCCCCGTCGAACCTTAGTGTGACTGCCCTGTCGCTCATGAAGCTACTGGTCCATTGGGCAAGCTTATGGTTGCCGCTCTGCTGGAAGACTATGTTGGCTAGCCGCGTCTTTGATACGTTCGGGAAGGCCTGCGCGATGTCCATGGCCACGAGCACCACCTTCTTTCCCTGTTCTTTTTTGGCCTCTGCCCAGTCGAGGGTGTGTCCCACACATTCTTCAGCGGACCTTGCTTTCCTGCCTCCCCACTGGTGTGTGCTCAAACCACCTTGCTCTCCTACCTCTACTAGCATATCTGTGCAGATTGGTTCCAGGCCTTTACCTATTGCGTTGAGGAGGGAGATGGGGCGGTGCGCCTTGGCTTTCGAGTAGTCCGCTTTTCCTGGCTTCGGGATGATTGCCCCTATGGCGGTCCTCCAGCTCTTCGGGTGGTAGCCTTTGTTGATGGCCAGCTGGTATGTTTCTCTGACTTGACCCCCAATGGCCCTCCAGAGTTCCTTTAATGCTATGAAGCAGATCCCGTCCGGTCCTGGTGCCTTGTACGACCCCTGTCTGTATATAGCTTTCCTTGCTGTTGCCTCGGTGATGCTGATTGTCTGGGCTGATTCGGGGATGGGCACGACGTTCGGGTCGGTGTCCTCCGGTGCTTTTGGAAAGAGGCACTCTAGGAATATCTGTTCTTTGTCTTTGAAGGTGACTGCCGACCTTTCCCTATGCACTATCGTCGGGGTTTTGGCGCATCGTTTTTTGCTTAGGAGGCGCCATACCCCCCATAGGTCTTTGCCTTTTACTTCGCCTACGTATTTATCCCAGCACTCTTTCTTCTTCCTTCTGATCAGGCAGAAGTACTGGTTTCGCTGAACCTTCCATTTCGCCTTTTTGCTCCTCGTCCACTCTGTCTCTGTTTCCCTTATCATACTCCATCGTCTTTCTCTGGCTACCTCCCTTCTTTTGGCTTTGACCTCCTCGTCGAACCACTTCTTGCTTCGCCAGGTCCTGTCTGCCTTCGGTACCCCTTTCTCTACACCTGCTCTGATGACGTCATCTAGGATGCTTACCATGTCTTCGTTGTCCCTAGCCCTCTTCCATTCTTCCTCTGTGGCTCTGATTCGTTCCGAGGCTCCCTCCAGGCCTGCTTCCCAGTCGCCTTTCCGGTAGTTGAATGGGCACTCGAGGGGGTTGTAGGAGTCCTACTCCTTTTCACCATCGATGGTGATTTTTATGAGGGCATGGTCGGAACCTGTGTCCTCCTCCGCTATCTCCCATTTCGCCAGTGTTTCTATGCCATTGTTTGCCCATGCCAGGTCAAGGACGGATTTCTGTTCGCCTCTCTGCCATGTAGTCCTGTCAGGTTCGTTGAGTAGGGCGAGGTTTTCCCTCTCCACTATTTCCATAACCTTTTCTTCCCTGATGGGATCCGATGCTGAGTCCCACAGGCCTCCCTTGGCATTGAAGTCTCCTAGTATGATGGTCCCTTGCTGTTCGAAAATTCCCTCTGGTATCCTATTCAGGCACCATCCTTCTCTGCTGCCATGGGTCTGGTTGTAAATGTTGATGACCCTGATTCCTGTTTTCCCTTCCGCATTCATGATATCGATAATGCTGGTGTCGGGGTCCTCCCATAGGTCGTTCCTTATTGCGTACTTTATGCCCTTATTTCTTCTGACCATCCACATTACCCTGCTTGTGCTCCTCCCTGCCTTGGGTTGGTATATGATGTCCCAGTTGCTGCTCCCTACCGTTACTTCCCCGCCCCCCAGTTCTATCGCCCCTTTTACTTTTTTGCTGCTGCGCATTTTGCCTATGTATGGTTCCTGTATTGCTATGATGTCCGCCTCCCTTCCACTCTCCATCAGCCCCTGCATAACGTTGGTGGACCCGTTGCAGTTATGCTGTAGGATGGTGAGTTGTCTAATCATCGGCACGGGTTGCGGGTCCGGTCATGCTAGATTTGCCCGTGTTTCTGGTTGGGTTGGTAGTTGTATTCCATGGCGTCCATGGTGGCCTCGCCGGCAGTCTCGCCATTCTGACGGATTTCCTGTACAGGTTTGTCTTCTCGTCGCACCATCTGGAGATCACTGTGTGGGGGCCTCCACAATTCGCACACTTCTTCAGATTTTTGTGGTGGTCGCACCATCCTAGCTTATCGCACTGTCTGTTGTCGCATTTGTGTTCGGCTGTTTTGTGCCCTGTCTTGCCGCAGATGCCACACTTCTTGGCTCTCCTGCACTCCATCCATGTGTGTCCCCATCTGCTGCATGTTGTGCAGAGCATTTCCCTTCTTGTCGCCTGGTCGACATAGGCGCTCGAGGTAAGAGTCCTTGTGTCGGAGGTATTGTGCAGGTAGCCGTTATCAACGACTACCTCCTTTGATAGCTTCTGAAAGGTGGCTTCATCCTTGAGGTGGATGACTAGGCTTTTGGTCCCTCGGTTCAGTGTGTCCTCTTTTTCCAGCCATCTCGGGACACAGGCCAAGGTCACTTGGTTCTTGTCTTCGATGTGTTTCCGGAGTTCTTCCAGTTTCCCAGTCCACTCTGTGCTCACCAAGTGTACTACTCTTCCTACCCAGCATTCCCTCTGCTGGCGTTCGAGCGTCTGGATGCCTTCCACTGCGCCTTTTTGCATGATCTCTGTTACCGCCTCCTTGCTCTCGAGTATGATCTTGAAGTGTTGGGGGCCCATGCTCTTGGCCTCCGTTTCCTCACTTAAGCCCAGCCTTACGAGTGCTTCGTTGACATTCATTATCGCGCCCTTTTCCTCTGCGTCTCCTAGCTTGACGATGATCTCATTCTTCCTTCCCCTCTTTCTCTCCCTGCTTGCTTCCAGCGCTCTCTGGCATCTCTCGTCCTGTTCTTTGTTGGTTTTTCGGTTTGCTTCCTCCTCCTTTTTGTTCCTCTCGTCCGTGGTTCCTTTCATGTTTGTCCCCTCCTGTCTGGTCTTGGGCTCGGCCCGGCCTCCAATTGGGAGGGGTTTGCCCCTGTGCCTGGTCACCTTCCTTCCCTTGTTGTTGTCTGTACCGGTCGCCTCGGTAGGAGGCTTGCCAGCGGTAGGGCTGGGGGTGGTTGTCTGGTCCTCTTTCTCTCTTGTTCCCTGCTCTTGAATTCCTTGCTCTTCCTGATCTCCGTTTCCAGCTCGGTGATGCGCATCAGCAAAAAAAACGAACCGCCAAGACGAACCGTACGTCCAGACGTACCGATTCGTCTTTTGCGACCAAAACCTCGTCTTTTGCTACCAAAAACTCGCATTTTGGTCGTCCCGCGCGTCCCGGAGATGCGAAATGTGACATGTCGTCTTTTGGCGCCTAGTATGCGTCTCAAATGTGACGCCTCGTCTTTTGACGCCTAGTATGCATCTCAAATATGACATCTCGTCTTTTAACGCCTTTTGACGTCGCGTGGATGTGATATTCTGCCTATGTACTGGCGCTAATGCTAATACCGCTAGCTAATGACATCGGATTTGACGCTTTCTCCACACCGTGAGGATCCACCCACACCTCCACCTCCACCTCCACCTCCACCTCCACCTCCATGCCTACCTATCTCGCCTCCTACCTCACCTCCTACCTCACCTCCTACCTCACCTCCTACCTCACCTCCTACCTCACCCCCTACCTCACCTCCTCCCTCACCTCCTACCTGTATCGACACCTACCTCACCTCCTACCTGTATCGACGCCTACCTCCTACCTGTATCAGCGCCTAGATCGTATTTACCTTCCTCTGCATTTCGACACCTTTACTGACACCTACTAGGCTCCAAATACTGGACGATTTCGACACCTACCAGGCTCCAAATACTGGACGATTTGGACACCTACCAGGCACCGAATACTGCACGATTTGGACACCTACCAGGTACCGAATACTGCACGATTTGGACACCTACCAGGCACCGAATACTGCACGATTTGGACACCTCCAGGCAGCGAATCGACACATACCAGTCACCGAATACTGCACGATTTGGACACCTCTTAGGCACCAAATACTGCACGATTTGGACACCTCCTAGGCAGCGAATACTGCACCAAATGGACACCCCCAGGCAGCGAATCGACACCTACCAGTCACCAAATACTGCACGATTTGGACACCTACCTGTCACCAAATACTGCACCAAATGGACCCTTACCAGACAGACAGGTCAGCGGGCAGGAAGGCAGGCAGGGGGGAGGTCAGCGGGCAGGAGGGCAGGCAGCTCAGCGGCGAGCTCAGCGGGCAGGCAGCTCAGCGGGCAGGCAGCTCAGCGGGCAGGCAGCTCAGCGGGCAGGCAGCTCAGCGGGCAGGCAGCTCAGCGGGCAGGCAGCCCAGCGGGCAGGAGGGTAGGTAGGCAGCTGAGTGGCGAGCTCAGCGCACAGCTCAACGGGCAGGATATCGGCAGGGGGCAGGTGGATCGCTAGCAAATATGTACATAGAATTACGTAGACATGTGGATCAATAAGCGTGGCGTTTGCGCGGAACTGGTGTCCAGTCTATGTACCGATTGCCGAGTGACCTCATTCTGCCAGCCAAATTCGCTAGCAAAAGCCGTGAACCGGGCAAAAGCTACCCAGGTGTGGACCGGTGTTCGTTTTGGGTCAAAAGACGACGTAATTCGGTCAAAAGACGAACTCGTCTTTTGAGCAACGATACGACCAGCGACGGGAACGGAGAGATTCTCTCCCGTTCCCGTCGCGACGAAATCGTTTTGCGCCGGGGCGTAGCTATGCAGGTAAGAAAACTTCTCATGCGCCTGGCACCCAAAATGACGCCCATTGGCGCCTGGTGCGCCTGGGTACGCCCAAGCACGTCAGACCGAACCAAATTTTTTGCTGATGCGTGTCCGGAGTCCTGCCATGTCCTTCATGATGGCCCTGCCCCACGCCGGCATGTCCGCGTCGTTGTCCGGTGAGGTTTGTCTGCTAGTGTCGGACTGGATACTAATGACTGATGGGGGGCCTTTTTCCGCCGCCTTTGCCCCTTTTCTCCCCTGGGCCTTCTTTCGTAGTTCCTTTTCGATGGCGGGGAGAACGATGTTTGCCCATCTGCTGGTCATAAGGCCCTTTGCTTTGCTTTCGGCGTAGCGCTTCTTTCTTCTGTCTGCGAGGGGCCTCGGTGTGCGATCGTTGTTCCATACCTCAGCGTACGTTTCGTCGAACTCCTTCTCTTCTTCCGGTCTCCTTTTTCTCTTTGTTCCGTGCGCGATGCTTTTGACAATATCCGTTGTCTCGTCGTCCTCTTGTACTTGTATGGCGCTCTCTGCGTCGTCCATGTCGATGTCCGTGTGTGGGAGCAGGTCGTGTATGCACTTGGCCCTGTACTCCTTGACAGCTCGCACCGCATATTCGACCCTGTCTCTGAGCTCGATGCCCTCCCACTCTCTTTCCGACATGACCACCTCGTTTCCCTCTTTCTCCATTTCCGCCGCGTCCGCTTCGGCCATTTTGACGTCGCCGTCTTCTGTTGCGTGCCACTCTGCCGGGTTCCTTCTTTCCTCTAGGGTACTCTTGTTTGTCTCTGCTGCTTTTTTGACTTCGTCCGCTGTTTCCGCTGGGCCCAGTTCTCTTTCCGGGGTCAATTCGACCTCTGAGAAGTCCTCCGCCATCCGGGTGAGCTCGGCCACCTCTTGTTCAGTCCGTGCCGCGGCGGCTTTCTCTGAGTACAGCTCACCCTGGTTGTAACACACTCTGATCTGGCGGTATCCTTGTTCCTTTGTCCTGATGAATACCTCCCGCGTTTCTTTCCACTTTCCTTCGTCATCCGTGAGCAGCGGGAAGAGTCCCGCCTTTCCTTGTGCCTCGGCGTACGCCGGTGCCCTCATCTGTTTGCTGGTGCTGGTTGCGCACCTTGTAATCATATATACTACCTGTTGCATGTTTGGTACGCTGCTGTTGTTTTATTGGTTGCTGGTTTCGCAATCGCCTTCCTTTTTAGGCGTGGTATTTCGGTCCGTTCCACAATACACTTGTCCTTTCCACAATGCTCTTGTTTGCCGCCTGGGTCTCTAGAATCTTCCTTGTCTTGCCAAGCCTGCCAAGCAAAAATGCGCTGGCAGCCTCTTCTGGGTGAGTTGAACCAGAAGGATGTAGTGATAGTAGGGAGTGTTTGATCCTATCTATCCCGAATTTTAGTATAACTTGTAGGGAAAACTTCCCTGATGCTGGCTGTATCCTTGAATTTTCTGTGACTATTGTGGTTGTGGAGTTAGGTTCAAAAAACCCGAATTTTGTTGCTAGTAACCTGAATCCGAGGATTTTTGGCCCTGTGTAACCCAAAAAAACCCGGGTTGACAACACTAGTTTTCGCTGTTTTTGCTGTATTTAATTGAAGGTAGTATTGATGGATAGCCCTGAGGCTGCTGATTTCAAAGCTGCTATTTTGCTGTCTTATATCTTGTTGGTTGTGTTGCTGTTTTCAAAAATTCGTCCTATTCCGTGCGTTGTTCTCTCCATGATGATGGCTTACAGAGTACGAGTGAAAGAATTTTTTTGTTCCCTTCAGGTTCACGTAATTCAGTGGTAGATACTAGTAGTCCATGTACTTAAAAGGCAATCAGTTTGACTACGGTCAACTTTTTCAACAATGCAAGTTTCCTCACAAGCATTATGGCCTCCCCCGAACCTAATCAAGTTCCAAGTCGTACAGAGATTGTCAGCTACATAAAAAGATCTTGTGTTCAAGCCCTCCGGTATGCAGGCAGGGAACTTCAACAGATAGCCGATGATTAAGGCTTAGAAGTCCCGAATGTTCATGGAATTTGCAACTCACCTACGACACCACAGAGAAAAGGGAGATGTGACCATCCTTTGATACTTGATACACCTACTTGTCGTTAATTCGTTTTCGCAGCAACATCCACTGCTGAGTCTAGGAGGAAACCATTGTCGGATATTGCACATGAGATTGATATATAAGTATCCGCCAAGGCGCTCTGTGAAGCTTTTGCTAAAGAAGGTCATAATCGACCTGTGTAAAGAACAATGGGCAAGGTAGGAGCTGAGGGGTCAAGGGACATGGTTAGGTTCCCAGAGGGAAGACGTAGGCCTGAGACAAAAGCCAGAGAAGTGACAGCGGTATACCCGAAGGCAGGGACAGAGGTCTGTATGAGGGTCCGTACGATGACGGAGATAGCAACGGTCAGCATGTTAACCGCGGTAAGGACCGCGAGGGGGAAGTATATGGCGAGGATGAGAACGGCTAGAAAGGTAACAGCGGATGCACAGAACATGATGGATAGAAGATGTAACATGGACTTTGTAGAGGTGAAGAAGTATATTGAAGGAAAGTAAATCCCCTAAAGTAATAACCCAAAGTGGAACACAAGATATTGCGTAAGGAAAGAGAAAGAAAGAAAACAGGAGACACAAGCGACTCTGTATAGTAGTAAAGATGACCCCCGATTACTAATCCCACAGAACCTTCCAGATCCTCCGATGACTCATGCCTTTGTGTGGCGGTGTGGTTTGTAATAACGTTTAACACAAAAAAAATCTTTTCTCAATCAGAATCAAAGAAACAGACCTCTCAAATTTGCTCTTGCACATCATAACTGGATTCTCAAGGGGCAGCGTAGATAGATGTATTACACAGGGTACGAGGTGCGACAGTAGTGGCTATCGAGTTAATCCAAGCGAGGTGCGAAGATCTTCGTTAGAAGAGAAGTAACAGCGTATGTAATTGTAACCAACGTAATTATATAAAGTTGGCTCGGCCTAGTGAAACGTACTAGACGAGGATAAACGTTTGTAATAAATACCATATAGTAGAAGATGTTGCTTGAGGAAAGAAGAAGAAAAACAGAGACGAAGCAAGGGAGAGCGCTCTAATATATCCAAAGAAACTCTACGATGACTAATCCCAACTGATTCACTATCACGCAATCGACAGAGTTTTCACCGAACATAACGGAACACGACAAAACACTCATTACTAATCCAACTCCTCCACTCCCAACAACTCTACCAATCGATCCATGAAATGGATAGAGCGAGAGTGAAAGGGGGTAGTATGGGCGGATGAATGCTATGTTTGGCTGGGGGTCCCTTTTGTAGGCTATACATTACTAGGACTGGAGAAGAGGATTGGATTGATGATGTATTGCGCCAAGATTTGCAACGCAGGCTTCAATTACAATATGAGTAGCCATTTTAGGAGTGAGTGTTAAGAAAATGATAGTTATATGGTAGAAAAATGACTGGGGATCTATAACCACCAACACATACATCAATCATATTTTAAGCCCTCAATTGCAACCCTCCTGGGTTCAAGGGAGTCAAAGAAATCAATAGGTTCTCTGGTTGATGGAGGACGGTGCAGCAACTCATAGAGCAAGATCAACTCAGGTAGGTAAACTCTTTTCCCTTCCTATTTATTTCTAAATATATACAGAATATTAGAGATCAATTAGGAATGCCGTCTCTCAATTGGCCTGCCTCATCTCCTGATCTCAATTCAATTGAGAACATGTGCAGTATTTTAAAATGTGCCTACATGATAGAAGACCAAGACCTAGAGGAAAAGTAGCAATTAGAGAAGCAATACTCGACGAGTGGAATCTCATTACTGAAGAAGACATTGCCAATTGCATGAAAAATATGCCAGAGCAAATATACGTAATCATTGCTGCCAATAGAGGTCAAACCAAATGATAGGTCCCTTAAGGGGGTGTTTGTCAATGCTGGAACGGGTGTGGGTTTTAATCGATTCTCGAACGGGTGTTCGTCACTTCTGGAATAGGTGTTCATTGATGCTGGAACTCCTATTACATACTGTATAATAGAAAATTGACACAAGTTGATACTCATAATTTGATACTTGCTAGGCTTCTTTATCGCACTTTGCTGCTGCTGAAACTAGTTTTCATCGCTGCTGGAACAGGGGTGAGTGATCATCGCTGTTGGATCAGGGCCGAATGAATGTTCGCACTCGTCAACCAAAATTTGATATCCTCTAGTCTTTTTTTAGCGATCTTACTTCCCCCTGTTTCTGCAATAATGTTACCCCTCTCTCTACATACAAGATCATGGGTTGAAACAACACACTGATTGATCTTTTTCCCATTTAGAAAACTGGAGAAATATGGATAAACGTTGATTCAAGGTAGGAAAACATTTTGAGAAAAACGTTGAAATGATTTGCTATGATGCATCCTCCTAGAATGGAATGAATAGTTTGTTTCAATAACATCGGGTATGAAAACAATGAACCTACTGTTCACAATCACAATTTTTTAATTTCAAATTGTAGAAACTATCTGTGTAGAAATAATAAATTAGTCCATGCAGAAGTATAGGTGATAGAGAAGATCAACAGCCATATTTGCAACATGATCGATATCTTTCTTTGGTTTGATTTTGTATTTTATTTGAAAATAAGACAGAAGGTTAAAAACAAATGGGCCAAGAGAAAGACAACTTAGATATGATTTGAAGATTTCCCAAATTTGGAAAGGATACTCAATGGAAATTGATGATTCAGTTTCCAATGACGGGGAAAGGCTTAGGAGAAAACTGCGCGCCCCCAAAAACCAAAGGGGTTTGAGTTGTCCAAAGGAAAACGCTAATACGTTTCAGGACGCTATTTTTGGAAGAGAGAGAAGAGATAAAGGAAGGGAAACAAAAGAGAAATAGCCGCCAGTGAAACAAATTAAATTAAATGGATATCCCAACCCTTTTGTTAGCACAATGGGTGCTTTCATCCAGAAGTTGTGGCCAAAAATCTGAAACTGGTAGCTGATCAGGGACACGACTCATTAACCTTATTCTTCCTCCTCATTATAATGAAAATACTACCTAAACTGGAAAAATTGGCTATCAGCGGACAGGGTCGCAAAGTGGTATGAGGGACCGGTGGCTTACTTGGATTTGTTGGATATGAGGGTCAGGCAATTTCAGAGATTTGTATTCAACTGGCAGGCAACCGACTCCAATAATAATTGCAAATTACCTATAGTTGAACTGTCAACCTGGTCCCCAACCGCAACCATTACACTTCAAGTTGCAACAACCCGCAGGCCCTACAAAATGGAAGCTTCCTATGGCTATACAGCGACTAGTAGAATCAGAAAATTACCTACCAAAGGTGCTGCTCCTCAAGCAGCTCCCCAGCAGCTCCTACAGCCTGTTACGAACCACACCGCAACATAAAGGCATGAGTCATCGGAGGACCTGGAATGTTCTGTTGGATTAGTAATCGCGGGTGTCTTTCTTACTATATAATGTTGCTCATGTCTCCTATTGTCTTTCTTTCTCTTTCCTTACGCAACATCTTGTTTATTACTTTGGGTTACCACTTTGGGGGATTTACTTCGCTTCAATACCCTTCTTTACTTCTACAAAGTCCATGTTACTTCTACTGTCCATCATGCTCTGTGCATTAACTGTCATTCTTAACGCCGTGACCTTCCTCGCTGCCTACTTCCTCCTTGCCGCCCACACCTCGGTTCATATGCGGACCGTAGTTATCTCCGTCCTCATACAAACCATCGCCACCGTCTACCTCTCTGGCCTCGTGCAGACCTACGCCGCTACCCTCGGGTATCCCGCTGTCACACCTCTTGCCTTCGTACAAGGCCTACGCCTTCCCTCTGGGAACCTAACCATGTCCCTTGACCCCTCAACTTCTACCTCACCCATGGTTCTTTACACAGCCACTCCGGGTCCCCAACATCAAGTTGAACCTGAAAAACCAAAAAGATTTCTTAGATGTCCTGTTCACACCTTCAACCAAGACCTTTAATACCGCAAAGATCCTCACAAGGCTGTTCGGAAAATTTTCTGCATAATGCATATAGCTTTTTGGTGAACCAGCTCATAATGCTGTATATACTGTGATTAAAGAAAAAGGAAAGATACAAGCCGGTATGCATGAATTTATTTTATATTTTTGATATCAGTATTTACAATAATTATTGGGGATAAGAAAACAAGGGAGAAAAGAAACTCAGCTAGATGGAGAGCTAGAAGTGCTAGGAAAGCAAAGTGATCATCAGCGATAGGAACTGTCACGGTAAAGCGTAAGTTCAAAATTTAATAGACAAGAGTAGGACAATTTACGGAGGAGGCATTAAAGAAATTAGTTGGTGATAAGATGGCAGAATGGGATTTGAATAACTAGTTAGCCTGTATTGAAGAAATTGAACATCTAACTATCTATATTCATTTTCCGTATGCTACAAACTCGACATACTCGTTGTTGTGATGTTCAACTCCGATATCCTCATATTGATTCAATTTAGTACATCTACCATCCTTCGACGCCAATCACCAATGTCGATTCTATCCAATTCTTTAATATACAACTAATTATCTTCAATACAATCGACTGCAAAAGAGAGTACTACATTCCTAAATGATCTCATAATAACATCCATCATTTCTAAAGGAAATTCATACTAAGTATCACCAACACAACAAGTTTTGTGTATTCTTCGTTTCCGTACGGTAAATTTATCGACATTTGAAGTAACGATAACTTCATCCATCAAATCTCTGATTTTATCCAACAAGAGCTTGTTGATAGATATATCCAAATGTTGAAGTAGGCTTGTGCATCTAGCCAGAATTAGACTCGGAATAACAATGTTATTTCTTAATATTTCCAGTACCGCTGGTGTTTTATGTGATATTCAATTGTATAACGCAAATAGAGTTGTTCACAGACTGAGAGTAGGTAACAGATGTTGGTCAATATATTTGAGAAATAGTTGTTTATTCATATATGCTTCTTCGTTGAATTCCTGGATGACACAAGGGTGATATTAAGGTGCTTTTATTATAGCAAGTTGACCCCTCTCCGTACCGTGAAAAATGATTAAGAGTGAGATCCGATTAATTTCATCTACAAAAATGCATAATACTAAAGTTATCTAGTGTTTATCCCAACAGCTTCTTGTCTCTTTAACCCAAACAGTACGTGCAACTATAGCTTCATAAGTCTTTCCATTAAGGTATTTAAATGACATTAGTGTTTCTTCAGGGTTGCATACATTGCTTAATAGAAATTGTCAAAGAGCTCCGTTAACTATAATTTCCATCCAACTTCCATCAGGTATCGGTGAATTGCACCGGTTGAATTATATCCAATTTATTACCAATACCTGATAATGTTCCGGGGTTTTCTGAGTTTTTTTTATAATGCATCTTAAACGAACATGGAAACGTCTTATAAAAGCCTCAAACCATCCATTTGAGAATCTGAATCTGGTATGATTGGCGTTGGTGTAGGTTTCTCAGAATATTTGAGTGGAATGAATTCGAAACCAGCCTCTTTGTATTGGTTGCCTATTCTCCCTCCTCGATAGGAATAGATTGTACAGTTTTGTCTGCAACTTATGCCATTTGTACATTACGGCCGCTTCGGTCCGCCTACTAAGAATCTGGCTAGCAAACCTCAACTTCTGAATGTTTTCTTGTTTCTGAACCCAATTGCAGATCGTTCACTGCAGAACTACAAATATCTCAGATGTTTTCTCCTGTTTTACAGAGTATTTGTATGTCATACTACAATAAAAAATGTTCAATCATCTCAAAACCCTCATTATCAAAACACTTTAATTAGCACATCCGAGAAATGGACACAAGATAGAAACATCGGCATTATCCTTTAGGTACCAAAATTTGGATTTGGAAGATTTTATATGCACCAATCTGAGCTAATTCCAAACAGCTTCCAAAAAGAAGGACAACTTAAGTGTACTTTTAGAAGGCGAGGTGAAGTATAATTTCTTCAGAATTTGGATTGGAAGTGTATAGAAATGATATGGCTTATGCCCTGGAGTGCAATTGGACCCGCGTTTTCTGTGATGAAATTACCTCATGATGTGTACAAAACATTATTAGAATTTATTTACAAGAGAGCAAAAACAGTTCAAGCATATCAAAGAGAATTTAAAGCTGAAGTTAGGCAATATAAACGGCTACAAGAAATAAATTTATTAAAAGAACACGTATATCTGAACCGAGTAAAATATATCCAGCTTGGTACAGGATGAGCGTCATAGATTGTTAAATATATAGAAAGCCGATCCTGTATTCTCGTCTGTTTCATTTCTTTGAACATTTTAAGAAACATGGCATGGGGTGATAATCATAGTACATAATGTATCCGCTCATAAGCATTGCTATTAGCAGTAATTCAGAAGAGTGGTTCAAATACAAAGCTAGTATGACCAACGAATGTGCATGACTTGAATCTCGCTGAGACCATATGGAATCAAAGGAAAGATGGTATCAAAGGAAGGTTACACTGGAATTTTACTGTCAGCAGAATTAGAACAATTGTTGAAGTCGAGTGAAGAAGGTATCTTCTGGAGAAAATGAATACACTCATCATGTCTATGCCATGTCGCATTGAGGCCTGCATTTCTTGTCACAGAGGAAATAAATTTAACTACTAGAGTTCCTACACTTGAACTCCTTCCTGTCAAGTGTTTATGAACCGAACTCCCCTTGAACCCCCAGGATGTACCCGCGTGCGGTTTCAATGATCCACAAAACATGTCTGTGTGCACGGCAAACCGCTCCCCTACTAGTTTGAACAAATACTGCAGGTCATATGCAGGCTCATGCAACCCGGTATTGTTCGGAAACGTCATGATTCTACGACTACATCCGGATCTACGGATCCTTTACCATCGTGCAGATCCTATGAACAGGGCTGGTACGAGGCGCATTGATATAGAGAGCAACGCTGAATGTCTTGTAAGTGAACTTGTACTCGCGGAAAAAAGGGTGAAATCAAGCTTGTTTTGCTAATTAACGATACACCTGTTTGCTTACATCTCCAGTGCAGGATTTGATATGTATTAAAGACTCCGAACTTTGCGGACATTTTAATACAATTTTCAGGTCATGCACAATTATGTTTGCATCCGCGGGTACCCGGGTCCCTCTTACCGCTGTGGAAACAAGTACCTATGCTGGGTGCAGAACCAGCTAAACGTGTCCGTCAGATGGGTGTATCTCTATGACCCGGGGACCGGGGGGGATGTAAAACACAGCCAGCAAAAACTAGGAACGTTAGGCCAATGATCAATTATGGAAAGAGCATTTCCCTTCAGCGCAACTGGGAACCTTAAATTCACTTTTTATTCAGTGGCTGGTTTCCAATTCCCGCTACAAGCCCTACCACTGCTCGCCAGGTTGGCCAACCAGCTCTTCCGTGGCAAATTTGGTACATCCCTCTTTGTGGTGGCAACTGGGATCCGGCCACTCACAAGCACTGGCAAGGGGAGGCCCGAAGTGCACATTATTGAACCTTCAGCACGCCGCACGGGTGGTACTGGTTGGGTAGCAGCAACCAGACAGTCCGTACTTCTCACGAACCAGGTCAGCTGGCGGAATGTTCAGCTGGGGATTAGTGATAATATGTGATTTGGTGTGCTTGCACGTTGATTGTCCTGTTATCGCTGTCCACTGCCACAATTGTTCGTTCTGCCGGCTGAAAACCCCAAATCGATGAACTAGAAGATTGCAGGCTCTATTAGATCTAGAAACTCAACTATCATACGTATGAGTAAAATATTTATCCTGTACATGCGCTGCGTCGAACGTCTGAGAACGTTTCGGCGTTGCTGGGTCAGGCGTTGCATCACTTTCCGGCACCCACGGGTACACAGTCGATGCACGTGTTTTCAGTAACGTAATACATTGTGGAACCCATGCATATATATACCGGTATTGTGGTGTGGACCATGCGTAGGGTGCCGCCGGTTTACCAAATGTTCGGTGGAAGAAACGACCTATGAGAGGAACACAATGTTCATGTATGCATGGGATAGAGTGGGAGGGAGGGGTTCCGGTATCTTTGAAGTGGGCAATTTATACCACTAGAATTATTGAATATCTCTAGGCTATAGCTATCAGAATCAATTCAGCAAATCTGTCCAGTGATCTAGCGGTGAAAACACACAGGCAGCCAATGCATGCAATTCGAGTACTGCTATTGCACTTCAAAAAAGGACGTTGAGAGTTTTCAAGTTTGCGAAAACTAGCTGCCGGTCATAGAAATAAACCTCGATTTTCTGGTCCTATTCACGGAACTTCCACTCTCATGGCCTACAGGCCGCAAGGCGAGACCTATCTACCCAGACGACCCGCCGAACACTCTCGAATTTACTTGCTGTCAAAAATCTCACCCGGTAAGCGCGCTGCGTATCCTATGTGTGTACAGTCGTGGGTCGTGCCGCAGGCAGTACCCACCCAGAAAACCCAGCAGGAGCAGACGCGAGCAGGCCCGGTTTGTAGGCGCGACTGTCACCCCTATTGCGGTCGGGGGACCTGCGAGTCGGGGGGTTGCGGTGGGGGGGACGCAAGGGCAGCCCAAGATGCAGCTATCCACCACACCGCCCCCACCCTCCCACAGCAGCTAGCCATCAACACCAACCAACATCAGGGCTCGACCCAAGGGGGATATTTCAGCTGCTGGCGCACTGCAGCGAGGGCGGTATGTGTCTGGTGAGGGTGAGGGTTTGGCCAGATCCGGGGGTTATGCAAGGGCTGTGGTGGGTGTGGCGTTGGCCGCGGGGCGATGGCGTAAACCCGAGCTAGCCGTTTCCGGGGAGGGGATGCATATAACGCGGGGATGCCCACAGCGCGGGGATGCCCACAGCGCGGGGATGCACACAGCGCGGGGATGCACACAGCGCGGGGATGCACACAGCGCGGGGATGCACACAGCGCGGGGATGCACACAGAACTTTGGAATTTAGCGCGACATGGTACTTGGGTGGGTTGGGTGTTTTAGCGGTGGAAATGATATATGAGTTGCACACCCACACGTCAACGGCGGGAGTAGGTACGTGTAGAGAGATGATGGTCTCTGGATGCCGAGTCTTGGTTCTAGTCTTGGGTAGCGCCGCCCCACACGGTCGGGCTGAGGGCTATCTCCGAGGCCCCTCCCCCCCGGCCCGTGGTAGAAAGGCATGATGACCGATCACGGGCGTTGGGACTAGGGTCGGGTGGCGTTAAAGGAGCTCACTGGGGGGAGCGCGGGCTTGAAGCTACGGGGTCTGGTACAATAGGGTGTGTAATGGGATATCAAAGACACGGCAAAGCTAAGCAATAGTTGTGTAGCTTCTAAACCGAGATAGACTCGATTCCGCACGCTGATGAGAAGAGAGGACTCCATCAACTGGCGTGGGTCCGCCCCTCCCTCTATTTACACATTTCAGGACCCGCAATTGCCGGCCATCAGGCTGTGCCGCAGTATTGTGTTTGACCTACTTGTCAGAGCACAAGAGCCTACAGCTGCAAGCCCTGCTTTCACAGTGTTCCAGCTAATGGTATGGTATAGCAGGTGTGGTTTCATGCGGGCTGCCCCACACCACCTCGATACTTTCCTATGCTAGTCCATTGTTACCCATCCTTGCTAGAATCATGACTACTCACTCGACTTCACTCCGCACTCTAACCTAATGAAGTACATGTACCTCGTTATCTCCCGTAGCAGAGTGGTTGGTAAATCTGTAGCTCTGTGTAAACATTTCTGTTATTGTTGATGCACTAAACGAGAGAGCGAGTTGGCGGCTTCTAGTTTGTTTACATATGTACTTGCTTGACCACATACACGTAGTTCCGTGTTGACCACACCCGCCGACAGCTTGTCCCCTGGTTGCAGTTGAGTGACACTGCTGCTGCGTGTTGTGTTGCGCTTGCAATTGAGGGCGGGGGCTGTCCGGGACTGCTGCAGTGTAGTAATACACGTTGGGCTTCGTGGGCAGCAGTGACATGAAAGAGCACTGTATCATTGGCTGCAATCGGAGCTGTAACATGTTCAGAAGAGGGAGATATATACCATCCACAAACCAGAGGACGTGTGGCTGCTGAGGCACCTGCACAGACTGGATAACTCCCACACATGCAGCGCAGGACTGACAGACCCATCAGACTCTGTCCAGCTTATTCTACTGCCGGCCTCCCGTCCTCCCGTATGGTCTTCGCCCCTGTTTTTCCCACCCACGCGAGGTCGTTGGAGGCGCCACAGAAACAGCCACACCCACAGGTCAGTGCCAAGCACAATAGCACTCCTCTTGCTCCCGGAATACGAACTCTCCTCGCCACGGACGCGGGTACCATAACCGCTCCCCCTCCGCCTCCTCCACCCCCCCAGGGCCGCAGCCCCACGCCCGCAACACCCCCCGCCCACACTCGCCCGCTACACCGAAGTCAGAGGCATGGCAATGCCTGCCACTAGGCTCTGGCCGCTCCGCCGGCGTCCTCGCCATGTGAGTTCTCATCACAGGGGTGCGGGGTTGGTGCGGGGTTGGTGCGAGAAGTGGAGGCGGCGAGATGGCTGGTTGTGTTGCGTGGCGCTCGTTGGCGGAGTTCAAGGAGGAGCAGGTTGAGGGGGTAGCGTGGGAAGAAGGGACGTGGCGGCCGGGCGGGGTGGGGGCAGTGGGAAAGGTTTGCTCCAGGCCGAACACGAACGACCCTTATCGAGAAGCATTCTACACTGGCAGGCGCCTATGGGGAGCGTTCTCAACTGGACTGAAGCGTTCTCAACTGGCTTGTGTTCATGCCTGCGTTGACTGGGCATAAACACAGTAGTAGATGGTCCTAGGTGGTGGTATGAGTTCTCGGAATAGTACGCTCGGGACGTTTTCATTGTATTAGTTAATTCTTATTTGAAAGCACAGCACTCCAGCTTTTTGTTAAGTGTTAGTCATGGGATATGACTTGGGATATATTAGTCATAGCTATGACTCGAGAATTATATATTACCTCTCTTTAGTATCAATACTAGGCTTTCCCCCATCAGTTGGTTTAGTAATCATTCTCTATTGACATACTTCTCCATATAAATTCCTCCATGACTGTCTTATGGATTGGGAAACAGATGTCCTTAACAGATGACACATACATAGTTTATATGCATCCAATTTCTACATACCGGTTTTATAGAAGTATGTAAAAGTCCGCGATCATTCATTCATCTGCTATACTCTACTGCACTCTCATCGCCAATACTTTCCATGCTCTCTATACATTGATTGCCATATCCACCTGAATAAATTCTAAAATTAACATTGGTAAAATGAGACCCATACACAGGCAGTATATGTATCAAATATCATGTCCCCATGCATCTACTCCTTTCCGTCTATTTTCAACCTCAAAAGCTTCAAAGATAGGTGTTCTCAACAATGCATATGTATCAGGACTCGACCGCCGCCACCTGCCATGCCATTGGGAACTCCTCGGAACGGTCTTGTTAGATAAAGGATTGAGGTAGTGTCGGATATGTTGAATTATTTAGGAAAGTGCTCAGCAGTGTCAGAGATCGCTAGGTATATCAAGTTAGGACTGTGGAAAGAAGAATCAGCATCAGTTATTGAATTTCATACTATTCGTCTGTTATTTCTTTATGTATGGTTGCAAGGGTTAGCCAACAGGCCCCTCTTTGGGGTTTATATTTAGGGCTCTGTCACAGTTCTCTGTACTTCTCTTTGTTTCTTCTTTACGTAACACTTTCTTTGTATTTTGTTAGCAATATATTCTGTTCGGATCGGATCGGATCGGAACTCGGCCCGATCTCCTGTCCTAGTTAGCGAACGTATCCCGAGTCGATTCCCACCTCGGTGCCTGCCTAGAATCTCGTCCTAGAACCCCAAACCGTTAGACCCGACACCTACCTCGACACCTCCCTCAACCCCTACCCCGATCCCTGCCTCCTACCTCCACGCCTGTCTCCTACCTTGACACCCACCCCTACCTCGACACCTACTTCGACACTTACCTTAACACCTACTTCCTACTTCCTGCCTGCATAGACGCCTAGATATGTATGTACCTACCTCTGGATTTTGACGCTTTACTGACACTGCTGCAGGAACCAAATCAACACCTACCAAGCACCAAATGCTGTACTTTAGTGAAACCTACCAGGCACCGAACCGTGGACTAAATCAGGCACTAAATCGATACCCGAATTGAGGCCTGAAACTGAACTAGATCGACTTTCAATTTAGGAAGGTAGATAGGTAGGTAGGTGGACAGGCACGAGATAGACGGGTAGGTAGGTAGGCAGCCAGTAGGCGGGCAGGCGGGCAGGCGGGCGGGCAGGCGGGCAGGCGGGTGAACATAGAGGCTAACAGCGCGCGGGGTAGGCTGTGAGCGGAAGGAGGGGGGGGGGGGCGCTAGCATATGTATATAACAATTACGTAGACAGATAGATGAATATATATGACAATTACGCTGAAACTTTGCCCTAGTCGATGTACCTTTTGCCGAGTGATCTCATTCTGCCAGCAAAAACTGCTGGCGATGCCCGTTAGCCGGGCCAAAGCTATCTACGTCTACACGGGGGGTGTTCTCTTTTGACCAAAAGACGACGGCTTTGGGTCAAAAGACGAGTGGGTGCGTTTTGTTGCGCCGGGGCGTAGCAATGTGCCTAAGAAAACCTCTTATACGCCTGGCGCGCCTAAACGCGGCTGACTGCGCCTGGTGCGCCTGGTGCGCCCAGAGGCACTAAGACGAGACCCGGTTTTTGCTGATGTATATCGTGGGTGGGGCTTTGCAAATCTGTACAGATCACCACAGATTCATAGTATTATCTCTGAACAAAGCCACTGAGCGAATGGGCATACACAACTTCCTATTCACACCCCCGATTCACAACTTCTTCTCATCCTCACGTTTAGTCCTAGTACAAAAGGTTGCCTTTTTGTATTAAGGAGTAGTAAAGTTAACAGCCAGCTACAACCAACTGAGACCCATATAACCTCGAGAAGGTAAGCTCAACCCATAGAACTCAATAGAAGAAAATACAATCGTCAACATTAACAAAAAGGAACTCGAACTCAGACTTCCAATTCTATACAAAAGAGAACTCGAACTCCGAATCCCAATTCTATGCAAAAAGCAAGATATATACTTAATATATCACAAAAAGTAAGCTTAACTAACAGAACCCAACAGAACTCCAAACACCATTTATTGGCAATTCTAAAATAGGAAAAGAAAATATTCTTTGAAATTCAGCCACTCAAAACTTTAAAACGAACAGTGCATATCGATATATCTAGATATTTATTAGACATGGCCCTTATCCCTCTACCCTCTGTCACCTCCGCTCCCTCCACCACCTGCCCTCCCTCCACATTCCTACACCCCACCCCCTCCTCCCCTTCAACTCGCACTCATTGAATTCGGCCTTAAGACATGGCTAACCAGAATATTCAGCAGCACCGAATCCAGCGCTATCGGATCAGCACCAAATAAGCATCAAATCAGCACCAGGTTGATGCCTGAATCGGCATCGAATCGTTGTTCAAATCGGGAGCAAATTAGGGCTAAAGGAACGATTGACGGCAGGGGCTGCAAAAGGCCATGGGTTGAGACGGGTGGTCAGGGCGATATTTTGGCGGGCCGGGCCAGGCTATGAGTTTTATTTGATGGGCTGGGCCGGGCGGAGGCAAGTATTTGGCTCGGGCAGAATAGGTAAGCCCGGGTTTCGGATGTTGATAAATTATGAGCGGTTTGAAGGATAGTTCAAAGACGTTTCACGATAAAAGGATGGAAAGTTGTGCATGTTTGATTTCGTTATCTTCAGCCCACTGGTACTAATAAATCAAGGACATAAAAACCAGATAGCATTGACGAACACTTAGCTTTCACCGAACGAACACCTAGTCAGTACTGACGAACAGTCTGTTTTGCAGGGCGCGGGCTATAAATTCAAACCGGCTCTGTCCTGGCCTATTTTCCTTGGGCCAGGCGGTGGGTTTGTTAGCGTGGGCCGGGGCTTGCCAGCGCTACTCCGGAACCCGGGCTGGCCCATTGCAGCCCCTGGTGCGTCGCCGGTTTGGCGGGACACCCAAACGACGCCAAACGAATACCGAGTAAGTATGTGAGGGCGGATGTACGCAGGTAGAGATAGGCGGATGAGTAGGTAGGTGGGTAGGCGCGGAGGTGGGGGATTGGTAATAAACATCTACATATCTAATTCAAAATTACTCTTCATTTTCACATCAGATATCACCAATTTCAAATCAGCATGAAAATGGATCGGCAGAGATATCCGTCTTCTCCAATCAATAAACCTTATAAAGACTCACCAATACTCGTCGAACATCATTAGCTTCAATAAATATGACCCTTAAACACCCTTCAAGGAAATATATATTTACGAGGAATCCAAAAAGAACAAGGAGTTAATGACTAAACAAGCCCAATACCTGGCTTATCAGAAGTGAGACGAGGCTGATAAAGATCCTCATTCGGGCCCTACATACTTGTAAGGTAACTATGGGGCTTTTGATGACTTGTTGAAAACCCCGATTTTCGGTGTGAGACTGGTTAGGTAAATGTACATTTGATAAGCGAGTACGTGCACTTGTTAAATAACAGAAGGCTCTACATATAAATGATCCCGTTTCCAATCATGATCGGTTATTGATGGTGGTCCCATGGCAGCCATTCCAATTTGCAACTAGCCGTTGATGTTCGGGTTCTTGCACATCAACACGCCTTTATAACTATCGTTCGGGGTTGGGTTGTTTCTCATTACATTTTACTAGATCTTTACTTCAATTCTCGACAAAGAAACCGCTCTATATTGATATAGTAGGTTTAATAAGAAAATATGCAGCATGGCGAGATGATATACGCGTATATGTATTGTATACTCCGATATTCCTCGGGCACGGTGGCAGCTAATGAACCCGTAAATACCCCCAAACGAAAAAGGGGTAGCCCACTCCCATCAGGCTCACTAGGTAGAAAAGCACGAGGGAGGTTACATCAAATTGTCAATAGATCTTACTGAACCTGGAACACGTAAAAATAGCTATTCCAAGATTCGTTTTGTCGGCTTATTAAATATCGTAATAGTAACATTATGTACATATTTGTACAGCAGGGGTCGAAAGGAACCGAAAGAAACCAAGTGCCAAGACCTAACTTCGTCTATAACCTTATCCATAGGATATGTGTACTCCTAGGAGTGAAAACCCAAAACGAACTTTGTTGAATATTGTTTGCTCCCGAGTGACATCCTATGACGATAATTAGTTTGGTTCTCTGGCTATAAAGATGCTTACTGAACACGTTCGATTGAGAACATGTCTCACAAGTACTGTCGGTGGGATGATTACGAATCAAATTTCTTTCATCCCTTGCAAACCACGAAGCCATAAAACGGGCGGGTTGAGTACCGCCCCGGAGAGCGGCTGTTCGCAAAATAGACAAAGGACCTGTTCCTGTCCGCGCCACAAACTGATGCGTAAGCCGGCATTGAACAGTTTGATAGGCCTGGCAGTCGGCCCATCCTTGCACCATGTGGGCCAAATGATAACTCTCAAGGTGATCGCTCCTCCGCAAAACCTTGGGGATGGCGAATCGTAGTGCTGTGGGACTTTACATCTCCATTGGAGGGACAGGTGTAGTGAGACTCGCATGCGTTAGGTGATCTACGAGCTTGCAGTTAGGTGTGGGTGCGCATGCATCTGACTAACCTAGTGATTCTATGCCTATTGCTGAGATGCTGTGCTGAGAGACATACCGCGCAATGGGAGTACATAGAGTACTATACGGTGCGGTGAGCGCGTGCCTCGCCCTCACGCGCACCGCCGCTTGTGCATGTGGCCCAGATCATGATAAACACAAAAGTACTCTAAGCAGCTCTGTACATATGAGACATGCATGAATTCGTCCCGCCATTCTCAAGATAACCTAGATAAAAAGAGGAAAAAGTAAACTTCTGCCGAGAATTCCCGACCAGGGCAGGGCCCCTTGAGACATGGCTGGGGACACTTACCGGTGGTACATAAAATGATTAAATAATTAGCAGATTGGGTATTTGATCGTCAGAAACCAATGTCGCAACACGCTGGCTCTAGGCGTCCACAAACATGCTCGAGACTGTGTTTAGAACAGGGAAAAGTACTAGAGCTGTTGGAAACTGGCGTTTATAACTGCATAAAATTGCGCATGGCAAAGGCCAAAAAGCCCGGGTGTCCCTTCAACAGTCCATGCCAGCGAGAACGGATGCCCTCTTCCTATCTGATTGGATGACTAACCCTAACCCTAACATAGTATCTCACTCCCTCTCAACTGGACCTGACCTTATAACCGGTTTATAACCGTGTTATTACTCCTAATATCTTACCCTTGTATATTTCACGGGACCCTAATCCCGACAACAGAACCTCAATGTCGCCAATTGGAACACACTGCGCATTCATGATCCACTCCAGGTAGATTTGATAATCCTGCTCATATTGTGTGTGTAAAAGCCACACACGTATATATCTAGGCTAGATGAGCGCACACGACCCGCGACGTGGTAAAAAGAGTTCTTCTCGGCGACTGTCGCCGCCCCTGCACGGTCACGATCAGGTCTTACAAAGATTTGGAATCGGGCCGATGCTGGCCGCTCAATCTTGGTGGGGTGCTTAATTAGTATGCCGATCACTGGTCCTATCAATCGATCTTGCGGCATGCCGGCTTGGGTGCATGACGACCGAAGGATTAATTATGCAGTGCTATCGCGCAATATCGGTATCTTGCTCCTTGGCTGGAACGAGGTATCGGCATCACTATGTATTCTCCTATTCGCCACGGCTGAATGGAGGGTAGAGGTTTCCAAATCATTGGAAATGGGTGGGTGGAACGTTACCGGTAGCGAGGATCTAGCATGGCTTGGCTACTCTTACTCTCACCAAATTATAATCTCTGCTAGAGAGGCCGGAGAGGCCGAACATGGGGGGCGCGAAACACGGGAACTGAAAGTGTGTATGTACGTCCCAAACTCAACTTAAGGATTGGCTAAGTCACTCTACCACACTCTAATCAGGAAGAGGGGAAATCTGCATTTCTCACCAGTCGGATAGGACTATGTAAAGTCCTGTCGTTTTGACCGGCGGGGACACTTCTTGTCACCATTTTACGCACGTTCTTTCTCATCGCCCTAGATTTGACTTTTTGTTAATTTCTTTATGTCTCAGCAGATGCCAGGCTCATCAAGGGTCCTTAAACATTGGTTCTACATATATTCTCCCACTGACAGTGCTGCTATTGGTGAGAAGAGACTTAGGAAAGTCTCACGAGGTTATGTGATTGCAGAAAAATATAGCTCCGAAAAAACCCCTGCCATAGCATGCAGGTGATGAACTAAACCAAAAAAAAAAAAAGAAACTATCGAAAGCAACAGACTAGCTCAAAAAGTAGAACACATGTGGGTGGTAAAAGAAGTCGAAAAGGTCGCAAGGCATGAGACCAATGAGTTAAACAAAAAAAAAAAAAAGGCATGAGACCTCCAGCCTTACTCTTCTTTTCTTATCTCTCCGCTATGCAGGTGTTCTGTTCGAGTCGTAAGGACGTCTTATCCACCAGAAAATATGATTCGGGCGCCCTCTCCACACAATACCTGTTTCATCGGATTACATAGAAAGAGCCACCCTGCTCAGCAGAAGACTCACACCGCGCGCAGCAGCGATTGCACATGCGAAGATAGTCAGACATAAAATAACAGATGGCGAAAGGTTGCCTGAGTGTACCAGTTCCACCAGGTTAAAATAAGAAATAAAGAGCAGTCACAAGGTTTTGTTCTGTTCTCGATCCTTTCCTGACCCCATTGGCAATGAGCTTGCATCAGCGGGTACTATATCACCCCGTTGTCATACTCTACGGTCTATAGTTAATTAATGAACAAATAGAAGACTTTAAATAAATGATCTGCGACTACCACATCATCCATGCTGTGCTGGGATTGACTTGCTGGGGCAGCCTGCGCACGACCTGTTTATCAGCCCTGACTTCCACCTGTCCCTGATGGTTGGAGCATTTCTTGATGAGTGGATTGCTACTTCAAATTTACTACGATATAATAATTTCCTTGTCGATAGGGCGACTAATTCATATGTACTAGTCGATAGGACGACTCCTACATTAGACAGCACATAGCCATAGATGCGCCTCGATAGGACACGTTCTAGGTGTCGGAAGCGATTATGAGTACACATCAGGCTGATACAACAGACAACACCTGTTAATTGCTGTTAGCGGTATCGGCGGTCTCGACGCATTGGGCATTGCGCATTGCAAGATAAAGAGCAGGTCAAGGAGCAAAATACCTCTACTGGTTTGTGTATCGTTTTTCGCATACATGCAGGTGCAATACCTTATGCCTGTTTGTGCAATATAAAAACTCTAGTGTTTCACATATATAACCCTACTATAGACGTGGTTATGTTTACTAATCTCCTTAAATAAGCAGTGCATGTTAAGAGATTTAGTTGGGTTTTCAAGCCATCTGAGATTTGTAACTGAGTTTCTAGATCTGAATGAGTGCAAGATTGGGCGGTCTAGATGGTTCTGAGTAGAGTCGTAGTGATATTTCACGCCCAATCTATATGCATGGGCCATGGCTTGGTGAAAAGAAGCTACCCTTGGACGGATGAAACTCTGAAATTGGTAGTTTAGACTGTGAACACAGTTAGGGCCTGCTTGATTGACACCAACCTATAGTTGCAATCCATAGTCTGAATGAAAAAGCACCTCCGGAGGCTGTTAATTCATTGGGTCTAATCCATGGATTCTTGCTATTCGCGCACGGCACGCAATGGTGGTGACCAAAAATTCACACGAGTCACCAGATACGGTTAGTAATCGTTGAAAGGAAGCGGCGAGTTTGAGTGTTTCATCAGTCAAAGGGTAGAGTGACAAGCTTGGAGACATCATTTACATTGAAAAGACTAGGGGGTAGAATAATACCGATAGCCTGGGGTTGTAGGCTGTTGGGTAGTGGGCCTTTCAGCAGAAGGTGTAGATAGATTCTTGATTTTTGGATCTTCCATTGAAGTCTAACCCCCCTAAGGAATACGTCTAATTGAGCAATATCTTTGATATCTCTGTGGAAAGGGGTTTCCTTCAGCTGGGCTTTCCCTGCTCCCACTACCTATTTCGGGGGGGAGGGAGGGGGTTGTGCACCAACAGCTGCCGATACCAGGTGTATGTCGAAGAAAGATATTACTTCGGATTCATTGTAGTTTTAGTTTGCGTATATCCTCTGGTATTGATTATCAGTGATTAGGGTGCTTTGATGATCGGAACTGGAATTCAACTATTCCACTTACTCGACTGCCGGCGATATTACCCCCCGATTACTCCCTCCCGGCACTCCACAAGGTTCCAAGATTCGATTGAATGAATGGCGGCCTACCTTCGTTGACTGGTGAGTCTTTGCAGATAGGGCGTAGTCTGCATACGACCAAGTCCGATCATTCTATCAATCAATTGGAAAAAAGGGAAAAAGAAAAATCTAGTGTTGATCAGTGACCACGCGACAAAGTTCTAAGCAGGGAGCAACAACATGTTGGCTGAACATCCTACGATGTCCTATATTCTAACTCGACCACGTACACGCCTTTTTGCTATTCTTCATGCTGCATCAGCCCAAGAGTGAAAGGAAACGTGAGGGGATGGCCGGATCTCGTTTGCCTCCCTGGCCTTCCCTCCATGCTTCAATATCTCCACGTGCTCGTTTAGTCGTAAAATAATCTTTAATATCACATTTTTTATAAGTATCGTAGAGTCAAAGATTAGCTAACATTCAAGTTCTAATCGAACACTCCAACATACAAATCCGCAAAAGAAGATGCAGAGTTCAGTAGATGATAACTTGACCAGTTCTTGCCTGATAAAAGAGATCTCTGTCTCTTTTCAAAGTGCATGTACAGGCCTAGTTCTACCTATCACGAATCTTAAAATCAATAGTTCGCTGACACGGTATTGCTTCAGGATATCTTTTGTATTCCGGTTCGTAGAGCAAAGCTCTATTAAACCCACCTACGCAAAGGGAAACCAGTGATCCAACCCTTACCACTACGGGAGCCGGCTCTAGTACGCTGGGTCGATCCAGCGCAAAGGCTGTATTTGTGCTCGTGGCGCCAGAACTAAAATGCCGCTGACCAACTCCAATTAAGTATGATTTGATGGTAAAATATCAAGTAAGCGGGAGTTTAATTTTGGCAGAGTGAGTACTCTGCATCTAGCTATATCTAAAGTGATCATTGATATTATTGTGCGCCCAGTTGCAATTGCTAGGCTGTCGCCAAGACCTTGGGGTTACAGTAAGGTTCTGCTCGGCCGCGCAGGGTCCTCAGTGGTCGAATTAAAGTCTTGCTGCCGTTTACCGAGCGCCCGACTTGGGGCTTGGCGCCAGGGTCAGTGGCACATCCAGGTTTGTAGGTAGGTATAGCTCGAGAAGCTAAGGTGTGTAGGTGTGTAAACGTCGGGGTTTGCAGCAAATCAATCTATGATCTTCCCCTATAATGGTACTAGCGTCTAGCCTAAGGGTGGAATTGTCTGCAATTCCCATACAAAAACAGTTCCTCTGAGGTTGACACGCCCACCCCATATGTCTTCTCGCACCATGCATCTATGTACCCAGGGGTGCCGGGAAGTGGTGCGCGACTGAACTTGCCACTCACGATTTCAATCAACTACTTGCGACCAATGTTTCACCTTAACGAAGCAACAATATACGGTATATAAGGTAGGGGGAGTATAAAGATACAATCAGTTACATTGGAATAAGTGGTTATTATTTCACTAACTGTAAGACCTCATGAGCACCCAATACCATATTCGGGAACCCTGGGTACCGGCCGGGAAAATATAGAGAACTCTGTCATAATTGCACCCTCTCGAAGTTCTATCCCTACCAAACTCCTAGCGTTACGAGGGACAAAGCCTGTGATTAGTTAACAGATATCTCTCTCTAAACTTCATCCCTTCTGGAATAGGCACAAGCCAAATTGCAAAGTGCAATTCTTGAGACGCCCACTTCCACTTGAAGTCGTTAGTAACCCTCTAAAAACCAACATAATTAATTACATAGATCTGGATTACATGCATCCACCGCTATACCGTCTGATGGGATAGGCGTGAACGGAGGGGACTTGCCAAACCAATAGTTTTGAGCTTTACGGCGAAAAGTTCCGACTAATCGAAGGAGGAGGACGCAGCCACTGGTTCAAATACGTTTCAGCTCGTAGATTTCCCGAGTTTATTGTTGCCTGATCTATGTAGCTTATCTGCCTCACTGGATCCGCACCCATTACTCCACCTGGGTGTTAATTTTAATGTGACACAGATGCACATCCATTCAGCCATCCGACAATGGTCGGCTGTGTATTAGTCCAGTGTCCAACGGTATATACGTGTATAAAATGGGAGGTCTGTTTAACAAGCCAACAGGTTCCCTCGGGGCCTTAGTGTTGGGAAGCTTAGAAAGCAGGACGAGAACTAGCTAGTGTGGATACATAATTATCAGATTTGTGAGGAGGTGTTTGAACAACAAATACCAGCTTTAACGTGTTTCACCGGGAAAGCGATCATCACCTGGAAAGAAACCTCACCCCATAGAAGGGCATTGATCATAGCGACTATTGCTCTGGCAAGGACACCAAGGCCTGATGACTCCCCCACAGCTATATACGAACTACCTCTCAGTAACCATCATCTGAAATATTGGAACGATGTCTCAAAATGACTTTGGTACTCGATTCTAGAATCCTGGGTGATCTTGAACGTTCACAGGAATTCGCAATTCCGTCCAAGTCATGCTTGATTCCTTTCCAGGTGATGATTGGGTTCCCGGTGCAACCCGTTATATATTAAGTTATGTTCTTGGAAGTGACGCCATAAGCCAGCAGGTGCACCCATATATGATATTGGGTGGCATGACCTGGCTCATTGGGCCCGGCTGCCCACCCCCCGACCACCCCCAGCCCAGCCTCCGCGGCAGCCCCGGGATCACCATCAGCACCATGAAGGGCATCACAGCATCACCTCCAACCCCAAAGTGGCTAATTAATGAGTACCACAACTAATAACTCATTCTTATGCATCATCCAACATAATTACAATAACAGCAACAATGTTCTTATATCCTTCTTGCCTATCTGAATGGTACTGACTACACACTGAATAACAGTACAACAAACCTCACTCATAAAAACAAACCGCCATCGTGCCCGACTTCACTGCTGTATAACCTACACCGACAATCCTGCGAAACAAGATTTCTGTGTGCTCACATATTAGCAGCAACTTCCTGGAAATTAACTCCTCCGCAAGCAACCCCTCATGCAGGGGGGACATTATCACAACTAACCTCCACTGCCATACAGGCCTCAACATGCTCACTACAGTAACCATCACCAAATGTTTACAACAGACAACTGAGGACCAGATTCCGTTCATTCCACCCCCTCACCTTCCTCTCACCTTCGACAAACCCACCCATCTCGCGGGACAACATAAACATACCCAGCCATGCCACATAATTCAACCGTAACTTCTTACATACGGAGTTCAGATTATCACAGCACTACATGGAAAGAGCCACTAAAGAAGGCTACCCGTACTGAATACCCCTAAAACCTAGACAAAAATCACCCCCCAACTAACCCAACAGAAATTGCGTTATTGACTTAGTCTTCGCAAACCAAAGAGCAACCCCTTTTGTTTGACAATGGCGTTTTCTCGCAAACTCCTCAGGGTGAGACTACAGGAGAATAGCCATCTCTCTAGTCCGATACTAAACTGGAGACTCACAAACTACAACCTCATCACTCTTCTCCTCAAAAAAGCTCAGCTCCTAAGCTGCTAAAACGTAGCACCTATCGACGACTGGTTGGAAACATCTCTCTCACTCGTCACAAACCTCGTCAAAACCAATATGGCCCCCAAATCCCACACTCCTCCCAAAGCATCACTGGATGGTCTAAGAAATGGTGGACCCCAACATCACCCAACTCAGCACCGTCTACTATCGCGTGCAGGAAATCTTTAGAAAAGAGAGAGGACCTCTTTTCGAGACGAAAAGAGTCATGCGTCTTTCCACGATCAAACGTAAAACAAGCGCGCAGATCGTGTGCTTTTCAGAACTCTTTCAAAGACGTCCCAAAACTGAAAGCGATGGCGTCATACAGAAGACAACGTCCATCCTAAACGCTCATACCATGCAGCCACAACCATCGTCCGTCTTCCGAGACTGGAAGCGCACCTACCGTTTCACACCTGTATAACAAGGTCCAGAATGCCCGCGGGCACACCTCCAACAATTCAGTATCATGGTCAGACACTATCTCATTTTTAGTCAGAAAGGCATCCACCGAAGAAATCTCCTTCTAATCCCAGACCTCCTCAACCCCCTCTAAAAAATGGATACAACCCTCTCTCTCTCCCAAGTGCCAATGGCGTAATTCTGGCAAAACTAAATAAGTCAAACAATACATTCCCCAGGGTTTTTCGAATCATCACCCTACTCCAAAGTTTCACACTTTTCCTAGAGAATATCATCAAAGAATGACTAGCAACTATCGTCTGGGCCACTTGACTCATATATCCCCATCAATATGGCTCAGCTCATGCCTATCAACCGGAGATGCAGTCTCCACCATGATTATCGAAATTAAAGCCACGCAAATTAGCAGAGATCATAACTTTGACTCTCGCAGGCATCGAGGCTTGTCGCTTCTGAAACAACCAGCCATTCCCTCGCAAAATCGTCCGATATATCACCAGTTGAATCATGCATTTCCCATCAGCCAAATAAATCGTCCTCCTAATCAAAAGATCCTCAAAGATCCCTATAGCCGTCCAAGTAGGAGTGCCCCAGAGATCACTAATATCTCCTTTCTTACTTATCATTTAAATAAATATCCTCCCCCTTTATGACCCGAGCCCAGGCATCTCTCTTTCAGATGTAGATGATCTACCCATAACAGTCGCGTCAACTATGTACGAACGGAACATGCAAACACTCCAACACTATTACAATCACCTCACCACACAAGCATTGCCAAAGAATGTCTCCTTCTCAGTGCCTAAACCCAAGTTGATGAACAGGAGAACATCTTGAGATAAATCGCCCACCTGCCACCTACCCATCATTTTTAACAACCAACTCTTCCAACCAAGTATATAGGTAAATGGGTGGAATACTGCCTCTCGCCAACCTAAAACCACCATGCACACTTCATCAGAAAAACTGCTGGGCACCCGCTCCTTTGGTCCTAACGTCTTCTTCTAGGAGAAAGCTCTCAAAGAAAATTGCCTGCCCAATACTCGTATTGAAAGGATTAACAGCCATATTCAGATGGACTACAGGATGATTCAGGTCGCGACAGACAATCTTATGGTCGTAAAAAGCGAACGCCAAAGGCGAACGTCGTCCAGGCGTGCGATTCGTCTTTTCGACCTCTCTTTTCTTGGCCAAATACTCATCTTTTGGTCGTCCGGCGCTTAGACGAATGAAGTCGTCTTTCGTATAGTATGCGTCGAAATATGACATCTCATCTTTGGCCTAGTGTGCATCTCAAATATGATATCTCGTCTTTTAACAGCGTTGCTTGCGGATGTGATATTTTGCTAAGTCCTGGCCTGCGCTAATACCGCTAATGGCGTCAGATTTGACTCTTCTCCACATCGAGGATCCCACTCCTCCTCCACCTCATCCACCTCCACCTCACCTCCACCTCCACCTCCACCTCCACCTCCACCTCCCTCACCTCCACCTCCACTCTCCACACTCCTCTCGCCTCTCTCGCCTCCTACCTCACCTCCTACTCTCCTCTCACCTCCGACCTCCTCATGCCAGTATCGGCCTACCTCCTGCCAGTATCGGCTTCACCTGCCTGTATCGGCCTACCTCCTGTCTGTATCCCACGCCTGATCGTGTTACCTTCTTCTGGCGCCTTTACTGGCTGCAGAAGAAAATCGGCGCAGTCAACGAATACTGGAGGATTTTGACACCTACCAGGCAGTGAATACTGCACGATTTGGACACCTACCAGTCAACGAATACTGCACAATTTAGACACCCCAGGCAGCAAATCGACACCTACCAGTCACCAAATACTGCACAATTTGGACACCTACCTTTCACCAGATACTGCACCAAATAGACACCTACCACACAGGCAGGTCAGCGGGCAGGCAGGAAGGCAGGTCAGCGGGCAGGAAGGCAGGCAGCAGGGAGGTCAGCGGGCAGGCAGGCAGCTCAGCGGGAAGCTCAGAGGGCAGGCAACCCAGCGGGCAGGAGGGCGGGCAGGCACCTCAGCGGCGAGCTCAGCAGGCAGGCAGCTCAGCGGCGAGCTCACAGGGCAGGTAGCTCAGCGGCGAGCTCAGAGGGCAGATAGCTCAGCGGCGAGCTCAGAGGGCAGGCAGATCAGCGGGCAGGAAGGCAGGCAGCAGGTAGGTCAGCGGGCAGGCAGGCAGCTCAGCGGGAAGCTCAGAGGGCAGGCAACCCAGCGGGCAGGAGGGCGGGCAGGCACCTCAGCGGCGAGCTCAGCAGGCAGGCAGCTCAGTGGTGAGCTCACAGGGCAGGTAGCTCAGCGGCGAGCTCAGAGGGCAGGCAGCTCAGCGGGCAGGAGGCAGGCATGCAGGTCAGAGGCGAGCTCAGCCTGCTACTCAGCGCCGAGCTCAGTGCACAGCAGTCAGGAAGGGGGCGGGCAGGAGTAAATGGAGGTGGTTGGGGCGCTTAGAAATGTACACAGAATTACGTAGACATATGGATCAATATACGTGACATTTGCGCGGAACTACTGTCCTAGTCTATGTACCGATTGCCGAGTGACCTCATTCTGCCAGCGAAATGTACTAGCGAAAGCCGTTCACCGGGCAGAAGCTGCAGTGTGGACCCTGTATTCGTTTTGGGGTCAAAGACGACCTAATTTGGTCAAAAGCGAACTCGGCGGCGTAATTTGCTCAAAGAGCGAATTCGTCTTTTGGCAACGACGACTCAGCGGCGGGAGCGGAGAGAATCTCTCCCGTTCCCGTCGCGACGATATCGTTTTGCGCCGGGGCGTATGGATGCAGGTAAGAAAGCTGCTCATGCGCCTGGTGCGCCCAATGGCGCCGGGTGCGCCTGGGTACGCCTAGGTGCGTCAGAATGTACCCTATTTTTTGCTGATGGGTGGAGGTTAAGGCCCTCCCGCTAGAAATCTACTACACTACCTGAAGTGGAAACTCACAATGAGTATTCTGCTAGCTCCCCCCAATCACTAACCCGGTCACGGGCAGAATCAGCTTTACTTCTTCACCACCTCCAATTACTAACACTACTCACACACCTCCCCCATTCAACGAAAACTGAACCGGCTCAAAAAATTTAATTACAAAACAGAAAATGTAGTAGCCATATACGCATTGAACACCTTTTCTCCATGTTAGTCCCGTTCATAGAAAACAGAACGGCACCAAAAGACATGTACCTAGAGGCTACACAACAACTCTTCCAAAACTAAGAACACCTCAACATCTCACCCGCCTACTACACACATCAACTGGACACCATTCCACCGCCATTCATACACCTTCATAAATTCATAGCAACTAGAATCCACAAAATAAGATCAGGAAAAAGCTACTTGCACACCCAACAATATTAGATTAATGTACACCACCTGTCCTCCTGCCAAAGATGCAGCCTCGAGAATGAGACCCTCCTTAAACGAAGTATTTAATAACGATAATGTTACGAACCACTTCACTACACGAACGAACCACACCGCTACACCAAGGCATAACTCATCAGAGGATCTGGAAGGTTCTGTTCGATTAGTAATCATGGGGTCTTTCTTACTATATAATGTCGTTCATGTCTCCTATTATCTTTCCTTCTCTTTCCTTACGCAACATCTTGTTTATTACTTTGGGTATTTACTTTGGGGGATTTACTTCGCTTCAATACACTTCTTTACTTCTACATTGTTCACGTTACGTCTACCGTTCATCATGTTCTGTGCATCCATTGTCGTCCTCTTCGCCGTGACCCTCATTGTCGCTTACTTCTCCCTCGCTGCCCTCATCTCGGTTAACATGCCGACCGCCGTTATCTCCATCTTCGTACGGACCACTATTTCTGCCCTCGTGCAGACCATCGTCGCTGTCCTCACCTCTGCCTTCGCGCAGACCTATGCCCCTGCCTTCGGGTATACTGCTGTTACTTCCCTTGCCTCCGCGCAGGGCCTACGCTTTCCTTCGGGAACCTTAACCCTGTCTCTCGTCCCCCCAGCCTCTACCTCGCTCATGGTTCTTTACACACAACCTCATTCCCAGAGTAGGAGTCTACATCCTGGCAACCAAGACCAAAACACAGTAGTTTACTTAATTGAAAATTTTCATTCCCAGAGGATTCTACAAATTTTGGTCATGGAATCTTCACAACCGAGCAGAAAGATCTTGTATCAACATACATCACCCATCAACATGTGGCCGGTACGGTGTCTGTCACTAAACACCTCAATAAATAATCGTACATTGCAGAAAAATAGACAATCACTTGGATAACTATTATCTCACCTTTAACCTCCGTACTTAAATTCCCGCTATCTGTATAGAATAAGAAATAATGCAACTACATCCACACATATTCTGTCCTCTGACTGAAGTACCAAATTCTCACAGAAATTAATTTTATATTTGGGAACAAGAAATAAAATTATGAGTTGTGGCATTGAGGAAGTGTAAAAAACCATGAACAAGGCAGAAGCTGAGGGGTCTAAGGACACGATTAGGTTCAGGGTAGGAAGGGAGGAGGATTACGCAAGGTTGAGGAAATGTTCAGTAATATACCCTAAAACAAGAACAGAGGTGAAGGCAGTGGTATACATCTGAGCAAGGACAGAGGCAAAGGCCTATTCAGGAACGGAGATAACAGTGTTCAGTATAACAACTGAGGAGGACAAGACCAGCGCCAAGCTTTGGGCAAAGAACATCATAGCGGACGCAAAGAACATAATGAACAGCAGACTTAATGTGGCTTTAGAGTAAAGATATGTATTGAAGTGAAGTAAATCCCTCAAAGTAATCACCCTAAGTACAATACAAGATGTTGTGTAAGGAGAGGAAAGAAAGATAAGGAGAAGCATAAGTAACCCCTTATAGTATGGAGATGGCAACCAATTCCTAATCCCACGGAGCCTTCCAGACCTCCTGATGACTCATCTCATTCTGTTTAGTCGGTGTGGTTCGTAACACGCGCCTCCTAGCATGATTGTATCCCCCATATCCTCCAAAGATGGGACTTGTCAGGGTCTTAACCGAACTCAAATTTAGAGAGGGGGCTACTATCATAGCAATACCACCTAGACAATCTAGAAGATTACGGAATCGTATTGTAAGAAATTACGTTGGTTCAGATAAGTGGGTTAGAAAAGTGTTTGAAAGAACATGTCTAAGCAAGTCGCTTCGGGTGACGATTGTGTCCGGAAGAATCAGGGTCGATTATCTAATCTCATGATGTTGACTCTCTATCTCTTTAGGCATGGTTGAGAGATTTGTCATCGGGTTTCTCTTTGGAAATTATATTTGTGGCTCCATTCCCTTTCCCTGTACTTCTCTTTCTTTCTTCCTTAGGCAACATTTTCTTTATTTTGTTAATTATCAATATACCTGGTTCGATTGGTATCTGAGCTTGATCTCCGGTACCAGTTCTCCAACCGAACCCAAGTCGATTCTCGTATTGGTGTTGACTCTTCCTTGTTTCTATAACCTCATCCCGTTAGAAGTAATACAAAATAAGAACTGAAACAATTAATGGGGCTATTGTATCCAACCGTATGGATATGCAACTTGGCATATTGGATCAGGCATCGAAATCTTACAATCAATCGGGAATGATCTATTAATAGGTTCTATGAAAAGACAAAAGAGATGAACATAAGAAATTGGAAGAAAGAGAGGTTGAAGATTTTTTTTCTTTTTCCGTTCAGCTCATTGATTATATGCAAACCATAGTCTATGGTAATATTACACCCCTCAGCACTGCCAGTTTGCCAACACCAACCCCCACAGTACCCCTACCTGAAAGTCAAAAATGAAATATATTCAAACAAAATACAACAAAACGCAACCTATAATCCAAAGATAAACTGAAATCTCATGCTGACAAATTACTTTAAACACCTTCTTCCCCCTTGCTGTGCCCAAATCTCTCCCACTCTTGTGCCACCCCTTTTTCTTCCTGTTCCCTTTCCTCGTCGCTATTCCCGTCCCTCCATTATGCTAATTCTTTCCATATTTTGAGCGCTCTGTCTATGCCTGTCGTGGTCTACAAAAGGGTTTGAATTGTTTCATGATTCTTTTCTTTAGCTACTCCCTCTGCTGTTGCCTTGAGGCCTACCAGAATATGGGCTATACTCCGCATTCCTCTCCCGCATTCAGTTTCTGTTGTTTCTTTCTTCTTGAACTGATTTTCATGGATTGGTTAGTCGAGTTGTCGGGGACCGAAGTGTTGGATTAGTCAGGGATTAGTCGGAAAGATCCTGTTGGATTCTATGGGTTTCTGTCGTTCGTGTAGTGTGGGTCATTGGGGGATTAGTCATTGTGGGATTTCTTTGGGTATATTAGAGGGCTCTTCCTCGCTTCGTCTCTGTTTCTCTTTCTTTTCTTCTTTCTTTACACAACGTCTTCTGTACTTTATATACTACAACGTTTATTCATGCCTAGTATATCACGCTAAATGAAACCACTTTGTACCTACGCTGGTTACCAATACATACGCAGTTACTTCTCTTTGTTACGAAGACCACTACACCTCGTTTGACTAACTCGACAGCTACTACCGTCGCATATTGTACCCTGCGGAATACTGGCCCACCCCGCCCCTTAAGACTGATGGAGGTGTTGGTTGATCGCAATGTGTCTCATTTGTAACCTGCTTATCGTGGTTCTGTTGTTCCTATCGGTTGCTTCAAGTCCTATTAGGTGGCGTTGCGCAGGTTTATGCCTGCCGTTTTTGTTATTTCTTTTTGTTTTCCACTCCTCTCCTCAATCTCTGATGGTGATCCGGTGACTTCCTTGCCAGATAGACAAAGGAGATGAACGCGTGTTTGTCAATAGTTTCTCTGCTGACAGGCAGAACAGTGTTGGAAGAGGCTCAATAATTAGAATCAGTAAAATGAGGTTGAATTTGAAGGCTGGAGCTAGTTTTGCCTTTGGCGCCTGTGATACCTTTTTTTTTTTTGCACCTGTGTTTTGCTTTTTGTGATTCTTGTGCTGGTATGCATATCAGGTGGCGATTGAAAATAGGCAGAGTAAGGGCAGTGAAGTATTATCATACACTTTGGTCTACATGTAAAATACGTTAAATACAAATCAAAGAGGCAACAGTAGCTTTGGTATGTATGGAATGGTTGCCAAATGGGCTACGGTTCCTTACTCTCCACCAATCAGCTGTTGAGTTCGTACGCAAATGGAGCTTAATGATGAACAATTTTCCTTGCGATTGGTCCACATAGACTGATATTACTATGAGAAAGAAGTGCTCTGCAGTAGGATTGAATATATCTCTGGTCGTATCGATGAGTACGCCGGGTGTGCTATAGCAACTCCGGCTTGCAATTGGCTCCGCCAATGATATGACATTCACATATAGATGCCTGGCATGTCATAAGGTTGATCGAATCCGCGAACTACTGTACGTAGAGTGGAATGAAGCATCGCCACCAACGCCCAGCTATACCTACTGTATGTCTTTGCTGGTTGTAAAGATCTCTATGATCTGCGCCCATCAATCTTTATCTGCACAGAATAAAAACTTCCAATTAACAATCAGTTTATAAGATTGGGTTACATCCACTGCCAAGAGTAAGACGACTAGCTTCGAGGCATCCCCCTCTCATCCCTGGAGGAGCCCCTTTGGCAAAACCCAGGAGTATCTCCTTAAATCTATTTGACCATTAATGGTGCTTCATGTAGAGTCGGGGGGTGAAATCTTTTATTCCGTTTCTTATATGTAGGGCTCGTGCTGTCCCCGTATCGTATAGTTCTTAAGCATACGAAAACACTCCGTCAAGGAACCCTTCTCAATATTTCAAAGGGTTTCTTCGTAACTCTGGTGCTTGAGGCTCTGTTTCTTCTCCCCAAATTCCCGAGCACTGCTATATAAATACTTCCTAGAGACTTTTGACCTTGCATGTCTTCCGACGACACGCTCCCTTTGATCCAGAAAGCTGACCCAATAATGGGAGATAACCCGTACTGGCGCCCATGGACTCTCTCCAGACCTTTCATGATATCTTATACAGTGCTTTGCATCGGGCTACTCATTGCCAACGAACTCAGTATCGATGGCTGTAGGAAGCATGGTGGCTGCCGGGTATTTGGGCAGAGTAATGACGGCAATTTACCTGCGCTCTCCTTATTTATATATACTGCACTACCGACAATACTTGGTATCGTATTGGGTCTTCGATGGATCTTGCCTCACCATGACATTACGCGGCTCGAGCCGTATTTCCAAATGAGCACAAAGTACGGTGCGAAAGCCTCAATCGTACTCTTTACTCAATATCCCTATGATCTTTTCGTTTGGTTGCCTATCAAGGCTCTACGAAATAAGTACGTTGCCAGCACTGTTATATAGGTAATAAATACTGATTAGTTTAATGCTAGACACTATATTGTGGCGATCTCATCGCTTATCCTCCTCCTAACGAACTTCGTCGTTGTTCCCCTTGTCCCAACAATGTTTGACCACGCCCCAAGCAACACTACTAAACTCGCAACCGGTGACAGGGTCGAGTTTGACCCAACGGCCCGACAGATACCTGCAAACTTCACGTTTTTGGCCTACGAACACGCATGGAAAGATGCTCCCCTTGACCCGTTCATGGGCGAAGATTACGCGCTACTTCCTGTGAAGACACTCCCCAACGTTTCGGGGTTGCTCCCCAGGGAGAACTGGACGGCCGAGACGGCTTTATTCGAGGCCAGCCTTGACTGCGTTGATGCCCGTGTGGAGTTCAGCTATGACTACTGGGGGGACAACAACTCACTGGTAGTCGAAATGTTTCGGCCGAATGACACCGGCTCTCCATCTGTGAGGGTGTGCGATGCCGTTCCACTAATAAAAGGTGTGGATATGGTCGACAAATATTACAGCAAAGCCAACTGTTCCGAAATCACGGCTTTCGTAACACCATGGACGAGCATGCTCTGGCAGTTGGGGAACCCGGAGGTGGAAGACGTGACATACATGATTGGATGGGCATCTGGTCCGCCCAGTCCTCCGAACATGACGGAAAACTTCAAGTCCCCAGTCCCAGTCAATATCACAGCCATGTTCTGCACGCCGGGATACTACAGGCAGTCTGCGAATGCCACCATCTCAATGGCGTCTGGAAAGATACTAAACATGACCCGGATCGGTGAGCGCAAAAGGATCAAGGCACTCCAAGGCTTCGAGCAGATCGTCGACGGAAATGTCAAGCAACGCCTTGACGGCGTAGCCATCTTCCAAGAGCCGGAGGAGAACAGGATAGCGTCTGATACCAAATATCCCCGGCGCTTCGGGTACCCAACCGATAAGATCGTAGATCTCAAGTATGATCTCAAGCAGAGTTTCGGCGGGCCCGAGATACCGCCAAAACCGGCAACCTTTGGCCGCGTTAGCGAGAGCAATGTCTTCATGACCAGGACAGACTCGTTGGCGGCATTCGCGTTGTATAAATTTCAAGCGAACAGTGAGAAACTCGGGGACTTGCTGGATCGAGAAGAATTAAAGAGCACGTTTGATAAAGCGCTGAAACTGTGGTTCGCGTATGCAGTGGTCACAGAATCGGCAATCAGCAACCGCACCAGCCGTATACTGGTAGATAAAACTGTTCCGGATGTCAAGATTACAGTCAACAAATGGTGGTCGCTGGGGGCAAGAATAGGACTTCCGCTGATCGTGATACTATCGGGACTTCTCACCTTTCTCCTTGATAAGCGCGTCTGCCATCTCACTGCAGAGCCAAACACAATTGCTGCATCTCTGAGTCTGCTCTCCGCCAGCCCGGCACTATGCGCCCTGATGAAGCACTCCGAATACCATACACTAAAGGATCTCTGGGCGGCACTAGACAAGAAGGGATTCTATCTCAGGATGGACTCGAACCGGGACTCTACTTGTATAAGGGTGTTCAATGGAGGAAAAGAAGATTCGCCGGAAGCACCGGAACAGCCAACAGACCTGATGGCCTCGGAACCGCCAACAGCCTTGAAGGTTTTGGAGAAGCCGAAAAGTGACAATGCTCCGGTGCAAAACGATTGTGAACGGGTATCGCCAAATCGAATTGCCACAGCCACCCTTGTAACCTTCCCCGTCCTTATCGCGGGGTTGATAACCGCCTACGCATTGTCTAATAAACACGACGGTATGTAGTAATCTGGAGGTGAATGTTTCTTGACTGGCTATACAGCTATACAGATACCTTCGACCCTATCCTGCTGAGGATGGCTGCTGATAGTGAATGCACAGGATTTCCGATGCCCGGTGACCCAAACTCGTTCTGGTCGAAGGTTTCCTACCGCTATCTTCCCATCGCGGTTGGGGGGCTAGCCAAGGCACTCCTCGTCATTCTCGGAACCTCGCAGAACATGACGAGTCCGTATAGAGACCTGATTAAAAAGGAGGGAACGCTCACCGGGGCTCTAGGTGTAACTTATAATTATGTTCCTCCGCATTTCCAGCTACTTCGACCATTAAAGCGTCGCCAATTCACACTTGCAGCTCTGTCCGTGGCCATACTGGTCTCAAATGCGCTTTCAGTCTTCCTCAGTGGCATCTTCGACCATTCCATCCATGTGCCAAAGGTCGAAAAGTTACACAACCCGGTGTACAATATTGAGCGGGTACGACAAGAATCGTTTCTCCAGTTAGACAGGAACCTGACCAGCGGATACTCGCCCACGTGGACTACCGGGGACTACTACATTGATTCGCCCTTCGAGATCGCGCCAGCTTCCGGGGAGGCTACATACCCGACACTCGGTTTCGGGGTGGACGTTAGCTGTAACCTAGTCTCCGACGACCGGGTCTATTTCCCTTGCAGTGATACATCACGGTATAGAACTGAGAACTTATGCTACCCGACCCCGGATGGGACTACACCAGACAATATCCTATACATGAAGCATCCGTGCGATGGTAGTGCAAAGCCAATCCTCGTTGCTTCATGGAACGGGAGTTGTGTGGACACTCTTCTCACTCCTCCCTACTGCGAAAATCGAATCTTTCCCCTCTGGGCTCAGAACAACAGGTATACTGTTACCGGGAATGAGAGCCTCCAGACAGAAGACGACTTTGACTTTGTAATTTTAAACTGCACCCTTGCCAACAACATCGTGGATCTACGTGCTACGGTTCGGGACGGCAATGTCCTTTCCCTGTCAGATGTGAATGCACGTTCCCCATCCTCCCAGTCAACAATCACCAAGGGCCTTGCCGGGAGCTTCACAAACTATCTATATAGTGCAGTCGCTGATGAGACGATGACCGGTCCGCACCCGCTTGACCGTATCAACGGATTGATGGCTCAGATCAACTCGGCCGTTGTGAGTGGACCCGATAGCCATGTTCCATCTGCTGCTTTGGCGGCGGAGACATTTGCAAACGTTCTAAAGCGGCTGTTTCCGCTGCTCCTGCGGCTAGAGGCGGAAACGTTATTCAAGGTCGAATATGAAGCAGGATCACTGAAGTCCAGGGCATATGTTAAGACATTATATTTCGGGTTGGCGCTGGGGGCCCTGGTGTTCTGCACACTTGTAATTGTGAAGTTGTACACAGAGCGCACTGAGCAGATAAAGGGCCACCTGCCATGGAGCCTGGCAGGGATGTATTCGCAGCTATATGAGAGTAACGCGAAGGACGGCATCAATATGGATGAGAAGAGGCCACAAGGAGAGGATCCTTTAACGAGGTATGCGTATGGGGAGTATCCGGAGGATTTAGGGTTAGGGAGTCATTATGGGGTATATAGAACTACAGCTAGGATTAGTCTGCCCACGGAATAGCGGCCATTGTTTACTATCCTGATACGGAATATCCTCCAGCGTGTCTTGTTGAGAATTGGTTTTTTTCATATCATCTGTACTGATACCTTTCTTCAAATTCAGTTTGACGGCTGCCTGCACAAACGCATGTAATTAATGAGTTGAACAAAAGCAAAAACAAAAAAAGCTGCCTGCATAAACTACATGTAGCCCAAACTAGCCCCACTAGTGATGTTTACACAACACTCCCGTGATAGAAACACGACCGAGAGTTAATTCTTGTATTACCAGCTTCGAATTGTGGTTTTGTACACCCCCCTCTATAGTCTAGAGCCCTACATACGAGTGTTTAGCTGTCGGTAGGTCATGTTGATTGATGAATTATATTATGGGCCAATAAACGAAGATGAGTGTTATCCCGTCGGCCGTAACTTAGTAATTTGGGTGTATAACCTGTTTCACAGGGACAATCGTCAACCGGAAGAAGACAAAGAGGCAAGAATAATGATCGCGGTGATCAACAACACGGAGTACATCAGGGGTTATTTGGGGATAACACTGAAAAACATAATGGAAAAATGTCACATGAGAAGAACCTATTGGATGGAAGATTGTTGCAAAGAAATAAGACTAGGATGAACAAATATGATTAGTCCAAGAGGAGATATAGGAATAACGGAGTCCACAAAAATTGTTTTTAACTAGTGACTTTATTTTGTACGTGGCGGTGGATGTAGGGTAGTTCTGGTGTTGCGATATTACTATAGACTAGGTCTGCATCCAATTGATGAGTTAAACAAAAAAACAAATTCGTCACCCGGGAAAAAATGAAGGGTGACAACGGGATGATCCAAATTTGCTGAAGAAAGTTGAATTGATATACAATTACATAGTCAAGTACAGTCGTGTTAAACAAGTTGTGACCGCAACAACAACAAACACATGTCGAGTGAGATTTCAAAATTGAATAACTCAACGACCACGCAAGTAATAGCTATGAAATTAAAAATAGGAGTACTTGTGATAGCTATGTAATTTAATATTTTGTAGCACCACCATTTGCCTCAATAACAGCCCCAACCCTAGTGTTCATACTACATGTATCTACCAATAAAATGAGTTGTCCTGTGATATCTTGTCCCACTCTTCTTGGGCTGCCTCGTAGAGTTCAGTAGGGGAATGGGGCCTGTTCTCAATCAAACTAAACCTCCTTCTAAGTGCAGTCTTCAAAAGGTGCCAAAAATTTTCTATAGAGTTTAAATCTGGCGAGCATGCAGGCCAGAACATCCTATTGATCCCAAACAAATTTCTTGTCCCCTTCGTTGGCTCTGAATCATGAACCTTGGTATTGTCCTCAACTGTTTTTGAGCCTTCTCTGCCCATAATAGTCATATAAGGGAATAGGGAATCCTACAAAACCTCCTCTACATACTACTTCCCATTCATTCCCCCTGCATCCCTCTTCTTCTGTCTTTCACCTGGTGGACGGTGCTTAATCCAGACAAGAGGACCTTTAGATCTATACTGAAAGCAGCCCCAGAGATGTATCTTCATGCTCCCATCAGCAAAAGAAGGTTCAAGGTATCTCTCATCCAGCCCTTGACCGGGCTGATATCGCACTTTTTGGCCTCTTGGATTGGAACTGTATTCTAGGTGAATCACGTCTGTCCAGATCCTGCGATGCCAATAATTTTGATTGTATCCTGGCAACGGCAACACCATTTAAGTCTTGCTTGGTTGTGATGTTGTTTGATATATGGTTTCTTGCGTTTGATATCCAAGGTGTATCCGGTCTCTTTGAGCCCCTTGTCGACCATAGAGTGCAAGGCATTGAGGCCAGAGGCCTTAGTTATCTCCCTCAATGCGTAGGTAGGGTGCTCCTCTACCACCTTTGCGAGTTTCTGCTTGTTTGCTTTTCATAGGGTTGGTGGGCGACCGGAACTGGGGAGGCCGCAGATATGGCCCTCTTTTGTTTTTGTCTACCGCTCGGCGGACAGTCCTTTCTGAGGCCCCCGTTTCTTTCACAATTTCCCTGGTAGGCAAACCATGATTTGATAGGGCAATAATGTCCCTCCTGGTGTCATATCGTCTTTTTTCGACGGGTTTTGTTGTCATGGCGATGGGTTTTGGGGAGGTTGCGGGTTGAGCTCTGTGCCGGTCGAACCCATTGCGACGGTCAAAACTTGTTTAACACGACTGTAGCCAGAGATGTTATTTAGATTTCTCTCAACAATAGCCACATGACTTACCTCTATCTATTGAGACTGCTGTTTTAGAGGGGTCGTTGACTGGCTTAGGGAGTCTAAGCTTTATCGACCTTACCAAATTCTGGCTTACATTGATTCTATAACCTGAATCTTGGCATTACACTTCAAACTGTGGTAGAAACGTTCGCAGAGATTCACGTGACTGCCAAGAGGTTTGGGGATGGGATCAAGCTCAGGTCGCAGAGTGCTTTAGAAACTACATGCAAACCGTACATCGGTCAGCCTCCGCCTCCGACCCTTCCCGATACCAGCCACGTTCTCCAGAGACAACTGATTTACTTATTTCACTAAGTATATGTTACGAATGTCACTGTTTAATCTTCCCGCATACGTACGTCATATTTAGTAAAGCGCCTGGTGAACGGCCATGCATGAGTAGCGACTGTAAATGAGACAGAACACCTCGCAAACAAGTATGGAACCTGATATGGTTGAGGTAATGGCTGGTGACAACAGAGGATATCTGTTTTCCAGCTTTGGGAATTAACTATGAATTACAGGGAAACACGTTGTGCAAAGGGTGACAGTGCGCTCCCTATGTTCGCTTATGATGTATATAATCTTACCTATTTTGTCACTATTGCGGTGCAGCACCGAGGCCAGTTCTCAAGATTATAAGTAGATGGAAGCGGAAATGACTTAATTGGATTTGGGACAGGGTATGTACGTCCATTTTGAGTTACCCAGCGCGCGCGGAGGAGAGCTTTCTCTGCGAGTCTACCTTCAGATATGGCGGATCCCATCCCAATAATGCCATTGGCTGCAGCCAGTAAACCTGACGAAACCCAAGGGATGGCAACCGAGAAAGAACTCATAGTTCCTTAGATGGGATTAGTCTGACACTATTACGGATACTTAGGTACTCCCGCCCACCCTCTATCCCTTACGCTGTCAGTCTGGATGAAAGTTAAAACAAAGCGTACATGGTATATGTGTTGTGTTGAATGCACAGAATGTTCATTCTAGTATTCGGCAACTCACCACACACACGCTGGAGATTTTCCTTGATGTTCAACAGGCTTAAGCGAGGAGAGACATGAACAGCAGCGTTCAACACAGAACAAATGGCATACATGACTAGTTTTCTATTTCGATTCCGACTGATCGTGCAAGGTATAAAGAAATCCGGGAAGATTAGTTGCGCTGCAGCAGGGATAAATGCGCCAACCTGCAAGGCTTGCCTAATGGATCCCTCAGATTTTACGGTAGATCGTTGCTACGGAACAGATTATGGTAGTTTTGTCTTTTTATCTATTTACAGGAACAAACAAAACGCATGTTCTGCGAGGTGTGATGAGAATTGTATTATCATTTATAGCTAGAAGAAATATGGAAGAATAATCTGATATACCTTCTGTGACTAGACAACGTAGTAGCTCTGTAGCCGGTCTGTGATATCTACTCCTCGATCCTCCCATATTGCGACTGTAGTCGTCAGTGCTACCCTCGATAGAGTCCCGATTACCAATCCGATAGAAAAGTATATAAAAATTGTTACGGGAGATTCGAGTGAGGGGTGGAAAAGGAAGGACGGGTAACCGGAGACGAGCATAGAAAGGTATCGAGGGGGTGGGGGCGCCGTGTGTGACCACACCTGCATGATACTATTAGGCGGCACACTTCGAGAGTGGTGTGCTGACGGCTGCAGGCTGTTCTCCTTTGAGAAGGTGACCAACGTAATAGTATAGTGCAACCCGATAGCCAGCATTTGTGAGTCAAAGGTATTACGCGAGATAGAATGTGCTAGATAGAATACGGCCCCAGATAAGGGTGCCAATCATGTATAAATAAGAGAGCGGATGCCCGCGAGCTAGAGGGGAGACAGAGCCCTCAGTATTAGCGAGGGGAGTCCGATCTACAATATTACTTGTTTAAAAAGCTACAGAACTATTGCTTAGCACTTGCCTTATCTTTGATATCCCTTTACAAAAATATGTAATCCTTTTCAAGCTGTACGTGGTCTGGATATGGTAATGATCAGGGGTCTCAGTGATTCTCTTAGCGTTGGCGTCATAACGATTGTGACGCGAGAGGTCTTCAATCAGTCACAATCAAGGTTGTATAAGTCAAGCAAGAGGCATTTTTCATCTTGTTCATAACCATAGCTTGATTATACGACCCCGGAAGGGGATATGACCTTGGTCATTGGCCCATAGGGGCTCGATCGGGCCTAGCACTGACTGGCCATTACGGGCCCGGGGTCATTCTATGCAACAATGTAATTCAAGCCTCTTACGAGTAGAGTATAGGGTGGAAGCTTGGGTCCAATAATATGTACAGCCACTCATCAAAAGTGTTCGTGATTCACATCAAAGTTGGCCCATGCGTAATGTGGCTTACCAGACTTTACTGTCAAATTGAAGAACTAAAATGTATCTATATAATATTATCCAGTGAGTAACAGAAAGTGAAAATACCGTGAATGTCTAATATTGTCTTTGACCACCATTGACTGTTGTTGTGTTGAGGTTTTGAACATTTCAATGGGCACTTTGGTTCCGGACATGCTACATTAAATCCGAATCACGAACACTTTTGATGAGTGGCTGTACATAGCATCTGGTTGGTGCTAGGCTTGTTACGACATCATCCACGGCTGAGCCGTGCGCAACCCTCTGCATGAAGATAGCACGAAGAATATTCTCCAGTTGATACAGTCCTACTAACAATTTCCCACCGATCTATCATTCCTGACAGCGTGTACCGCTACATGACTGCTTTTGAAGTAGGTGTTTCAAATACATCGCAGTAGATTAATGTCTTCCTAATTTGTATGTACTCTAAGCTGCGGCCCGGGGTGGTGGTGTGTTTTGTACTTGTCTTACTTCTATCTCAGGGAAAAGAGAAACTAGATCAGGAACTAACCAAGTGATCAGGGTCAGCGAGGTCCGTTGCATGTAAAGATTCACATCGGAGGCATATTGTGGAAAGCTGACATTACTATCAATTGCATTTGATCTCAGCCCTGCTAGCCGTTTGATTCGGTCTCCGGGAAATGCAAGCCTCTTATGGATGAACCTGTAATGCAAACCTACCCAGCTCGCCTGCTTGACGAACACTGCTCTACCCTCTATGCATGTGTACATACGTGCTCTCATTTAAGCTGCTGCAGCACTCTACAATACTCGGGCGTCGATCTCGGACCAAGCAAAGGTGGGTACCGAGATAACTTTATTATATATAAAGACGACCACCCCAGCCTAACATATCCTACTCTCTCCCCCATCGACATCAACCCCCCCTCCCCCCTCCCCAAATACTCACACCACCGTACCCTTCAGGCACTCTCAAGATGCTTGGAAACTTTAGACATTTCCTAGTCTGGTGTTGCGTCCTCCTCACGGTTGGCGCCCTTAACATACCTATCATCATAACCCAACGCCGCCGGATGACCAACGATGCTGTCATACAGCTCGCTAATGACATGCTTGGCCCGGAAGACTACTCTTGTACCATGCCCGGCGAGATTCTCGTGGTTCGTTCCGCAGATGGCCTCAAGACATTGGAGTACGACACCCTCTCTGGCGGAATCAGCGCAACAGACACCTCCCAACCCTGGAACCCGACTGCCGGCCCTCCCCCAAACCTACCGAGCGACGCTGAGGCCAAGGAGCTGGCGATAAAACTTATAAAACACTTCAATCTAAAGCCCTCAGAGGAATCGCTACCACCAGGCATTGAGATCACGATCGAGAGCGATCGCATCAGCGGAACATTTGTGGCCCACGAGTTTAGCGACAGCGCCGGGGGATACACCCGGGAAGAGTGGCGCATTGATGTTTCTACATTCATGGATACCAAGATTAAGGTGCCTGACTACCCGGACCTCATCCCGCTCACCGGTGGAGGAGGAAAGTTCCAATTCGTGTTTGGCAGCAATGGCAGGCTGCTCGAGCTCCGAGCGGTGTGGCGAGAGATCTTTGATCAGAGGCCGTACGAGCTCATTTCCCGAGAGGAGGCCGAGGCTATATACATGGCATCTTCAGGCGCTCTCCAAGACTCGGTTACAATCCTCAATTCCTTTGTGGGGTACGGTTCGGAACCGTGGGGGATACCGCAGAATGTGATGTACCCGGTGTGGGTAATTAACGGAAATGCTATTCTAGGCCCCGAGTCAATCTCAGTGCGACCCCAGGCCACCCGCGGGAGCAGCGGCACCGGTTCAAGCAAACCAAAGTCTTATGGAGTCCCGCCGCCCAAACGCAGGAGTGCCCCAAGCCCCAGTACTCAGCGGCGACAATCCGGCGACGATGCCATGATGTTCGAGGCAGCGTCCGAATGGATGGGAGCCCCATACGGTCTGGGCCTTGCTGAAAACAACGCGGCAGGATTCAGATACGGGATTCAAGGTACCGCACCCCGCGGTGTATATAGCTACGAGAAAGAGAACCAGTTCGTATGGGAATCTGATTTTGTGACCGACGCCGATGAGTGGGTGGACTCGGTGGACATGCTCTTCTACACCGGCCATGCAAATGCGAATGGCTGGATGGTTGCCGACCCAGCCACAGGAGATGAGAGGTTCACCGACTACAGCTCCTTCGGGGCGGATCCAGAAAACCCAGGAGACTTGCTTGGACAGCAGGACCTCGAGTGGCTCATCATTGCTGCCTGCGGACCGCTGCAGGATGAGCTCGTCACCCCAGGTGACGGGAACGTGTTTGATAGGTGGAGGGGAATTTTCGATGGACTACATATCATGTTCGGGTACGCCTCTGCGTCGCTGGATACGGATGGAGAGGGGGCAAGGTTTATCCAGTACGCGCAGGAGGGTGAGACCCTGATCAATGCGTGGTTTCGCACCGCGAAGGAATTGCAGGATTCGGAGGTTGTCGTGGCGGCGATGTGGACGGACGGTGCCTGGGATGACCATCTTCCAGGCTATGGCAGTGTTTCCAGTGACAATCCGTTGGGCTCGCAGGAGAGGTGGGTCATGTGGGCGACCTGTTAGTTGGGGTGTCTAAGTAGCAGCTGGGATGTCTTTCTTTATTATATTCTCTTTTGCTTTGTCTATCGTTATATCTGATCATGAACTCAATGCAATATACTACATTTACATTCTTCTTAGACATTCTCTACATCTATGATTCTCGTGACGCGACCAGCCACAGCGCGCTGATCTACAGCAATCCCGCTATATATATTCAAACAGATTGAACATCGGTGAATTAACCAGGAGTTGTATCTGTGCCTCGTGGGCGAACGAAACACATTCAGAGTGGTACGTAGATGCTGCATGCAGTGTTGAGAAGCTGCGCGGAATTTACCAGCACAGCTTTAGACGTGCGCATGCATGATAGCTATTCCTTGGACGAATGAGACATTGGAAAGTCTCTCTCATGCATATATAGATCATGTGATCTCTATATTTTGGTGAGGAAATGTGCGGGTAAACAGCTTGCTGCATTTGCCGGTCTTTATATTACGCTGTTATGCCATATCTTTCGCAGCATGCTGTCTTAAATTTAGTCAATCTTTTATGGAACACGCGAATGCATGAGACATTTTCCCATGTCTCATTCGTCCAAGGGATAGGCAATTTCTACATCATGTAGGTACGATGCATGTTGCAATCAATAGCAAGCGCAATTAAGGGTTTCTGCCAAATTGGCCCCTGATGATCTGATCATAGCATCCTTCCCTCCCTCATGCCCGCACCCCCCGCCTACTCAGGTGCCAATGATCTTGAGAGACTTTGACGCTATGAAAATCAGAAACTAAGACACCTTTTGAGTGACGTGCTGAATAATACCCACTCAAATATCATATGTGATACCGAGACTAGGAATTACCCTTCTGCGTAATTTTCATCCCATGACACCACGATCTTCGATCAAATGTAGGGAGGTTTTGTGTATTCTTTATAATTTGGAATTATCTAAAGGGACTAAGATTTCATCCCGGGTACTTTATGTGGCTCAAATGCGGTAAGGACGCATGTAAAAGGTTTAGCGAGTGCACGAGTGGGTACAACGCTGTGCAGCACAACACCGCACCAACCGGAGTGAATGAGAACTTCACTTAGAGGTTGAAATAAGAAGTGGCAAAGCACCAAGCAGCTGTGCTATTCTCAGTAATTAGCCTTTGCAACACTTTGTATGGACGTCTATGTGCAGTTCTCGCTCTCGCCAATCCACGTGGTATTGGTAGCTACAGTGGAACTCAGCCAATAATTATATAACAGGGAAAAAGAAAAAGCTCTATCGCCACCCCGCTCACACTGAAGAGCGCCATCTTCCGGTAGGGGCGTTCTCTTTAGGGATTAGACAAATTCTATATATCAGCCTCATACGCTCATAGGTTCCCATTAGTAGAAATCTTATGATCGTGTTCAATTCCTCGAGATTTGGGCGGCATATGGTTCAAAAGACGTTTATAAGTTAGCATGTATAAAGAGGCATTTCTTTTAGATAGCCTTTGCGTGAAGGGGAGATCGAATGAAGATGACACATGTGTACACGAGGTGTGTCAATAATAAAATAGCGCATTCTTGTGCTTAGAGCCCAGGAAGCTTTTTGTTGTCTGGCAGCGACCGCACCAAAAATGCTACTTTTCGGCGTGGCCCTGGACCACCACTTATCATGAATAACCCCCGAGAGTTGGAGAAGTACATTTCTAGCATGTCGGAAATTTCCCTGAGCTCAAAATTAAGCTATTATCCCTCTAGGATAAGTTATGTTGATTTTATTATGTTGAGCTACCAAAAATACGCCAAGACCACATATTTGTCTGGGATGTAGCCGAATATCCAACTTGCTATACTTCTAGCCCATGTATTTTCTTTCACATCTGACCTGGGAGAGTGCCCTTTTAGGAATATTTAAATTTGATACCCAAAGTCTTACTCTATAAAGTATTGTTGGTTCCTGATTGAATTGGGATGTGTGTTTGTATTCTGTTTCAGCCCTTTTACCTCGCGCTGTACCTACTCCGCTCTAGGGTGCTCTATATGCATGAAATCTTGTCCCTTGCAATTTAGATCGGGCAGTGGTCTTTGCCGGTTCATATGTGACGGTGACGGTATGTCGCGAGATCGAGTATGTAAATCATGAAGAAAATCTCAGATTTTCCATACTCTGACTTCAATATCCAGGTGTTTCTAGTCACGACAAAGCATACATTACATTGGGCTCTGCAGGCGCTGAGCCCGGGCATCCCCGGGCTTATGCACTCGGGCTAGGCCTAGAGCAACAACATTGGGCTTTGGGCCGGGCATGGGGGAATTTCAAGCCCTGGCTGGCCAATTGGAAACCCCGGGACTCAGTTCTCGTAGGGCCAGTGTTTGTATCAAATACATACATACGTATACATACGTACACGTAACAAGTACCAGAGAAAGCAGGCTTAATCTGAAGTTTCCATTGGGGCAGAAGTGAAGAATACACCAAGGCCTTGCAGCTGAATCTCGGACACCTCAGGCTGGCGCTGGTCGAGTACAAGGGAGTACATGTACCGATACTGTATGTATGTACCTACACCTACTTCAAAAACATACCTTGTCGGTTATCAATATAGCTTCCGAATTCCTTGCACAGCGAATTTTACATCATACATGGATGAGTGTAGTAGTACTCTACATATACCCGGCCTAGCTATATCCATGCTATTCCAGGGATGCTGTGCTGTACTCAGTCTCAGGTAATATTATTTTCGTGGGGGGTGATAAAATCCGAGTTTTCGGTCTGCGCAGCGCAGGCCAGTCAGCGATGCTAGTGCGCATGCGTAAGGTTTTGGCACCCGACACTTGAAGCTCACGAGTTTGAATTATGATGTCAACAACCGGATAAAACAGGGTTCAAAGAGAAAGCTATGCATAGATATCTTTGGATCGCCGCACATCACAACACTTAGTATGGCCATCTGTTGAGGAAGAGGGCCAGGTTACTTTGTTTCTCGCAACCGCGGCCGCGACTGTATGTAGAAGTTATTTGTATGGCAGAGCGGCGCCACTCCATCCCTTAAGCTGTCCCGGAATAGGTTGAGACAGGTCACCATGCTTCACGGCTAGATCTAGAGAGGTGCTGATGTACCCAGAGCGGCAGTAGCAACAGATCAAATCTTGATGTAGTAATACTGTTGCCCATCTTGGCTCAACATTCGTACCTTGAAAACAGAGAACCAATAATCCCCCTATAGTCACTTGCATTTCCCAATTCTTACCCCTGTACGTACCTGATTACCTATGGCGCATGGTGCCGATCCTCCACAGGCGTATGGGTATGCGGTTCTTCCCGCGGGTCCCACCAAACAAATCCTCGGGACGAGTTTGACCCTGCTCTGCTCTGTCTCGCCTGCATACCATACTACTCTATTCTCTGCGCCAGCCAACTACCGAAGGATGCAATCTTGGCCCCGCAGCACAGCGTATTTGTGATCGCAAACCTGGAGCCAGCATGGTGTCATGAGCCAATCGGTCGGATCGCTTGCATGCCCCACCACATGCGCGCGGGCCGCGGATACTGCATTGGCCACCATCTCTGAGCGTCATACTCTGGATCCCCTGCTCAGTGACTAAGCGAGGCTTGTAGGCAGGTGCATAGGACATCATTGGGCGAGAGTAACGAGAGAAATCGGCACGCTCTCGTAGAGATCTCACTAGGAAGCTCCTTGTCATGGGCTGAGTTATATGAGGTTGGTGTGTTTGTACGATTACATTCAGGTCACAGGACAGGTCAGGGTTAGGGTTGGTAAGCTCACAACTATCATGAACGAGGGGAAATATATGCGTTTTCATGTTACGTCGGGCACTACTTTTCTGTGAATATGGGTTTATGGACTAGACCCTGGCTCTGGCTTGACATGCTTCTATTGCAGGCGACCACCGACATTGATCATCACATATCACTCGTATGCCCTCTCCCGCCCGCTTTTTTTTTCTTTCTGGGTAATTCATTGATAGCATGCAGACTGTAGTCTATGAAAATATCGCAACCCAAGAGTTACCCTATACCCACAGCCGAATACAAAATAGGGTGACTAATTAAAAATAATCTGTGTCAACTCCCTTACTCCCATATGTCCTCTTGGGCTGATCAGATTTCCTCCCCCGTAGTCTTTTTTCATTGCCTTGTAATCATCGTCCATCCAAACTCCTTCCGGGCAATTCCCCTCCATGAATAGCTTTTCCACCTTTACCCCCCTACTCCTTATGCCAGTCGCGTTCCTAATCCTTGGTTGCCGCAGTCATGATTTTTCCGTCTCCGCCTTCCTTGTAACATACCCGGCCTCTGAGTGTCTACTGTTCCTCTTTTTCTCTGCCCCACTTGTGGAGTATCTCTACCAGCGCAAATAATGCATCACTTGATGCATTCGCCATAGAAAAGCGGCTCGCAAATGCATCAGTTGATGTATAAAACTGTCGAGGCCTCAATAAAGGCATCAGGCCAACACATTTGCTGATTATTTAGGCAATGATTTTTCTACGACCTTATAAAGACGATTTTCCTGACAACTTTTACTATTTCTTATCCCGCCTGATTATGGACTTGGAGAATTTTTGATTTCCAATCAGGGTATGAATACGTATCTAGTTAGCGTATTAATTTGGTTTGTAAAGACTACATTTATATATTGAAACAACATCACGGTACAGGTGGTAACCGCCAGATTAGATCATCGGAATGCTTGGGGTTCAATCCCACCGCATTACTGTTTTCCTAATAATCCTTTTCCCGATCCATTTACTGATGCCTTTAACATTGATGTATTTCATACCCTGATAGGGAGGCCCGGCGCTGTTCATTCAACTTTATAATTGAAATCTTGGCAAAAGGAGACTGCGATGTATTATAGATGCATTATGCGATGCATTTTTAAATGCAACAGCCACCTGCTTACGGACATCACGCATATACGATTTATTATGGATACATTGTGCGATGCATTTCCTGGGGCGGTAGAGTATTTAATCTCCCTTTAACACTTGGGGGTGTATGTGTCTCCACACGGATTCCCACCAGCTGTTGAAAATGTAAATTCATTGGTTGAATCATTGTTAGAAATAGTTAAAGAAATAATAATAAATGCGGGGGGCTTTCAACTTGCTTAATTGGCTTGCATAAATATCATACAGTGGGCATAAGCATGCAATTAATGAGTTAAACAAAACGAAAAGGCGACTATGTACACCAACCCATACTCACTTCTGCCTCCACGCAAGTCACAGAATCTCACTCGCACAGCCCAACCCGCTGCCACCCTGTTTCTCCTCCCCCGTATACTGTAATTAGCTTGAATTAACGGTAGAGAAGATAATTGCACAGATAAGAAGAAGGTGTCAACAACATGTTATAGACTCTCTTAGTACGATATTCTATACCGTCAAGAATTCCGGGAGAAGAGCTCTTGGAAATGGTGTAAAACATAGATATTACAGATAAAGCGATATATAAGAAGAGAGGTCTACCGAGAGCTGTAAAATCTAGGATTGGTGCACAAAATTTATAGCCTTTCGATCACAGATCCATCCGCCCCCTCCTCCGGGCGAAAGATCACCGCAGAGATGTCCGCAGGTACTATAAAAATCATCACCTCAACCATTACCACCGATAAGGCAGCTGCATCGGTATCACTATATAATCTCGACCGGTGATCTCCTCCTAAGGAAAGAACGTGTAGACTGCCCTATCCACACCAGATATCACTCGTGCCCGGAAGTTCAATGTCCGGGTCTCTCAAGTTCACATCCAACAGGAGCTATCATCCTGGTGCCCAATTGCTACCTCAACAGAATAAGTCATCAGGTACTCATCTACGCGAGTCGTACTAGGCATGAAGCTGCTACAAACGCTACAATTACCAACCCGCCATCACACTCGACCTCCGCCGCAACGATCTCTACCACTCTTAGGCATCAAGACCTACATGTTTATATACCGGCCAAGTACGGTCCGCCTGCAGGGACAATGTGTACCACTACCGGCCGGTAGGTTGGCAACCATTTCTGCCACTAGCCTCATCACGGCTGCAATCGCCGCCAACGCCGCCACCGCCGCGGTGATATCTGCCATAGCGTCAAGCACTGTGAGTAAAAACACTGAGAATTCAGAAATATCCCTTGGCTCTGTTATTAATAAATCTTATCATAATGAACGCTGCCTACCAACGTAAGTGTATTTTTGCCCCAGTCTGCCGCCCCGCCCCGCCGGCGCCGCTGGTACCCGCTCCACCAAGTCTCACTCGCGACTGCCGCTACCCCGACGCGGCGACCGCCGGGGCGGCAGAAAGGTCAGAGTAACAGTCCTACAAAGCATATGCCTAAGAAGCGAAGATGGGTGAGGTTTATGGGAATAGTACTTTGAAGAGACGGCGGAAGGTCTTAAGTTGTTTGTTTTCCACAGATCGTGTAATCTATCCGTTCCGTGTTCTCGCCATAGCATTTAACTGTTGCCGGAGTTTCCGTAATGAACAGGTCAACTACTTTGGCAATAGATCGTGGATTTCCGGGTGGGATGTATTAGCCCGCAGGCCCAAGTCATAGATCGTGCGCCACGTGGCCGAGCTGTTGGACGGGGATTGGTGAGGGCGGGAGTAGCTGATAGGCAAAGTTGGTTATATATGTCATAGGCACAGGTGGTTGCGGGGCATAAAGGCGGGTGTGATCCCGTTCAGCGTGCGTGGTGAGGATAAAGCCTTCCGGAAGCGCTGGGGGAAGGGGGGGCGTGCTGTAGCTGCCCGGCGGGTCCGGGGTATTGGTGGGGTGGCCACTTGCCATGGTCCTCGATGAAAGAGTGTACAAGTGCTTTGATGGTGTGTGGTAGCCTTGTGATGGTAATTTGTGGCCATTGTGGAGTCGGGCAATGGGTGGGTGGCGATGCTGCGGCGAGGGTGGGACACACGAGTGTTGTGAGCAGTGCACATTCCCGACCCCCTCTCCACCCTCTGCTTGCTCTCTAAGGTATGTTGCTCTACTCCATTGCTAAACCGCTGTTATCTGTGGAACATGATGAACGGTACGTACTATCTGTAGACCTTACATGTAATGTAGCTGAGGTTGATGAAAAGCGTTTCATCTAGCATCCCACGCGGGTAGCAACGGATCACAGTGATGTGCCTCTCTGGCGTTGTTGAACATATCTTTTAAATCCTGCATAATTGTGCGCCTTACATACAGAGTCCAGCTATAGAGCTATTGCACTCCATGCCCAGATCTATGGGGGACCCCCGGTTGTAAGCTAACCGTGACCCGAGATGTGACTATTATAATCTTGAAAGGAATTGTCGATGGAAGGAAAACCGCAATGCGAGGGAATGCCAATTATACTAGCCATGGAAATGAACTATTCAATTCGTTTCCAACAAAGCAAACTTTGGGAAATGAGTCAGTTGATTCATTTCCATAGCCAAAAATCTCCTGCATTGATCCCTCTTCTGCTGATGCACCGGGGAATAGAAATGCATTTTCCCACCAGGGGTGTCAAATGTACAGAGCGTAATATATCGCTCAGTAGTGAAGGTGATAAGATGTGGACCAAGGCTTCCAAGGATAGAAACCGGTTGTGATATCAGACAAAACAGCACAGACTACTAAACCAAGGATCGTACACTGTACTGACTGTGCCGACTGTTTATCTCGCCAGTTTCAACCAATTTGGCTGCTGAAGCAGTGGTTTAATATCTTGGCTTTTTTCGGACTGAATTCGTGAGACCCCAGCCAGCAAGACTCAGGATCGGTTAACCCATCTAATCAGCTCGCTGGTTGGGTTGACATTATACTGGATGGGATTCTGAATGAAGCTGGTGCCCCAAGCAAGAAAAGTGAAAACTGCATTATGTGAGGCAGGATATGTAGACTGCACCCAAGCCGGGACTTAGGGTTTGCGTTACTGATATAGAGGGTATTTCGGTTTGCTATCTAATTGAAGGCCCCACGCTGCATCATATCGCGTATTAGAATAAATAAATGCCTTGTCGTAATATAGAGAAGGTTGTTTGCTTACTACCATAAATCATTCCTCTAGAGGTAAGGTGTAAGACCCCAGCTGTCTATCCAAATTATACTAACCCTACACTGCTACTGAGTAGAGTCGCGAGAATAGAAAATAGCTGGCGTGAGTCGATCCGTTTGTGTCTATGAGCTGGGTGTTGTTATTGGAGCATGATCTCACGCGTAGAAGATTTGTCGGAGCCCGTACACCCAGCACGAACCTCTCAGGCACCAGTACTCGCCACTGGAGGTTTTCCTCCGACGTGGTAACTCCCAGCACCGAAGCGGACTACTGGAGTTCTATCAGACAAAGGATAGCCCTCCAACACCTGTGTGAGTCCCTGATATTCCACCACAGCTATGAAAGCTTCTCAACACCCACATCAGACACTGGAATTCAAGTACAGCGAGGGAAAGTAAAGTAACGCGTGTGTGAGTCGCTGATGCACTACAGAACCAAAAGTGGACTCGCGAATGCTTGTATTTGTCACTTGGTCTCTGTCTAACAAATGGAAACCTTCCAGCACCTGCGCTTGCCGCTGGATGCTCCCACCACTCATGGAAACCTCCCCAGGGCCTGTATGAGTCATAGGCGCCCTATGACATCTATGAAAGCTTTCCCAGCGTCTGTAGGCGTCACAAAAACCCTACCACATCTATGGAAGTTTCTCAATGCCAACCCTCGCCACGAGAATCATACTACACCCACACAGGCCCCTCCAGATGAGTATGTATCAATGGAGCGCCACAAAATCGAGAGAAGCTTTGATATATTCAAGACCAAAATCATCGATAGAGAAGTTCTAAGTGCTGAGTAAATACTTAAGTAAGCCTATCTATTGACAATTCTCTACCATTAATCAGATATACTCGAATACTATCCTTAACAACCAGCCACAACCGAAAAGCCGCACGGAACGAGGGCTGAGGAACGAATCGCGTGTGGATCAATTCGGATGCATCTCAGAAACTAGGACTATGAGATCGGGCGAGGTACTGATTGGACAATACTATCAAAGAAAAAAATGAATATATTAACATTAACCGATATAAAGAAGATAGATTTTATATTGCCTAGAGGTCGAAGGGTTATTGTACACCAGGTGCTACAGCTACAGACTAAACAAATAACTGTTACACTGATAGGGAAATTAAAAAGAGACAAAAGCTAACGGTAACATAGTGTAAGTGGGTAAAAACGAAGCGACAACAAAGTAATTTCACTACATGTTAGAGAGAACCAGAAGTTCTCCATCAAACAAATCAGCGAGCTTTCTTAACCGGACTATTGACTCTAAACGAAGATCACTAGCTAACCAAAGAGACTGTAGTTGACTGTAGTTGATTGCCGGACACGATGGGTGAGGACGGGTGGCGGCAAATGACTACATATGACCACATATGACCGCATATAACGTTGGAAAACCCCGATTGACTGCAGAACCACCATCTATGGCTTTTAATTCACTTTTTCCTAGTCCTGGCCAAGCTTGTATACTGAACATCAGCCAAGCTCTTCTGTCGATAATGTGATTAGACTTCAGTAATGCCAACCGTCCAGAGTCATAAAGGTGGTCTTCAGTCCTGTGCCAAGGGGGTGCAATCTGTTTTTGAACATCTCTCAAGACGGACCAGATCCTGCCATCCGTTCGGTTCGGTATCCTAAAATGGACGGACAGGACCGTTCGGAGCACGATTCTGCTTCCGCGAATGGCACAGGACAGTGTCCGCTATTTGTGATTGGGTGTAAAGAATATATTACTTCTATCTCAATTTGAGTTTCCACATGCGCTTCCATTCACCTCCCTATTTCCATTCTTGCACCCCCAAAGAATTCCAATAACTCGCGGTCGCAAAGTGGCCTACTCTTAGCTGTACGTACTATTTGCACAGTGTCTGGATGGGTGACCATCTCGGTGAGAGGGGACAGGGCCATTACCAAAAGGGGGTTTTTCATTCATGGCCAGGTATCAAATTTCACATCTATTAACCACTGGGTATACCAGAAAGGGTCAAAATTTTGCATGGCCTGCCGGATTCGTCTTTGACTGGGTATTCCTAGCCAAGAAAGTTGGATACTGGGCTAGAAGATTCATAACGTAAGAAGGAATAAATGTTAAATTGGAAGCGATGTACATCAATCGTATTCCTTCCCGCTGTTTGTCTCTACACACCTAGGTTCCATAAACACACCCACACGGGAATTTCCATCCTTCCCAGTAAATTCGCCATATGAAAACTTGGCCTCAATTGCGTCCAGTTTTGCCAAGCGCACCGCGATACTGGCCCCTCTGATCTCGCCACACAACTCTTTTGCGTCACTTGCATACAGATGTGCCCACATTGCAGCTAGACATTTTGGGGCATGCCCAACTCTCCTCTCTCCCTGTGGTCCCCAGTACAGTAACGATATCACAGCTGTGGTATATCCTAGGATTCCCACGACAATCGCCATCATCGTGGTTGAAAGCGTAACCTTTTCTTTCAACACGATCACCTCTGCGTCCAACCTGTTTGGTTCCCCCACATAAGTAATCAAATCTTCCGAATATACCTCAAGCGCTATCGAGTAGAGACGACGGAGGACATCTTCAAATGCACCCGGAAGTACATCTAGATTCGGGATGTGGGTGAGGTTGCTTCCATTCAGCACAATCTCTGGGTGTAACAATACCATGTGTAAATTATACCATTGTAGCCCCAGGGTGGAAAAGCGAGAGGATATGGTATCTGATGAGTGTGCGCTCTCGTTAACAAATGTAGCGACGAGGCCCTCAGATATGCCCGAATGGAGCTTATCCAAGTCGGTCTGTACAAGTGGTACAATATCTTTCACATCAAGAACATGGTTTTCAGCGTTGACGCTGGCGGTGAGGCGCACACTTTCATGGGTAATGTTGCAGCGTAGTATAGAAATATTTGGGCGCGGAAGATAGCCCCAATACGTTTTATTCGGGGGATGATCGGGGTCCGGGGCGAGCTCTAGCCAGGCTGCGAAGAGCGTGCGTGCGCAGTGCGGGCTATGGGTGCCTGGAACCAAGAAATCATCTGCCGGAAGATTTGAAGGCATACGTAGAGGTTTACCGTATCCCCCGAAGGTCGAATTCCCCTGCTCGTCAGGCAAGACCGGCCAACAAGGATCATCAACCTCGGTATATGACAATATCATCCTATGATCGATATTAGGGGTTGGTGATTTTGGCACCGAACACCGGCTGGTGTTGTATGTTTGCATTTCTTGGTCCCAATAATTGCAGTAGATTGTGATATTGATAGCACTGGTAGGTAGAAGAGAGCAGTGGGCATTAGCTCCAAGTCCAATGGTAGTGGCAGTGATATTTGCGACATGGTCGGTAGAATTTGGTGCATTGAAAGGGAGGATGTAGTGTTCCCTGGTTGTCCACTTGGGTCTCCTAATGTCCCGCACCAGGTTGCCAGCCAGTATGTAATGCATACGCATCATATCCAGGCCGGTGAAGTTACCCATCAGCTTGGGATCCCCATCATTTCCGACCTGGAGAATGACGGATGACAGACCGGTCTTTGGTGAAAATAGGCCGGAGAAAGCCACTGCAAGCACATTTGCAAGGGATATCGAAAGTGTCAATCCACCAAAGGTCCAATCACCGCTTCTGATGCAACGGAAGGTCTGAAAGTGTGGAGGGGACTTGTCGTAGTCGACTGAAAGTGAACACTTACTACTTGCGTGACCACGACGAAGGGGCATATAGGGCCCCAGCATGGAGTAATGGGTGCCAAGTGTGACAAGAAGGGGCTCGATAATGATTCCCAAGAGCGTCGGGATGTATGAAAAAAGCAGCTTATAGCGAAAAGAGTTTGCAGGGAAAGGTGAGATTATTCCTATTTTCCCAGTCAGAAACACTTGGCTCTGGGTGACTTCGATTCCATGTAATACACATGAAATACTGTGATGGTACTTGAGGCGATTCCAAACAACAATGAATGACAAAGACGCCTCATCTAGTAGAAAAGGACATCATCGCGTGAAAGGTGGTGGACTTACCATCGTTCGCCCTGTCAGCACTAGCGAGGGCAACTGTGACCGCAGCCATCAGCACAAAGAAGCCCACAAAGAATGCACCCGAGTAGACGCTGGTGGGCCACAGGTCCTTCAAAACGTCCTGCCAAATCAATGTCTTCTCCTCTATGACACTGGAACAATATGAAGGAACCAACACAGAGCCCACTGCCTGTAACACCTCAATTCGTGGTCCCACATCCGGCTCTAGCACTAGGCGGTATAAAGCACCGCTCCTATTCAGCATATATTTCACCGACGACATGCTTTGAAACTCTGAGTCCTCTAGGTATGCCGTGAGATCGCCGCTCCTGTGAAGGATTGCTAGAGCGCTGGCCAGGCTATTGGGCTCTCCATCCAAGTGACACGGGCGGTGCCTCCCCAAATGGATTAGGCATAGGCCCAGGATTGCGACCACGGCGATACCAGCCTCTAAGCCCCGGCACCACCATTTATTAACTCGGAACCCCTGTAGCTCAATCACTGTAACTATTACGGTATTTGAGAAGGTTGTCCGGTTCACCCCTTGACGTAGCCACGGTTCCCTGCAAAACAGCGCAAAGTGAAGTTTGAAAAGGGATCTGTACATGGCGGCCAGCGCGTCAGGGTCGAAAAGTGTCTCCAGCGTTTCATTTGTCTGGGAATGGAGGGCAAGGTCTGGAGGTACGGTATGATTCGAAGGGAACCTGTATGATATTACACGCGGGTTGGCATCTGTGCCTCCGAAAAGCTCCACTACTTGACTCCTACTATTAGGTCGGACAACGGGGGTAAATCCCAAGCCCACGCGCTCATTGTTGGAGTCGTCATAGTTCGGTAAGAACGTCTTGGTTTTCATGTTCGTATTGTACAGCTCATCTTGATTAAACTCCGAGAAGATACCACTGATTGGCAGAGCACCTTGCCCGGTGATTTGCTTTCGTTCGCTGGCTCTGCTGATGCTCTTGACAGTTCCGGATGGCATGAGCACCGTTGCGCTTATCTGAGATACGTAAGAACGAGGGAAGCAAAAGATCGCGGTCCATCGCGCGGGTAGTGCCGGTCCTGTCCTGGCGCTACCACCTCCCTCTGGTCGGATTCCGGACGCCCACATGTACAGAGCCCCCTCGGGACTCCAAGTCCAATGATCATTTGAACTATGATACAGAAGGCCGGAGGCAATGTTATAGTACGCTGGCCCCGGCTGGAACATATCCATGTATCCTTCAATTAATCCCCGCTCGAAGCCATTAATGAGGCCCTTAAGCTGGTCTATCATCGAGGAGTTTCCAATATCAATTTTCGCCAGGTCCCAGGCCATCCAGAAGTATTTTGGGTGACTTGATGTGAGATTATAACCCACTACGCCAACGCCCGGCAAGTCTATGGGCATACGCTTGGCTTCCTCGCATTCTAGGTCGGCCTCGTATAGAACCGTGTTCCCAGTCCATGACTGGTTGGTGCTTCCGGCGTTCAGACCGGCGGCCAGCCACGACTCAAGTGAGTAGTTTACAGTCGTGAATTTGGGTAGAGGAGAATCCAACCAGCTATGTGTGTAGGCCTGGTAATACGGGAGTGTGGAGGTATTCCCAAGATCAGTGATGATATTATCCCATTGCAAAACGGGATATTCATCTTGCCTCTCTGATCGCACCTTGACCTTTCCCTGGTCGAAAATAGCAGCGGTCATGGGGGTGAGTATTACCGAAGTGAGGAGAAGTATACATGAGGATGCAAACACATTAAAGTGACTGTAAAAACTGTCAGTTTGATTACTGCAGACACGCGGGGAAATTGGTACACTCGAACCGTTTCTTCGCCGCCTTGAATGGGATAAAAAGCGGAAAGGTATATGAGTAGTCAAGGAACAGCGAGTCCTCAAGTGTTGCACCCCCGCTTTTGCTCAGCTGGAACCATGGTTCCATACGCATACAGTCGTGATGAATTACTGCGCAACGCAATCCAAAAAGCACCGAGAGTATTGTGGGGAGTAGGATGTACACAAACGTTGATGCCGTTGACGGCTCAATGCTTGGAGTGGGCTCGGATGAAGTTGGAACCCGTGCGCCGATCACAGGGCATCCGTCAGGTGTACAGACGTATATGGTGAGTTCAAGACCTACGATGAGCAGGCAACATAAAAGCACAAAGGTGGCAAGGGAATAAGCTCGAAGTGGCATAGGATACCAATTTTGCTGGATTGAGACATCTTGAGGTACTGCTGAGTATGTTGTGCGGCCGCGGGACTTCATTATGACAGTGTGAGCGGTACAAGAACGAGTACGTTGGGAAGGCTAGTATGCTCCTGGCTATTCTCACATATGCCTTTAATAGCCTTTTAGCAAAGCACAGATAGTCTGTTTCCTTCTCTCAGATATCGATTGTTTGATAAGGAAGGTGAGGGGGCCCTTTCAGGGCACACCAAGTTTGATTACCTCGCCAGAAGCAAGGTAGATCAGTTGTAACTTGTCGCTGGCGGGCTATCATTGCGCTGCAGCAGGGGTATGAACAAACCAGAGGCAGTACTTGGACGCCCATATGCAGGAATTGGTAGAGAAGACTGCAGCGTAATGAATTTTGTCAAATACTACGCAGGCTCACTGAGACATAGTTCGGAATGAGCCAGCGCGAGGCACAGACCCTACACCCATCTTTTGGGTATGTCTTGACGATTCAAAAACCATGGGTCGCTAACCTGAAGCACAGGTTGAAGGATTCACAGAGAATAAAGTTGTTCCGGCTCGACCCCAGCTTTCTAACCGAGTGTCATGAACAAAACACTAAAACCAAACACCAGTAGGTACCGGACCCTCTCCCCCTCAACTTACGCCTATGGTACGACATTGGACCGCACCCCCTCACGCCTGTCGCCTGCGCTCACTGCCAACCGAATGCATATCCACGCACCTCCTCTGCCTTGAGCTCCAGTATTTGACAGATTTGCACTCCCCGACCAGATATTAGGTTCGCCACAATTGAGTAGAAAATACCTCAATATAACCTTGAGGCGTTGCTCTTTGCAATCCGACTATGCGCCAAGGATCTTTAGAGCAAGTTGCCTAGTGCTTTTCTTAGGATGGTGCATCCGCGTAAGATATCGGTATTCTTGGCATCTGACATCTCCTCAAATAGGTTGATATATGTGACTTAATGCACCCCAACAGTTCGAAAACCTCGTTGGTGAACGCTGAAAAACATCTCTATCTACCTTGCACACCCGCCTCGAGCTCTTACATCACGACAGACATCCCGCCACCTCCTCATCTGCCCCCAACCTAGGCGCATTCCTGCCCACGCCTCTACCTTGTGTCAACTGCCAGCTTCCAGCGTGCAGGTTACGGCCCCTCACATACGACCCAACCCCGACCAGGAGAATGGACGGAATTTAGGGTGGCGCTAAGAATGTGTACTGTTTTCAATGGGACGAGGCGGTTGCGATTTCAATCAAAAAACTATATCAACTGTATCATTACGAAACAAGAGCAAAGGCAACCACTTAACTGACCTTGCTAGTGGGACTAACCAACAAAAAGAACTTACTTGATGAAAATTATCATTAGTGCGTGCCACCTCTATTCTCTTCATTATGATCATGTACATACAGCTCAGGGGCTCTCGCACTAATATTTGGGCCGCCTTGGCAGTCCCGATAACCAAACTATTGTTTATTGGACAAACCTATTTCGATTCACGGCACTAGTGATGTGTGATGTAACCACTCTCATAATCCGGCCATCCCCTACCAACCCTCTGGGGTCAGACATCCGACAGCATTTGATAGGGGGGCCTCTTTAGTTGTCATTTGTACCGTTCCTTGTGCTGCAGCTCCTCCACCCCGACCCCCGTCGCCATCTCTTGATATGGAAAAGATCTTGGTGATTTGTGGGGATGGAGGGTATTTCCAGGACCGATTTGATGACTTTGGAACCCCATCGGACGATGCTTAGTTGAGTAATGCAAGCCGGAATGTCACTAATAACTATTTGATAGACACGTGCTATAAGTGAGATGTGATAAGAGCAAAGGTTCTGTGTGTTTTGCTTAAGTACTTTCTAAAATGACATCCAACTGCTCCCTTAACTGGTTGCACCAAGATGGGCAGTTCATAGTAAAACTGTGAGACGAGTGATGAAGAGTTTGTGTACCAAAGATTTCCTTAGCTCTTTTAGGTCGTATCTTTTGAGAGCACACTGTGTCACTCCTACTATTTAATTGGTACTAGCGATCCCAGTAGTTCTCTGTCTCCCGTCAATAGGAGGAGGCCAGAGCTGTTTTCTTGTCTTTTCTTTTTCTGTTTAACTCCTTCATTGCATGCGGACCTTCGATGTGAATTCTCAGACCGCCAGCGATTTACAAGCGTTTATGGGGTATTTGATTCTGGAATATATATGTTTTCGGTAGAAAAGCTACATAAAATTTGAGATCATCAAAACATTTGTTCCATTTCTGCTGTAGAGGTATTGTCGGGTGACAGAAATACCTACGCACCGAAATTTGTATGGGAAGATAACGTTTTTAGAACTAGGTACTCCAGACATACAACCACAGACCCTGTAACAGAAATGCCAAATCTCCCAATTTTTCAGAATTTTAGAGACGTAGTTATCGCTTTGTTATCTTACATCTTCAGGAAGTTGTAAAGCATCGAGGTTGCCAATTTCAGTATGGTTGCCTGTTACGGGAGATTCGAGTGAGGGGCTGTGAAGGAAGGACGGGTAACCAAAGACAAGCATAGGAAGGTATCGAGGGGGTGGGGGCGCCGTGTGCGACCACACCTGCACGAAGACTATTAGGCGGCACACCTCGAGAGTGGTGGGCTGACGGCTGCAGGCTGTTCTCCTTTGAGAAGGTGACCAACGTAATAGTATAGTGCAACCCGATAGCCGGCATTTGTGAGTCAACGGGATTACGCGAGATAGAATGTACTAGATAGAATACGGCCCCGGATAAGGGTGCCAGTCATGTATAAATAGGAGAGCGGATGCCCGTGAGCTAGAGGGGATCAGAGAGCCTTCAGTCAACGAGGAGATCGGTTGACAAACTATCAGAAACACTGACTCCACGAGGAAGCCTTGAGAGGCCGACTCTAAGTGAGCAGCCAAGTAAGGGTTTGCACGAGGTCCCCGGGGCTGAGGGTTAAAGTCAGCACAGGGGCATTCACAGTGCGATGCAGATCTGCTGCTATCACTATACACTGTTTGAATCACTGGAGACCTAAGAGAACTTTAAGAACAAACACCAGACACAATTAGTTAAACGCTTTTGCACTTTTTAATGTGGGTAGAGGCGTTAAAAGTCTCACTGTTAAAGCATTACACTATATTGTCTCTTATCCAACTCGCTTACGAAGACCCATCACCACTGCAGACCAGTATCTTTCTCGAAGATAGATCCTTCCTAGTTCCAAAGACTTGAGTATATTGTGTGACGGATAGTCACCGTGCGCTTGTCTCTAAGAACACAGAAAGAAATATCTAGAGTTGGTACTCTATGCACCCCACCTGTTCCACTTCCTTCATCGTTAAACAAGGAAGTGCAGAACATCTCTACTGCGGATACCTAGACTCTCAAGGTTTCTTCGCAGAAGCGCATACCACTTGTCACTTTCAGGAATTCGATCCTGAAATACCCACAGAGCACCCTTCCATCAAGGTAACTCTGACCCAACAGTCCTACCACCTCGCACATCCTGTACCTTGGTTCATTCCCCAACCTTGGTGCAAGCGAAACCCAGAACTACCCATCGAAGCCCTCCAAGATGTCGCACCGACGTCAGTTAACATACGAGGACGATATCAACATGGAGGAGGCCATCGTCCTGCGCGACCAGAACACCCACGTAGCGCAAACGCAGCCCCGGCGGCAGAGAGACACGCCCATTGCCAACCTCTGGCCGCAGGCACCTCCGCGGGTCTCCCACAGGGCCCACCGAGACTACAGGGAAAGATCCCCCTACACAACCCCCACCCGAGAGTCATCCACTACTCAGAGGCGCTCGGGGAGAGTGGAAACGGTCGAGGAGGACAGCGAGGAGGACCTGCCTCAAACCCCGCTGCACCGAACGGTCAGGAAAGAGGTGGAGAGGCAAGGAGGGCAGGTAGTCGCCGGACTACACCAAGGGGTCAGCGCCTTGGACATCCGTACGCAGAACGTCCCCCTAATCGAGGACCTGCTACGGAGTCACGAACAAACCATCGCCGAAATCAACGCGGCCAACCAGAATCTGATAGAAGAGCTCACCTCCAAGTTCCAGGAGAGCGACGCCAAGCAGAACCAAATGGCCGAGGCCTTGGTTCGCATGGATATCAGATTCTGCGAACAAGCCCAGGGCCAGTTGGCCCACGTCCAAGATCTCTTCGCTAAGCTCCGTACCACAACCCTCGCCCAGCAAGAACTCCAGCAGTTGAGAATAGACTCTCTACTCGCACAAGTTCAGGCCGGAGGAGATGGTGCCCAAACCAGCGACCAAGATGCGATCACTGCTGCAGTGAATGCGCTTAAAGAAGCTAGGGAGCAGGACAAGGAGGAGATGGCGGAGAAGATTAAGGCGGCGATGGCAGAGGTTGAACTTGCCCAGGGTCAATGGAAGACCGCTGGAGGGAAGAAGGACAAGGGGAAGCAGCCCCAGGTAGAATCGGTGCGGAGCCACAGCTCATTATCCAGTCGTATTTCCAGGAAACCCACGGAGCCAATCATAATAGAGGCAACTCCGGAAGTTGAGAAAGGAAGCGGTGGGAAAGGAGGTAATGGAGGGGGCAAAGGAAGGTCTAGGCGTAGCAACCCAGACCCATCCGACAGCTCGGAATCCAGCGATGAAGGTGTTACGGGAGATTCGAGTGAGTGGTTGTGAGGGAAGGACGGGTAACCGGAGACAAGCATAGAGAGGTATCGAGGGGGTGGGGGCGCCGTGTGCGACCACACCTGCACGAAGACTATTAGGCGGCACACCTCGAGAGTGGTGGGCTGACGGCTGCAGGCTGTTCTCCTTTGAGAAGGTGACCAACGTAATAGTATAAGTGCAACCCGATAGCCGGCATTTGTGAGTCAGAGGGATTACGCGAGATAGAATGTACTAGATAGAACACGGCCCCGGATAAGGGTGCCAATCATGTATAAATAGAAGGGCGGACGTCCGTGAGCTAGAGGGGATCAGAGAGCCTTCAGTATTAGCGAGCGGAGTCCGGTCTATTAAATCTTATTGTTTAAAAGCTACAGAACTATTGCTTAGCACTGCCATATCTTTGATATCCCTTTACAGAAGGGAGGGATCCGAAGGGCAGAGACAAGGAGCAGGATAGGCAGAGACGCCATCCCAAGACCTCCTACGCTCACCCCGAGGCCACCTACCGGAACGATGGACCCAAGCAGGCCAAAATCCCCTTCAATGGTGACCCCAAGCAGGACGTCCGTCATTGGATAGACCAAATGGAGACCTTAATTGAGCTCCAACCCAAGGTCCAGTGGTCAGACAAGGTAAAAATCCTGTGGGCATCCCTCGAACTCGCCGGTAGTGCGGCTAGCTTCTGGAAAAATTACAAGGAAAGACTTAGTGTAGAACCTAAGTTCGGAACTTGGGAAAGATTCAAGAAGGAGCTCCTCATACAGTATGGGAACCGAACCAGCCAAGAGCAAGCCAAACAAAAAATGGACAAGCTAAGGCAAACCGGACCCATCGATGACTACCTGAATGAGATGCAGAACCTGGAGTGGGACGCAAACGTGGGCCCAACCGTCATGAAGTCGATGATTCTAACAGGAATAAACTCCTCGTTAAAAACAAGACTGTCGGCAGCCATCGAAGAGCCCGAGCACTTTCCTGACTGGCTGGCATGGGTACGACGAGTGGGGAGAAAAGATGCGGATGTGAAGGCTAGACACGAGATCTTGAGAGGCAGAGACGCCCCTAAAGCTCCTGAGAAACCCACATCCAAACCCCCTCGTGAACGCAGAGATAAAATGTCCGTAAAACGACAAGAAAATCAAAGCGAGAAGCCCAAAGAAAGCCTGGGAGCTACAAGGGAGCAGAAGGACAAATGGAGTGCGGAAAGGAAATGCCGCAGTTGTGGGAGAGACACCCACTTCGCGAAGGACTGTTTCGCCACCAGCATTGTCCGGGCTACCACCCAACATCAGGCCAGCAGGAAAAGAGGAAGGAGTCCTTCCGGAGAAAAGGACAAGGAGGAGGGGAGTAAGCGGAAGAAAGTAGGGACACAAACGCAGGCGTTTAGATCGAGGATCACGAATTTGGAGGATTAAGTTTCATTATGTGGGTTCTTAAATTGTTTATAATCACGGGGCACGGAATAAAACTATATCCACAAAACAAAAGGAACAAAAGTGACCGAATAGCCATCATGTGATAAACTTTAAATATTCAAGTGGTTACTGAAGGGATACGCAGCAAGCAGCGGTTAGCTCTTGGCAGCAAAAATCCGCCAGTAACATAAAAAACACTTGTCTATCATGAGTCATTCGCTGATAGGAAGAGGCACCGGAGGTTACCCCGCACTTGGGTATATATAAAGCCAGGCATCCCCCTCGAAGGAAAGAGAGAAACTCATTCCACTTCATATTCAAGAAGAACCAAATCTACCCACAATGAACTTACAATGTCATCCTCCATCAAAGAAACCCGCCTCGAGATTGAAATCTCTTGGTCAGATCCTCACTCACCTGCACACGGCTCATGTATAACAAGAGCATTGGTCGATAGCGGAACGGAAGACTGGATCATGTCATGGGACGGTGTGAGGAAACACCAGATCCCCGTCCAACCCCGAACACCACCACTCAACATCAGACAAGCCGATGGGACCTCTATGCCTAACTCAGGCACCCATATCACCTACCCCCTCTCCCTACGAATAGGTCAACACCTAGACAGGTCCGTCACCTGTGAAGTCGGGGACTTCGCAGCAGAAGACCTAGTCATCCCTCATCGGTGGCTATCAGAGCACCGCCCCACGGTACATTGGGGAGAAGATGCCATCTCCTTTAATAGTACGTATTGCCAGGGTAAAGGGTGCCTTATCCTCGCCCGAGAGGTAGAAGAAGAAGACGATGAGGATGAGCTAGTAATAAGACTACTACGCTGCGACCCCGTCACCTCCTACTCGAACGAGCACCACCCTTTCTGGATGAGAAGTACCGGGGGTCAGTCTCAGAACATCCCCCCCGAGTATAAGGACTACGACGATGTGTTCTCTGCTGAGGGAGCCCAAAGTCTACCAGAGTTCTCGGAGTGGGACCACACTATCCCACTCATGGACGGGAAGCAACCACCGTGGGGCCCCATCTACCCCCTCTCTCTACCGGAGCAGAAGGCATTGAGAGAGTACTTAGACGAGATGCTTGCCTCAGGCAAGATCCGTCCCTCTTCAAGCCCTGCTGCCGCACCAATCCTATTCGTGCCTAAAGCAAACGGGAGTCTGAGGCTATGCGTGGACTATAGAGGCCTAAACGCCCTAACTGTCAAAAACCGCTACCCTCTGCCACTCATGGACGAATTAGCAAGCGCGACCAAGGGAGCCACCTTCTTCACCAAGATTGACCTGAAGAATGGATACAACTTGATATGCATTAAAGAGGGAGAAGAGTGGAAAACGGCTTTCCGGACCAAGTATGGTCACTACGAGTATAAGGTGATGCCTTTCGGTTTGACCAATGCCCCGGCGACATTCCAGGCCATGATCAATACCATATTCAAGGATCTACTAGATGAAGGTGTCGCGGCCTACCTAGATGATATCCTGATGTACTCGAAGACCAGAGAGAAGCATATTGCTCTAGTTGGGCGTGTATTGGAGCGGCTACGCCAGCACCACCTATACGGTAACCCGGAGAAGACAATTTGGTTCGCCGAGGAAGTAGAATTCCTTGGGTTCTTATTGTCAGGAAAAGGAACGAGAGTCTCACCCACGAAAGTGCAGGCGATTCTCGATTGGCAAACCCCCACCAAAGTAAAGAAGCTACAAGTCTTCTTGGGCTTTGCCAACTTCCTACGACGATTCATCGATAGATATTCAGGAGTCTGCAAGCCAATGACGGACTTACTGAAGACGGGTACCGAGTGGCGATGGGCCAAAGAACAGCGGGATGCGTTCGACGAGCTCAATAAGAGGTTTACGACCGCACCAATACTCCGACACTATGACGAACATCGCCAGGCAATACTTGAAACAGACGCCAGCGACTGGGCTGAAGCCGCGGTGCTCTCCCAGGTGTTCGAAGATGGCCTACTGCACCCAGTAGCCTATCACAGTCGCAAGTTCAACGAAGCAGAGGTGAACTACGAGATCTACGATAAGGAGATGCTCGCTATAGTTTCCGCGCTATTGACTTGGCGACACTGGTTTTTTAATGATACGGCGACCATCGAGATCTACTCTGATCATCAGAACCTCCAATATTTCACCACGACTAAGAAGTTGTCCAGAAGGCAGGCACGTTGGGCCGAAAAGATAGGACCTTTTCGATTCAAGATCCATTACCGCCCAGGCGAAAAGAACGGGAAGCCCGATGCATTAACCAGGCGCCCGGAGTACGCCATGGAAGGGGGAGTAATCCGAGAACAACCCGTAAAACAGTTGTTAACGGAGGATCATTTCGCTCGAAGGACCAGAATAGAACCTGGCCCGGAGATAATTGGCGAACCTGCTGAGGAATGGACCGAGCTTGGTCGATGGTGCGACATACCAGTGGTGTCACTCTCACTGTTCGTTCAACAGGACTGGTATGAGTTGGGGGATCAATGGGTTCGGAGAACCGTCGTGCTGGACACACTCCCTAACGAAAACCCAGATGACAGGTGGAGCCGGAGAGCAATCACGTCTGAAGACGAAGAGACTCTGGCGGTATGGGACCCGGATACGAAGACGGTGACCCGGAGAGGCTGCTGGATAGTACCAGGTCATGCGGTCAAGCAGGTGATCGAAGATCACCATGATACGCCAGCCGCGGGGCACCTAGGGCGGGATAAAACCCTGGAATTGATTGATAGGAACTATTGGTGGCCGGGCATAACCAAGGATGTCAGCCACTATGTCAGCACCTGCGACGTTTGCCAACGAGCTAAGCAACGTCGTCATCACCTGTCTCTTCCAAGTACCCTAGAGTTAGCAGCCACACCTTGGACGGACATCTCAATGGATTTCATAGTTGAAATGCCGAAGGAGAAGTCAGGATTCCGGAATGTCTTGGTGGTAGTGGATCGCTTCAGTAAAATGGCGCATTTCATACCAATGACGGGAATCTCAGCGGAACAGACGGCCAACGCCTTTGTGAAGGACGTGTGGCGCTTCCATGGGCTACCTCGGAGCATCGTGTCTGATCGAGGAACCCAGTTCGTTTCGGCCTTTTGGGCCACCATCACGGAAAGACTAGGGATTAGGAGACGGATGTCTACCTCCTTTCACCCCCAGACGGATGGACAGACGGAGCGGACTAACCAGCACCTGGAATCGTACCTACGGGCATTCACAGCAGGCACTGGGAAGAAGTGGAAGGATCTGTTACCGATTTGCGAGTTCTCCTACAACAATTCGAAGCACTCGTCTATAGGGCAATCACCGTTCTATTGTAACTACGGTTTTCACCCTCGGATGCATTGGCCTACGGAAGTGGAGTTGGAGAAGCTCGACGGTCAAGGAAACGCATACCTTGACGATCTCTTAGCAGCCCACGAGTTGGCAAGAGAGACCCTGCAGAAAACGTTCGACAAGATGGCGTCTCGGAAAGGGCCAGTACCGCAACAGTTCAGTATCGGACAGAAGGTACTACTCGATACTCGGAACCTCGGCGGATACGGGAAGTGGTCGGACAAGTTTACCGGACCTTTCGAAGTGTCAGCAACGATCGGAAGTCGGGCATACAGGTTAGACCTACCGGTAGAATGGAAGGTCCATAATGTATTCCACGAGATGCTGCTTCGCCCATACCGAGAGGACGCCAACCCAGCGAGGCAACAGAACACCAGGAAACGGTTAGCGACACCTGAACCTCAAGAAGCCTTAGCTGACGAGAACGTGCAACCATCGGTCAACACTCGCCCACATACTCGAAGCCAGGCGCCCATAATAGGAGCCCGGCCGACCCACAAACGACGACGAGTCACGAAGGACTAGCCTCGATACCTTTCCCTTGTATATAGCTTTTCCTCAATAGGTTTTTACTATAGAAAGGTTTTTAACGGTCGAGGGCGACGTCTGTGGAGGGGGGAGTAGTGTTACGGGAGATTCGAGTGAGGGGCTGTGAAGGAAGGACGGGTAACCAAAGTCAAGCATAGGAAGGTATCGAGGGGGTGGGGGCGCCGTGTGCGACCACACCTGCACGAAGACTATTAGGCGGCACACTCGAGTGGTGGGCTGCTGCAGGCTGTTCTCCTTTGAGAAGGTGACCAACGTAATATAGTGCAACCCGATAGCCGGCATTTGTGAGTCAACGGGATTACGCGAGATAGAATGTACTAGATAGAATACGGCCCCGGATAAGGGTGCCAGTCATGTATAAATAGGAGAGCGGATGCCCGTGAGCTAGAGGGGATCAGAGAGCCTTCAGTATTAGCGAGCGGAATCCGATCTACAATATTACTTGTTTAAAAGCTACAGAACTATTGCTTAGCACTTGCCTTATCTTTAGATATCCCAGAATATTGCCATGTGGGTTCCTGACTAAAATGTCGAACTTGGAAGAATAACTATTGAATAAGTATATAGGCTGTGAGAGAGATAACTGTATATGTGAGTTTAGAGGGCTCCTAAGACCTTTTGTGTATGTTATCAAGCTCTCAGTCGCATTTTCGGAGGTGTTAGGCCGAGAAATGGCTCTTTTCCCATAGAAAATTTGGGTGCATAGTTATTTTTGTCACATGGGAGTAGAAACTCTCCGCATACCTCCACATCGCTCCTGGTGTTTGCTACAGCACCGTTGTTTCCAGTATGAGGGATGACATAGCGCAACGGTGAGACGAGCTACATGTTGTTTAAGATCACTCTGGCATCATTCCAGCATTTATATGATATATAATGGTGCCGTAAAGCGTTAACTTGCACGGCACCGCCGACATTTCCCGCCCGTCTCGTCTTGGCGGAGAGGCAAACCAGATTAAATTTGAGATTCCTGGCAGGTGTTCCGTAAAGATAGCTTGTCATGACAATGTGTTACGTCTTTCCTGACTTGCACGATTCCACCAGCGGTTTCGGCACTGTAGTGTGCTGCTGTTCAGCGGGGAGTCGAGCCACAGGGATTCTGAGACCGGCAAGGAATTGCTGGTAGTCACCTACCCTAACGTAACGTCTCTCGGGGTAACTAAGGCCAACCCCCGAACTGAGATAAATTATTGAAGGTACCGCCGGCGATGATATTGGCACCACATACACTCCCGTCACTACAACAGATGCGAGCTACCAAGGAGTTGACGTTACCGGAATCACCGGAGAAGTGCGAGGATCATTTCCATCTCTCACAGGTACCATATAGCTCCGTCCGGAATCTTTGAGGTGGCAAACGGGTCCTTTTTGAACTTGTTCGCACACTCTCCTGCGGAGGGATGCTTGAGGCGGCACCAGCACGCAGGGGAATTTCTATTATCGCCCCATGTTCATTTAAAACTGCAGCGACATGAGCGGTCCCACACTCCCGTCCTTGGATATTCGCGTCGGCGCCCGATTTGAGAAGTTCCCTGACCACCACCGTAATGGCCGTGGAATATCGCAACCTGAAAGGTGGCGCCGAAGTTACCCCCCTGGGTACTTGCATTTGCAGCTGCTGCTGCACAGAGTGGTCTGCGGTCATCTCGCTTTTGTCAGATCTCGCTTATCTGGAGATCGCGGGGCCGCAGCCGCAGGCGCGCAGGGACCCCTGTCGAGCACAACCTCGGATTGAGGTCGGTGGATCCATGGCCGCAGATATGTATGTATGTACAGGTTTCTCTAGCGAGCTTTTATTTTTCTTTTGCACATACGTGACGAGAGATCCTCCATTCCGTTGCCGGCATGGGTGGTGGTCCCGCCCTGGGCAAGAGTTGGTGGTGCGGGCTGTATCAACCTATCGAGGGCGGTGCGAGACCAGACCCCGGGTGGATCCATGGAGTCGGGCATGGTTAAGCAAGCTCTCGGCGGTGGGGAGCGGAGCTGACAAGACCCGGGATGATGTTCGGCGTGAGCAACTGCTCCCACAAGCAATAATTCGTCTGCTAGTGCCGCTCGGCACTAGGGGCCGAGCTGCGTGCCGTGGTCGGGGGTGGCCACTGGGACTGCTGGGCGACTTGAGGTCCTGGCCGGGTGAGAGAAGGGGTTATGTCATGTTTGAAGCAAAAGGGGGAGAGGTCAATAGCCCAACTTTGAAAGAAGGCGCAGAAGGGAATGTTATTATGCCTAATGGCGAAGAGAAGTCGGATCGATCAGGAGGTATTGGAACAATCCTCGCGTCGCCTGTCAATGAAAGGGTCCTGACACACATCTTGTAGAGTACTTGGTGGGGATGTGCCTAGGTATAGAGTGAACCTAAGCCTGCAGCGTCTGATGAAGATGTTTCCACATCAAGATATAGAGGCAAAATTATATATATGCACCAGAGATCGCTGACTGTCTGATTCGCCCGGGATAGCATGGACTCTGCAAGCTTCAATCTACAGCCCAGTCTACAACACCATCCTAACAGTGCCTCAAATAATAAGGAGCAGTCAATTTAAGATAATACCTGTGAAAGGAAAAGGAGGAACTACGTAATCATATGTAAACGACGGGCTAGAGTACCAGAAATAGATAGATATAATGCCGTCTCTGAATCAAAGAGATCATCCACAACTGACGCCGCTGCAGGCACTAAATAGACACCTACCAGGCAGCCAGGGGAGCGGGCAGGGGGGCAGCAAGGCAGCCCAGCGGGTAGGCAGCTCAGCGGGTAGGCAGCTCAGAGGGGATCTCAGCGCGCAGGAGGGCAGTCAGGCAGGTCAGCGGCAAGCCCAGCCCGCTATTAAGCGGCGAGCTCAGCCCGCTCTCCAGCGGCGAGCCCAACCCACGGGCAGGAGGTCGGCGAGGGGCAAGAGAAAGCAGGAGTATGGGCGCCGGCGGAGGGAGGCAGGTCGCTAGCAAATATGTACATAAAACTACATACATATACATGTGGATCGATAAATGTGACATTTGCACGGAACTATTGTCCTAGTCTACGCCTTCTTTTGTCAAGTATCGATGCAGGTAAGAAACGTTCTTGTCTGCCTGGTACGCCCAATGGCGCCTGTTGCCCCTGGCCTCGTTTGGGTTCGTCCTAATGAACCCAATTTTGCTGATGTTAGCGATATGCTCAGGGGTTATCAGAGAGCTCCGGGAGTAGACATTACGCTTCAGGAGGCGTCGTGAGCCACCCAAGAGCGTCCAGGAGATATGTAGTAGTGTCTGGCGAGAGAGCGTCCCGTCAAGATAGCGTCGGCCGAGAGAACGTTCCGTCGAGATAGCGTCAAGCGAGAGATCACTGTATCGGGGTGAAGTAATTGGTGTTGGGGCTCGCTTGGATCGCCAGCATTCCCCTGGGCACGCACGAAGCACTAGTGCACGCCAGGATGGAATTCTATACGCCAGAGAGAGGCAGGGGCACTCTGCTGCTTCTCTGGACTCTGTCTACTGAGCGCCCAGAGTGTCTGGCGGAGGTGCGGGTTTGCTGATGCGAGCCCGGTCTCCTGTCCCCGCCCTAAATGTATTCCGAGTTAATCTTCTATTCGGTCCCTGCATAGTTCCGCTTCTAAAACCCCTCCCTGTTCTTGTGAGGGCAGTTTCGAGTCCTTTCCAGCCTTGTAAGGGCGGTCCCGAGTGCTCTTTAGAACTGAACGCTGTGAAGGCAGCGCCGAGTTCTTTACGAGTGGAACATTTGACCCAATTGAACATTCTAGTTCAGAATTCATGTCGTTCTGCTAGTACTCATGCGGCTTTGAAGAGGGAAGTGAGCTTTGGGTGCTTAGTATGGCTTGAGTTTATTCTCCAGCGAGCTTACTCCAGAGTGCTACTTTACCCAGGGCGTTAAATTTTGCAGACAAGCGTACTGTTCAATAAGCGTCAAGGCTACAATTTCTTTCACGAACTGACAGATACAGACCCCTTCGTCAAAGGTTGGTAGTTATAGCAAGTGCACACGAAATAGCTCGTATCAGTACCATGCACTAATTATTCATTGGCGTGAATAATAAGCATATGAGATATCGTTTGAGGGACTGGTGATGTCTACTTACTATTCCAGTAGGCGTATCAGTTCAAGGATGTCTAAGTGAGAGGTGTCCCACCTTGGATATTATTAGTAAGAATGCCTCCATAACTCTACAAACATTGTTCAGTGCTATTGGTGCATTCTGGAAGCATTCGTTGAGCGATATCCCATAGCGGAGCTTGAACAGGTTAGCAAAGGGTCTCCTGGCATAATATAGCATTGTAGAGTGCTCTCTGGGGTGAGCGATATCTCCTGTTTGAGCCTGTCAATCTCCTCGTTACCAGGAGGTGTTCTGGCGCAGATTGCATTGTCAAGAGCTCTTTGGGCATGAGCTGAGCGAAGTCTCTTGACGGAGCCTGGCAAATGGAGTGTTTGCAGTTAGTTTCCGCCATTTTCTCCACGGATACCTCCACGAGACTTCCCACATCCTCTTAGATCTAGCTGTCTTCCTTGACCGGATCAAGGTTCTGGGGGAACTGACGCGTCTCTCCCGAGATAGCCTGTCCCGGAAAGATAAGGGGGGGTCTGCTGCTGTTAATCTTGTCGAAACAAAGGGAGTAGGTTTCGTGTGAGTGGAGATGACGGCGGAGATGATGGTTGCGCGTAAGGCTGAGGTAGTCAGGGTGGAGATGATCATGGGCAGGAATATAGGAGAAGTACAACGGTAGAGGTGAAGCATACAGCGGGTTGGTAGTTAAGGGAAATGATGGCGAAACAGGGGGAGGTTATTTCTGTATTTACTCTCATCACTGCAATGTCTCTACCACTGAACTTCATGGCTACTGTAAGCATTCTCCTCAATTAACCTTTTCCCTTGAGCTTTCCTCATTAATTCATGTAGTTTCTCGGGATAAATCCCCCGAATTGGAAAGTTATTGCCTCTATTGCCTGGCAGTACTGGGCAATCCCCCGGCAAATTACACCAATCGTCACGGTTGTAATAGGTGTGTTCTTATTCCACGATGATAGTGGAATGAAAGAGCGGCTACGGAAGTGGTTACGAGTAGGGCCTGGTGGGATCAGAATGAAAGCAGTCATAATGAGAACTTGAGGAAGATTATAGCCGGCGGGAATGCCTACACTGTAGTGCATCCCTAGTAAGTACAGCGTTGGTTTTGAGGTGGGGGTAATTGGTTGAATATAATAACAACTATTGCCCGACAATGTTCCTTTGTTTTGGGTATTGGGTGGTGGTGTTTTCTGTCCTTTCGGGAATTTCATTTCTCTTTTTATAGTTGCCATACATGACGTCGCTCGGGGGGACTCGTGTCTGTGGGCTACGAAGATCAGGTAGCACTATCACAAATCTTTCATTTCTTCATGTATTCTTTTTTATACTATGCTTATGGTACTAATTTATCCTTACCCTTACGGTACTTTTCAACCACACACAATTTATCTATGGTGCATCTATATATTATATGCCACATTATATAATAAAGCGGTAGAGGTTAAGTTCAAGTTCGAGTCCACAGAAAAATACGAAGACCACAGCCCCAACGACAAAGAAGCCAATGTGAAAATTGCAAAGGGTGAAAGCGACTACGCCGACCGAGAGTTCCTATTGGAGTTATAGGGTTGACTAATAACCCCTTTTCTAGACAACGTGTTCGTTGCTTCTCCCGCGGTCTTCACCGAATGCTGTTCCAATCACACGCAGCGCATTGACACCCACACCACCATTGTATTCTGCATAACACGCGAGATCGTCCTCCCCATATTGTGTTCCGCCAGATCTCGCTTATCTAGTGAGATCTCAGGCCGCGGGAATGCCTGTAGGGCGGGGGGAGTCTTTCAATAGCCCGCCCTGTGAATGTAATACGTTACACTAGGGAGATCTCGTCCCACCTTCGAGTATTGTAGTATTTCACCACCTCTAGTAGATAATTCTCCTCCACCAACCTCCAATGCCAATTTCTTCATATGGCGAATTTTCAATTAATGCCACCTCCAATATTCCCGTCCTGCTGCTTCCACCCGCTACCCTCGATCCTCCCACCCCCCCCCCTCCACCCATTCACCGCCCTCCAAGTCCCACTCCTCCAAGATTTTGGTGGTGGGCGGTTGCCATGCAGGATCAGTGTGGGTTAGGGGCCATGGCGGTCGGCTAATCAGATGATAACGGGACCAGCATATCTGCCCCTCACCCTTTGCAACGCAACCTCCAAGACCGCAATTCGACTGTTGTTTGAACCTAGCGTCATCAGAAAACTCTACTACAAGGGCTTATGAGCTTACAATATTATATAGAGGAAGCTGGGAGCCAGCGCTGTTCTACAATTATATTTCTGTATCTATATATAGCAGGATATTTAGGTTTTTGCGTCAGGATATATAAAAGTTCTTCCTACTCTATATAACTCACCCCCAGACACTAAGGCTGATGTGATTGCCTTTCGTGGCTCCCATATAAAATCCCTGCATTTTCCACCATGGCGGAGTTCTTCACATTAATGGTGGCACCCACCCGGTACATACGGTCAACCGAGACCAGTTCAGAATCTGGTGCTCGGCTCTCTATATAGGTAATATACACTTTGCGCGCGTTGGTTCGGAGACTTTTTTGACAGCCTTGGCATTAATTAGCCAAGCAATTCTAGGTCCAGCTGTGGATTTGACTCCCGGCTGAGGCTGAAACCATGAAATTTGACCTCCACTTCCTCAAACCATTGCTGCATAACCAAATGAGGGTCCTTATTTATGCAGACTGCTTTGTTAAAAAATTCAGGTGAAAATTGAACTTCCATCAACCACTCAGACATTTAGCGATGGTATTGATGGCGGAATAAATTTATGTTCTATGGGGTTGCATTCTCACTCTCACTCAAAACTGGGTACGCTGATTGGTAGCAAATAGCATATGATTCCATCTTTGACTCCTGGGAACTTACGGAAATCATAAATACCAAGTTCCGCGAGGTCCGGATTCAAAAACGCCAAGTCTCTACTGATCGGATTGAGATGTGACCTTCGAGTACAACTTGTTTGATTTATTACTATATATAAAAGTAGATCCTTCTATACTAATAGGCAGGCGGCCAAGGGCGGTCAAAGTAGGACCTGTGGGTGCGTGCGGGTGACGGCTTGTGACCGCACCCGCTAGTAGAAACCCTAAAGCCTACCACAGAGATGTGGAATTCGGGTACGACTTGCTTGATTCATTCTATATACATAAATATATCCTTTCATACTAATAGGCAGGCGGCCAAATGGCGGTCCCAAATAGGATTTGTCGGTGTGTGCGGGTGACAGTTTGTGACCGCACCCGCTACTAGTGGCGGAAGAACCCTAACCCTGGGGCTTTTACCCTTCTGCCTTTACCCTTACGCCTGAGCCCTACCACAGAGATTATAAGAAGAAGTAACGTGCTTCATCGCGAAAGCTATTATTGCCGGGAACGCAACCGAAAAAGAGGTTGTGGGCATTAAAACACAATATATGAAGGCAGGCACAGATAAGAGGGTTCAGTGTGTCTTTTCCAAATCTTGGGGTTATATAATAAACATAAACCAAAGATTCGGTAAAGTCAATGAAGCTTATATATATATACTCCCTAACCCAGCTTGAGACAATACTCTCGCTAGATAAAAGTAAATCATATCAAAAATAGTTGGGAGACACATAAATAACACTTCTTGGTATTAGGTTCTGCGGTTGTATATAAATTCGACTTCCTTCAGCAACAACTGATCATCCCGGCCATTGTCGCCCTTGATGATTGCTTTCCCGGTGACGATAATTTTCACAGTGAAACACGTTACCCACAAACGGTGGTTTTTGGTTTACAGTTACCATGGACGCAGACCATCAGACTCGAGCAGGTCTCAGCCGACCTGGCGGATATGGTTAGATAGGAGATAGTTGGTCTACTTGTTTCTACCCTGCTCCTAGTGATATGATAATAATGATAAATTATACTATTTTGAACCGTGGCTAGTTAACTAATTGTGAGCGGCAAAACTAGGAGATCCTAGAGCAACTCTCCCCAGTGTAGGATATAGCAGCGGGATTTCATCCGGGAATGTTCAGAGCTGGGGTACCCTTTTTTCTTTTTTATCCAGGGTACTTTGTACTTTTCTTCCCGTCATTTTGGAAGAGATTCTTCCATCTCTCATCCCGTAATATTATTTATCCAGCTGGTAGACCTCTGGCTACCTTCCTGTCCTAAGATTACCTCCGCTATTCTCCGTTGTGAGATATTTGCAAAAGCTTCAACTCCGGTGATTTCTCCCCTCCTCCCCACATGGTGTAAGATGCGGAGATCTCCACCAGGATCGGGAGTACGCCAATATGTAATCTCCTGATGGGAAACAATATCCTCTGGTATATACATAGCAACTTCTACTTCTGCCGGTATGCCGCCTCGGTAGTGGGCCCCTGAACAGCAGTGACACGAACCTCCATTCCACCCCATCGTCCTCAAGCCCACACATATGAAGGGAATGGCCCCTGATATCTTCCCGAATCCCCTTCCACCCCCGCCGTAGATTCTGTACATTTCATCATCAGATACCACTCGCGCCAGGTCCCCCGTGTGGTCTCTCTCACCAGGTTATGTCAGGTAATTCTTGTTATCAAGAGAGAAATCCTTTTATCCAGCCCACGACCAAAGAAGTTCCCTTATGGAAAACGTTTTTGCGGGAGTACATTTTGATTCCGTCCAAGTGAACCACATTAAGATCAACGCCAAAACTCGAAGAATTGGCTATGCATACATCGATATCTCGTACTGCATGAAATTAATGAGTTGAACGAAAAAGAAAAAAAAAAGACACCGATATTTCGTAGGTTTCTAGACTCTGATTGATCGAGGGCCTGAACCCTAACCCCCAGTGCCGCCTGCAATTGATATTAGAGACTTTGCGCAAATGGAACCAGCCCCATTTTCTGACAATCTGATTGGTGCCGACCACAACATTGGCCAACCAGATAGTCGAAATATAGAGCTGGCTCCATTTGCGCAAAGTCTAGATTATTATACAGTGTGGCTAGAAATAAAGAATAATAAACAGCGTCGTTTGCACCAAAAAGTACCTAGAGTACATGCCTCTGCCACTTGCATTTTCTGGTTTTTACCCTTGTAGGCGCGTAATCCAATATTTACGTTATGCTGCTACTCATATGGGTGCCTACAGTCGCTCACCTAGTAACGGCGGATCCTATTTGATGGTTTTGCCCATATTAATTTACTCTTGGCGCACCAAACTTCACTCCGCTATTGGCCTCAAATCCCTGACCTCCATCAGACAGGATCCGCCTTCACCCCGTGACTGCATTAGGGCATTTCTGACTCAATCCTAACACTATGGCATCATTAGCATGGAAAAATCCAAGAATGCATTGAACTACAACCGACAAACGGAGGAGGGAATGTTCAACACTGAGTACAGTCACTCATAGGGTGAAGGTGGATCCTGTCTGATGGCGGTCAGGGATATTTGTGGCCAATAGCAGAGACGCTAAGTGTAAAATTTTACTGCAAACACAACCATCAGTCTACAGGGTCCGCCGTCGCTAGGTTAGCGACTGTATTTATCAGAAAGTGACATGTCAGCCGCAGAAGCAAACACCCTCTCACTTTGAAGATCAAAACCGGAGCCTCTAATCACTTGTTAGAGGGTACTACCTACCTAGTTGAGATTACAGGTGTATGGCGGTGGAAAGGGGGCGGAGCGATGGTGGGGGTACAGGGGTGGCTGCGATGAGCCTTAGTCTTAGTGTCTTTAGGCGCAGATGCAATCGCCGATGGTTACCAGACAACTGGGTAATTTGAAAACGCCCCCTCACAGGCGCTGTAAAAGGCAACTCCGACGTCTGGTAACCGTCCGCTGCGAAGAATTACTGCGGTACTGACCGCTCAATCAAAAAAGTAAATTTTAACTAATTGATCTAAGTACTGCAAAACATAGGCTTTTACTGACTGCCAGATAACCCGCCACAGTTCCCTGAACAGCTTCGATCGGCAATCAGGTGATTATTCAATTGTGGCGTAGACGTAGGTATCCTTGGGCCACTTGCTGGATCGGGAGCGATGTCATGCATTAGGAGTCATTGACTGGAATAAGCGGCGACCTGTACGAACTAGGTATTGCATACCTACACTAAAAATCATGAGCATAACGAGCATAACGTGTTTTCTATGGTATGCAATATTAGACATTTTAAGCCACCATCCGAGGCAAGGATGATCCTCTCACTAGCCATACGAGGTTGGTGTGATCAGGTAGGTAATCGGGGGCGTTTGCTGATCTCTCCGTCAATGTGAGTCTATTAGAAACTCTGGGCCAACGATCAATTTTGAAAAATGCTGTTTGCCACCCAGCAAAACGGTTCCCGCAACTAGCAGTTTTGAACCCATTTTTGTATGGAGATCGGCATGGAACCATGGTTGGCCTAAAACCTCTATTCAAGCCACTCTTACGAATTCGAACCCATCAAACGACAATGGAATGTTTCTATGGCCTTCGAACCGGACCAGGCTGACACATAGGGTACTGCCGCGACCGATATTAATTTTGCTTATATATAAATTACCTGCCGATGTACCCCACCCCCTCTTGACCCCCTCTTGACCATACAAGCGATATTGACAACAGTTTTATTACTCAACCACGAAGAATGATTTCGAAAATCCAAGTATAGAGAATGATAGAGCAGATGAAACCGAGTAAATTTATGTAATAAAACTATAAATATGTTTGGTGGCTGATAAGCTATAAGCGGTCAATAATCTTCCTCACCAGAGAAGAATCAATCTGCAGTGTTACATCCCAGATCACCGCGTTTGGTTGCCGGGGGTGTGGTTGCTCGGGTAATTTGTACGCAATGGCGCCGTTCGCTCATACAAGCAATCCCTGCGGGTATTGACATCATGTTTGTGAGAGCGGCTTCCCAACCACGGATATCTACCGGCCCATTATATAAGACATGCATGAGGGTCTTCCATCAGAAACCTGAAGTCGATATTAGCTGGCCCACACCTTCGAAACGCCCCCGAAAGCGACCTTGCTTCACTACCGATATGGCGCACGCGAACTCGTACATTGATCCCCCAAGAGCCCAACGCCATAGCTACTCAGGCCAATATTACAACCCATCCGGCAGTAGGAATGCCGGACAAAGCTATAGCACCAGTTTGCGAGACCCTCATTCTGGTGCTTCCTATTTTCCCAGAGCTACTGATTATGCGCCCGGCCCCCCACCCCCGGCACCTCAACCGCAACCGCAATCGCAACTGCGCGCCTCCTCCACATCCTTTGTTTCGCCTGGAGGGACTGGAGCTTTACAAGATATACAGCTGCAAGGGATTCCTCCATTCCCTAGTCTGAATCCTGACATGTACAAAGATTTACCCAATCCTCCGGATCCTAGGGATAAACAGATCATGTACCGAGTGCGTGGAATTCCCAACGAGCTTCCCCCAGAGGTGATCTCGCAATCACTTCTGGATGAGCTCTTCCCCGGGAATAAGCGGGTGAAGGTGGAAGGGGAACTCAAAATCATACCAGGTGAAGGCCAAGACGTTGAGCAAGACACACAGATTGCCCTGATCCAGTTTAGCGAAAAGCCGGAAGCCTTTAGCAAGAAGTCGATATACTTCCTCCAATGCTGGAGAGGAGCATCAATAGATAACACCTTTTACGGATTTACTACATTGTTTGCCGGGAAGGGTGAAAGGATTATTGCCGAGTAAGTTCGTCTGTTTTCATGCGAGTGCTCAGTTTAGTGTAACGGACTTTCGCTTATTTCTTTTCAAATAGTATTATAGCCGTAACCGGACTGTCGGCACATGCGTACGGTTCTTGGAAAGGAAGAGATGGCCACAAGGAGATGTGGCTTCACGACTTCCTACCCAAGAAATTCCCAGACTGCAGGATTATGATTCATGGATACGAATCGGATATTATCCAGAGCAGTGGCATTAATCGGTTGGAGGACTATGTGAATGAATTCCTCGAGGAGCTAGACAAAAAGAGGCCCACTGCTGAGGTACCAACACTGTACTGAGACCCTACTTCGTCTGTGGACGCACTCTAACGCAAGCCCATATCTGATCTAGGAAAAACGAAGACCAATCATATTTATAGGACATAGTTTAGGAGGTCTTATCGTCACGCATGTACGAATAATGAAACCCATAACCTAAAACAGCAGCGAGAACGACTTGCTGAACAAGAAACTAGGCTATAGTCTATTCATCTCGGAGTGCCCCTGGCCATGATTTACTGCCTCTTACAAAAGCAATCATTTTCTTCGGCACACCTCATCGTGGTCTCGGAGAACACGCGAAAAACATCCTGGATGTTGGTGGTGAAAGTTTGACCAGGCCTGCCCTAGTAAAATCGTTACAGTTAGGGTCTCACGAGCTTAACATTGCCTTGAGATCTTTCATCAACCTACTCTCGGAAGGTGGTCCAAAAATCATCACGTTCTATGAGCAAAAAGAGACGTTCGCCCTAGAGAGAGTGCGTATCTAATCCTCGTCCTTATGTACGAAACCGCTGGACTAATGAGGTTCAGGATAAAAACGGTAAGCCTGTGAGACCAAAGGGAGGAAGGCCGTATATTGCTCTTGAGCCTGAAGATGCCTGGGTTGGGGTGGCGTGGGAGAGACGCATACCGGTTGATAAAGATCACTCGGAAATGGTCAAGTTCGATTCCATGTATGACAGGACGTTCGAGACTCTACATCATCACATGAGAGAAGTAATATATTCGGAAGGTAGGTGATTCAATCCGCAGTAGAGTATTAGTGAGATTCTAACCGACTATCTCCGAAGCCGAGAAATGTATCTGCAAAACGCTCGAATGTGCTATTAATCACGGCAATATTGAGCGTTTGAAAGATATTTATAAATCACAACCAGACGGAGAAAGGCCACTACAATTAGACATAAGTGGCAATTCTAAGCCGTTACTACACTATGCTGTCGAATCTGGTACTTTAGAAGTTCTGCGGACGCTCGTTGAACTTGGCATAACGCTGTGCGATAAGGATGTGATTCATGGGAATACAGCACTGCATCACGCAATTTCCGAGGGACGCCACGATATGGCCCTGGAGCTTGCCCATCGGACTGAAACGCACTGGATTCGTAACAACTACGATCATACACCATTGGACGTGGCGGTCATGCTCCAGAAGCTGGATATAGTAGAGCTGATATTGAATCTCATGTTTGAGGGTGAGACCTTCGTAGACCGGGCTTCAGCCATTTCTCTTGGCAGAGAAGAAATGAATAGAGCAGGCCAGAACGGCACAGTGGTTCTGCACAGGGCTGTCATGACTGGCGATTACAGGATTGTTAGAAAGCTACTGGACAGCGGTGTAATGGTCAATATAAAAGATGCTACCGGAACATCGGCCCTACATCTGGCTGCTATTTCAGGTAATCCCGAAATCGTAAAGGCTCTTCTAGATCTGGGAGCTATGGTGAATGCAAAGGAACGCTCCGGATTCACCCCGTTACACCTTGCCATCATATGCGATAACCGCCAGGCAGCCGAGGTGCTCCTGGAGAATAGGGCGGACATCGAGGCCAGGGGTCATATGGGTTCTACACCATTATACGCTGCCTCCGACTGTGGCAACCACTATCTAGCAGCATTACTTATACAAAGCGGTGCGGATGTTAACGCTCGATGTGATAATGGATGTCAGGCACTCTTTGCGGCGGCAACGGGCCCAGGGGCTAATGATATCCCCGGCCCTCAATCGATTCCTTTGGAGTCCGTAATGTCAGGGTTTGTTTTAACGGTACGACTTCTTCTCAGGAACAACACCTATGTCGACGCACTCAACGATTACGGCGCTACAGCGTTACTTGGACTATTTGAGGGGCTCTCAAGATTTCTGTTAAAGCGAATCGGGGGTCCAAATTCGAGTGACGGTAATAATAGAAACAAGGATGGGGTTAATGGCGGTATGGATAAGAAGGATGACAAGGAGCAGAGCCCGTATAATCTTGAGCAAGTAGAAAACATGAATAATTTGGAGCTATATCGCAAAGACATCGCGGCATGCTTTCAAGGATATAGTCAGATCGCCAGGGTACTGCTTAACTACAGGGCGAATATTAACACGGCAAACGAATCCTGGCAAACACCGCTGCACGCAATCTGTAATGGGCCAATGATTTTTGTTAAAGAGGCTAGTCCTGTGGGGTTTCATCCGGTTATTCTCGAATCAGTATTTGAGGGATACAAGGGCATGCTGAAGATGCTGATTGGCAGAGGGGCCGATGTTCGTGAACGAGATGACTTAGAGAGGATGCCACTAGATATCTTATATGAGTCGATGGAGGGTCTTGGGGCTCTTCCGCCACACAAGGTACAGCTCCTGCAGCCGTCACCACTATTCTGCGGAGTGTCTGCTGCAGTGGAAGAAATGGCGAACATCTTGAGACAACGGGCTTGGATTATTACAGAGTTCGACGCCAACGCAAAGGGCAAATCTCCGGAGAGAGGAGGTAATATACAAGTCTCAGATGGATTGATCCTAAGATCCAGAGTGCGCAACAGGAACCGTGGAAGGGGGCAATCAAGTCCAGAAGTCATTATAGCACCGCACTCCCCATCTCCCACTGAGGCCTCCACTTCGTCAGACAGACACCACGACAGCTACTACAGAGAATCGCCCGCCGCGGCCCACGATCACAGTACACCTCATATGCAAAGCAATGTTGGATTGATGAACGAAACGCAGTATCCGGAGATGGGCACGACTGATGGGGTCATGGATGCATTGCACATGGCAGCTAAATCTGGAGACTTGGAAACTACGAGGAGAATTCTTTTTAATGACGGATTCATGGTAAGCTTCAACGAGCAGAGCATTTCTGGAAACACCATCTTGCACTCCGCAATTGAAGGAGGTAATATGTCAGTAGTGGAGGCATTAATACAAAGGGGGTGCCCCTTAAATACAAAGAATAAATCTGGAGACACACCACTTCACACTGCCATTCGTAGTGGTAATGATGTGCTGGTTGGACTATTGCTTTGTAACAGAGCGCATGGTCCTGTCAGATTGAGAGCTATGAGCCAACTCAGCCCACCGTCTCTCAACCCACTATGCCTCGACATCAAAGACCGCCTAGGAAATACCGCTCTTCATCTCGCGGTGGAGTCTGGTAACGAAGATATATTGGCTTTACTCTTGAATTGCAAGCCAAACCTAGAGCTTCAAAGAAAAGATCACATTAGGGCATTACATTTGGCCGTAGTGCGCGGGAACGAAGAAATGGTGCAGAGTCTGTTGCACCATGGAGCCAAGATCGATCAAGACTTGCCAGGAGGACAAACCCTACTTCATGTCGCGGCTAACTTGGGCAATATACGGATGGCGAAAGTGCTGTGCAGGCATGATAGGAGTCTCATTGGTGCCGAGGACGATAGTGGGACGACGCCATTGGATGTAGCAGGTGGTCTGGGGAATATAGAAATGGTCAATCTATTTAAGGGCTACACCGAAAAAAAGAAGGGGTAAGAAGTACGCTCAATTCTACTTAAATCGTTCCAGGATTCTTACTCCTTTTCTTGTTGATTCATTTAGTCTATTCGGCCGAATGACCTCTTCCGTTCAGTATCTTGCGGGTCCATGGTGGGATGACGAGTTAGAAGTTCTGTATAATTAGTTTTCTTTTTACACGCCACGAGTAGCCGCGTGAGGGGGTTTCTATATATTTCACTTACGAATCTTTGAAATCCAGATAGGTAGATGTTTCCAGTGGCAGGGTTCTTAGGGATAAGCCGGTATGGTGATTTGTCAGTGACAGCAGGTACGATATGAAAAATCCTTGACTTGGATATATCGTTTATATCACAATTGAGTCTTGTGAAGTGGTGGAATTTTCTCCAAGCCTGTGTTTTATTCTTGTGAGTGGCGCAGTACTACATGTATTCTTAGATATGTAATTGACGAACTATATGAAACAGAAGACTAACCCGAGGCTCTCCGATAATGAACAAAAATTAAAAAAGGGGCAACCCAAATCTTAGACCATCACTCGGTTCTGCCATTAACTATCACAATTGATACAATATGTGGTAAACACAATGCCATGTGGTACAATACGGCCCAGCCACTGTTAACTGGTACCATACGAGGTGTGGTCTATATCAATACGTACGATTGAGAGCCCTGTCCAGTGTTAACTTGAATATGTTGCGCTTCGGTAAATATTGAGACGGCTATACAGTCATATTCCATCATTGACGTCAAGCTAATATGGGTGGATGAACCAAGGGCCACCTGCACATCTAAACCGTTGTGACACCGGGTTTGAGCGCACTTTATAGGTATCTGTAGAAATTAGGTGAGTATATATGCTTTAACTCAAATGCTATATCGTAGCTAGTTCGAAGTACGGAACAGGCATGCCGCATGAAGGAAGGAGATCAACCCAATTCGATCTTTCATGCCCCTTGTCAAAATAAAATCTTGACCTGTTCCGGCTCAACCACAAAGTCGGTTCAGTCACGAAGAATTGTCCCATATCCAAGTCTCGATATTAACCGCCCCCTACTTTAGGAGAAGGTTCACTCTCTGCCTACAAGGGCACCAAAACCCGCAACCCCATTGACTTGAGCCGAGCTATAAGACGAGGGAACATCAACAACATCAACGATATGCTCGAAGGAGGAACAACACCCTTCTATATAGCAGTGAAGGGTGCACACAAGGGCCGTCAACAAACATGGAGAAAAAAAACTTCATATCGCACTTTGGGCACATGATGACCCGATGAACCATCTTTTACGGGATGATGGTGCCGATGTAGAACTTACCACTGAGGTGATGAGTGCGCTCCATACCGCTGACTATACAGGTGGCAATATCATGGCGGATATCTGCTCGCCAAGGGCTCCGACATCAATCTCATCTCCTCGAGACCGGGCCAAAGCATTAACCCCCTTATGTTCGCAATATGTGGTGGAAATATCGAAACGCTGGCAGTACAACTGAGTCGAAGAGCGGATCTCAGAGGATGAGGCAGTGAAATGGAGACGCTTCTCCTCCCAAAAGGAGCAGATCACAGCGCTGTTGAGAAGAGGAATGGTAGGATTCCACTCCATTCTGCAACTGTTACGGGACTGGCCCTGGTGGTGGAGATCTCTTTGAATAGTGGCGCGTCAATATGGCTAGAGGTGTAACCCAACAAACCGCCATCAACCAGGACTCTGTAGGCGGCCATCTCGATATCGTGATGATGCCTGTGAACGGAGGGATGGGTATAGATACTGTGTGTAGCATCGGTATAATAGCATTGCATCTTGCCGCCAAGAAAGAATTCAAAGCTGTTCCCAGATTCCCCACCGATAACAGCGCTGATAGCTGGATATATGATATAAACGGGGATAGACTCGTAGTGATTATGATAGGCAGTGATCAGGACAGCGAGGTAGCTGAGATCTCACAAACTATCTCTTTAAATATGGTTCTTAGGTTTTCGCCCGACGGAAATTATGAACGGTGTCAAGAGGTAAGTATGCTAGGTAAGCCTCGCAACAATCGTCCAGGGCGCCATTTTGGATAGAGCCACGCGAGAGATATCACTTCAAGTGTAGGGTAGCAAGGTTTTGGTTGGGGGGAGGGGTTGTAAATTCTTGTTTATATGATGGCATGGGGTGGGGAAACGACATTTAATGGTAGGTCTGGAGTGGGGCGGGACAGGGGTACCTGTACGTACATGTAGTCTTTCTAAGGCAATGTACGTTTCTTTAAGCGGTGGGCGTATGGGGAAGCACCTTTTCACATGTAAAGTGATCGATCTTTCGGTTCCTATCACATCTGGAACGTCATACAGGGTGATCACCTCAGCATTTCACGCATTCATTAATTTGAACTATTCGACTTCGAATAAGATCTTTACTTTAATGTTGGGTGGGGCAGGTCCGCACAAAGAGGTGTGTTTCTTCTGATCGTGCAAATGAGTTCAATTCAGAAGTGTTTTCACCCGTAGAGTAAGACGCCGACTTAGCCAGGTGGGCGTATAGTTCCTTAAACTTGTTGGATAGGGCGATTCTTTCGAAGCCCCATACTATAATGAACGGATGACTCTATCCAGCACGCTCCCATAATAGCTCTACTCCAGCCATCAACTACATAGATCCGGAGGCTCCAACCTCTATCACCGTCTATCCCTTAAGCTGTCGGGAAATGACTGTATGTAGTACATAAGTCAAAATAAAATGGAAAAAGCTCCTGTCGTGAAAATGCTGACCCATCAAAAAAAGCTATATTTGGCGTGACTTTACTAACATATTTGTTATCCCTCCTCTGACCCAGTCGTAAGGGTCGTGCTTTGATCAGCACTCGAACCATGCTATTCCGGTACTGACTTGCCATCATCAACCCTGCGACTGGGTTGCCGCAAACCGGCGTCCCTATAGTCTTCGCAAGTAAACACAAATACAAAGCTACTGCATTGTTAGTTGATGAATTTTGCCAATCTCCCAATTCACAAAGTAGATAATCAGAATTCTTTTGAATCATATCATTACTTCTTGTATCTCTTTTGTGGTTCTCCAGCTAGTATAGCCTTTTCATGTCCTATCGCAGTGAGAAACCATAAGAGCCTTTGCGAACTCAAAATATTACCTGTCTTCCGCATGTCCCTTACTGTTGGAGAATCTCCTGATGAGTCGGGTACTATTTTCAATTTAATACGACATAATAATTTCCATGTGGATAGGGCGGCCGATTCGTACGATCGGCTGGATAGCATGGCTTATAGATTGAACAGAACATCCCTCTTATCAAATAAAAATCTCAGCATCGACATATTACTTGTACGGTTCAGGGAATGTATCTGGATTAGTGCTGTGTTGAGAGGGGTGTTATTATGTAGCGTCGACTTGATGACTTGATCATTGGACCAACAATTCATCAAGACGCACATTTGGGCAATGGGTCTTTCCGTCTATCTACTTGCTAGATAGGGCTGCACTTGACTAGATGTATATCTTGGTCAACGGATCAGAATACTTTCCATACAACAGCTATATTGATAAAAACAAGTGAATTCGAAATAGCACCCGAAATTTGAATAGTCTATGGTCTTGAACTCTGAGTTGCTATAACTCGATTTTACTACTCGCCACGTTGAATTCATGAAACAAAGATATCCCCGTACCCCCATGGGGGCTATACCTACGTGAATCAATGAATCCACAAAATGAGAAAAAAAAGGCCACCCCCGTGAGTGCGTCTACTAGTATCTGGCATTTCTTGATTGGATCCGCATCAGTCAGGCGGTTGCCAGCACCAGCACTAGAGCTCAAGCCCACTAGGTGAGACAGGGGTGGTATAGACCAAGCTACGAGTTTGAGAATTTGATCCGTCCAAGGGATAGCAGAGTTGGTGGGCGTGAGGTTGATGACTGTGTAACACAGCTTCCATCTTTCCGATCCACATGCTCAAACCATTTAGCAGGGCCGAAATTCTTTTTGTTTTTCACCGAGCTAGCCATGTTCTTGGCGAGTGATGATTCCGCCTACTAGAGTGCTGAATACGCCAACTGTAGGTGGGTGGGAGGCCTTTTTCATTCTTATATTCGATTCCGCGGCCCGGTTGCCTTGCAGCCACCGGTGTTGGGCTATCAGACCAACCCAGCCAGTTGTAATTTAGAACTAGCACATGGGATAACGATGGAGAAAAGGCTACCTAGACCGCACCTTCTAGCCGACTGGGCACCAACAAAAATACAAATTTCTCAGCTCACAGCATGGGCGTCTGTACTTCGACTGTTAAACACCCTGTTTGTTGTTGGACTGGTTTCGCCGTTATCGCCAGCGCGGTATTACGCCCATGGGTTTTCGGTTACACACTTGGCGGGTAGAGACGGCGGTCTTGAGGCGGGTTTGGACGGCTGGGTAGGGTAGGGTAACAGGACCCGTCACATATATGTACTCTACATACATGTATACAACATACCTTGCCCCTCCCTCCACCCGTACCCACTCAACAGCTTCTGCACCTCCATTCCGGTGGTCAACGATCGATATTGCCACACTTACTACCAGAGCTTAGACCTCTCCTGATAGAACAAACCTGTGAATCTTCTCTTGATGCCGCCCACAGAGCCCCGAGTTGGAATGGACTCCCAAGACGACCTTAACTACGCTGCGGCTGACTTTGAATCAGCTGACCTTTCCCCCCTCACACACATGCACATGGCTAACCATCCCACCCAAGACATTGAGAAGGAAAAGATGAACCTCAAGCTTTTCAAGGAGTGGTCGCAGGTCCAAATCGAAAACAGCGGTCCAACAGGGTGCGTAGGTTGTACAGATGTTGAAGGGCTTTCACGTATTGCAAATTATCTAGACGTTGCATTCCCCGCCATTACGCATCAGGACCCAGCAGAGAAAGTTAGAATGATGGAGACTGCTCCGCTTGGTGCAGGTGAGATCGCACGGTTACATGCGGAAAGGCGGTGTAGTGTATTCTTGCGAGGGCTCGGGGCTGACTCTGGTAGAGGGCCAAATCAAGAGGAGAAACCGGGTGGTCAGGATGGCCTTGAAGACTTTACGTGAGTTGACCAAGAATCCACTGGATAGGATGTGGTAGAGGAAGGGCCCGATGATAAGCAGTAGTACATCGGGAGGGTTATGGACTGACGGTGATAGAGGACCAAATGGATGAGTGGGGGAAGGCTATTCAGATGGCATTAAAGACTTTGGGTGAGTTGATCAAGCATTCGCTGGATCGGGATGTGGAGGCCACAGTGGCCGATGATAGCGAGTATTACTCTAGAGGGCTAGGGGCTGACAGTGGTAGATGACCAAACGAATGAGATGGTGGAGATGCTCAAAATGACCTTCAAAAGTTTGGGTGAGTTGACCGAGCATCAGTTGGATGGTGGCAGTGGCCAATGATAGCAAGTACTCCTCCAGGGTTTCTGGAGCTGACAGTTGTAGCCCACCTGGACAAGATCATAGAGAAGGCGATCGGGGTGGTATTGAAGTATTTCGGTGAGCTGAACAACGATCCGCTGGGCGGGGATGAGGGCGGGGAGTGCCGAATGATAGCGAAGGCCACTCCGAGTAATCTGGCAGCTGACGGTGATAGGCGGCCAAACAACTGAGGTGGTGGAGATGCCGATGATGACCTTGAACATTTTGGGTGAGTTGACCTAGCATCAGCTGGATGGAGATGTAGTGCGGGTAGTAGCCAATAATAGCGACGACTGCTGCCGAGAGTTCGAGGCTGACAGTGGTAGTCTGCCTGGACGATGAGATGGAGAGGGCAATCAAGCTGGCGTTGAAGTGTTTGGGTGAGTTGGCCAAGCGTGAACTATATTGGGATGTGGAAGAGGCAGTGTTCGATGATTGCGAGTATTACCCCAAGGGCTATGGGCTAACAATGAGGGGTAGACAACCAAATGGATAAGAGGGAGGGGGTAACACAGAGAACCTTGAAGGCCTTGGGTGAGTTGACCTAACATCTGTAGAGGAGGCAGTGGCCGATGATAGCGAAGGACTACTCAAGAGAGTGTGGAGGCTGACAGTGGTAGCCTGCCTGGACTATGAGATGAGGGAGGTAATCACGCTGACCGTGAAGTGTTTGGGTGAGTTCATCAAGCATTCGCTGTATGGGGGTGTGGAGAAGGCAGTGGCGGATGAGGGTGAGCATTACCCCTTGGGTTATTGGCTAACAGTGAGTGGTAGATGGCCGAGCAGATCAGAGGGAGGAGATTATGCAGTTGGCCTTGAAGGCTTTGCGTCGCTTGACCAAGTGTCCGCTGGATGGGGATGTGGGGGGGGCAGTGGCCCATGATAGCGAGTATCACCCCGCCCCGCCCGCCACTGGGCCGGTCAAGAGCAGCGAGGGCGCAGGCCTGCCTGTACTAGTGACGGTTGAGTCCAGTACACCGGTATCTGGCCTATCAGGCGTCGGGATCGCCGCAGGGACGAAGACACCCGCGGTGGAGGCCCAATCCGCACCTACACCACAGACATCGCAGGGGTTCAATCCACTCCCGCAGCCCGCCATGGCCGATACCACCACAGGGACTGCAGAAAAGTGGCCTGAGGTGAACTACGACTTTTCTCTCTTGCGGGGGCGCTCCTGGCAATCCCTCACAATCGAAGAGGCCAGCCATGCCCTCTCCTGCACACCTCCCGCACACACACACCACGCCGTAAACCTCTTCATACTCGGCCAGCTCTCACTCATCCACTACAGCTCTACGAAGGAGCCCGCATGCCTAGACCGCGCCCTAATACACATTCAGCCCTGCCTCCGCCTCTTTCCCGGCACACTCCGCCTGATCCCGGTCGTGAGTATCTGCCACGCCCTGCAGCTGCAAGGTGACTACACCCGCGCGCGCCTACTCCTGCTTGAGGAACTGGCCATCGAAATCACTGTAACAAGAGTCCTCACGCTGGTGGGCCCGGGTAGTTCACACGAAGAGCACACACCCACAGCACAGGAGGTGGAACATACGGAGATGGCGATAGTATACATGACCGAAGAGCTGGCTATTACACAGAACGACGGACTGAGGAAGCTACTACTAATTTCGTTGAGCTGCATCCACAACCACCGCTTCATGTCAGCACACGAGGCGATGGATCTGGACATGGCCATCAGCTATTTGACCGAGCTCACGGGCCTGGGTAACCCCGACCCAGATCTACTGAGCATGTTGGCAAGATACCACACAGCCCGACACCTGACCAGCAATGCTCTAGCTGACCTGGATGCCGCTGCAGCTGCTCTGGACGCTGCGGCCGCTCTAGACGCTGCTGAAGCTCTGGACGCTACGATAACCCCTTTGTCCGATGACACCGTCCTCCGCGCATCGATAGCCTACCAGAGGTGGCGTGATACTGATCTGATGGATCACTTAACAGACGCGACAAACTGCTTCAGCGCGCTGCTTCCGAAGCCCGGAGATCCGGAGAAGCCTCACCAGCTGCTGCTTGTTGCGATAGATCTAGCCTTTGGCCATGCGCGAATTCTTTGTGACCACGAGAGCATGGTGCGAGCGAAGGAGACTGTTTCAGACATGCTCGAGGCGTTTCCCGAGGGCGATGTGAAGGACGGGATCGCAGTGGACCTGGCCAGCCTTGAGTCTCGACTGGCCGACGGTGATGGGATGGATCCAGTCGCTCAACTAGCAGCAGTGGTGGATGCCATCGACACAAAGGAGGAGCCGGAGCTGTATGTCGACCGTCTCACCATCCTCTCTAAGCATCTTGTGAGCCGATTCGAGGGCAGCGGGAACCCAGCAGATCTGACGGCGGCGGTGGAGAAGATGAAAATTGTCGTTGCCGCGACCAAGCCCGTGGGCCGGCGGTATTTCGACCGGCTGGAGAGCCTATCGCGATATCTCTTCATGCGCCACGCGGCGGTGGGGGACCCGGAAGACCTCAACAGTGCGGTGTCGTACGGCGAGATGTGCTTGGCCGTGAAGGATGATACAGGGTGTTTGCAATTGCCTGGTGCAGAGTCCCGCCACCGCCGTGTGCGGCCGTTGCAGTTCTCTCTCGCTGATACCTACCTGAAGCGGTTCAATCAGACAGCCTGCGCGCTGGATCTGGACAGGGCGCGGGAGCTGGCCATGGCGGCGTCCAGTCCAGCCGTGGGAAAGCTGGGCGATCCAGCACATCTGGTCTGCGTGATTGAACTCATGTCTACCTACAACGACAGGTTCCAAAAGAGAGATGTGAAGGGTGACATCGACATCGCCATAGAGCTGTGCCAGCGGGCCCTAGAGATGGCAGAAGGCTCTGAGGGGTTCAGGTCCGCGGAGGGGGGACAGGTGATCCGGGCTTCGGTCAGGACGGCGCTCAGCTACCTCTACCTGACCAGATATAATATCTTTCACGGCGACGAGGATCGCATGGCCGGGGTCCGTCACAGCGAGGAGGTTCAGAGGCTGGCACCGGCAAGTCACATGGGTCATGCAGATTCTCTGGTGCTCGCGGGGGAGTGGATCGTGCGGCAGCAGGGGTTTCATGTACATGCGCGGAGGGAGAATCTGGATAAAGCGGGCGAACACATGGAGAGAGCGCTCGAGATGCTGCCGAGCGGGGACCCCAATCGCACGCATGCGGTGGGGGTTGCTCGTATGGTAAAAGAATTGATTTGCATATTGGATGGCCCTGGTGGTGTGCACAGCTTGAGCGCAGGGCTCGAGGCGGGCATCGAGACGGGCGAGCAGATGCTGGCAGCGCAGTCACCGGGCGAAGAGAGAGTGCACACCAATTTCCAACTATCGGGACATTACGGGAAGCTGTATGAGATTCATGGACACCTGAATGATATCGAAAAGGCCGTGGAATACAGCCACGCCGCGGTCTCGGACTACCCAGAGCGAAACCCCAGACGCGGGGAGATGCTTTCTGCGCTCTCTGGCCGTCTCATAGCTAGGTACCGGAGACTCGGCGCGTTGGAGGATCTCGACATGGCTATATCCACGGCGCGGGAAGCGGTGGACTGTACGCCCGCCGAGGCTCACAGGCACCCCGACCGACTCATCGAGCTCTGTCAGAGGTACATGGAAAGATATCTCCGCAAGGGCCCTCCCTCCAACGATGACCTTGTTATGGCAATATCGCTCGGCGAGCGCTGCGTGGAGGCCACCGCGACCGCCGGAAGCCCTGGGCCGGCGCACTTCCAGCTCGTCCTCGCCGACGCCCTCCACCTCCGCCACCTCGCCAACCCGACCCTCTTCCATGACCTTGAGCGTGCGATATCGCTCGCCCGTGAAGCACTCGCCGTGATTATACGGCCCAAGAACCCTTTTCCCGTATCCATCATTGATATCCTCCACCTCCTAGGAAAGCTCTTTCGCTCCCGCTTCCACTGCACTGGCCTCATCCACGACATTGACACGGCCATCGAGCACTTGACGAATGCCCTTGGTCCCTTGATCTGCCCTGATGACCAACCTACTCGTGGGGAGGTGCTTGATGATCTAGGGCGATGCTATCTCATCCGCCACCACGCAAAGCAGGGCACAGGTCCGGACGGGGAGCGGTCGTTCCACTGCTTCCACGAGGCGTTGAGCCTCACCGCCGCCCCACCGGTTGTCCGCATCACCGCCGCACGGAGGGTGGGGGAGGTCTACGCCCACTCCGGTAGGTGGGCCGAGGCGGCAGGTGTGTATGAGTCCTGCGTGAAACTCATGCCGCGCATCAGCCTTCCTTTCCTCTCCCGTGTAGACCAGCAGCGGTTATTGGCGATGCTCACTGGCGTGACCTCGCAGGCGGCGACGAGCGCTCTGATGGCCGGCAGTGAGGCGATACACGTGCTGAAGCTTCTCGAACTGGGCCGTGGTATCATTGCGGGCTTCCATATTGACTGCCGCAGCGACGTGACGGAGCTCTATGTCAGCCACCCAAACCTGTGGCGTCAGTTCACGGACTTGAGGGCTGAGATAGAGATGGGACTTGCGAAACCCCTTGGCATAGATGGAATCGAGTCGGTGGGGCCTGAGAGTGTGATGACTCGGCGCAAGAAGCTGACGGCGAATATGGCGGAGCTGTTGGGAACAATACGCGGTATGCCAGGCTACGAAGGCTTCCTCATGCCGCCGAGGGGCGAAAGTCTCATGGCCCTCGCCGCCTATGGGCCCATTGTGGTTGTGAACGCAAATGCAGCCCGCTGCGATGCCATACTAGTAACCAGCATCTCCATAACGAGCATCGCGCTCGACAAGTGGGAGTGGGAAGGGGCACGTCAAAGGCTGGACAGTATGAAGGATCTCGTCAAGGGCGGCTTCCGCACCTACGCTGACCGCACAAAGAAGATGCGGGCGCTGCTGGTCTGGCTGTGGGATGTTGTCGTTTCCCCCGTCCTCGCCGCCCTCGGGATCGGGAAGCCGGCCCCGCAAACTGAGCTCCCGCAGGTCTGGTGGATTGGCACGGGTCCGCTGGGTCTCGCACCGTTCCACGCTGCCGGCTATCACAGGAACGGATCCACCAGGAATACGATCAGCCGTGTTGTATCCTCGTACACACCAAACATCAAGGCTTTACAGTACTCCCGCCAGAAGCAGCCTGTGGAGGTTATAAAAGATCTGTTACTGGTCTCGATGCCGAGGACCGAGGGCAACAGTGACCTTGCGGGTGCAACAGAGGAGGTGCAGCGTGTAGCTGGCATTGTGCAGGCCGCCGGTGTGGCCACCAAGATCATGGAGCACCCCGGCGTCGCGGAGGTGCTCTCATCCCTCAACAAATGCCAGGTCGTTCATTTCGCCTGCCATGGTGTCATCAGCCCCGAGGACCCCAGCAATGGCGGACTGCTTCTTGAGGGCGGACAACTCACCATTGCCAACGTGGCTACAAAGAGTGGATGCGCGATGATTGCCTATCTCTCTGCATGCTCGACAGCTGAGACTGGGGACAGCCTGTTGGTGGACGAAGGCATCACCCTGGCCGGAGCGTTCCAGATGGCCGGGTTCCGCCATGTCGTGGCCACCATGTGGGAGGGGCGTGACAAGGTCTGCATGAAGGTGGCGGAGAACTTTTACGAGAATGTCATGAAGGGACGCGGGGTAGCAAGGGCGCTGCACGATGCTGTAGTGAAGGCCAGGGGCACGGGAGATCAGACGGGGAAGGTGCTGGATTGGGCGCCGTTCATCCACAACGGAGCGTAAAGGGTTTTACTGCTGTTTCATTTCCACTATCTCTCTCTATGTAACCTTTTTTCTTTTTCTTCGCTGTATCCTCCCGCTCATTCTGATTTCGTTTTCTGCCGTTTTTCCAGCTCGCGTCTTTCTCTCATGTAGGTTTAGTGAGGGATAGGCGGTGTTTTTATTAAGTTAGTTTATACATTCATACCAGTGCCTGTTTTGGCTCATCCACGAAGCCGGTTCACCCATGAAGTTTCATGGGTGAACCAGTTTATCCAGAAAGTACTTATGATTACGGATAAAGGCAATCGTGCCTTGATGAGCCGTGTATTGTCTCCTCACACAATACAATTGTGGTAGACAAGAGAGCCTGCTATATATGATTAGAATCAATTATGGTGTGTTTGATCCACTCTACATTTTCTTCTTCTTCTTCTTCTTCTTCTTCTTCTTCTTCTTCTTCTTGCTCTTTTGTGGCAGGTGGATGTTGTGGGTTCTACCCATTCACCGGATATCCATTTTTATTTTGTTTGTTTAATTTAACCGGACATTCATTGAATGTAGACTTTTATATCCCGAATAACTACGAGATAGCCTACAGAACTCAACAAATCCAATGGTGTATAGGTTTAGTAGTTCAAAACCGTTTGAGCGCTAATAGTAGCGATATAGTTGGTGCAGTTCGACATTTATACCCGATGGTTAAACTCGGACAACACTGTATTCAAACCTGTTCAAACCGTATTACCACCAAGGCACCCAATTAGCCCGATCCTAATCAACCAACATTGATTAGCAGTTCATCTCACTCTCTACCAACTCTCTCACCTCACCTTACCCTCACACTCAACCTAGCCCTATAGTATGTTACCACCTTGACCACGGGGGTGTCGGGGCTTTCCATTGCAGCGCAGGAGGGTACCAGACCTAGGTTTCAAATGATATAATTCAAGGCATTGGACTGTTCGAGTTTCATACGATATTTCGAATTTACTTACTCTTGTGAATTTACCTGTCATGTGTATGGATATAAATCAAAGGTCCCCACACCCCCATGACCGTCTGTAGGTACATGTAAAATACTGTAACACACCCACCCACTGTAGCGCCGGAGAATCTTATTGATACATATCAGCATACTGCATTACCGCTAAGAACCCCGAGTTCAGAGCGAAATGCGATTGTACCCGAAAACGGCCCCAGGGCACAGTCGGTCTGCCTCCATTTCCCTCGGCCGACCCGTGTAGCTCCGTGTTCTATTTTGGGGAAGGGGCACGGCGCGTCTTGGCACGCCGGTCATCCCTGCCAGAGCCGAATGCCAAGCTGGGCAGAGCATCCGCGCCGCATCCCGAATTGACCATCCATCCATCCCCGGCCAGCCCGATATCTATACAGTAGGTAGGCTGACTTAGAGAAGGGAGTGCAATGACAGGTACTATCGCGGCACAGCACGGCCCGGACCGCCCCGGCCCGCCCCGGCACGGCACCGCCCCTTCCACAGCCGGGTGTGGAGAGAGGTGACCATATAGTCGAATTGTAGCTGTCCAGGTCTCTTCTTCGCGGTGTTGTCTGCCATGCGGACGGTCGAACGGAGGCGTTGAACTCCTGCGTGGAGGCTGACAGTTTCATAGTTCTTTGTCAGTCTCAACCAAGAGACCTGTTCTCGTTTCATGGCGAACGCGGTTCACCGAGAACAGTTTCCTACTACGGGCCAGATATCTGCAGATTTGTGTAGAGTTCTGGAACCTCTGCTACCGGGGGGGGCATAGTTTCAAAGACATTAAGCTTATTCAGTTTTGAATCACCTTACTAATAAACATGAAGCACCTAGATGCCCGAAACCTGCAGCTGTTGACCGGGCTTCCATGTATTTTACCGACTTGTAGAGTATACACAGCGCAATCGGCAATGTTCTCGGCTCAACTGGAAGGTTCTCCGGTGTCCTTCGGCAACATGAAAACATCAGATATGGTAAACTGACGGTTGAAAAAACTGCTCACTGGTGGGACGTTCCCTGCTTAAACTCAGTTCTGGTTAAATCCGAGTAGACCTATGTAGAGGTAGGCTACGGAGAAGCATTTTATAAAACACAGGAACCTTCTCTCCCTTCTCTGGCCTCATCATCAAACGCTCATTTCATCACACATAGGCCGGCCCTACGCTGTAATTTATCTTCTCTACCACCAAATTTGCAATCCAACTTTCCCACGCTCTTTTTATTCATCACACAGGCCAGCCTTGCGCTCTCACCTCTCGTCTCTCACCTCTCATCTCCAAGTTCTCAATCCAACTTCAACAGGTTTATTTCCTTGATTACACGGCCGGTCCTCCAATCTCACGTTTAATCCAGCTTTACCACTCCTCTTCCTTTCTGCCGCCAAATACCCACACTCCTTCTCCAAAGTCCCCTCCTCACAAGCCAATATGAAGTATCTTATGATCCTTCTTCTCACCTTGAGCGCAACAATCACCTCCGCTCTCCCCGTCGATCTCCCCGCCTCAACAGTCTCTCTGGCCGCCCCCGAGGAAACGCCTCACATCCTTGCCGTACGCTCCCCCTCCACCCGCGGCAGTGGGCCAAGCACGAGAGGAAGTGGCCCCAGTACACGTGGAAGTGGCCCCAGTACACTTGGAAGCGGCCCAAGTACCAGAGGAAGCGGCCCCGGCACGAGAGGAAGCGGGCCAAGCACCAGAGGCAGCGGGCCAAGCACGAGAGGAAGTGGCCCCAGCACGAGAGGAAGTGGCCCCAGCACGAGAGGAAGTGTGCCAAGCACCAGAGGAAGTGGGCCGAGCACGAGAGGAAGTGGGCCAAGCACCAGAGGTAGTGGGCCGAGCACGAGAGGAAGTGGCCCCAGCACGAGAGGAAGTGGGCCAAGCACCAGAGGTAGTGGGCCAAGCACGAGAGGAAGTGGCCCCAGCACGAGAGGAAGTGGGCCAAGCACCAGAGGTAGTGGGCCAAGCACGAGAGGAAGTGGGCCAAGCACCAGAGGTAGTGGGCCGAGCACGAGAGGAAGTGGCCCCAGAACGAGAGGAAGCGGGCCAAGCACCAGAGGTAGTGGGCCAAGCACGAGAGGAAGTGGGCCAAGCACCAGAGGAAGTGGGCCAAGCACCAGAGGTAGCGGGCCAAGGACCAGAGGTAGCGGGCCAAGGACCAGAGGAAGTGGCCCAAGGAGCAGCTTCTAGTGAACACTGAGGAGACAGCTGTCGAATATTTGACGGCGCGGCGGGAGGGGGCGGGGGAGCATACGGAGTTGAGAAAGCAGCAAGACGATGCGCCGTAAGAAGATATGGTGTATAGTAAGAGGATCCTGTTCTGTATTTTGTGTAGAATAGAATAGATTAAGAGATCTAGTCACGAGAGATCATTCTGACCCGTTCGAAGGTTTTACCCATTCGCCGGACATCCATTATCTAATTGACACTTTTACTACTTCCAATGTTATCTTTTGATTACTACCATGTATCAAGTTGTCCTGTGAAAGGGTAGTGACTGCAAATGGGACAGAAATTAGACATGCAGGAATTTCTAGCGTGATGCTCTCGGTGCAATGTATGCAGTGCTAATTCGTCTCATTGGCGGTGGCCTTGGTCAGTCACGTGTAGCATCACCGGTGGCCAAAACCTATTCCTCCGGATCCCCTGTGTATATACTTAAAATTAATAACAGAGGCGTGACCGGTAAATACATCAGTAACGTCATTGGTAATGCAATTTCAATGTCTAAAAGGTGGTCCGGTTTCCCTTTAAACGCCTTTCTCCTACCAAACACCGACACCCCCCGGCGGACATTGGGACCCCAGAAACGACCTTCCCGACAACTTTACTTGATATTCGAAGTACACATTTCGACCGCGCCTAGAGTCGGTCTGACTGTTACATATCTCTTATATTAGTACAATATACTGAACTGTCGGGTGAATGGGTAGCATCTGCAAATGGGATAGAAGAAGAAGAAGGCGAAAGAGAAGGAATTTAATATGTCCCTGTATCGTGGGACACGGCGGAGCGGGCTGCGGTCCAAAGGGTGGTGGGCTACCTTTCCAACAGCAAGGTTGGGTGGGTATCTCGTTGCCCTCGCAAGGTCCATCAGTGTAAGTGGCAACCATTCATTCTCATACAAAATAAAAACGCTTGGAAACACGGCTTTTCGCACAGAGTTTTGCATACTCCATGATTTCTATAGGAGTGTCTCTAGGTTCAAAACAGGATACTCCATTTACTTTGAATAATTTGTCATAACTACTGCTGTTGCGCACCTTCAAGGCAGGGGCACATTCCGGAGGTTACATACATGTAACTAACCCCTGGAAAAACTATTTGCCAAGTTCAAGTATGTATGTACACCGGCAGGTAATAAGTCATGGGACGTACCCGTGACATGTCTGCATTTGGATGCTGCATATGAATCCGGGGGAGAGGACTTCAGCTCACAGAATTGTCAAAATGAATGGAAATGATTGAGGACACCGGCAAATGGATTATGAGTTCGGGTTCTTCTCAATTGGGTGTTAATATGGGAATGAGTGTGTGAACTCAGCCACTACTTTTGGGAGTTGGCCCATAATGAGGGGTAATGACTGGACTGCGAGATATTCTTATTATTTTAATAGAATCATGAGTAGTCAACCAAATTCATTCAGAATAGTACCAAAATGACGAGAGATATCTAGGCTATAATATATATAAGGTAAGACATGAATGGAAAATTATGATAAGAGTAAAAATATCTAGAGAGTAGGATCACCGTGTCTCGGCGCCAAGCATCAATGCAAAAAAAACCCGAAAAATACAGTATTAGTACGGAATTGACCCCCCTCTGTTTTTAATACACATTTTGACTCTTTTGGGCATACTCTCTATCAGTTTCCTAAAGTCTTCCGCTACAAACCGGTCCCACTCTTCCTGCAAAGCCTTACTCAGGGCTGCATGAGTTGTCACTCTTGGTTCTCTTTTGTTGATGCGAGACTTCATTATCCGCCACAGGTTTTCGATGGGGTTGAGGTCTGGTGACTGTGCAGGCCAGGGCATTTTCTGGATATTGTATTTATTTCTCGCTGCTGAGGCAACTTTTAACTTGTGAGGTGGTGCTCCATCCTCCATTACTATTGCCTCATGAGTGGCCCGGTACCGGCTTTGATAAAATGGTTTGAGAGCGGGCTCAATGACCAATTTCACATAGTCTTTGCCTAATAAGAGTTTAGTACCTACTAGTTAAATATATTTTTCCAGTATATACCTTTTAACCCGCCGCTTGGGAGGATGACCATAGGGCCTTTATTTCCCAACTGAATACTCCCCCAAATCATGATTGACGTTCTACCCCTCTTGAATGAAGGTAGGAAACACTCCTCGCTATCGATTTCATCCACAGCCCGGTAAACCCAGCAGGTACCGCCATGAAATCCAACCTCAAACCGGGACTCATCAGTCCAAATTACTTCGCCCCACTCCTCCATTGTCCAAGATTTTCGCTCCTTACACCATAATATACGATTGAGTTTGTGTAATTTGGTGAGAAAGCGACTGCGTTTTGCGTCGCTTATGCAGGCCTCACTGTTTGAGATACTTCCGTGCGGTCTTCATGGAAACCTTTCTGGTGATGCTTTTGGTGAGTCTGTGAGGTGCATCGCCGACCGGCTTACTAACGATATGAGATGTCTCTTCTCTCAGCATTCAATTTCTCAGGCCTGCCCGATCGAGGTTTGCTAGCAGTATATGGGGTAAGGCTTCCTGGTTTCCGTCTATCTTTATCCCTCTTAACTATATTCCAGCAGGTACTTCTCTTCACTCCTGTTCGTTCTTCAATCTCGTTGTAGGTCAAACCGACCTCGTAAAGGGTGATCACCTTCGCCCGCTGAGCTTCAGTAGTCTCCTTTCTTCTTTTATTCAATGGGGAAGGCGGTACAATCATATTGGTAGAGCTTGTAGATTCTTTAGCTGCCACTAGTGGAGTCTTTGTTGAGATTACAGGTATGGAAGCACTCTCGCACCCTGTGAAGATTTTGATGGGGCCTGCTTATTCACGAATTACAAAGCACGTCCCACGACTTATTATCTATCGGTGTACACTAGCCGTATTTGATCAATACTTGCCTCTATTAGATCTACGTTGGACTTTGGTAAGAACCGAATTATCGACAATTGGTTTGTCAAAAGAACGGGCACTGGAGTCCTTCCATGAATATTATTCCTATAATTATGTGGTAGCCAGAATTATCATAATCCAAAGTCAACTCTCGGCTGTGAGCGGTGCCACTACCAGCGCTTACGTGCAGCGCGAGGCGAAAAGTGAAGGCTGGGCACCCATTTTACACCAAAAATGGTACTTTTCAACGTGACCCTAGACCACAAATTATGATTAATCGGAGAAGTATATTTCTTGCATATCAAGAATTGAGTTATTCCTCTAGCATGAGCTGTGTTGATTTTATTGTGTTTAGTTGCCAAAAACACGCCAAGACCACACATTTGTATGGGATGTAGCCGAATCTCCAAATTGCTTTACTTCTAGCTCATGTACGGTGATAGTCAACCATAAATACCGAGAATCTGATAGGATAAACACACCCATTTCACAGCAAGATTGCTTGCCAGATTCCTCGTATTTACCCTCAACCCCGGTACATACTCCTCCGCCCACTGGCTGGCGGGGCGCGGTGGTGTAACAACGAATCTGTCATTGACACGGAAGCAGGTTGTTACAAGTGAGGAGCATAAACTACATATATCTGACTCATTTTCCTCCTCAAAAGGTGGGCCTACGCCGAACGACACCCGCACAGCCATAGAAACCCCTGAGACTCCCAGGCGATCTCTCTCTCTCTCTCTCGGTCGCTAGGCTTCCCCCACGTTCACAGGCAGCAAGTCGGTTATAAGGGTACTATTGGTACCTCCGCGGCTCTCCGTTCTAATCCGAGCTGGTTATCATTTATAGCTAGGGAGAATCACCCCGCTAACTTGAATATTGACAGAGGGCTTATCCCCGCTGAGTCGGACGTGTAGGGGCCTAACCATATCAAAAACAATATTGACACTTTGGCAACCGATAACGTCTAGGGGCATATATCCGTACGGTCGGTGGCAGTCTAGCAAAAGGGATGGACCCGCTCTCCATCGTAGCAAGCACAGCGGGCTTAATCAGCTTGTTAACGGAGGTGGTCAAGGCCTGCACACGCTACGCCCAGTCAGTCAACGATTACCCCAGCGATGTAAGAGAGCTTACGGAAAAGGTTGCCACCCTGTCCTGCGTGCTGGAACAGCTCCTAAAGTTCCTCAGGGAGGAGAATGCGAACGGGCCTGCATTCGGAAAGACGTCGACCCTCGTTTTCGCGAGCGATCATTGCCTCGCTGGGGTGAGAGCGCTGTGTGATCGGCTGGAGAGGCGTAAGAAAAAGAGGACACGAATGCAGAGCCTAGCATGGCCCTTCGCGGAAGCGGAGACTCGCAAGGAAGTGCAAGCCTTGCACGGCTATATTGAGATATATCAATTTGCTCTGACGACTGATGGTTGGTGGGTAAGCCTAGTCCAACATCTTGGGGCGTTGTGCTTATTTCGCATATAGTTCCTTACTCTCAAAGACGTCCGCGGAGGTGACTCTATCCCTGACAGAGATGCGAAAGATGTTCAGATTGTTCTCTGCCGACTCCGGTGCTCTCATAGCCAAGTTGAACAACCTCGAGACAGCGATCGGGAGTGTCACTGGGATCTCCCTGGATCTCCATCGCGAAATGTCTGCTATTTCGCGTGCGGTTTTGTTGGTTGAGAAACAATTTGATGGTAAGCGGGACGTTCATATTATTGTCAGACTAGAACTGATCACCTATAGATAACCAGGAGAGCGAAAGAGAGAACGAGAAGCGGAAGCATAGAAGTGCAATCCTGAGTTCCCTCTCATCACTCCACTTTGAGGCTAGACATCGGGCTGTGAGCTCCACCCGGGAACCCAAGACTGACCAGTGGTTCCTGGATTCTCCGAATTTTAGTAAATGGGCAACAGGTGGGCAAGAACCGGTTCTCTGGTGTACAGGAGGACGTGAGTCACCTTGATCCGTCATGAATAACCATCTCCGTAGAACTAACTTAGATTACTTGCAGCCGGGGTTGGGAAAACAGTACTAGTGTAAGGATTTCGCCATCCGAGTCAAGAACTGGTTACAGAGACCTTTCTAACAGCGATATGGTAGCTCTTGTGTCGTGGATCATTTGAAGAAAACGTACTCCAGAGAGGATGTTGCGATAGCATATGTATACTTCAACTTCAAAGAAATGGCCACACAAACTGCTGTCGATGTCTTTTCGAGGTTGGCAAGGCAATTGTCTGAGCAGTTGGAGTTCATTCCCGCCGAGGTTGAGGACTTCTGCCGGTGTGAAGGTTGCCAACAGCGCCGTAGGAGAAAGATGATGGTCGGTACTGATGCATCAAAAGCTGGCAGCATCGAAGAATACATCGACCTAGTATGTTTCCTATCGGGGAAGTTCAGAAACACCTATATCCTCGTTGATGCTTTGGACGAATACTCCACCAAGACTGACTACAAAGAGTGGAAATCTCTTTTGTCTAGGATGAAGAGTTCCTCCATCAGAATTCTTGTTACTTCTCGGCCACAAGTCAAGATACATGGTGTTACAGGAGATTCGAGTGAGGGGTTGTGAAGGCAGGACGGGTAACCAGAGACAAGCATAGAAAGGTATCGAGGGGGTGGGGGCGCTGAGTGTGACCACACCTGCAGTATACTATTAGGCGGCACACCTCGAAGGTGGTGTGCTGATGACTGCAGGATGTTCTCCTTTGAGAAGGTGACCAACGCAATAGTATAGTGCAACCCAATAGCCGGCATTTGTGAGTCAAAGGGATTACGCGAGGTAGAATGAACTAGTTAGAATGTGGGCTCAGATAAGAGTGCCAATCATGTATAAATAGGAGAGCGGATGCCCGAGAGCTGAGGAGACATCTTCTATCATTAGCGAGCGGAGTCCGGTCTATCAAATCTTATTATTTACAGGCTACAGAACTATTGCTTAGCATTGCTATATCTTTGATATCCCTTAACACTATTTGATCCCTTATCCGACTCGCTTACGAAGATAAACCACTACCGCATACCAGTATCACCCTCGACGATAAATCATTCCTAAATTCTGAAAGACTTGAGTACATTGTGTCACGGATAGTCACCGTGCGCTTGTCTCCAAGAACCCAGAAACAAATATCTAGAGTTTGTATCCCATGCACCCCACCTGCTCTACTTCATTCATCGTCAAAGGAGGAAGTGCAGAGCATCTCTACTGTGGATACCTAGACTTTCAAGGCTTCTTCGCAGAAACACAAACCACTTGTCACTTTCAGGAATCCGATCCTGAAAGACTTCACCCCACAGAGCTCCCTCCCATCAAGGTTACTCTAACCCAAAACTCCTACCAGCTCGCACACCCTGTACCTTGGTTCATTCCGCAACCTTGGTGCAAGCGAATCCCAGAACTACCAATCGAGGCCCTCCAAGATGTCTCTCCAACGTCAGTTGACATACGAGGACAATACCAATATGGAGGATGCCATCATCCTGCGCGACTGAGATACCTACGTAGCGCAAGCCCAGCCCAGGTAGAGGGATACGCCCGTCGCGAACCTCTGGCCGCAGCATACCGCCCAGCGCTCCCCTCGGTGAGACTACAGGGAGAGGTCCCCCTACACTACCCCTACACGAGGGTCATCTACTACTCAGAGGCACTCCAGGGTAGAGACCATAGAGGAGGACAGCGAGGAAGACCTCCCCCAAACCCCGCCATATCGAACAGTACGCAGAGAGGTACAGAGGCTAGGAGGACAGGTAGTCGCTGGACTACACCAAGGGGTCAGCGCCTTGGATATCCGTACCCAGAACGCCCCCCTAATCGAGGACCTCTTACGGAATCACGAACATACCATTGCCGAGATCAACGCGGCCAACCAAAACCTGATAAACGAGCTCACCAACAAATTTCAGGAGAGCGACGCTAAGCAGAACTAAATGGCCGTGGCCTTGATTCAAATGGACAACAGGTTCTGTACGCAGGCCCAGAATCAATTGGCTCAGGTACAAGACTTTTTTGGCCAGCTCCGTACCACAACCCTCGCCCAGCAAGGACTACAGCAGCAGAGAATAGATGCTCTGCTCGCACAAATTCAGGCAGACAAGGGAGATGGTGCCCAAACCGGCAACCAAGAAGCGATCACTGCTGCAGTGACTGCGCTTAAGGAAGTCAGGGAGATGGACAGGGAGGAAATGGCGGAGAAGATCAAGGCGGCGATAAAGGAGGTGGAGCTTGCCCAGGGTCTATGGAAGACTGCTGGAGGAAGGAAGGACAAGGGGAAGCAGCCCCAGGTAGAATCAGTGAGGAGCCACAGCGGAAAGTCCGGCCACTCTTCCCCAAAACCACTGGAGCCAATCATAATAGAGGCAACTCCAGTGGAAGAAAGAGGGAACGGAGGACGAGGAGGTAATGGAGGGGGCAACAGAAGGTCTAGACATAGTAACCCAGACCCATCTAATAGCTCGAAATCCAGCGATGAAGGGCGGGACCCGAAGGGCAGAGACAGGAAGCAGGATAGGCAAAAACGCCATCCCAAGACCTTCCACGCTGACCCCGAGGTCTTCTCCCGGAACGGCGGACCCAAGCAGGCCAAGATCCCCTTCAATGGTGACCCAAAGCAGGATGTTCGCCACTGGATTGAATAAATGGAGACCTTAATTGTGCTCCAACCCAAGGTCCAGTGGACAGACAAGGTGAAAATCCTGTGGGCATCCCTCGAGTTCGCAGGAAGTGCGGCTAGCTTTTGGAAGAACTTCAAGGAAAGGCTTAGTGTAGAACCTAAGCTCGGAACCTAGGAGATTCAAAAGGGAGCTCCTCATCCAATATGGGAACCGGACCAGCCAAGAGCAAGCCAAACAGAAAATGGACAACCTCAGGCAAACCGGATCCATTGACGACTACCTGAACGAGATGCAGAACCTGGAGTGGGACGCGGAGGTTGGCCCAACCGTAATGAAGTCCATGATCCTGACAGGAATAAACTCCTCTCTGGAAACAAGACTATCGGCGGCCATCGAAGTACCCGAGCATTTCCCGGACTGTCTGGCATGGGTACGACGGGTGGGTAGAAAGGACGCGGATGTGAAGGCTGGACACGAGATCTTCAGAGGCAGAGACGCCTCTAAAGCTCCTCAGAAACCCACATCCAAGCCCCCTCGCTGAAGCAGAGATAACCCGTCTATAAAAAGACAGGAAAATCAAAGCAAAAAGCCCAAGGAGAACCTAGGAGCTACCAAGGCTCAGAAAGACAAGTGGCATGCGGAAAAGAAATGTCTCCGTTGTGGTCGAGAGAACCAATTCGCGAAAGACTGCTATTCCTCCAGCATTGTCTGAGCCACCACCCAGCACGAGGTCAGCAGGAAAAGAGAAAGGAGTCCTTCCGGAGAGAAGGACCAGGAAGAGGGGAGTAAGTGGAAGAAAGTAGAGACACAAACGCAGGCGTTTAGATCAAGGATCACAAATTTAGAGGATTAGGTTTCGGTTATGTGGGATTTCTTATCGGTTGATTTATGTATACATCACGGGGCACGGAAATAAAATATATTTACCAAAACAAAGGGACCAAAAGTGACCAAATGGCCATCAGTGATAAACTTTAAACATTTGGGTAGTTACTGTTGGGATACGCGGCAGAGCGCAAAGCACACTAGGCAGCAAAAATCCGCCAGTAACATAAAAATACCTTGTTTTGTCATAAGTCATTCTCTGATAGGAAGAGGCACGGTGCGTACCCCGCACATGGATATATATAAAGCCAGGCATCCACCTTCGAAAGAGAGAAAAATCATCCTCCTTCATACATACTCAACGAAGAACCAAACCAACCTACCCACAACGAAACCACAATGTCTACCTCCATCAAAGAAACACGTCTCAAGATTGAAATCTCTTGGTCAGATCCTCACCCACCTGCCCAGGGCTCATATATAACGAAGGCGTTGGTCGATAGTGGAACGGAAGACTGGATCATGTCATGGGACTGTGTAAAGCAATACCAGATCCCCGTCCAACTCCGAACGCCACCCCTCAATATCAGACAAGCCGATGGGACCTCTATGCCTAACTCAGGCACCCACGTCACCTACCCCCTCTCCCTGCGAATAGGTTCACAGCTAGATAGGTCAGTCACCTGTAAGGTCGGGGACTTCGCGGCAGAAGACCTAGTCATCCCTTATCGGTGGCTATCAGAGCACTGCCCTACGGTACACTTGGGGAGAAGATGCCATCTACTTCGATAGTACCTATTGCCAGGGTAAAGGGTGCCTTATCCTCGACCGAGAAGAAGAAGAAGAAGACAATGAGGACGAGCTAGTAGTGAGACTACTACGCTGCAACCCTGTCACCTCCTACTCGAACAAGCATCACCCTTTCTGGATGAGAACTACCGGGGGCCAGACTCAGATCATACCCACCGAGTATCAGGACTACGAAGATGTTTCCTCTGCTAAGGGAGCCCAGAGTCTACCAGAGTTCTCGGAGTGGGACCACACAATCCCACTCTTTGAAGGAAAGCAACCACCGTGGGGCCCCATCTACCCCCTCTCTCCACCGGAGCAGAAAGCATTGAGAGAGTACCTGGACAAGATGCTAGCCTCGGGCAAGATCCGTCCCTCCTCAAGCCCTGCTACCCCACCAATCCTTTTCGTGCCTAAAGCAAACGGGAAATTGAGGCTATGCGTGGACTACAGAGGCCTGAACGCCCTGACTGTCAAGAACCGCTACCCTCTGCCACTCATGGACGAATTAGCAAACGCAATCAAGGGAGCTACCTTCTTCACCAAGATTGATTTGAAGAATGGGTACAACCTAGTGCGTATCAAGCAGGGAGAAGAGTGGAAAACCGCTTTCCGGACCAAGTATGATCACTATGAGTACAAGGTGATGCCTTTCGGTTTGACCAATGCCCCGGCGACATTCCCGGACATGATCAATACCATTTTCAAGGATCTACTAGATGAAGCCATCGTGGCCTACCTAGATGATATCTACTATGTACTGGAATACATTTCCTCTGAACTCTCTCCAATATGATTGGTCGAGGGCGACAGGGTATTTAGTAAGCATGACACACCAAATTTCGGGTGCTATGTGCCGTTACCCTGCCTGATTGGGTGCGGTTACCCTACCTGGAGTTACCCTATCTAAGATTACCCTGAAGGTAGCGGGTGCACTCTTAATTGAGGTGTTGCGCCCGTTGCTATGCGCACCCTTGGGGTACGGTGCGAATTCTCAGTGTGGGTTGCAGAGTTGCGGAAATGCACCAAAAAAGACCCGTTTTCGACCCTGGAAATAACCCCCGGTGCGTCAAGTGGCCGGAACCCCCCTATTTTGCACCGGTGGGTCTATGGGAGCTGGGTGATAACACACACAGATCAGCAAAAAAAAAAATCTCCCAAGACGAATTGTACGTCCAGACGTACCGATTCGTCTTTTGCGACCAAAACCTCGTCTTTTGCACCCAAATAGTCGTCTTTTGGTCATCCCGCGCTTCCCGGAGCTCTGAAATGTGACATGTCGTCTTTTGGCGCCTAGTATGCGTCTCAAATGTGACGCCTCGTCTTTTGACGCCTAGTATGCATCTCAAATATGACATCTCGTCTTTTAACGGACGTCGCGCGGATGTGATATTCTGCCTATGTACTGGCGCTAATGCTAATACCGCTAGCTAATGACGTCGGATTTGACGCTTTCTCCACACCGTGAGGATCCACCCACACCTCCACCTCCACCTCCACCTCCAGCTCCACCTCCACCTCCACCTCCACCTCCATGCCTACCTACCTCGCCTCCTACCTCACCTCCTACTTCACCTCCTACCTCACCTCCTACCTCACCTCCTACCTCACCTCCTACCTCACCTCCTACCTGTATCGACACCTACCTCCTACCTGTACCGACCTCCTGCCTGTATCGACGCCTACCTCCTACCCGTATCAGCGCCTGGATACGTATTTACCTTCCTCTGCATTTTGACGCCTTTACTGACACCTACTAGGCTCCAAATACTGGACGATTTGGACACCTACCAGGCACCGAATACAGCACGATTTGGACACCCCCAGGCAGCGAATCGACACCTACCAATCACCAAATACTGCACCAAATGGACACCCCCAGGCAGCGAATCGACACCTACCTGTCACCAAATACTGCACGATTTGGACACCTACCAGTCACCAAATACTGCACAAATGGACACCCCCAAGCAGCGAATCGACACCTACCTGTCACCAAAACTGCACGATTTGGACACTTCCTAGGCAGCGAATCGACACCTACCAGTCACCGAATACTACACGATTTGGACACTTCCTAGGCAACGAATCGGCACCTACCAGTCACCAAATACTACACGATTTGGACACCCCCAGGCAGCGAATCGACACCTACCAGTCACCAAATACTGCACGATTTGGACACCCCCAGGCAGCGAATCGACACCTACCAGTCACCAAATACTGCACCAAATGGACACCCCCAGGCAGTGAATCGACGCCTACCAGTCACCAGATACTGCACCAAATGGACACCTACCACACAGGCAGGTCAGCGGGCAGGAAGGCAGCTCAGCGGGGAGCTCAGAGGCAGGCAGCTCAGCGGGCAGGAGGGCGGGCAGGCAGCTCAGCGGGGAGCTCAGAAGGCAGGCAGCTCAGCGGGCAGGAGGGCAGGCAGGCAGGGCAGCGGCGAGCTCAGCAGGCAGGCAGCTCAGCGGCGAGCTCAGCGGGCAGGCAGCTCAGCAGGCAGGAGGGTACGCAGGCAGGTCAGCGGCGAGCTCAGCGCACAGCTCAACGGGCAGGAGGTCGGCGGGGGGCAGGAGTAAGCGGAGGTAGGTGGGGCGCCGGCGGAGGCAGGTTGGTCGCTAGCAAATATGTACATAGAATTACGTAGACATGTGGATCAATAAACGTGACATTTGAGCGGAACTGGTGTCCTAGTCTATGTACCGATTGCCGAGTGACCTCATTCTGCCAGCGAAATGTGCTAGCGAAAGCCGTTAACCGGGCAAAAGCTACGTAGGTGTGGACCCGGTGTTCGTTTTGGGGTCAAAGACGACCTAATTTGGTCAAAAGACGAACTCGTCTTTTGAGCAAACGACGACTCCGCGACGGGAACGGGAGAGAATCTCTCCCGTTCCCGTCGAGACGATATCGTTTTGCGCCGGGGCGTATGGATGCAGGTAAGAAAACTTCTCATGCGCCTGGCACCCTAAATGACGCCCAATGGCGCCTGGTGCGCCTGGATACGCCCAGGGTCGTCGGGTCGAAACCAATTTTTTGCTGATGCAACTCCGTGGGACCGGACTCTTTGCCAAAAATTCAATCTACTGAATAAAATCTACTGAACAAAACCTACTGTACAAAATCTACTGAATAAAGTACCATCAATTATTTAACAATCAATATCCTCGATTAAATTATCTGCTCCCGACCCAAACAAATTCCATTACATACCATCTCATAGTGTTCTCACTCAGCTCTCTCGACAAGATTTTGACGATTGAATGCACAACGTGCAAACAAAATAAAGATATTACGGATTACGATTCCGATAGAAATGGCCGGCCCCGTAAATCATGTCGGTCATGCTTGGTGAGTTTTGAACTGACTACTTTAATTGAATTCTACTGATTAGAACGTATTATAAGGCTCGCGCGCTACAAAGTAGGCATCGTCGGATCGAAGCCAGACGGCAACAAATTTTGAACAACGAAGAGGTGAGTTATAGGATAGCTCTTTGTACCACTACTCGAGGCGATTATTCTAATAGATAATATGGCAGCCATTTAGGCCGCCAATTCAACCTGCGGTACCATTAGCATTCCAGTCGGCACGAACCCGTTGGATGCCATTGGAGTTGGGCAGAATGACAGTGATTTGTCCATCATGTCAAACTTTACATTGGCTTAACGAGCGCGTGCATGGGAGCTCAATCACGCTACCGAGGTTTGAAAATTGTTGCAAGAAAGGCGATGTTCAATTGCCGGCATTGGAACAAGCCCCCGAGTACCTACGGTACCTCCTCGAATCAACTGATACAATTACTAGACAGCTCCGTAGCCGCATTAGGGAGTAAAACTCCACTTTGACCTTTACTTCCGTTAAATATACTTCAGATGAACGCATCGACCGTCAAGCTGGGGGGGTTACATGCTTCCAAATTCATGGGGAGCTATACCACCTTCAGGGGCCTCTCACTGCAGCAGCAAACGATACGCCCGCTTTTGCTCAGTTATATTTCTATGACCCACTCTATGCCGCACAATCAAGGCACCATGGACATCCAATTCTAGATATTGCGGTTTTAGAACGGTTGACTCAAGAGATACAAATAGTCAACCCGTTCATTCCACTATATAAGACGGCAAAAGAGAGATTGGAAGCGGCGTCCTCATAAGATGGGGATGTACGTGTCCTACTCAATCCGCAACTGCGGTTGATAATGGAGAGTGAGGTGGACAAACGGAGACACAATTTGCCTACAAGCAATGAAGTCGCTGCGATTATCCCTGATGAATATGGTGAAACAGGATTCCGGGATATTGTCTTAGCACATAGAAATTCAGATGCCAACAGGCAGTTTAGTATCATTAATCCTAATCATGCCGCTTATATGCCCTTGCATTATGTTTTGCTATTTCCAAACGGTGAAAGGGGTTGGCATTGGGGCCTACGGTTGCGTGATAAGTTGAACCGACGGAAAAATCTAAGGTTGCAGCAGCGTGAGTTTTATAGGTAAATTGTAAACACCAATGACTTAAAGACTTTTTGATATGGCTAACTTTTTGATTACCCTACATGATGTGCAGGTACCGACTGCATACCAGGACGACTGAACCCATGACTTTGTTCCTTTTGCAACGCCTAGTTCAGCAGTATTTGGTAGATGCTTGGGCTGTCTGTGATCAGAATAAGTTGAATTGGCTTCGACTGAATCAGGCAAACATTCGGGCGGACCTGTATAATGGGTTGGCAGATAATATGCGGCAAGAAGACTTCAATCCGGAGCAAACCGGAAAGCGTATCATTCTACCACGAAGCTATACAGGAGGCGACCGATACATGCTGCAGTTGTTCCAGGATTCCATGGCTATAGTCCGTCACTTTGGGCGTCCCTCACTATTTGTTACCTTTACTGCGAATCCAAAGTGGGAAGAGATTAGTGCGGAGTTACTACCGGGGCAAACTGCGGTTGATAGGCCGGATTTAGTTGCAAGAGTGTTTCATCTCAAGCATCAAAAGCTCCTCCAGGAAATAAAGCGCAAACATATCTTTGGACGCTATCTTGGATCTGTATGGACCATCGAGTACCAGAAGAGAGAGCTGCCACACATGCATCTACTAATATTTCTCCATCCGGAGAATTGCTCTCTGACTGCAGAGAAGATCGACGAAATTGTGTGTGCAGAATTACCGGACCCCACGACTGATCCAACGGGGGAACTCAATGCAATAATCAAAAGTTGCATGGTACACGGTCCATGCGGAGAAGCCGATATGCAATCGCCCTGCATGGCTTCTAAGGAGAACGGGGGACCAACGTCATGTTCCAAACGTTACCCCAAGGCCTATCAATCAGAGACAGTTGTACAAGAGAATGGCTATCCACTGTACAGAAGACGTAATGATGACAGAACCTTTTCAGTGGCTGTAAGGAGCCCGGGGTTCAATCAAGAGTACCGGATGGATAACAGATGGGTGGTTCCATATAATCCATATCTGTCTTTAAGGTATAAAGCTCATATTAATGTCGAGATCTGTGGATCAATCCACGCGATAAAATATGTACACAAATATATATGTAAGGGTTCGGATCGGACAATACTCCAAGTGGGTAGTGACTCGGATGAGATTAGTAGATACCTCCAAGGACGTTATATAGGACCCACTGAGGCTGTAAGGCGTTTGTTCGAATACGGGATGCATGAAGAATACCCGTCGGTCATTCACTTGGCTGTTCACTTGCCTGGCGAGCAACCGGTATACTATGGGGATAACTCCAACCGGGAAGAAATGTCACAGAGGATGCAAAACTGAAGAACTACACTGATGGCGTACTTTGAGTACAATGCAGAGCACGAGGGGGGTGCCCAGTATCTCTATCAAGAGTTTCCGGTGTACTTTACCTATGACGCTAAATCGCGTAAGTGGGCATCCAGGAAAAGGGGTCTGGCTATTGGACGTATGTGGCATTGCAATCCTATGATGGGGGAGAAATACTATATGCGTCTACTGTTAACCGTGACTCCTGGCGCAAAATCTTTTGATTATCTGAAAACTATCAATAATGTGCTGCATCCTACATTCAAGGCCGCATGCATTGCACTTGGCTTATTGGACGATGATCAAGAGTGCGTGCAGTGCTTTACTGAAGCGAGCATATTCTCGAGCAGATATTCCCTCCGTACACTATTCACTACTGCTTTGCTGTTTGGCAACGTGACTGACCCTCTACAATTATGGGAAAGATTCAAGTCAAATATCTGCGATGTCTTACCCTTAGCTATGGAAAGAAACACAGGTCTCATTATACCCCCTGAGCTTCTGGATGCCCACCTGGACTATGGCCTCTACCTCATATCACAGATTCTTGCCGACTCCATCAGAACGCTTAACGACTTTGGATTGCCCCTCTAAACAGTGGATTGGAACCGAACAGGCGGGAACGAGATGATTGCATCAGAGCTAAGATATGATATCGTTGCAGAAGCGGCAAGCCTACAGTTGAGGACCGCATAACTCAATTCAGATCAGTTGTAATGCTTTAATACTATTACACACAGTGTTGAAGCAGCTGCGTCAGCCCTATTCTTTATTCAAGGGCCCGCAGGTACTGGAAAAACTTTTCTATACAATGTCCTTTGCAACCATTTCCTCGCACAGGGTACGATTGTGCTTTGTGTTGCCTCTTCTGGCATTGCGGCACAGTTGCTCCCTGGAGGCAGAACATCTCATTCCAGATTCAAAATTCCAATTGCTGTTATGGCGTCATGTCGCGTAATAGAGTGATTGTATCTGTGGTGTGAAGAGAAGTGTGGTCGCACGCGTAAGCGTATGAGTCATAAGGGTTCTATGGGTTTCCATTCGGTTCCGTTGTGTTCTATCTGTTCCTTTGAACGATTGTATTTGTCATATTCGGACAGGGGTTATTCGGTTATATAAAGAGCTTTACCTGCGGTCGCTGTCTTGTTTCTTTCCTTTCCTTTTCTCTTCACGCAACCTCTTGCATCTTCCCGGACGCTCGGTAAACCTCGCTTCAAAAACTTTTATTATCGCGTATTCTATTCGTATTCTACTCCTATTATCTTTTATTTCTATCGCTTCGGCCTCACCTGGTATACCATACTAGGCGAAGCCAGTTCGCTTCCCCCGCGTACGGTCGCGTTCGTTTTCTAAGCGAAGAAACATCACAACACAACACAAATGGCCTCCAACAGAGGAACACCCGATTATACTTTCGGACAAGGAAGGAAGAGGAACCCTCCTTCTGACCTCCCAAATCCAGATAGGTCTGCGCCTGGGAATCTTTCCCAGCCATCACTCGCCAGTTTCTTCGCGCCGACCCCTTCTCCAGGGACTCCGGCACCCCCTCGATTCGACGACACCCAGTCCCAAGTCTCACAGGCGGACACCCAAGAACTACCCTCAATCAATGACTCCCTCAGAGCATTGACGAAAGGACACAAGGACACCACCGACTCGCTGAAGAGCCTCAGCTGGCAACTCAAAACGATAAACCAATCGATGAACCAAGAAAACAAGCTGATGAAAGACCAGCAATTCGCCATCCAACAAGCGATGGCCCAAACCCTCTTCCCCCTCATCATCAAAATCGAAGAAAAACAGGGCCTCTTCGAAGCCAAGATGACCAAACAACTCGAGGAGATCCACGCCCTCCTCAGCAAAGCCCAAACCCCTCCCCCGCCTCCTGCGGTACCTATCATGCCCCCACCACGCGCCGCCGCCCGAGCCCAACCCGCCCGAGCCCAACCCACCCAACCCGCCCGAGCCCAACCCGCCCGAGCACAAACAACAACAACAACCACCACCAACCAACCTCAACAACGACAACAACAACAACAACAACAACAACAACAACAACAACAACAACAACCCGCCCATCGATCCTTCGCCAACGTGGCCCAAGCAGGCAATCCAGACAAGGACACCTTCCAGCTGGTACAGAGACGGAAGTCTGCAAAGAAGGCAGACCCGCTGTTTAAGGCCGATTTCTCTAGGGCTAACCGAGAAATCATCGCGGAATGCAGCGAACCCCCTCACCTCAACCCCTCAGACATCCGAGCCAAAGTCAATGCCGGAATCCCCGATGCCAAATGCCACTTCATCACGGCACGAAAAACCCTCAACAACCACATCGTCCTTGAAACAAAGTTCGATACCTCAGCCGAAACCGTGCTCGCTTACAAGCACGAAATCAAAGACGCTTTCACGGAGATGAGAATCCACGTGATCGACATCAGGGCCAACTCGAAGTGGTCAAAATTTATTGTACACGGAATCCCGACAACGATCGGGGACGGAATCGACGCGGGCCAACTGGTCGCGTCGGAAATAAAATGCAACTATGGGGAGAAACTCCAACTCGCCCAAATCCCAAGGTGGATAACCTCCTCCGAAAAAAGAGCAGGCAAGGATCATTCCTCAATGGTCATCGCCCTCCCAGGATCATATACAATGGCCACCCTGGGGCTCAAATCCCTCCTTCTTTTCGACCGCAGATGCAACCTCGAAACGTACCTCAACATCCGCGAGGACACCCAATGCCGGAACTGCCTAGAATTCGGGCACAGACAAGAACAATGCGCCCACGACACAGGGCGATGCGGACACTGTGCGGAAGACCACACAACAGACGAACACCCATGCAAATCCTGCGCTGGAGGAACTAACTGCACCCATTCGCCCATCAGATGCCACAACTGCAAAGGCTTTCACAAAGCAACCGACCGAGCGTGCCCAGAACGCGAGAAAGCAACACTACGAGCATCTCTACGATTCAACGAATCTAGACCTATTCTAATCGCCCCAGCCATCATCCCAGTCGCTCCGGCTGCCCAGGCAGTGCCGCCGACTCCGGTGGCACCAGCACCCTCCGCCCCCGAACCATCGATCCAAGTACCCGCAACACCGGCACCACCGGTAGAAAATGACCACGACATGGGGAACAATTAATTTCTTTCTTTCTTTCCCTCTCCTATTCTTGCGTTTCTAACCCTAATTACGGGTCCCATATTGTGTCGCGGCCATTGAGTCGTTTGCGTCTTACCTTTCCTTTTGTCTTTTTCTTTCGTCTTTCGTTTGGGTTAGTCGGCGGTAGTTGTAGTTCGGGTAGTATAGTTGCGCGATAAGCTTCGGCTTCCATGCGAAATAAAGTTCTCTCTCTCTCTCTTGCATCTTCCCCTCCGGGAACGTGTTTTCCTCCTGGGCCCGACCGCCCTTGAGAGCCCTCCTCGTCGACGACTGGATACACGAGTTTCTAGAGAGCCTTCGCCGCGCTAGATTCCCCATGTTACGACACGAGTCTCCCCCTCCCTTCCCCCCCATTCGCCGAGTTGATACCCTCACGGGATGCGTCTATGACTCACCAAATCTCGCCAAACCGACGGCCACCGCCAGACGGTCGTTCCCCCTCCTCCTTGCTGCTCATCGCACGAGCACCACACACGTTGGGTCCGCACACTGTCAGTAACTCTCAGGTTAGCGAGAGCCCTCTGCCAAAGCGCTCGACAGCCCGGAAAGTTTCGCTTCCCTACGGTCGCAAAACATTTCTCAAATTTTACCCGAGGTCACTCACGTGACCTTACCCCTCTTTTACGGCCCTAGCCAGGCAACCCATTCTTAACCAAGGCGGCTCCGATCCCCTCACCACTCCATACTGGTCCTCCGAGACCACCCCCCTCAACCACCACGGTCGGCACTTTCGATTGCGACCACCCATTCCTACCGAGTTGGCATCCCCAACTCACCTTTTTACTTTTGCACGGCCCCCCCAGAGGCCTCCATACCTACTGGTCTCCCAGACCACCCCTTCAACACCACGGTCGGCACTTTCGATTGCGACCACCCATTCTTACCGAGTTGGCAACCCCAACTCACCACTCTGAACTGAGGCGGCCCGCTCCCCTCACCCCAATACTTACTGGTCCCCCGAGACCACCCACTCAACACCACGGTTGGCACTTTCGATTGCAACCCACCACTCTTACCCGCCTCGCTGCCTGACTAGCAGATGCCCGAGGCACAATCACGACAAAACAACCATCGGTTTCACGCCTCGGCCCTTCGTCGACTCCCCATCCTTTGATCCAACGATCACGGTACCCCAGCCCCAGGTTAACCTCGCCATGACCTAGCACTTTCATCGGTGACCTGAGAGCTTGTGTTTTGGAATACGCTAAGAGGACCCCATCGTTCAACGGAGTGGAGCGCGGACTTAGATGTCCTTGGAGAAGTGTATGGTTTTATTCTTACGACGGGAAGGTTTCTTTGTTTGTCACTTAGTCTCTGCTTACCTGTACCTCGCGTTATTTCCCCCTCTTCGTGGGACCCATTCTTGTATCGCGGCCATTGAGTCGTTTGTTATTTTACATTTTTTCCTTTGTCGTTTCCTTTCGTCTTTCGTTCGGGTTAGTCGGTGGAGGTTGTAGTTCGGGTAGTATAGTTGCGCGATAAGCCTTTGGCTTCTAAGCGAAGTAAAGTTCTTCTTCTTCTTCTTGCATCTTCCCGGACGCTCGGTAAACCTCGCTTCAAAAAATTTTATACTATCGCGTATTCTATTTCTTATTATCGTTTATCTCATCGCTTCGGCTTCACCTGGTATACCATACTAGGCGGAGTCACCTCGCTTCCCTGCGTATGGTCGCGTTCGTTGTTCTAAGCGAAGAAAACATCACACCACACACCACAAATGTCTGGCGACGGACAGAACTCTGGGTGGGGGGGTCCAAGGAAGAGGAATCCTCCTTCTGACCCCTCAAATCCAAATAGACCTGCACCTGGGAATCTTTCTCAGCCATCACTCTCCAGCTTCTTCGCGCCTACCCCCTCTCTAGGGACCCCGGCACCCCCTCGATTCGACGACTCCCAGTCCCAAGCCTCACAGGTGGACTCCCAAACGGAACTACCCCCAATCAACGACAACCTTAGAGCATTGAGAACCGCCCAAAGCGAAGTCATTAAGGAAGTTACTAAGGCAAACAAAGACACCGCCAGTGCTGTCCAGAGCATCAGCTGGCAGCTGAAAACAATCAACCAAACGATGAATGCAGAAAACAAGCTGTTAAAGGACCAACAACACGCTATCCAACAAGCGATGGCCCAAACCCTCTTCCCACTCATCATGAAAATCGAAGAGAGACAGGGCCTCTTCGAAACCAAAATGCTTAAACAGCTCGAGGAGATCCATACCCTCCTCAGCAAACCCCAACCACCTCCTCCTCCCCCGCCTCCTGCGGTACCTATCTTCCCCCCACCACGCGCCGCCGCCCGAGCCCAACCCGCCCGAGCTCAACCCGCCCGAGCCCAACCCGCCGCCACCACCCAACCCCAACAACAACAACAACAACAACAACAACAACAACAACAACAACAACAACAACAACAACAACAACAACAACGATCCTTCGCCAACGTGGCCCAGGCAGGCAACTCAGGCCAAGATACCTTCCAGCTGGTACAGAGACGGAAGTCTGCAAAGAAGGCAGACCCGCTATTCAAAGCCGATTTCTCAAGGGCTAACCGAGAAATCATCGCGGAATGCAGCGAACCACCCCACACCAACCCCTCCGAAATCCGAGCCAAAGTCAACGCCAGGATCCCCGACGCCAAGTGTCACTTCATAACGGCACGAAAAACCCTCAACAACCACATCGTCCTCGAAACAAAGTTCGATACCTCAGCCGACACCGTGCTCGCTTACAAGCACGAAATCAAAGACGCGTTCACGGAGATGAGAATCCACGTGATCGACATTAGGGCCAACTCGAAGTGGTCAAAATTCATCGTACACGGAATCCCGACAACGATCGGGGACGGAATCGACGCGGGCCAGCTGGTCGCATCGGAAATCAAATGCAACTATGGGGAGAAACTCCAACTCGCCCAGATCCCAAGGTGGATAACCCCCTCCGAAAAAAGAGCCGGTAAGGATCACTCCTCAATGGTCATTGCCCTCCCAGGATCATACACAATGGCCACCCTGGGCCTCAAATCCCTCCTACTTTTCGATCGCAGATGTAATCTCGAAACGTACCACAACATCCGCGAGGACACCCAATGCCGGAACTGCCTCGAGTTCGGACACAGACAAGAACAATGCGCCCATGACACAGGTCGATGCGGACACTGTGCGGAAGACCACACAACAGACAAACACCCATGCAAATCCTGCGCTGGAGGAGTTAACTGCACCCACTCACCCATCAGATGTCACAACTGAAAAGGCTTCCACAAAGCAACCGACCGAGCGTGCCCAGAACGCGCAAAAGCAACACTACGAGCATCTCTACGATTCAACGAATCTAGACCTATTCTAATTGCCCCGGCCATCACCGCAGTCGCTCCGGCTGCCCAGACAGTCCCGCCGACTCCAGTGGCACCAGCACCCTCCGCTCCCGAACCATCGATCCAAGTACCCGCAACACCGGCACTACCGGTAGAAAACGACCACGACATGGGGAACAATTAGTTTCTTTCTTTCTTTCTTTCCTTCCCCTTCCCATTCTCGCGTTACTAACCCTCATTACGGGTCCCAAATTGTGTCGCGGCCATTGAGTCGTTTGCGTCTTACCCTTTCCTTTGTCGTTTCCTTTGTCGTTTCCTTTCGTCTTTCGTTTGGGTTAGTTGGCGGTAGTTGTAGTTTGGGTAGTATAGTTGTGCGATACGCGTAAGCATCTATGCAATATAAAGTTCTCTCTCTCTCTCTCTCTTGCATCTTCCTGGACGCTCGGTAAACCTCGCTTCAAAAAACTTTTTGTACTATCGTAGACTTTATCTTTATTATCGTTTATTTTATTGTTTTCGGTCTAGCCTAGCATACTACGCTAAGCGGAGCCATTTCGCTTCGTTGATGGTACGGTCGCGTATCTCGTTTCTAAGCGAAGGAAACACCATCACATCACGAAAAACTGGCTTCCAGTGAAGAATTCTCTAGTCTTGACTTCCCAAAGGGAAGGAAAAGAAACCTTTCAGAAGTCACCATACACCCCTCAGACAGAACAAGAACCACTCCCTCCACGATGGAACAAACTCCAATCACGGGGTTTTTCACCACCTCCACTCCCGACCCGGCCTTCTCTCAACAACAAACGAACACCCAGAACACCCAGAACACCCTGAGCACCCAGAACACCATGAATACCCAACTCCCGGACAATCAGACACCACAAAATGCCCAACAGCAAACCAACGGATTCAGATCGGTGTTCCCGACAGACCCACAGTATCAACTGCCATACGAACCCCGCTTCGATTATATCAACCCTAGCATCGTCCCCCAAGAAACCCACAACCAATTCGACCTAAACTACATCTCATGGGCCATCAGACATGCTGTTGGCCATTTGGAATCCCCCTCCGACAGACTCGGAGCAGTCGAAGAAAACACCATCGTGATGAAAAGAACGGTAGAAACTCTCCAAAACCAGATCGCAGCCCAAACAACAATGATCACAAGCCTGCACTCCACAATCGGCAGCTTGGTCAACGAAATGCAACGGGCACAACAATATCAACCCCAACAGCAACAACAATAACAGCAGCAGCAGCAACAACAGCAACAAGAACAGCAGCAGCAACAACAGCAACAACAACAGCAACAACAACAGCCTCAGCCACAAAGACCGCAAAGACAAACGGCGGCCCCCCCGATCGCGATTCCAATTCTCCCACCGGTCATTCGCCAACCCCCAATCCAAGAAAGTCCCAGGCTGGCCCCCCGCCCAGCCCCTCGAGCTCCCCAAAACCAGGCCCCCTTCCCCCGACTCAGGACAGGCGCCTGGGCCAACGTAGCTGCAGCAGCAGACCCAGCCCAAAAGGAGTTCCAACTCGTGGGAAGGAAAAGGAAGGCGGCAAAATCAAAAGCAGACCCCCTCTTCAAGCCCGAATTCACCAAGATAAATAGAGAAGTTATTATTGAAACCAATGCCCCGTACGATATTAACCCTTCTGAGATCAGGATCAAAATCAACGAGAGAATTCAAGACAACACCTGCAAGTTCATTTCCGCGCGAAGGACTGCCAAGGACAACTTCATCCTAGAAACAAAGTTCATCACACCGGCGACCAAAGCCATGGATTACCAAAACGAAATCGAGGATGTCCTCACGACATTAGGCGTCCCATTCGCAAACGTCCGAGCAAACTCAAAATGGTCAAAGTTCCTCCTCCACGGAATTCCCACCGCGATCGGGGACGGTTTTGAAGCAGGACAGACAGTCGCATCTGAAATCAAAGGCAATTACGGAGAAAACTTCCAGCTGGCCCAAATTCCCCGATGGATTTCCAAACCAGAAATCCGCAAAATGAAAACACACTCGTCAATGATCATCGTGCTCCCTGGGCAACTCACAATTGAAACCCTCGGAGTAAAATTCCTCTCCCTCTTCGACCGCCAATGCCACCTCGAGGCATTCCTACCCATCTTCCCGGACACCCAATGCGCGAACTGTCTAGGATTTGGCCACCGCCAAGAGAAATGCACAAACGACGGAAAATGCGGCCACTGCGCCGGAAACCACACAACCAGTTCCCACCCATGCAATGAATGCCAAGGAGGACACAGATGCACCCACACCCCAATCAGATGCCTAAACTGCAAAGGCCTCCACAAGGCCTCCGACCCAGCCTGCCCCGAAAGAGTGAAACGACGACTCAATAAAGGAAAAGAAGTCGCCCCTCCCCCTGCCGAGAACCCAGCACCAGAAACCCAGGCACCAGAGACCCAGGCACCAGAAACCCAGGCACCAGAAACCCAAATACCAGGCACACAAGCCCCAATTATCCAAGTACCAGCCACCGCACCCGTCACAATAATACAAGTGGCAGCCACACCCTTCCCGGAAGAAGACCAACACATGACGAATAATGCCTAAACCCCGAACCACCGCGCTCGCACACCAGCTTAACTGTGCAAGGAGCGAAATGACCACCAAGGCGGCGGTGGAAGAAGCAGAAACAGACACGAGCGTATATTTCCTTTTACTACAAGAACCTTGGATCTCAGAGAAGGGATACCCACCAGAATCAAACCTTTTTTACCTCTTCGTTGCCAGCAACATCAACACAAAATGTGCAACCTACATCCGCAAACACACCAACCTCAAGCCCAAACACCACTATACACACAACAACTTCATATTATCCCTCACCGTGGAAATCCAAAACACAAAGACCCAAATCCTCAACATATACTCACCCGGGCGTAGCGGCCCCTTCGCACAGATAGCAAACACAATCCAAACCCTCAACAACTGCTTAGTGATGGGGGACTTCAACTGCCATCATCAGATGTGGTACGGAATATTCTCCCACGACTACAAAAACAACATCCGAGCAGATCGGCCTAACGGCGAACGACTAAGGCGATGGATAACCCGACAGAAACTAAGCCTCCTAAACGAACCCGGAGTCTTCACACACTTCCCCCGAGACGGACAGAAAAGGCCCACCATAATCGACCTCACCTTCTTCAAAGGCCCTACCCTCGACCACAACCTCCGATGAAGCCTTGAACCATATGGATCTGGCTCGGATCACGGGAAAACCACAGTCCACCTACACCTGCTGAAACCACCCTTCATACCAAGACGGCTAAAGAATAAGACAGACTGGACCCTACTGGAAAATCACATGTCAAACCTTACCTTCCCAACGGAAGCATGGGAAACCAAGGAACACACAGAACAAACGGTCGACTTCTTCCTGGAACTACTAAGAAACACAATCAACATAGTCACACCACTATCAAGGGAAGGTATTAGAGCCAACGCTTGGTGGCCAGAAGAAATGAAGGAGAAAAAGACGAAGGTCAACACAGCAGAAAGGAAGACTAGAAACACCAAGAAACCCGAACACATGGAGGAGCACCAAAGAGCATGCAGGGAATAGACAGTTATGATCCGGAACGCGAAAGCCAAACAAAGAGAAAAGATGATGAACGAAGCGAAAAGTAGTGAGGTCTGGAGAATCCTGAATGCAGGAAGGAGGAAAGACACAATCATACCAACAATACAAGGTGAGGAAACGTTTGCGGGGAAGTGCCAAGCTCTAAGAGCCCAACTCTTCCCCACAAAATGAACGTCCCCCGAACACCCCCCTCTCAATATCAGACCCCCCTCTTTTGACCTTAGGGACACCTTCGATCTAGTCACCCATGAGGAACTCAAAAAAGCAATCAACTCCTGCCCGGCGCACTCTGCGACCGGCCCAGATGACATACCATACTCTTTCATCAAAGCCGTGGTCAAGGCAAACCCAGCCCTAATACAAGACATGTTCTCAGCCATGCTACGGCATGGAGTCCAACCAGCAGAATGGAAAGTAGCGAAATGCATCCCCATTCCAAAACCGGGCAAGGCAAATTACCAGGAGGCAAAAGCATACCGACCCATCTCACTCCTACAGTGCTTCAGCAAAGTACTGGAAAAAATTGTAGCACAAAGACTCTGCACCGCAGGAGAACTCCTAGAGACGGTCTCAGCAAACCAATTCGGGGGAAGGCCGACAATCTCAGCGGTGGACGCCCTTCTAAGAACCCTCACACCAATCGAACAGAACCTCCTCCAAAAAAAAGACCACTGGGACCCCCCGAGACAGAGCAGCCATCCGCACGAATGACATCCAGGGAGCATTCAATTGCGTGGACCATGTAAGGCGGTGGACGGGGGACCTCGGTTAGAGGCAGGTAAAAGTAATACGGCGGGTGGCCTAAGCACACAACAGCGGTCGCTAGAACTTCGGTTACGAGTTCTAAGCGAGGGATGGTCGTACGTCGGTTAGGACTACGAGGCGAAACAGCGGGTACGATGCGGTACGAGATATAGAGAGGTAACAGCGTTTATTGATAGTAACAGCGGCTCCGAAGAGGAAAGAAACAGCGATTGAAAGACAAAGTATACGTTCACCTGTTTACTAGTAAGGTTGAACAAGGGAGGAGGAAAGAAAGACAAAGGAGACGACGATCGCTATATATACAAGGCAACATGACTAATCCGCATATGAAAACTCTTCCCTGTCACTTCCTTCCGATTCCATCCTTTTCCAACCCAACTCTTGGCACGCCGTGACATAAAGTACCCTCCTCCTTCAGGCCTGACTCCTGTTAGGCCTAGGCTTGCGGGGGTATTGAGCGTGGAACCGAGCGACCAGTTCGGGGGCGTGTTCGAGGTCCTCGGGGGGTTGCCATGAGGCGTCGGCGTATCCAGCGTAGCGGACCAAGTATTGAAAGCGTCCTCGTAGGCGGCGGGAGTCTTCGACGGCTTCTACTTCCCACTCCTGTTCTCCTTCTACTTCGACAGGCGGCGGCGGCGGTTGTTCTTGTCCGGGTACGGGGTCCTGGGCGGCGAGAGACAGCAACGAAACGTGGAAGACGGGGTGTACCTTCATGGAGGCGGGCAGCTTGAGCTCATAAGCGTAGGGGTTAATCCTTCGTTTGATTTCGTATGGGCCGACCTGCTTCCAATCTAGTTTCTTCGAGGGTCGCTGGGTGTGGAGGTTCCGCGTGCTGAGCCAGACTTTATCTCCGACTTCATACCTTGGCGCGGGTGTGCGGTGTGCGTTGGCGAACTCTTCTTGTATCTTCTGGGATCGAAGCATCTCAGAGCGGAGGAACTCGAAAACTTGTGACATATCGCGGGCCATACCGTTGGCTTGGTCCTCCTGTGTGGTTCTTCCGTGAGTGAGGGGGCCGAAGGTCATGCGTGTGTGTTTGCCGTAGTTAGCCTCGAAGGGAGACATCTTGGTGGTCTCAGAGGTGTGATTGTTCGCCGCGAACTCAGCCATGGGGAGGAATTGACTCCAGTCGTCCTGTTGGTAGGATACATAAGCTCGGAGGTATTGTTCCATCACTGCGTTGATTCTCTCCGTCTGACCATCGGTTTGAGGGTGGAAGGCCGTGGAGTATCGGGGCTTGATCTGCAGGCGGGCACAAAGGGACTTCCAAAAGTCCGACGTGAACTGCGTACCCCGGTCGGAGACTATGTTGTCTGGGAGGCCATGTAGCTTCCATACGTGGTCCAGGTATAGGCGAGCAACATTGTTACGGGCCGACTCGGGGTTCACGGGAGCGGGTTTGGGAGTTCTCGGTTAGAGAATGGTAGAAGCTGGGTCAGGGTTACGTAGGTGAAAACTCTTCACTTCGTGCGGGGTCAGGGTCAGGGTTCGGGGTTATCGGGCTTGATACCGATGGGTACTAGGCGAGGTTTTCCTAACGACGTGATATCGAAGGAGACGAACGGGAACAGGATCGGAATGGCTTCGTAGGCGAGACAGTGCAAGACGGTACGACGGGACCAAGCACAACTAAGAGGTTATACAACTCGGGTTCGTAGAGGTTCAAAGACAGAAACTAGAATGTATTCCTATATAACAGGAAGTTCGGATAAGGAGAAAAGTAAGAAAGAACAAAGGGAAATCCCAGCCATATATATATCCATCAGAACCCGATGACTAACTCGTGTGACGGAAACCCATAGAAGAAAACCCAATTGTGAACGAAAACCATAAAGAAACTTAACCAACGAAAACCCGATTACTAATCCTTCTCCTTCCCGAACTTCTCCTCAAGTCTTGGCACGCCGTTACAAACATCCTGCGCGTTGGCTTCTTCCGTAGTGGGTAGAAGGTGACGCATCTTGGTTAATCGGTCGACTATAACCAAGATGGCGTTATGGCCGTTCGAGGCGGGCAGACCGGTGACAAAGTCCATTGATACGTCGGACCATGGTGCCGCTGGGATCGGTAGGGGACGGAGGACACCTTGTTGGCGGTTGCGGGAGGCTTTGGACTGTCGGCAGATGTGACAGTTCCGGGTGTATTGGTCGACGTACTTCCTCATAGTGGGCCAGTAGTAGTTGCGGGCCAGGAGTTCCAGGGTCTTAGCGCGTCCGGGATGGCCAGCGGAGGGTGCATCGTGGTGGTCGTGGACGAGTCGGAGTCGGAGGTCGGCGTCGTTTGGTACGAAGATGGCTCCTCGGTATAGGAGCCAACCATTGGGGGCCTTGGAGCACTCCGAGAGGGAAATTTCCCTGGAGTGCTTGGTACCATCGTTCAACAATTGAAGGATCTTGGTGGGGAAACTGTCAACTTGGTAAGCATGGGTCAACATTTCCTGAACGGAGGACGATCCTTGGGCGGCTTCATTTGCGAAAGAAGCCGACAACAAACCAAGCTTTATCTCTGTGGCCAGATTTTCCGTCTTCAGCATCACCTGTGACTGGTGGGCGAGCCTTTCATCCCCTTCCTTGGGGAGATCTCCTGATCTCCTGGTCAATGCGTCGGGTTTGCCTCCTTGTGTGCCTGGGCGGAACTGGATGACAAAGTCAAAGCGGGATAGGTATTCGGACCATCGGGCTTGGCGGCGATTCAGCATCTTCGTGGTCATGAAGGCCTCCAGGTTCCGGTGGTCGGACAATACCTTCACGGGGAATCGCGCTGATTCCAGGTAGTGGCGCCATTCTTCAAACGCTCGGATGATAGCCAGGAGTTCCTTGTCGTAGATCTCATAGTTACACTCCGGGGGGGAGTGCTTCTTGGAGAAGAAGGCTACGGGGTGGAGAACACCTTCGTCATCGTATTGCGATAGGATTGCGGCGGAGACGTAGTCGGAGGCGTCTGTTTCGACAGTGACTTCGCGGTCGGGGTCAAAGTGCCGGAGGATTGAGGCAGAAGTGAAGGCGTCCTTGAGTTTCTGGAACGCCTCTTGTGCTTGTGTTGTCCATTCGAACTTGACTCCCTTCTTTGTGAGTGCCGTGAGGGGGCTTACCACTCGGGAGTAACCCTTGATGAATCGCCGATAGAAGTTCACAAAGCCTAAGAAGGCTTGAACCTCCTTGAGGGTCCCGGGTGAGTCCCAATCTTTCACCGTGGAGACCTTTGAGAGATCCATTTTTAGTACTTCGGGGGTGAGGATCATGCCCAGGTATTTAGTCTCCTGAACATGAAACTCGCATTTCTCCGGTTTTAGGTGGACATCATTATTGGCCAAGATGGTCAGGATCCGCTCGACGTGTTCCTCGTGCTTCTCCAAGGTGTCGGAGTAGATGAGTATGTCATCGAGGTAGGCCGTCACAAAGTCGTCCAGATGGGGGCGCAGAAGGGTGTTGATCCAATGTTGGAAGGTCGCCGGTGCATTTGTCAGTCCAAACGGCATTACCGTGTACTCGTATAGGCCCTGTCTGGTTCGAAAGGCCGTTTTCCACTCGTCACCCTCCTTGATGCGGATTTGGTGGTAGCCTTCGCGTAGGTCCAGTTTGGTATAATACTTGGCCTTGGCTACTTGCATCAGGGTCTCGGGGAATAGCGGTAACGGGGTGCGGTTCTTCCTCGTCATTTGGTTCAGTTTGCGGTAATCCACGCAGAGACGTAGTGATCCATCAGCCTTCTTGACGAACAGGATTGGGGCGCTGGCAGGGGACTCGGAGTAGCGGATGAAACCGCGCGACAGGTTCTCGGTGATGTAGTCCCGGAGGGCCTTTAGTTCTTCCCTGGTCATGTTGTACATGGGGCCGAAGGGGGGTTCTTGGCCAGGTTCCAGGGCGATGGCATGATCCTGGGGTCCGTGCGAGGGCAGGCGGTTCGCTTCTGTTTTCGAGAAGAGGGCTCCAAATTTCTGGTAGCAGAGCGGCAGGTGGTCAAGCGCTGGGTTGGCTCCCTTCAGGACTGCGTCGATGGCCCGGAGCGAAGCACAGAACAGCGATCCCTTCCTGTTTTTTATCAGGCGGTGGAAGGGAGCGGCCGCTATGGAGCAAACCGAGATGGGCAATGTGGGTGTAGGCGGTGGGGGAGCGGGCGCGTGCCTTCGTGCGGGAGCGGTGGACACCAAGCAGTTACGGCGGCAGAACCTCGAGTCGAAGGTGACTCGATTATCCTTGGGCCGGAGACAGACGTCATGGCGGCGCATCCACGGGATTCCCATTACGATCGGGAAGTGGCCTAGCTTCGTCACAAAGAACAGGGCGTCTTCTTGGTGACTTCCGATATTCAGGGAGAGCTTCGCTACATGCGTTACTGCTCCTGACTCGATCGGCCGGCCATCGATGACTTCCAGGGCTCTGGCTTCGCGGAGTAGGGTGATGGGGATGCGGTGGGCCTTCGCGTATTCAGAGTCGATGAAGGCGTACCCAGAGGCCCCGGTGTCAATGAGTGCCTTGGCGGCGATGGGGGTGGACCCTGGTTGCGAGAGGAGACAGTCGAGTGCGAGTTGCTCCTCCGACAATTCTTCCTCCGTGAGGGCGGCAGCGGCGGAGATTACGAACTTGGGTGCGGGTGGTGGTGGCTTCTGCCCCTTTGGTTTGCCAATGTTTACCAAAGGGGCATGGCTTTTAAAGCCGGTTGGGACTTGGGGACGGAGGCCCTGGGCTGAAGGACGGCGGTTGTTGGTACGGGGATGAGTGCGGGGGCGACAGCGGCAGAGGATCTCCAGTTGGCAGCGGAGTGGGCCTGGTGGGGTCGGCGTTTGGGTTTGGGTTGTTTGGCGGTCCGGGCGAGTACGGCTTGTAACTCCCTGATCTGGTCACCAGCCATGACGACTTCGACTTGGACATCCTCGAGCTCCTCTTGCGCCGTCCTGAGTGAGACTTGTAAGTCCTCGACGTAGTCTTGCAGTTCCAGAGCTTCGAATTGGGCGTCCTCAAGTTTTTGCTGGAGGCTTTCGACCTCTGCGGTGGCGGTAGGGACTGGAGCGGGTTCGGGGGCGGCCGTGAGGGCCGATAGGCAGGCGGCGAGGAGGTCGTGGGCCTCGGTTAGTTCGAGCCCACAGTCCCCATCTTCTGGGAGCGGGCCGTAGATTTCCAGGAAGACCTGGAGGCGGGCGACGAGGGTGGCAGTTGGGGTGGCGCCGTAGCGCGTGGTCCTGTCGACGATGGTCTCGTCTTGGGTTGGGCCCGTGAAGGCAGCAGCTAGGTGGCCGAGTTCATACCCGGTGGTGGTGACGGTGAAGCGACACTCATGATTGAGGTCGTACTTACCGGAGTATCGGGCCAGGTCGATGTCCGCGCCGTAGGGCCTGGGTCCGAGGACGTTGGCTACTTCTACCCGGGAGGAGCGTTTGAATAGGACGAGATAACAGTAATCTCGTCTGCGGTGGAGGGCACGGATGGTGCGCCAGGAGCGGGTGGTGAAGAAGGTCTTCACTGGTGTGAGCAGCGGCCAGGGGCCTTGTGGGGCGAGGGACAGCGAGTCGGTGAGGGTTGGCCATTCAGGTTGGGGAATAAATTCCCAAGTATCTTCAGCGGACGCCATTACAGCGTGGTGTGGATTGTGTGGGTAGGCAGGAGCTGGTTCAACCTCAATGTAAGGCGGTGGACGGGGGACCTCGGTTAGAGGCAGGTAAAAGTAATACGGCGGGTGGCCTAAGCACACAACAGCGGTCGCTAGAACTTCGGTTACGAGTTCTAAGCGAGGGATGGTCGTACGTCGGTTAGGACTACGACGCGAAACAGCGGGTACGATGCGGTACGAGATATAGAGAGGTAACAGCGTTTATTGATAGTAACAGCCGCTCCGAAGAGGAAAGAAACAGCGATTGAAAGACAAAGTATACGTTCACCTGTTTACTAGTAAGGTTGAACAAGGGAGGAGGAAAGAAAGACAAAGGAGACGACGATCGCTATATATACAAGGCAACATGACTAATCCGCATATGAAAACTCTTCCCTGTCACTTCCTTCCGATTCCATCCTTTTCCAACCCAACTCTTGGCATGCTGTGACAGACCACCTGCTCCTGGCAGAAATCATGGACCAACAAAAATTCCCCACTTACCTGACAAATTGGTGTAAAGAATTCAACACTGACAGGAAACTCCAGTTCCAATTTAACCACGAACTAGAAGTCCCACAACTATTCGAGTCCGGACTGCCGCAAGGAAGCCCCATGTCCCCAATCCTGTTCATGATATATGCCGGAGTAATCCTGGACCCAGTAAACAACCCAAAGAGATGGACACCACCTACATCGATGACGACGCATTAGTACAAATCTCTAAGACACCAAACTTCATAATAAAAAGAATGGAAGAACGCATGAGAGAAAGAATACCCAAAGCTGAGCCCCTCCAAATAAAATACGAACCGGAGAAGTCTGACCTAATCTTCTTCCGGCCCACCACATCATCCACACAACAACCCCGACTCTCGGTCAAGGTGGACTCAACCACCATCCACCCGAAAGAAAGATTAAAGTACGTAGGAGTATGGTTAGACCCGACCCTCTCTTTCAGACCACACATCAAAGCAACCATAGCGAAAAGCCTGAAAGCTCTACACCAAATCAGAACTTCCGCCCGACTCCCGGGAATCACAGTTAAAACAATCCACCACCTAATCACACAGGGCCTCCTCTCCAGCCTCCTATATGGATCCGAAGCTTGGTTGACCGGTGCAGACCACATCATAAGATCCCTTGAACCACTATACCACGAAGCCGCCCGAGTCATAACTGGCCTGCCACGATGGACAAAGAAAACTAAACTCCTCCGAGAGGCAGGTCTGCCCCCCCTCGAACACCTCCTAACATATCGATCAAGAAAATACGGTACCAGAATACTCTGCACCGACGCAACCCACCCCAACAATGAGTCACTAATCGAACTCGTCCCGTACCGAGAGAAAAACATAAAAGGAACAGGCCTTCACCGGATCGCATCCCTCCTACTACCATTTCAAACACCGGGAAACATCAGAGACAAATGGAACCAAAACAAACTACTACGCGACCGGCTCCTAGAAGAATGGAACACGCTAGCAATCACCCACTACCACCACCGAGGAGACACCAAACCCCCTCCCAAAATAGCTAAACTCACACTTACAGACGCCAAAAAGATCTTTCGGATTCGCTGCCAGACCACACGAATCGACAAGCATGCGGCATACACCGACCCAGAACCATGCCAGTGTGGCATGGAAAACTCAGCAAAACACACACTCCTGAAATGCCCAGCGTGGACCCAGATCCGCGCACCTCTGATCGAAAAAATTCCCGGACCCATGACCTGGGAAAACTGGATGTTTACAAACCTGAAAACGGACCTCATCCTACAATTTGCAAGAAAATCAAACCTTTCAGACTGGTACAAGTCGGTGGAGGACACGAACCTGGAGGAGGGATTAGACGAAATTGACAGGCGAGAATAGTGGAGGATTCCTTCTCTTTTTCTTTCCTTTTCTCTTACTTATCGATTCAAGATCCAGCGCTCGAGTACGCTAGGATAAGTTATCTTTCTTTGCCGTTGAGTTTCCACGGTCGCGTTTGCGTCCGTTGCTGTCTCGCTTTCTCTAAAAGTGTTTTGCTTGTGCTCGCTTGGCTCTCCCTGTTCCTCGTTTTCCGCTTCGGTTTACTTGTCGATCAGCTCTTTCGTTTTGCGTCTTTGTCTTTGCCTTGCTTTTTGTTTTTCACTTTCTCGATCTTCGTTTTTTTCCTATGTCAGGCGGCCGGTTCGGTGTGCGATAAGTCTTGTACTTCAAAGCAATATAAAGTTCTCTCTCTCTCTCTCTCTTGCATCTTCCCCCGCGACGATGTTTTTCCTCCTGGGACCGACCTCCCTTCAGAGCCCTCCTCGAAGATAACGCTGGATTCCCAGAGTTCTAGCATCGCCTACGGGTCGCTAGTTCCCCATGCTATGACACGAGTCTCCCTCTCCCACCCCCCCATTCACCGAGTTGTTACCCTTACGGGATCGCTGCCTAACACTCACCAACTCTCGCCAAATCGACGACCACCGGTAGACGGTTGTTTCCCCCCTCTAGGCCGCTCATCACACGAGCACCACACACGTCGGGTCCGCACACTGTCAGTAACTCTCAGGTTAGCGAGAGCCCTCTGCCAAAGCGCTCGACAGCCCGGAAAGTTTCGCTTCGCTACAGTCGCAAAACATTTCTCCAATTTTTACCCGAGGTCACTCACGTGACCTTACCCCTCTTTTTTACGGCCCTATCCAGGCAACCCGTTCTTAACCGAGGCGTCTCCAATCCCCTCACCATTCCATACTGGTCCTCCGAAACCACCCCCCTCAACCACCACGGTCGGCACTTTCGATTGCGACCACACACTCCTGCCGAGTTGGTAACCCCAACTCACTTTTACTTTCTTGCACGGGCCCCCCAGAGGCCTCCATACCTACTGGACTCCAAGTCCACCCCCTCAATACCACGGTTGGCACTTTCGATTGCAACCACCCATCCCTACCGAGTTGGCAACCCCAACTCACCACTTTCAACCGAGGCGGCCCGCTCCCCTCACCCCAATACTTACTGGTCCCCCGAGACCACCCACTCAACACCACCGTTGGCACTTTCGATTGCAACCCACCACCCTCACCCGCCTCGCTGCCTGACTAACAGATGCCCGAGACACCACTCTTGACCCACCCCCCCCGCTTTCACCCCTGACGCTGCTGCGGTTGGCCTTTCCTGCCTTCGTGCGCGTGGTTTTTCCCAGTCCTGTTAAGGTTCGTCCACAGATACGACACCGGGGAAACGTTGGTAATGATGCCGTTTCAGGTTGAACGCCATGTTTAGGATCGTGCTCGTTTATATGTAGTTGACGGAGAAGTTTGGGGTTTATTCTTACGACGGGAAGGTTTCTTTGTTTGTCACTTAGTCTCTGCTTACCTGTACCTCGCGTTATCTCCTGTAAAGGACCATGGGCGAGGTAGTAGCTGAGGGGTCGAGGGACATGGTGTCGGTTCCCGAAGGAAGGCGTAGGCCTCGCACGAAGGCAAGGGAAGTATCAGCGGTATACCCGAAGGCAGGGACGTAGGTCTGCACGAGGGCAGAGGAGAGGACAGCGACGAAGGTCCGCACGAAGGCGGAGATAGTGGTCCGTACGAGGACGGAGATAACGGCGGTCGGCATGTTAACCGAGATGAGGGCAGCGAGGGGGAAGTAGGCGACTACGAGGGTCACGGCAAGGAAGGCGACAGCGGATGCACAGAGCATGATGAACAAGTAGACGTAACGTGGACTTTGTAGAAGTAAAGAAGTGTATTGAAGCGAAGTAAATCCCCCAAAGTAAATACCCAAAGTAATAGACAAGATGTTGCGTAAGGAAAGAAGAAGAAAGACAATAGGAGATATGAACGAAGATATATATAGCAGAAAAGACCCCCGCGCTTACTAATCCAGCAGAACCTTCCAGATCCTCCGATGACTCACGTCCTCGTGTAGCGGTGTGGTTCTTTCGTATCGCGATGTGGTTCGTAACATCTCCCCCTCTTTGTGGGACCCATTCTTGTGTCGCGGCCATTGAGTCGTTTGCTATTTATTCTTTTTTCCTTTGTCTCGCGTTGCTTGGGTTAGTCGGCGGTAGTTGTAGTTCGGGTAGTATAGTTGTGCGATAGGCTTCGGCCTCTAAGCAATATAAAGTCTCTCTCTCTCTCTCTTGTATCTTCCCCCGCGAAGATGTTTCCCCCCCTGGGACCGACCTCCCTTAGGCGACCTCCTCGCCGATAGCTGGATACATGAGTTTCTAGAGAGCCTTCGCCGTGCTAGATTCCCCGGTCATGACACGAGTCTCCCTCTCCCGCCCCCCATTCACCGAGTTGTTACCCTCACTGGATGCGTCTAACACTCACCAACTCCCGCCAAATCGACGGCCACCGGTAGACGGTCGTTTCCCCCCTTAAGGCAGCTCATTGCACGAGCACCACACACGTCGGGTCCGCACACTGTCAGTAACTCTCAGGTTAGCGAGAGCCCTCTGCCAAAGTGCTCGACAGCCCGGAAAGTTTTCGCTTCCCTACGGTCGCGAGAAACATTTCTCAAATTTTTACCCGAGGTCACTCACGTGACCTTACCCCTCTTTCTTTTCTGGCCCTCGCTAGGCCAGCCACCCACTCAACCGAGGCGGCCCGATCCCCTCACCCCATCAAACTGGTCCCCCGAGGCCACCCCTCAACCACCACGGTCGGCACTTTCAATTGCGACCATCCAAAACATAACCGAGCTGGCGTCCCCAGCTCACCACTTTCAACTGAGGCGGCTCAATCCCCTCACCCACACTATACTGGTCCCTCAAGACCACCCCTCAACCACCACAGTCGGCACTTTCGATTGCGACCACCCAAATCTTAACCGAGCTGGCGTCCCCCGCTCACCCTTATTCTCGCACGGCCCCCCCAGAGGCCTCCATTCCTATACTGGTCCCCCGGGACCACCCCTCAATACATCACGGCTGGCACTTTCGATTGCAGCCCATACTTTTACAACCGCCTCGCTGCCTGACAAGCAGACTCCCGAGGCACCACTCTTGACCCACCCCCCTCGCTTTCACCCCTGACGCTGTTGCGGTTGGCCTTTCCTGCCTTCGTGCGCGTGGTTTTTCCCAGTCCTGTTAAGGTTCGTCCACAGATACGACACCGGGGAAAGTTTGGTAATAATGCCGTTTCAGGTTGAACGCCATGTTTAGGATCGTGTTTGCTTACATGTAGTTGACGGAGAAGTTTGGGGTTTTATTCTTACTACGGGGAGGTTTCTTTGTATGTCGCTTAGATTCTACTCACCTATACCTCGCGTTACTTACCCCCTCTTCGTGGGCCCCATATTGTGTCGCGGCCATTTGAGTCGTTTGCGCTTTTACTTTTCCTTTGTCGTTTCCTTTTGTCTTTCGTTTGGGTTAGTCAGTGGAAGTTGTAGTTAGGGTAGTCCGGTGCGCGATAAGCCTTTGGCTTCTAAGCGAATAAAAAGTCTCTCTCTCTCTCTTGTATTTTAAGGAATACGAAGTCTTCATTCCTCTATTGTCCATAGTCTACGATCTTTTGGTCTCATTGGCCAAAAGGGTTTTACGGTTTCTCGCTCGCTTAGAGTCTACCTCTAAGTCCTTCGCTTCGGCTGTGTTCCTTGGACCTCCACTGTTTCTGCCTTGCCTACGGGCCCCACGTAACAATTGCTATCCATGAGGGCTCAACGTGTGACATCAAACGTGGCAGCCTGTTGGCCATTTTAATTCAAAAGACCGCGCTGATTATATGGGATGAGGTACCCATGCAGAATAAGTATTGCTTTGAAGCGGTCAGCCGGACCCTGAATAATATATGCAGTGTGGGAGATAATTGCCTGTTTGGAAATATTCCAGTCGTACTCGGAGGGGATTTTGCACAGATTCTACCAGTTGTGCAACGCGGTAATCGGGCTCAAATAGTGCAAGCATGCCTACAACGGTCTCCTTTATGGCAGCACTTCAAAATATTAAGACTCAAGATCAATATGGGGGCCCGCAATGGCGTCGAAAAGGAGTAGTTTGCGGCTTGGCTTGGGCAGATGAGCCATGATTCCCGATGGTATGGTAGAATAACTCTGCCACCATACATCCAGAGCTGTAAGACAATTGGAGACATTTGTATGCATGTATTCCCACAGCATATAATTGAATCAGCCCCAAACAAATACACCGCATTCTCGAAGCTGGCGATTCTGGCGATGAGAAACGATACAGTCGCCGAGTTCAATGATAGAGTTCTGCAGCAAATTCAAGGCGAGGTGCATACGTACTATTCAGTAGACACCGTTGACAGTGGAAATTCAGAAGAGAATGCAAATGTCTTACCTCCAGAATATCTGCAGGGTCTGAATCCGTCTGGCCTCCCACCGTCTATCATCAAACTAAAGGTGGGAGCACCAATAATTCTTCTACGCAATCTATTTCCAAAGCAAGGTCTCTGCAACGGAACGCGAATGACGGTAACGAAACTGCGTGCGCGGTGCATCGAAGCCAAGATTGTGGGTGGTGAGTTTGATGGGGAGCCAAAGGTTATACCACGTATACAATTATCGTCCACTGAGGGAGATCTACCTTTCACATTAATGAGGAGGCAGTTGCCTATTCGGCTGTGTTCTGCAATGACTGTCAATAAATCGCAGGGTCAATCACTGAATGTTGTTGGGGTTGACTTGAGGTCTGATCCGTTCACTTACGGGCAGCTCTATGTAGCGCTCTCAAGGGTTACAGACATAGCTGGCTTGATGGTGCTGCAACGAGATGAGACACCGCCGCAAACGGATAACATTGTGTACCGTGAGGTGCTGCTGTAGGGGGGTAGGTCCCCTTTTCTCCATATTCGTATTGATACTGACTGTTGTTTAGGGGATAAAGGACGCCGGCTGGAGGATTCGGGGATTATGGGTGGAGGAGTTAGAAGATGGATTTATGAAGGGATGGTAAGTAAATGCTGCGAGCTGCATCAGCAAAAAATTTGGTTCGGTCTGACGTGCTTGGGCGTACCCAGGCGCAGCAGGCGCCATTGGGCGTCATTTTGGGTGCCAGGCGCATGAGAAGTTTTCTTACCTGCATCCATACGCCCCGGCGCAAAACGATATCGTCGCGACGGGAACGGGAGAGAATCTCTCCCGTTCCCGTCGCGGAGTCGTCTTTTGACCGAATTACGTCGTCTTTTGACCCCAAAACGAACACCGGGTCCACACCTGGGTAGCTTTTGCCCGGTTAACGGCTTTTGCTAGCGAATTTGGCTGGCAGAATGAGGTCACTCGGCAATCGGTACATAGACTAGGACAGTAGTTCCGCGCAAATGTCACGTATATTGATCCACATGTCTACGTAATTCTATGTACATTTCTAAGCGCCCCACCCCCCCCCGCTTACTCCTGCCCCGGGCACTGCCTTCCTGCGCGCCGAGCTGCCTGCCCGCTGAGCTCCGCGCTGAGCTGCCTGCCCGCTGAGCTCCCCGCTGAAGTGCCTGCTTGCTGAGCTACCCGCTGAGCTGCCCGCTGAGCTACCCGCTGAGCTGCCCGCTGAGCTACCCGCTGAGCTGCCCGCTGAGCTGCCCGCTACGCTGCCTGCCTGCCTCCTGCCCGCTGACCTGCCTGCTACCTGCCTCCTGCCCGCTGACCTGCCTACTGCCTGCCCTCCTGCCCGCTGACCTCCCTGCCTGTGGGTGTCTATTTGGTGCAGTATTGGTGACTGGTAGGTGTCGATTCGCTGCCTGGGGTGTCCAAATCGTGCAGTTTTGGTGACAGGTAGGTGTCGATTCGCTGCTTGGGGTGTCCATTTGCAGTATTTGGTGACTGGTAGGTGTCCAAATCGTGCAGTATTTGGTGACAGGTAGGTGTCGATTCGCTGCTTGGGGGTGTCCATTTGGTGCAGTATTTGGTGACTGGTAGGTGTCCAAATCGTGCAGTTTTGGTGACAGGTAGGTGTCGATTCGCTGCTTGGGGGTGTCCATTTGGTGCAGTATTTGGTGACTGGTAGGTGTCCAAATCGTGCAGTATTTGGTGACAGGTAGGTGTCGATTCGCTGCCTGGGGTGTCCATTTGGTGCAGTATTTGGTGACTGGTAGGTGTCGATTCGCTGCCTGGGGGTGTCCAAATCGTGCAGTATTCGGTGACTGGTAGGTGTCGATTCGCTGCCTGGGGGTGTCCATTTGGTGCAGTATTCGCTGCCTAGGAGGTGTCCATTTGGTGCAGTATTCTGTGACTGGTAGGTGCAGGATTCGGTGCCTAGGAGGTTTCCAAATCGTGCAGTATTCGCTGCCTGGTAGGTGTCCATTTGGTGCAGTATTTGGTGACAGGTAGGTGTCGATTCGGTGCCTGGGGGTGTCCAATTCGTGCAGTATTCGGTGCCTAGGAGGTGTCCAAATCGTGCAGTATTCGCTGCCTGGTAGGTGTCCAAATCGTGCAGTATTTGGTGCCTAGGAGGTGTCCAAATCGTCTAGTATTCGCTGCCTAGGAGGTGTCCAAATCGTGCAGTATTCGGTGCCTAAGAGGTGTCCAAATCGCGCAGCATTTGGTGATAGGTAGGTGTCGAAATCGTCCAGTATTTGGAGCCTGATAGGTGTCAGTAAAGGTGTCAAAATGCAGAGGAAGGTAAATACGTATCCAGGCGCTGATACAGGTAGGAGGTAGGCGTCGATACAGGTAGGAGGTGAGGTAGGTGTCGATACAGGTAGGAGGTGAGGTAGGAGGTGAGGTAGGAGGTGAGGTAGGAGGTGAGGTAGGAGGTGAGGTAGGAGGTGAGGTAGGAGGCGAGGTAGGTAGGCATGGAGGTGGAGGTGGAGGTGGAGGTGGAGGTGGAGGTGTGGGTGGATCCTCACGGTGTGGAGAAAGCGTCAAATCCGACGTCATTAGCTAGCGGTATTAGCATTAGCGCCAGTACATAGGCAGAATATCACATCCGCGCGACGTCAAAAGGCGTTAAAAGACGAGATGTCATATTTGAGATGCATACTAGGCGTCAAAAGACGAGGCGTCACATTTGAGACGCATACTAGGCGCCAAAAGACGACATGTCACATTTCGCATCTCCGGGACGCGCGGGACGACCAAAATGCGAGTTTTTGGTAGCAAAAGACGAGGTTTTGGTCGCAAAAGACGAATCGGTACGTCTGGACGTACAATTCGTCTTCGAGGATTTTTTTTTTTGCTGATGTGGAAGGTAGGTACATGTCACTAATACCTGTTATAGGTTCATTGTAAGGGAAAGAGGGAGGGATGGGTTACAGTATTGGGTCTAGGATATGGGAATGGGAAAGCAGGAGGAATGAGTATCAAATGGTAACTATATATCTCAAAAACGTACATCATGAAATTGCTAACTAAACGTGTAAGTTAAAAGAACTTCGGATGAGGTGGGAAGGATAAGGAGAGGAAGGAAAAAGGGTAGACGGGTGGACATTCTAACGGGGCCGGGTACTAGAAGCGAGACTGGGGGTAGTCGAGGTGAGGATCGACTCCAAATACGTTCAGAACAGGACAGGAGATCGGGCTCGGATACCGATCGAACAATGTATATTGATAACTGACAAGATATAGGAATGGCTCCGCCTAGCGTGATATGCTAGGTGAGACCAACTAGGAATGAATACAAATGAAGACGTTGCGTAAGGAAAGAAGAAGTGAAGAGAAACAGAAACGAAGGGAGGGAGAGCCCTATAATATACTCAAGGAAATCCTCCGCTGACTAATCACAATGACTCAATCCATCAGCAAAAAATTTGGTTCGGTCTGACGTGCTTGGGCGTACCCAGGCGCACCAGGGGCCATTGGGCGCACCAGGCGCATGAGAAGTTTTCTTACCTGCATCCATACGCCCCGGCGCAAAAAGACATCGTCTCGACGGGAAAATGAGAGAATCTCTCCCATTCTCGTCGCGGAGTCGTCTTTTGACCAAATTACGTCGTCTTTGACCCCAAAACGGGCACCGGGTCCACACCTACGTAGCTTTTGCCCGGTTAACGGCTTTCGCTAGCACATTTCGCTGGCAGAATGAGGTCACTCGGCAATCGGTACATAGACTAGGACAGTAGTTCCGCGCAAATGTCACGTATATTGATCCACATGTTTACGTAATTCTATGTACATTTCTAAGCGCCCCACCCCCCCCCTCTCAAGGGGCGGTGTTGTGCGAACGTTCCGCAGGGTACGACGTGCGACAGTAGTAGTTGTCGAGTGAGTCAAGCGAGGTGCAATGGTCTTCGTTGGAAGAGAGGTATCAACGTAAGCGAGGTTCAGCGGTCTTCGTTAGAAGAGAGGTATCAGTGTAAGCGAGGTTCAACGGTCTTCGTTAGAAGAGAAGTAACAGCGTATATATTTATAACCAGCGTGATATAGTAATGGCTTAGCCTGGTATGATATTCCAGGGTAGGCCCGATATGCGTAACAAGTATGATAACAGTAGAAGACGTTGCTTAAGGAAAGAAGAAAAGGAACAGGAACGAAACGAGGGAAAAGCCTCCTAATATACCAAGGAAATCCTACGATGACTAATCCCAACGATCACGCAACCAACAGAGTTTTCACCCGAACATAATACAACAGACAGGGATAACCATTACTAATCCAACTCCCTTATCCTTCGCGACGTACCAATCGATCCATGAAACCCCCGCTTACTCCTGCCCCGGGCACTGCCTTCCTGCGCGCCGAGCTGCCTGCCCGCTGAGCTCCGCGCTGAGCTGCCTGCCCGCTGAGCTCCGCGCTGAGCTGCCTGCCCGCTGAGCTCCCCGCTGAAGTGCCTGCTTGCTGAGCTACCCGCTGAGCTGCCAGCTGAGCTGCCCGCTACGCTACGCTGCCTGCCTGCCTCCTGCCCGCTGACCTGCCTGCTACCTGCCTCCTGCCCGCTGACCTGCCTACTGCCTGCCCTCCTGCCCGCTGACCTCCCTGCCTGTGGGTGTCTATTTGGTGCAGTATTGGTGACTGGTAGGTGTCGATTCGCTGCCTGGGGGTGTCCAAATCGTGCAGTTTTGGTGACAGGTAGGTGTCGATTCGCTGCTTGGGGGTGTCCATTTGATGCAGTATTTGGTGACTGGTAGGTGTCCAAATCGTGCAGTATTCGGTGACTGGTAGGTGTCGATTCGCTGCCTGGAGGTGTCCATTTGGTGCAGTATTCGCTGCCTAGGAGGTGTCCATTTGGTGCAGTATTCTGTGACTGGTAGGTGCAGGATTCGGTGCCTAGGAGGTTTCCAAATCGTGCAGTATTCGCTGCCTAGGAGGTGTCTACTTGGTGCAGTATTCTGTGACTGGTAGGTGCAGGATTCGGTGCCTAGGAGGTGTCTAAATCGTGCAGTATGTGGAGCCTGGTAGGTGTCGAAATCGTCCAGTATTTGGAGCCTAGTAGGTGTCAGTAAAGGCGTCAAAATGCAGAGGAAGGTAAATACGTATCCAGGCGCTGATACTGGTAGGAGGTAGGCGTCGATACAGGAAGGAGGTAGGTGTCGAAAGAGGTAGGAGGTGAGGTAGGAGGTGAGGTAGGAGGTGAGGTAGGAGGTGAGGTAGGAGGTGAGGTAGGAGGTGAGGTAGGAGGCGAGGTAGGTAGGTAGGTATAGGTGGAGGTGGAGGTGTGGGTGGATCCTCGAGGTGTGGAGAGCTCGTCAAATCCGACGTCATTAGCTAGCGGTATTAGCATTAGCGCCAGGACTTAGGCAAAATATCACATCCGCGCGACGTCAAAAGACGAGATATCGCATTTGGGAGACGAAATAGGCGTCAAAAGACGAGATGTCACATTTGGGACGCATACTAGGCGCCAAAAGACGACATGTCACATTTCGTATCTCCGGGACGCGCGGGACGACTAAAATGCGAGTATTTGGTAGCAAAAGACGAGGTTTTGGTCGCAAAAGACGAATCCGTACGTCTGGACGTACAGTTCGTCTTGGGAGATTTTTTTTTTTGCTGATGTCAGTACAACCGAGATAGAAAACCTATAACCGATCCCGATCTTTCCTTCCGCAATCCCAACCCGAAGCGCCTAGCGCTGACCGTATCCCCCGAGCACCTTCCTAACTCATCCACCTTATCCGACGCAATAGCGATCCTTCACCTAACACCCCGATTCCGCAACGTTCTCGATGGCAGGGTAGGTGGGGGCGGTCGTGCCCCGATAGACATGGAGGTGGGAAAAAATGATGGAAATGATGGAGGATATGGTGCAGTACAGAATAGTGGAGGGAACTTGGTAGGAGGGTGGAGGGGACGGGGAGAAACTGGGGTTGGATTAAAAGCGGTGGACTGTATTTAGTTAGTACTTTGTATTTCTTTGGCGTGTATTTTTCCTTGCGTTTATCTGTATTATTTTCTGTCTTATCGTTGTTTCTCGAATGGCTTTTTTGTAATAGAGTAATAAAAAGCCGTTAAAAAACATGTGATTAGTAGAAAAAAACTGCATCGAGTTACCCTGGTTATTTACACCATTCCCCGACTAAGATCGTGTGAATTTATCAATTTTGTCACAGACTGCCGGATGGAGTAAATAACCGGGGCATTACACTCTTGGGTCTCTAACTGTTACCAGTCTGCCAAGTGGACAATCCTCTTCCCTATAATGATAGGGTTATCAATCACACATCCTCTAACTGACGTCTGAATTTCACAGCTCGCCCTCCCGCCATGGGTTGAACCCATAGCATTGAGGACATGTATCAGATATTTACCACTAAGCCAAGTACCTTTGTTGTACCAGCAACAGTTTCGGACCCTAAATACTTTGGAAGTATTATTTTTATTTTTTATTTTTTATATTTTTATATTTTTATTTTATTTATTTATTTATCTAATTTAATATAATATTTCAGCTGCCTAAATTGCGCACACAACTCGCGGTCGCGAGGTGGCCCACCCCTAGTCCTGATGAACTCAAAGACCAAGGGAGAGCATGTTGCTCTAGTTCGGAGTGTATTGGGGCGGCTGCGCGAGCACCATCTCTATGGTAACCCGGAGAAGACAATTTGGTTGGCCGAGGAGGTAGAATTCCTCGGGTTCTTATTGTCAGGAAAAGGAACGAGAGTCTCATCCACGAAAGTGCAGGCGATTCTCGAGTGGCAAATCCCCACAAAAGTCAAGGAGCTACAAGTCTTCTTGGGCTTTGCCAACTTCTTACCACGATTTGTCCACAGATATTCAGGAGTCTGTAAGGCAATGACGGACTTACTGAAAACAAGTACGCAATGGAGATGGGCTAAAGAGTAGCAGGATGCTTTCGATCAACTCAAGAAAAGTTTCATGACCGCGCCAATACTCCGATACTACGACGAACATCGTCAGGCAATACTTAAAACAGACTCCAGCGACTGGGCTGAAGCCGCAGTGCTCTCACAGGTTTTCATGGATCGGTTGTAGGGTTTGATTAGTAATGGTTGTTCTATCGCGTTCCTTTATGTTCGGTGAAAACTCTGCCGATTGTGTGATCATGAGTCATTAGCGCTTAGTCATCGTAGGATTTCCTTGGGTATACTAGGGGGCTCTCCCTCGCTTCGTTCCTGTTTCTCTTCTTCTTTCCTTAAGCAACGTCTTCTACTATTTTGTATTCAATATCATCGCTTGCCTCTCACTTAGCATACCACGCTAGGCGAGACCACTTCTATATCACGCTGGTTATCAATATATACGCTGCTATTCTCTTCTAACGAAGACCGCTGCACCTCGCTTGACTAACTCGACAGCTACCACTGTCGTGCCTCGTACCCTGCGGAACACTCGCACCTCGCCGCCCCTTGAGACAGGTGTTTGAGGATGGCCTACTGCACCCAGTAGCCTATCACAGTCACAAGTTCAACGAAGTAGAGGTGAACTACGAGATCTACGATAAGGAGATGCTCGATATAGTTTCTGCGCTATTGACTTGGCGACACTGGTTCGAAGGGACTAGTATCCCCATCGAGATCTACTCTGATCATCAGAACCTCCAATATTTCGCCATGACCAAGAAGTTGTCCAGAAGGCAGGCAAGATGGGCCGAAAAGATAGCACCTTTTCATTTCAAAATCCACTATCGCCCAGGCGAAATGAACGGGAAGCCCGATGCGTTGACCAGACGTCCAGAGTTCGCTATGGAAGGGGGAGTAATCCGAGCACAACCCGTAAAACAGTTGTTAACGGAGGATCATTTCGCACAAAGGACCAGAATAGAACCTAGTCCGGAGACAATTGGCGAACCTGCTGAGGAATGGATTGATCTTGATCGATGGTGTGAGATCCCAGGGGTGTTACTCACACCGCAGTTGCAGGACTGGTATCAGATGGAGGGTCAATGGGTTCAGAGAACCGTCGTGCTGGACACACTCCCTGACCAAAACCCAGATGATAGGTGGAGCCGGAGAGCAATCACGTCTGACGAAGAGACTCTGCTGGTATGGGACCCAGATACGAAGACGGCGACCCATAAAGTGCCCTGGATAGTACCAGGTCATGCGGTCAAACAAGTAATTGAGGATCACCGCGATACGCCAGCCACGGGGCAACTATGGCTGAATACAACCCTGGAGTTGATTGACAGGAACTACTGGTGGCCGGGCAAACCGAGGATGTCAGTCACTATATCAGCACCTACGACGTTTGCCAACGAGCTAAGCAACGTCGTCGACACCTGTCTCTTCCAAGTCCCCTAGAGTTAACAGCCACACCTTGGACGGACATCTCAATGGATTTCATAGTAGAAATGCCAAAGGAGAAGTCAGGATTCCGGAACGTCTTGGTGGTAGTAGATCGCTTCAGTAAAATAGCGCACTTCATACCAATGACAGGAATCTCGGCGGAGCAGACTGCCAACGTCTTTGTGAAGGACGTGTGGCATTTCCATGGACTACCTCGGAGCATAGTCTCTGATCAAGGTACCCAGTTTGTCTCGGCCTTCTGGGCTACCATCACGGAGCGACTAGGGATTAGGAGACGGATGTCAACCTCCTTTTACCCCCAGACGGATGGACAAACGGAGCGAACCAACCAGCACCTAGAGTCATACCTACGGGCATTCACAGCAGGCACTGGAAAGAAATGGAAGGAGCTGTTATGGATTTGCGAGCTCTCCTACAATAACTCGAAACACTCGTCGATAGGACAGTCACCGTTCTATTGCAATTACGGATTCCACCCTCGGATAGACTGGCCTAGAGAGGCAGAGTTGGAGAAGCTCGACGGTCAAAGTAATGCTAGCCCTGACAACCTCCTGTCAGCTTACGAGTTAGCAAGATACGCCCTCGAAAAGACGTTCGATAAAATGATGTCACGAAAGGGACCGGCGGTACAACAGTTCGGCATCGGACAGAAAGTACTACCCGATACTCGGAATCTCCGGGGGTATGGGAAGTGGTCGGGTAGATTCACCGGGCCCTGTACAGTCTCAGCGGCGATCAGACATCAGGCATACAGACGAAACCTACCAGTAGAATGATAGGTCCACAATGTATTCCACAAGATGTTGCTCCGACCATACTAAGAGGACGCCGACCCAGCAAGGCACCAGAACACCAGGAAACAGATAGCGACACCTGAACCTCAAGAAACGTTAGCTGACGAGAACGTACAACCAACGGCCAACACTCGCCCCCATACTTGAAGCCAGGCACCCATAATAGGAGCCAGGTCCACCCACAAGTGACGAAGAGTCACGAAGGACTAGCCTTGATACCTTTCCCTTACCTATAGCTTTTCCCCCAGGGTTTTTACTATAGGAAGGTTTTTAACGGTCGAGGGCGACGTCTAGGAGGGGGGAGTAGTGTTACAGGAGATTCAAGTGAAGGGTTGTGAAGGCAGGACGGGTAACTGCATACATAGAAAGGTATCGGGGTGGGGCGGCGCCGCAATTACAATTGCACCATACTATTAGGCGGCACACCTTGAAGGTGGCTGATGCGCCGGCTCTCCTGAGTAGCGACCAACGCAATAGTATAGTGCAACCCAATAGCCGGCATTTGTGAGTCAAAGGGATTACGCGATGTAGAATGAACTAGTTAGAATGTGGGCTCAGATAAGAGTGCCAATCATGTATAAATAGGAGAGCGGATTCCCGAGAGCTGAGGAGACATCTTCTATCATCAGCGAGCGGAGTCCGGTCTATCAAATCTTATTGTTTACAGGCTACAGAACTATTGCTTAGCATTGCTATATCTTTGATATCCCTTAACACATGGATTACTCGGTAAATATCCGAGAGAAAATATTGAAGCTAAAGAGGAGGATATTCGAACCTACGTAAACTCGAGGATAGCAGACGACTCCTTGCTCTCCGGGTATATCCGAAAGGAACCTTCACTTCGCGAAAATTATTCAAAGAGTTGTTGAAAAGGTCTCGGGCATGTGAGTTGACCGCACATTCACTGTTCGTTCGGCGACGCCTCACTCACTTATACCAACTTTATAGGTTTCTCCTGGCTCGATTCCTTCTTGATCAGATCGGAGACCAAACAAGTCTCCGGAATCTCAAGCGGGCGTTGGATGAGGTACCAGAGCATATCAATGACCTTTACGATCAAACTATATCGCGGATCAAGGAGCAGGGAAAGGACCGCGCAGATCTTGCGCTTCGAGCATTACTCTGGATACATTATGCCAAGCGGCCTTTGAAGGCCAGAGAGCTGTGTGTTCTGCTGGCTGTGGAGCCAGAGGACACCGATCTCGATGAAGACGGTCTGCCCGAGCTTGAGGTATTGACAGGTGTATGTTGTGGTCTAGTATCCATTGATCTAGTATATCCTGATCACAACGGTGGAAGCGGTAGATCGGATGGTACCATGCGCCTCGTTCATCAAACCCTCAAGGCGTACCTAGACGATAATCCAGAGATGTTTCGCAAACTAAGATGTTTTGCCGACCCGAAGCTCTTGAACCATCCAGAGCTTTATATGGCGGCGACATGCTTGACCTACCTTTCTTTTTCGAGATGGTCGAAGGATCCTTCCGATACCAAAGTCGTGTCCGAGCTTAAGCGCGGGGTGGATCCATTGTTGTGCCGTTATACATTCGAATGTATAGGTCAGCACTTGAGCGTCATGCCTGATGTATTTCTAGGGCGAACCTGTGCATTTCTTGACACTAGACAAGCTCAGTTCCCTTGCTCTTTGGTGAACCATCTCGGCTGGGACGGCGTGAGTTTTCCTCCGATCCTCATCGCGGCTTTTTTGGGATTGCGTGACGCCTTGAAGGTGTTAGTACATCAAGGTGCAAATATCAATACAGCAATGTATACAGTGACACCATTCTCGGTTGCCTTGGCTCGTAAAGACAACGTTTTGCAGGGGTTCCTGGTGGAAAATGGCGCAAGCAGGGTTGCAATATTTGCTCAACCTTCTGATGATGCTGTTTTCCTTTGTGGTCCTCATCTTTCAAATATTATCTGCCGAACCGAGATCTCCATACAGATTTCTGAACTCTTGCTTGAAAGATTGATAGGCGGTGATGAGGGGATGATGAAGCGAATATCATCACAAAAGGTGGAGGAGGTTCCCGAGTGGGGCCTGTCCGGTACTTACGGCTTTTATACAGCGAGAGTAAGGGGAGTTCCGAGGGACTGTGGGTTGGAGGATGGACTGGAAGTTTGTTTAGCTGACGCCCTCGTAATGCTATTCACTCACCTGTCTGGCCACAGGCCGACCTCCGAATTTGGCGACCTCACCATGATTCTTGATCAATGGTTTTGGAAATCGGGGGGACACAAAGTTAATGGACTAGGGCTTATCGGAAATGGAACGGTTGGTAGTGTTGAGTCCGAGGCCCGAGACACGGCTGGCCATGACGATGTCACTGCCAGGACCCAGGAAGATCTAGTTTTTCAAAATGAATTTCAGTTGTGACATGACACTTTCTACCCTATCCTCCCCATCCTCCCGTCACAGCCTGCAGTTCGTGTTTTTTTCATTCTTCTTGCATTCACACGTTGTTGGGATATGTATCTATTTCTTCGCTACAATTCGTACTTAAAATTAGTTCAAGGTTATGAGCTTAGAACGGTGCAGATACAGGCAATCATTACTATTCCCAGCTATAAGTCAACCGCCTACGATCTTTCCCGATAGCGACGGTATAAAATGTGAACACCATTGAGTTATCCATAACATACCGCAATTGATTTGTTGAACACTTGTTCTCACCCATTTGGGGAAGCTACCCGCTGGTAGGATATCGTCATATGGCCTGGCCAATTCACAGATAGGTAGTGGCGTATGGATGGGTAGTCCATTGAGAGATATTTAATAAATATCCGCCCATATTGTAGATGATATAGAAGACTGAAGGTTCGGTAGTGCCCTGGTCGACCTGGCGGTTCGGGTTATCGGGGAAGATAACACGTGCATAGTTGACCGGTTGGGTCAGGAATATTCTGATATGTTGGACCACCCCCTGATTGACTACCTTCCCGGGTTGACCGTCAAGCCAGGAATATCCCCAGATATATAATCTCAACTATTCCCGAACCTACCGATATAGGGCGTTAAATATTTCGATTTACAAGAGCATTTTGGATCTGTTATCGAGAATTGCCCCCATCTAATACTATAGATATTACATCAGATGTTTATCAATCTACCCCACCTAGGTAGCGTGCAAGGGCTTGTTGAAACTTCTTTAATTAATTGATGGCATGTAACTTACAGTTATGGCAATTGCATGCATGCAACGGCTACTCTTGATGACTCTAAGCTAAACGTAAGACTACGCCGACTAAACACAATAACCTCGAATATGTTAGTCGATCTGAAGTTATTCCTGGATTGACGGTTACCTCGGGGAGACAGTCAATCTGGAGATAATGCAGCTTATCTGAGACCTGACAGGTCAACTGCCCTTTCTCCCCCGATAAGCCGAATGTAAAGGGATATCTAAAGATAAGGCAAGTGCTAAGCAATAGTTCTGTAGCTTTTAAACAAGTAATATTGTAGATCGGATTCCGCTCGCTAATACTGAAGGCTCTCTGATCCCCTCTAGCTCACGGGCATCCGCTCTCCTATTTATACATGACTGGCACCCTTATCCGGGGCCGTATTCTATCTAGTACATTCTATCTCGCGTAATCCCTTTGACTCACAAATGCCGGCTATCGGGTTGCACTATAGTATTACGTTGGTCACCTTCTCAAAGGAGAACAGCCTGCAGCCGTCAGCACACCACTCTCGAGGTGTGCTGCCTAATAGTCTTCGTGCAGGTGTGGTCGCACACGGCGCCCCCCACCCCCCTCGATACCTTTCTATGCTTGTCTCCGGTTACCCGTCCTTCCTTCACAACCACTCACTCGAATCTCCCGTAACACCGAATCGCTAGGTTGATCAGAACAGTACCCTCATATTTTTCGCCAATACACAGCACCAGGTAGAAAGTGAAGGTAGGCGACCAAAAATACAATAAACTAGCTTAAACAGAACGAAAACACGCATCCCAATTGCGATAAGGGAATAACAGAATTTTATAGCGTAAGACTTTTGATATCAAATTTAATATATCTGAAAGGGCGCTCTCCTCTAAAAGGGCGCTCTCCCAGGACAGATGTGAAAGAACGTACATGAGTTAGAAGTAGAGGAACATGGAGATTCGCCTACATCCCATACAAATATGTGGTCTTGGCAATAAAATCAACACAGCTCATGCTAGAAGCATAATAGTTTAACCCTGAGCTGATGGGGCAATTCTTGACATGCAAGAAATATACTTCTCCAATTCTCGGGGATTATTCATGTCAACTGGTGGTCTAGGGCCACGCCGAAAAGTAGCATTTTTGGTGTATTTTTGGTTGCCTGCCTTCACTTTCTACAGATGGCACTCATTTTACACCAAAATTGCCACCTTCAACCCGGTCCTCAGCCACAAGTTTTGATGGATACCTAAGAATTGGAAGACTATTTATTCTGTATATGGATAACCACTCTATCAGCTTAAATTTCAACATTACATTTCTAGCACGAGCTGTGTTGATTTTATTGTGCTGAGTTGCCAATACTGTGACAAGACCGCATGAATGTATGGAATGCAACTGAAACTCCAAGTTGTCCTACTTCTAGTTCATGTGACACATTCCACACCTAGTTGTCAAATTCGGGTACGACTTACTTGATTCATTACTATATACATAAATAGACCTTTTATACTAATAGGCAGGCGGCCGAATGGCGGTCTCAAATAGGATTTGTGGGTGTGTGCGGGTGACGGTTTGTGACCGCACCCGCTCCTACTAGTGGCGGAAATACCCTAACCCTGGGGCCTTTACCCTTCCGCCTGAGCCCTGCCGCTAGCCCTACCACATAATTTCAGAGAGTGCAGTTTTAGGCATATAAAATTCAGTGGCCTGAATTTCAGCTCCTAAAGCCTTGTTCATTATTAACGACGATTATGTTGGCTTGGTTGCCATCTCTTCACTTCCGGAATCGCGCATAGTTACTTGCGCACTAACCACTTGAGTCTATTTAGTCGATGATTAAAATCCTCGAACCTAGCGCGATGCATTAGTAATGGTTGAAGAAAGCATGAGATTGGTGATTTATATGAGAATCAAATAGATCCCCATTATGTATGGTGTATTGGTTGATGAAAACATCAGAGCTTGAGTCTAAGCTCGAGCACCTCGAGCCTTTGTCTCTCTCCAATGCGAGCCAGCTAGAACCCTCCCCCGGGCTTGCACACATCACCAGCACTGATGAGAATGTTCAGAGATGGGTGGGCACCCATCGGCTTACTATTCAATATTTGGGTAGCCCAACCACTCACTGTGCCATGATTGGGTATCAAATTCAGTGGATGCCACCCATCGATGAACCGGGAGTGCCATCAAATAATGTCAGGAAACTCAACTCGGCCGGCCTATCTGCTGATATCAGAACATGAGGCGCGGTGAGGTGCACGCAAGTTCGAGTAGTATGCGCCCGAGCAGGATACGGAGAAGATGCGTGGCGGACCTGCAACTGCAAGGCGGACTCGGGCTCTGTGGGAATGCCGATTCGGGCAAGAAAGCACCCGGAGGTGGTCCGTGGCGTTTGATGACAGGCAGAGGGCCAGGGTGAAGAACAATCATAGCTACTATCACCACCAGGGGGTCCATCTTCAATCTGATTCTGCCCTATCAGATCTCTGACCGGGGAGTGTTGTGTGTGTGTGTGTGTGTGTCATTAGTAGAGTAGAGTAGAGTACATACACCGCAGATGCAGCGAGGATAACTGCAGCTGGCAATGGTGGGACTCACAGCCAACGCAACAGCTTGGGTGATGCTGGTAACCTCGGTCGCATGCCAACTGGACATGATCCATCACTCAATCCTGCAATATCATACATCATTACCTGCTACACTATAACTCGCTCATTCCTTTCTCTAAAATTGAAGTACTATTGTTCCTATCATCCTTATCGTGCTAAAACTGTGAATGAACCATATATACACCCATGCCCACCCCCTATGAATTTTGGTATTATATTCAGTTTACAAAAATACATCTCCTTTTTACTACATGTAAAACACGTCTTTGAATCAGTGTTCAAGGGCTCGACTGTGTTGCTCGGGGGTGGTTGTTGGTCTCTGGACCCTGCCATGGGCCTGTAGCATGTTACAAGATCCCTTGTTCCGCTCTGCATGCCTTTTCAAACTGAGAGTTTCATGCTGGCGTCGGTGGATAAAAGAGCCAACGACATCCGAACCCAAGCATCACTTTTTTGCGACGGCTTCCTATGTAGGAATCCCGCCAAGACCTCTCATGGTTGGAGTTGGAGGAGATACATGTAGCCAGTTATTCTGTTCTTTTTTTCCTTTCTTTCCTGCGAGCTTTTGTTCTACTCCCACACTGCGTCACACCTCAAATGTAGAGCTTGAAAAAGTTTGATTGAAATGCAGCATATCCGTTCGTACCACCGTCCCGTCGCAGCCATCCTTTCGTTTCATCCACCCATCCTCCCACCGTCCTACCGTCCCACCGTGCAACCAATCGGTTTGTACCATCGCCCAACCACACGTACTAAACAGCACCCCGCTCACCAAACCTTTCCCCTCAATCGTCCAAAAACAAACTCATAAAACAATAAGGTTAGAAAATAAAAAAGAAAACAGAAATAAAGCACAGAGCACTGCCAATTCCCGCTACCACAACAAACCCTCCCTCGCATACCTAAGCCAAAACCATCACCGCGCGCGATATCCAGCCTACCAAGTCTGGAGAATAGGATGATGTTAAGAACTCTGCAGTGGCGAGACAACTCAGAAGAAAATATTTCGGGAGCTTACTAGTCCAATTTAATCCACCAATTTTTAGTCACATCGTTGTGGCTAGTCCTGTGAGACGTTTAGTAATAGGTTTCAAGGATGGAATAAGCATTGCACACCTCGAGCTCTTCGATTCGTGAACTTCACAGAGTATTTGTCAGGGAGTCACTCTGGGGAGAGTTAAAAGGGGTAGTTGAGGGGATTTACGATTCTTGACGCCTTTGTAGAGTTATGTTCTGGTTATCACTGTACTTGGTGGAACTAGAGCCTACTCACCCCCGTCTGGTAGTGGTGATTAGCTAATCAGAAGGTTATTTCACTCAAAGATGAAACATCTACACAAGCGCGGTGTAGGCCCTACTCACTGGCTGTATACGGTCAGCACACCATGGAAGTCTTCGGCGGTGTGAGTCTACTCACTAGCTGTATACGGTCAGCACATCATCGAAGCCATCTGGGGTTTACTCACTCGCTGTATACAGTCAGCACATCTCATCATCGAAGTCTCCGGCGGTGTGGGGTCTCCTCACTCGCTGTATACGGTCAGCACATCATCGAAGCCTTTGGGGGGGGGGTCTACTCACGGGCTGTATACGGTCAGCACATCATCGAAGCCTTTGGGGGTGGTGTCAACTCACCGCCTGTATACGGTCAGCACATCATCGAAGTCCTCGGCGGTGTGGGGTCTACTCACTCGCTGTATACGGTCAGCACATCATCGAAGCCTTTGGGGGTGGTGTCAACTCACCGCCTGTATACGGTCAGCACATCATCGAAGTCCTCGGCGGTGTGGGGTCTACTCACCACCTGTATACGGTCAGCACATCATCGAAGCCTTTGGGGGGGGGGTCTACTCACTCGCTGTATACGGTCAGCACATCATCGAAGCCTTTGGGGGGGGGGGTCTACTCACGGGCTGTATACGGTCAGCACATCATCGAAGTCCTCGGCGGTGTGGGGTCTACTCACCACCTGTATACGGTCAGCACATCATCGAAGCCTTTGGGAGGGGGGGGGGTGGTGTCAACTCACGGGCTGTATACGGTCAGCACATCATCGAAGCCTTCGGCGGTGTGGGGTCTACTCACTCGCTGTATACGGTCAGCACATCATTGAAGTCCTCGGCGGTGTGGGGTCTACTCACGGTCTTTATCGGTCAGCACATCATCGAGGTCCTCGGCAGTGTGGGGTCTACTCACAACCTGTATACGGTCAGCACATCTCATCATCGAAGTCTCCGGCGGTGTGGGGTCTACTCACGGGCTGTATACGGTCAGCACATCATCGAGGTCCTCGGGAGTGTGGGGTCTACTCACAACCTGTATACGGTCAGCACATCGTCGAAGTCCTCGGCGGTGTGGGTTCTCCTCTCAACCTGCATAGGGTTATTATGTAACTGAATAATTGGTGTCGCTTTACTTACCTTCTGTATATGGTTAGCATATGACAGAGTCTATTCATTAAAATCACAAGACAGGTTCTACACACGGCTTGGGGCTGATTAGGTTTTAGCCGTATTTCTGCGGCGTATACATAGGGAATTGGAATTGTCTCTTGACTTCACCTCCTGCTGTCAACCTCGTTTACACGGATGTGGAACCGTTGTATATGCATCAAGTCGTTATTCTTCGAAGGCTCGCCAGTGCCCGAACTTAAACTGGCATTTTGCTCGGGGTCATCTGTAGGAGTATCCACAACCGTGATTTCTGATGTTATTTGAAACCACCGTTTACAATACGTGCTTTCAGATATATAGGTCAGCGACACCTTTCTCTTCCCGGAAGGTAGATCAATTACCAGTTCACACGCTGGTAGCCGGTACCAACGTGTCCGGTGTATTTTGTACCGCAGCCCGGACATTTGTGATCGCTTTCTCCTTTCCTTACAATCTTGCGTATGACTATCGCCATCGAAAGCATCATCCCGGCCGTGACAGTCCAATCTTCTGGTCCCAGTAGTGCGCCGCTCTCCTCATTGGTGATGTCATAGTCCCCCTGTTCAACAAAGGACTTTCCCGGTGATTCTTTGAAACACATCGAGACAATATTCCGGAAATTCTTGAATTATAGGGTCAGTTATTGCGACACGGATATTCGGGAGAAAACAGGTTTCCAAACCTCATAGTTCATGCACAAGTCGAATGGTAATTGCCGTTCGTAGCCTAATGCGTCAACAAATCTAATTGGCTCATGGTCTGGGGAAAAGCCGACGTATTTCATCCTGTTTTCGACTCTCTTCAAGACGGCATTTGTTTCTCGAACTCCGTCTGTGACCATTTTCCTGGAGACCGATACTGTAAGAATCTAACCATACCGCGAATTGGGCCAAGTTCAGGTATACATACATCGAGCCACTAAGAAAGAGCATATCAAGCATCTCAAGCTTTTTTTCGAGATCCATCTGGTACTGTTGAAACTTTGCCCTTCCCTTAACCTCCCATGCCGCTTGTCGCAATACCTTTCCCTTCACAAGCTTTCGGTTTAGCTCCTCGAGAACCTGTAGCGTTGCTAAAGCCTCTGTAAGTTGCTCCCCGGCATGTTTAGCAGCGCGCGGTGATAGATCTACATTAGCAAGCATAGGTGCAACGATTTCCAACTTATCTTTCCATTCCATTAGCTTCGCTGTTAGATCTTCGCGCTCTTTCTTAGCTCCACTAATATTTACCCATAATGTGAAACCGATTTTGGTGACTAGAAGAATATCACCGATACCGACACCGAATGACATGATGATGGTGGCTGTAGTTGATTGCAAACAGTTGTGATATCGAGAGTGAAGGTAATGCGTATCTTCGCAACAACGCAAAAGCGGGGTTAGCGCCACCGTCCGCTCCAGAAACCAGCGAACAGCAAATAAAAAAAGACAATCCTTTACTAGCCACACTAGGTTCGTGCGATCAGGTAAAGACAGTTAGTAGCCATGCTCTCACGTTTGCGATCAACACCAGGAAAGCCACCGAACCTCACAAAAAGAGGTTTTGGGCATTAAAAATTAATATATGAATTCTGTAACTGTATATAAATTCAACTTTCGTCAGCAACTTCGGGTCGCCCTTCCTTGGTTTCCCGGTGACGATCACTTTCCCGCTGAAATACGTTCCCGCTATTCACATTGCGCGCAGGCACCGTGGGCGTGACCACGACCACATCCCAGCCTAACACCGCGCCAGAGTACTCTACGTGACACTTGACCGCTCCATGTCGGTCCACATCGCAGCAGATCACTCGCGCTAAGATTCATGACACGCTAGGTACTAATACCGCAAAATCTCAGGAATAACGAATGGAGCTGGACTGGAACCTTGGGCTTTGGATTGGTGATATACTCGTTGAGCCTCACTCCGACAGACCCAAAGCGTAACTTTTGGTCCTCTTGGACTCAGTGGGTAAGTGGTATTCCAGCCCAGTCAGATTGGTTATTCCTGAGATTCTGCGGTGGTTCTTGCAACAAGCCCACGCCAGCCACGTCCCCGCGAAGAGGCTACACCCCACTCGAGACACCGCACTCTACTATAGACACCCCACTCGAGACACCGCACTCTAGACACCCCACTCGAGGCACCTCACCTTCGCCCTCGACGCAACCGTGTCCCTGCATCGTCTTCTGGCATCTCTCGCTTATCTGGCGAGATCGCGGGCCGCGGGAACCGCTGTCGGACACGGGAGTGTTGCGTGTGTGCCCACCCCGTCCCCTGACCCTGCGCAGCGCATGTAATTAATACATTATGTAGAGCGGAGTACATAACCCTTGTCCCACTCCGCAGACCTTTTCGGATTAAGAGTTGTTGAGGTCGGTGTATAATAACGCCAACGACTTCCGAGCCCAAATATTTCTTCTTGATGACAGCTTCTGGTGTTAAAATCACGCCAAGACTCCCTATTCAATCCATGGTTTAACGGTAACCAAAAATGACGGAAACACTGTTCGACAAAAGAGGCTAGAAAAAACCTGCGCGACACTGTAGTACCAGCTACGTAGTTTAGTTCCATTCTACAAATTTTCGATATCCTTTCTGCCCAGACCGAGTAAAGTGGAACAGTACTCGAAAATCACGCAAAATATAGATATATTTCTTACTGGGTCAGAATTTCCACGATAGCTCCTTTTACTACTTCTGTTCAACTTATCACTATGTGCTTTGATTATATGCAGCCTGTTCACGATGTCTTGGGTGGTAGTTACTTGTATATAGACGCTGATCCAGTTCTGGATCTCTCTGTCTGTGTACTTGATGGCGAGGTGTGGGCCACGAGACCGCGAGGTCTTGATCTCCTCCCACCTGAGATTTCTCCCACCTCCCTGTAGTACCTGACCACCTCTAAGAGTCAATCAATTTTGCGTTAGCCATCTCATGGCCAGCTCTCATGGCCAGCTGCTGTAAATGTGCACCTCCTCCGGTAGTGATCAAGCCTGCCCGCTAGTTATGAGGTATCTTTATGCTCAGCTCTAATGCCAGCTCTAACGCTAATTTGTTCATATAGCGAGCTTCAAAATTACCTCCAATTAATTCCAGCTCAAGTTAACGCCAGCTGCATATTGCCATCCTTCCCTCCGTTGCCATGCCCTGCGCCTACACTCTACCACGGCGGGAAATACATCAATGGAGGCATTGCCCACGTCCGCGCGTCAAGTAAATACATCAATTGGCGCATCAGCTGTCGTGAGCTGTGTAAACTCGTACGGTCGATGCATTATTGACTTTTCTGCAATTCTTGTACTTTCATTCGTTATGTCTCAATTTACTATCGAACTATATCCACCGATGGCTTACATGGCAAAATGCGGAATCCTCAAGCATAATACTCCAGGTTCGATCCCGACAATGTATCTCCTCAAAGTTCTATCTCTCACCCTTAAGTAATCTCAGCAGTAAAATCGTAAAGTGGGACTGGGGATGCATTCGCCGATGCATTATACCGATGCATTATATGGGGGCATGATGAGGGTGCATTATCACTACACATTTCCCGACGTAGTGGAGACAGCCCACCCTCACCCTCATCCTCCCCATCCCCGCTCCTCCACTTCCCTGCCCTTTCCTCCCCCTCTCCGCTCCTCCCCCTCCACTGCTCCTCCACCTCCCCCTCCACCGCTCACCCCCACCGCTCGTAATTAGATTACCTAATAATTAAATCTATTATTTAATTTTACAGATTCTTTGGTGGGATGGGCGGTTGCTGTGCAGGAGTCCGTCAGGATTAGGGGTCACGGTTCTCGGCCAATCAGACCGCAAGAGTCTCGGAAGATCGTTAATATAGTACATACGCTCACTATTCTTCCTCCGTTTGTAAATACCAACATTACTAAATACCAAATCAGGAGCACCTCAGCCAGCACCAAATCGAAGCACTAGGCCAGTGCCTAAGTGCACAAATCAGAACCCTAATTAGAGTCCAACTTCTCAGTTAATCGAGCGCCGAATCAACGCCTAGTTGCACCAAATCAGCACCCCCGCCAGCAGCAAACGGAGCATTTCCGTCAGCACCTTCCCCCATCTGCCAAATTGTCCATTGATCGCACCAAAATCGAGCACCAAAGCAGCAGCAAACCGACGACGGCTCAAAATCAGCGCCTCATCAGACACCTAATCAGCACCTGCAGGAGCACTACCAGTACCATCTACTCCTCCGGGACTACGGTACCGTACCGATACTCACATTGCGCGCACGCACCATACGCGCGACCATGACCACGGCCACGCCGACCACGTCCCCCGCACAACCAAACCCACCATATCACTCGCGCCAAGACTCAGACACGGCGGGGCGGTGCGACCCTTGTCCCTGCGTGGATCGTGTTTCTGTCAGATGTCGCTTATCTGATGAGATTGCGGGGTGCGAGTATCCCATGTGGGGCGCGTGCCGTTCCCCGACGCTTGCCCTGCCCATGTAATACGTTCGTAGTTTCTAGCTTGCACGTCAAATACTGAGACGCCTTGGATGGTTGGTTGGTTTTGTATGGAAGCCGCCCATGGCTACCGGGGGGGCCCAATGAATTCTGGTCTTGGCCCTGGAATTTGTATGAAAAGCGTCGAAAGAAATAACCACTGAATCGCCCTTTCCAAACCCTCACCCCCAAAAGTTGCCCAAAACGGGGTTCTCAGTGCTTCCCCTTAACAGCCCGGTACATAATCCTTACCCCGCTCCACATACATCTTCGGCTTGAGAGTTTGAAGCAACTACTTGACATGGAGTCAACGACTTCCGCACCCCAATCTCGCTCCCTGGCGACAGCCCCTTGTGTGAAAATGCCGCCAAGACGCCCTCTGCTCAATCCATGGCCGGAGGTTCATGTAACCAATTTTTCCGTTCTTTTTTTTTTTTTCCCTTCATTTTTCTCCCGCATTTTTATTTTTCTCTTGCGCACCGTTCTCCTGCATGTGGTGGATGTTGTGAGCACCCAGGTCAAGGTTAGCGATCGGTATGGTGAGCTGGTGGTTGTGGTGGTTATATGTAGTTGTTCATAGTGGCTAGTGGTGCTGCGAAACATTAGTAGTGGCTCACCTCGCGACCGCGAGTTGTGCTCTCCCCCTTGTATTTTGAGCATCAGATAATTTTCGCAGTCCTTCCATGGAGAAAGCCTCGCGCCGCACCATGAAATGTCAATTCAATCCTCCCTCTAAAATTGTGAGGCCCCCGTCCTCGAGAGTGCTCAGTGTTTTGGTGTGTCGTGCTTACTAAGGACCACTGCCCCTCGCCACACCGGGTTGACTGTAGCACCACGACCCCAGCCACCAGCCACCATCCCTCCCCACAATTCCTATACGGAATCACACGAGATCACTCGCGGTGATCAAGGGAGCGTCGGGTATGCGCCCGAGCAGCCGGTACCGACCGATAGATAAGGTGCACGCCGCTCATGGTAAGTACCCGGAGGGCGATCCGTCGCATCTACATGGTGGTATGCAAGGGGTGGGCATGGCTTGTTGAGAGATCTTGTCAGTGCCCCCAGCATTATTCTAATCATCTCATCTATCAAGTTCCCGTAATAGGTCCACTCCGGCCGTCAGGTGGTCTGTTTGGACGGTCCTAAGCTGTCTATTGACCTTTACAGAGCAGCAGATAATCTGCAATGCGACGGCTCTCGTCGGGAGAGAGACTCCTGTGAGTGAATTAGCCAAGATGAGAGGGAGATGGCGCTGCCCATAGCGGCTACGATCAACCTAATTCCAAACAGGAACCACGAGTTCCGGAAGAGGTTGCTGCAGGTCACAATCAATGATTCGCCGTCACCTCTACTCTAGAGAGGTGCTTATAGAAGTGATACTCCGAGCGTCTTTAGCAACAAAACAATCCTTCATGTAGTAATAACGTGCCTACCTTGAATAAATATAACCTTTTTCGGGCGAAATACCTGGTGTTCAAAATCCAAAAATTGGTTGGGACTAGTCGTATCGGTTCCTGGGTCGAAATACAGACATCCATCCAGTCACAGTATATGGTCAACCAACCATATGCACGGGACCGAGCAAATGTAGAAAGCTATGAGGTGATGGATGGACATTTTGTAAGGCTGCTATTTCTAGTTCAAAGTGCGTCATGCCTCGAGAATATTACTAAAATCGCATGAATATAGTTGAAATAGGTAAAAGACAAGCATATGGCCAAGAAAAAGGATACCTGGAACTTAGGCGGAAAAGGCTCTCTCGAAACAAAGGGCGGGGGAGGAAACGACTGTGCAAAAATGTGCGGAATTAGTGTGGTCAACGAGACAAGTTGGCTCGAGCCCTCGACTGGAGCCCAAAGCTCGAGCAACCAAGAACCGCCACCGTCACGGGTCGGGTTGGCTCGAGCCTTTTCCGCTGCTCGATTTGCGAAAGTGGAGCTCTTAGGATGTTCTTTTCCTCATGGTAAAGATGCTGACAATATCTTTGGTGATTTATTTCATGGAAGATTACAGTAGTGAACCCTAACCCTAGATCTGTATATTCCAATAACGAGATCTAGAATGACTTCAAGGACTGATATCTAGGACCGCGGAAAGGCTCGCGTGGCTCGAGCTGCACCCGAGTATGTACAGGTCAAATTGAGTTGAGTAGCTGTTGTTGCGAGTCGATTCGAGCTTTTCCTCTTGCTCCTCTCGAGACTGTTCGTCGACTATACTATATATGTAGTAGTAGAATACTTGGCATTATTTCAAAGAAAACCGTAGTCGAGGTCTTACTATAGTAGTTGAAGCGGTATCAAGGAAAGCAAATAAATTTACTCCTTTAATTGTTCCCAAAGGTCAAAAACACACCGCCGGCTAGTGTCGCAGCAGGAGAGGAGAACACCTGGTACGCGTACCAAAAAAAACGCTATGTAAACAACACAATCCTCCTACGATATCTAAACGAGGCCGTAAGCCATAGTGTCTTACTGCACAGAAGAAAATGAAGAAAAATGTTAAGGGGTTGATTGGTACAGATACAGAAAACACATCCTCCATCCAAAATTATACCCCTATTACCACAGAATTAGAGCGCAAAAAGATGCAGCAATATTAATGGAGGACGGGGCTGGCCAACACAGCAATTAACTCCCGGAGGAAGAGCGCTTGAGAGACGGTATTATTCAGAAGGAATGGCCAAGCTCATCTCCAGACCTAAACCCTGTTGAGATTATATCGAATATAATGAAGAATAATCTTTCCGCTCGCATACCTAAGGCCGCTAAGACCAAAGAGATCATGTGTGTTTATATGGAGGAGTAGGAGGCGATACCTCAAGAAAAAATCGATTCTCTAATAGATAGTATGCCAAAAAGGGTCACAGCATGTATTACGGATATAGGAGGAAACAACTACAGCGCGATGTCAGAAGTGAAGGGACAGTGCGCATGGCAACGCTGCAACCCCGCTGCAACCCCGCCCCCCCCCGCAATTCAACCACCCCGATGGCGCCCGCCCTTAATAAAACTGCTAGGAGAGAATGGCCAGGGTCTATTCTTTGGCAAGCAATTGGAATGAAGCGTGCTGGGGTCTCCTATTCAGTCATTTCTGCGATCATTGACATACCAAAGTCAACCCTTACCCATGCTTGGGCAAGGTATGAGAAGACTGGCCAAGTCATATCGCCACACAGACAGGGCAGACCAAAAAAGACTACCTCTAGGGACGATAGACAGCTTCTTGTCTCCAGTAAACGTGAGAGGAAATCGACATATGCAGAACTCCGCCAGAATTTCGCAGTCAATATATCAGTCTCCACAATGAAGAGAAGGCTTAGTACCTTTGGTGTCCACAAGCACCTAATGGCTGAGAAGCCTTACCTGACCCCCTACGATGCAAGGAGGCGCCTACAGTGGTGTATTGCACACAGAGATTGGACTGCCGCCGCTGGAATAGGGTGGTGTGGAGTGATGAATGTAGTGTGGTGAAATATGCAGATCCACATGTCCCTTGGGTTTTCAGAACAGCTAAGGAAAAATGGCTTCCTGAGTTAATTAAAGGTGTCAGAAAATCGGGGGGAGTATCACAGATGATGTGGGGATGCTTTGCAGGGGGATTGAAGGGGCCCTGTAATGGGGTTATGGTAGAGGAGGGGGGGCATGCAAATGCAGAGGCATATATCAGGACTCTTGACTTCTGCCTGCTCGATTTTTTGGCAGAGCTAAGGGAGATGGGTATCAGGCCAATCTTCATGCAGGATAATACTAAGGTGCACACTGCCGGAATTACCACTCAATGGTTGGAGGAGAATGGGGTTGATGTTTTAGAGGACTGGCCTGCCTATTCTCCTGATCTCAACCCCATTGAGCATGTTTGGGTACACCTGAAGAGGCTCTACTATAAACACTACCCCCATTTGGCATATGATACTAGATCACCTAGAGTAATTAAGCCCATCATGGAGGCAGCGCTTATCCATTGCTGGGAGTTGCTATCTGATGATTTATTTGGTAGGCTGGTTGAAAGTATGCCTAGAAGGATAGAGGCTGTAATAAAGGCAAAGGGCTGGTACACTAGGTATTAAATGTCATATATTATCTCTTTATACACTAAATGACTACTCTACAAATTCTCAGCTCTTCACAGCATCAATTGCGCTTGCTGCGCCTATACCCGCTGGGCCCAAACATTGCGCGTTTACACCGCCCACGGCTATGGTCGGTTACCAGCACTGCTCCTTCACTTCTGACATCGCGCTGTACAACTATTAATTATTTCTTATTTCTAAGCTATCTTCCTATTTCGGGGTTGCGACGCCGTGCCGGGCAAATACATGCATGTAATTAACGAGCGAGTACATATCACCAATAACCACTGCAACATTTGGCGCGACAGCAATTCGACACCTCGATTCACACAACGGATACCACTGTGTTTCATCTCTGCACCGCATGGCGATGCAGTTTGGTGCTGCTGGGCACAGGGCCTGGTCGCGCGTTAGGGGTTTAACTGCTACCTTGATGCTAATGGGGTGGAGCTGGGGGCGGGGTAGGGGTTGGGTAGGCGGGATTCTGCAGCACTACGAGAATGGCGCGGGTTTAATCGGTAGCAGGGCTTTCCCGGTATGCAGAGTGGAAGCAGTGGTTAGAACTGTACTATAACCGCTATTACAGCGACGCAGGTGGGCGAGGTGTGGGGCCAACCAAATATCCATGTTTCCTCTAAACCTGCTCGCAGATGGCAGCCCTACTCTCATAAAACTTAGAACAGACCCCCCACCCCAGTACCAAAATCACTCTCCTTATCAGCAACTACACGTCTCGGTCTCAAGAGTTCAATTAGCGGTAGTCTTCGGCTTCACGCAATACCTTACGCTGCCCTAGCCGAACTATCGAGGCGTCTATCCGGCGAGATCTCCAGGTCGCGCCGTGCGACGGGCCGACCCTTCCGGCCAATGGGCCTCTATTTTGTGGCTTCTTATATCGCTAGTCAGCTGGGTGGGATAAGTAACGCCATGTCCGTCCAGGGAAGTAATTGGCCTATCACGCGTGAATCCATTAGGGATACAGTATTACTACAGCACCCTACCAAAATTCGTGGGAAGTCATCTATTTTACACCAAAACCTAGTCCAAACGCAACCACCACCCACAACATAATTGCGATCAGCAATGAATAAGGCTTTAGAGGATGAAATATTGGCTATTAAGTTTGATATATCCAAAAGGGCACCATCCCGACTCAGATGTGGAACAAAGTACAGGAGCTAGAAGTAGAGCAATCTGGAGATTCAGCTACATCCCATACAAATATGTGGTCTTGGCGTATTTTCTGCAACTCAACGCACCAAAACCAATACAACTCATGCTAGGAATGTAACACTATAGCCCTCAGCTGATAAAGTGATTACTTATATACAAAATATATTGCTTTCCAGTTCTCGCATAGTATCCATCTTAATTGGTGGTTGAGGGACAGGTTGAAAAGTGGCATTTTTGGTGTAAAATGGACGACTTCCCACGAACTTTGGTAGGGTGCTGTACATATGATAGTTAAGATTTTAATTTAGTCGTGAGACTTTACATACTTATGTATGGTTGTGGTACTGCGTGATAGTTTCCATAGACTACCCCTACCATCAGTATTAATGCATCACGGAAGGTGGTCTTTTATGGTCGGACGAATGTGTATGTGAAATGTGTATATAGATCCATTAAGAAAGTAATTTTGTTTATTACGTAATACGTAATGAACCGATGAATCGGTTTACAATTTTTTTAAGTGGACTTTTAATGCATCAAGTAACGAATCATGGAGAATATCGCTCTATGAATCGCGAATTAGTTAAAGAGGTGCAAATGCTTTGCAAAAAGAATCATTTTTATGGGGGGGAGTGGGGGGGAGGGAGATTGGGGTAACCAGGAGTTTAACTTATAATCTTAGTCACCGGGTATCACTCGCGTTTCTCGGTCATGAAATGTCACCCGGATTCGCCGGCGGATTTATTTAGTTTTTTTTGTTTAACTCATACAGGCGCTCGATATAGTCCTGGCGAGAGAGCCGGGTGAGGCCCTCGTGAAGGTGTCGATTCGGCGTAAATAGGTGCCGATTTCGTGCTGGGTTTTGTGCTGGATTGGCGCTGGCGGAGGTGTAACTACAAGTTGGGTTTAAGGATACGTCGCGCCGCACGCGTAAGAATTGATCATCGCCTGGTCGGCCGAGACATGCCTAGAATCTTGTGCTCTGCAACCTTGCACTAACAATTGCTGTTTATAAATATTTATTCTTGTATTCTTAATTCGATTATTACCCTATATAGGAAGCCAAGCTCCAGATGTGTATAATATGCGGAGCACGAGATTCAGGCCGGCAAGGCAAGAAGCAGAGGGTGTTGGGCCCCTCTTTCTCTGGCAAATTCCGTTCAGGCAGCCAACTTTAGCAAAGCGGCCAGGCGCATATCGGCAAAAGGATACACCAAATTGATTGGACGCGACTCCGGAAAGCAAACGACTTACATTCACAGAGATCGCTAATTGAATATAATTTATTACGAATGGGCGCAGCTTTTGCGATGCGATAGGAGCGGGAGTCTTCTGGGGGAGGGTTTGGTTTTCTTTTTTGTTATATAAGTAGGGGGCACCCCTTCGCTCCCTTGCAAGGACAAGAAGGAACTTGGTACGGTTGTTTCGTCGCAGAAGTCCATCGTTTATTACGACTAGGAGAACGAAAGATTAGGCAGACCGCAAGTTGCAACAGAGGTTTAACGCGAATCAATAGCAAACTGAGTCGCGTGTATCAACGGGTAGCGTATTGATATTGCATTTTTTGGTATGTTGTGGCGTACTTCTAAAATTTGGTATACTCTTTTAAGTGAATTTATTGAATGAACAGGTGTTTTGGGTACTGTTCACGAAATGGCTTCGGACGCATCTCGAGTTAATAATGTTTCAAACGCCTCCTCCGAGTCTCACGACCAGGACGCTGCGCCAGCGCCTTTCGAGGTGGTGCAAGTATATCCTTCACGAGGTCCATTGACACAGTATCGGCTGGCCTCGGCGAAAAGTTTCAAGTGTAGTCGCTGCCAGAAGCAAAAGACAGCGAAGCTCGTAGCGACACGCAATAGTCAATGGGATGCCCTTTTGTGTAATGGTTGTTATGGTTTTATTCTCTCGAGGGAGTGACGAGAATTATTTGGAGTGTCGCAAAGCGATTTCTTTGAACCTTTGCTTTCTTTCCCCGTTATTTTATTTTCACAATTCGGAGGGCCCTCTAAGTGAAGCGAAGTGGGGGTGTACGGAGGAGTGCCTGGATGGTTACTTTTTTCTTACAGTTATATACTCTTACACTCTTTATTTCCCCCTGTAGTCTTCTTTTCCTTGTATTTCAATACTCCCCTTGTGGGACCATAAACGAATCGAGCACCTTTGCCGTCAGCGCAGCTACTCGTGATCTCACAGCGTTTATGAACACGACCACTACTGCATGCCATACCAAAAGGGTTGTCTTGCAGTATGTACAGTACCCTGAGGGAAGAGTTATGTATTTATATGGTTGTCGGAGCTCATGTGATTTATTATTCATTTGAATTGTGTGGTTATGGGGCGGATGCGTGCCATAACTGTGTCTGTACGATTGGGCGTAGGGCTACTTGATTTATTCCCGGAGCCGGATTCGGTCCCTGAAATACTACAGGCCAAGAATATATAGAGAATAGCACATGGACTAGTACGGACAATAGTAGAGAGGGAAAGAAGCAAAAGAGTGACTAGTATGGTGCGCACACGCATACATGTGATAGGGTGGCGTACAGAAAAAAAAAGATACACAAGTGGAACAATTGTGGCTGCAATATCGTCTCATGGGCCAATAAGAGGAGGGCCTTCTGCTGCATCACTACCATGGCCTAATCGGGTTTGCTTCTTTAAGGGTATAAATGGGTATGATACGGTTCCACTTTGCTCTGTCTTGGCGCATTTTACATACTAAAATACCCAGTTTCAAATTTGAATAACTTTTTAACCAGGATAGATATCAAAGATCCGGTAGATGAATCTATTCCTCATCACTAGTTCTTGAAATTCATCTACCGGATTCTTGATATCTATCGTGGTTGAAAGGTTATTCAAATCTGAAATTGCACCAATCTTTGTCTACATTTATCGGTGTGTGCACCATACAAAGAAGAAGCAAGCTGTATCGGACAGCCTGTTGCATCACTTGTTACCCACCGCTGTACATGTATGTTTAGTTTCATGTTGGGATTTGTGTTTCTGATAGAATTGCCTACATAAGTTCACCGTGCCGTCTACTCTCTATTTCCGCGGACTAAAATGGGTCCGCATACCACCAAAAGATGATTGTTATGCACGATTTGCGCCTATATGCAGACCCAGTCCAGTCCGGAAACGTCATGAAATAGAGTGTACACGATAGATTATGTATAGTAGTAGGGCATAGGTTTTGGTAATATACCCTTTTTACAGCGAAAGTAGCCATGTTGGGCTGCCCGAAACAACCAACCAATCTCATCAAAAAAATTATAACCCTTTGAAAGTATGTTGAAAATTATCTCAAGATGGAGCTTAGAGAATTATAGAATTTTGTGTCCCTTCTTCAGTTGTTTGCCCTCCAATTTGTAAAGTGATGATTTGGGTGTTTCTAGTTTTGTATGGTGTCCCCATACAAATTTTGCGTTGCAATGTCAACCAAAAATTACCAAAACATATGTACCCCGACTGTATGTACAGCGCGAGGACGAAACTGGCGGAATGTGGGGCGTAGCAACAAATTCGACCACAACCCGGTGGACCACGATTATGAGCACAACAGCCACAATTGATACCCCCATTTTTTATATGATGCTATATCACTCAAAGTAATTAAGCTCTGTATTGAGGCAGCTCTAATACACTGGCTGGAACTGATACCTGATGGTTTTTTTGGTAGGCAGATTGAAAGTATGCCTATCAGGATGTAGGCTGTAATAGAGGCAAGGGGTTTGTACACAAGATAATGTCATTTATTCTATCTTTATACACTCAATAGCTATTTTAAAAATTATCAGCTCTTCAAAGGATCAATTGTGGTTTTTGTACTCATTATCGTGGTCCACCGGGTTCTGTAGAGACTCTTACTATCCAGCACTTTCGGTCAGTTATCTTCTGGGGCCGTATATACCACAGTGTAGGGGTGGCGAGGATGATATATTCAAGGCCTCTTAACAGCGCACGCCACCATTACCCTCATACACGAAACCAGGCTACTCCACAGAGCAGGCCTAAAAGCCTCCTTTTTTGGGATATCAAAGATATGGCAATGCTAAACCATAGTTCTGTAGCTTTCAAATGATGTAATTTGTTAGACTGGGCTCTAGTCGCTGATGGTGGGAATAATCCTCTCAGCTCGCGGGAATCCGCCTCACTATTTACGCATTAAGGAACCCGTATCAGGGCCCACTTTCTATCTTGTATATTGTACCTCGCGTAATTCCTTTGACTCACAATTTCCGGTTAGCCAGCTGTACTATACTATTGCGTTGGTCTCTATCTGAAAGGGGAATACCCAGCAGCCATCAGCATCACTTCCGCCGTTTGTTGCCCGAATCGTATGGTACAGATGTGGTCGTATACGCACGCCCACATACCACCTTGATACATTTCTATGGTCATCAGCATTCCTAGCGCTCTCTGGCACATAGCACTCCGACCTGGCGCACATTAGGCTGCTACCGATGGTGATGGTGATGGTGATGATGGTGGTGGTTAGTTGTTGGCACGAGTCTACAGGAGCTAATGGCAGTGACGATGCGAAACCTCTCTTCTACAGACATAGATCCTACTGCATAGAGGATGAGGCATCGTGTGATGGACTTCTTCGACTTTCTCTCCGGCGACAATTTTTTTAAATCATAGTTTCTGTTGTTTCTAGGTACATGAATATCGCATGCAGGCATAAACCTATGGCGTGAACAAAACCCCCTCTATCCCCAGGCTCCTTGGTATAGTAGCTATTGTCTGATACCAACTGCACATCTTCTTACAAAGCAGATGACAAGAAAGTTCCCCTGGCTTCCACACATCGAACACAAAGGAAAGAAAGAGAAGAAAAGAATAACCAAATGGCTAATGGTCGCCGTACCGCCCGTCTGGGTCCGCGATCGAATGCAGTGTAATATCGAAAGGGAGACTCCTCCACGCGGGGCTGAGCCGGTGTCAAGAAAGGGGGGAGAAGAAGGAGGAGGCCTCATTCGAGAAGAGGGGACCGAAGAGGAGGAGGACGTTTCTTGGTGCTGGCAAACGAAGCCAAAGGGAGGTCTTTGGAGAGAAGTGCCCCCGCACTTCACGAACCCTTGGCGAAGTTGAGAAGGGGCTTTTCAAGGACAGGAGGGATGTCTCCCCGGCGACATTAGGTCACGCCATGTATACGGATGATCGGGTATGGGAAGGATATTATGATTTATTGTGTCTCATCATCGAAGATAAGGAAACCGATAATATGATGACTAATGATATTGGTCCTTACGATGAAACTGCAACTTGTTCCATGACATTGAGTCCTCTAGTGACCAGTTGTAATACAACTCAGGTTTTCTACTGTTGTGTTGGCAGTCTGTAGATACATGTCCGAGCCATTGTACATGCAATTGTGTAGGTAGCAAATTGTTCCGTGATTTTGTTACGTTTCACCCGCAGACTTTGATATTGCTCTCACGTCCCCTTCGTGCTTTTGATTTTCTCTTACGCACTTTATTTTTCTCCCGCTCATTCTCTACCCCCGAGTAGATACTACCACCGACATGAACATGAAAGTCAACGGCGCCCACACCCCCCGCACTGCCTGAGGACCGCGGCTAAATTCCAACGCCCCGCGCGATCTAACATAATTCGAACATCGATGCAAGAACACGGCCGCACAGCCAACCATCCCAACCCTCGCTCTGTCGTGGAAAGGGGAGATAAAATTGATACATGAAGTACTGATGGGCGTTGTTTCGCAATTCTTCTACGTAGCATTGTTTTATTGTTTTGTGTGAGAAGGAGGATCAAGATGGGGGATTCAAGGGCCTGTGCGATATGAACATAGACGAAAGTCTGCAGGTAACTAATGAATCAAGCAGAAGAAAGAAAAAAAAGAAAGAAACCTCGCCCTGGCGAAAGCGTTCGCACGAGTGATATTCTGTGATTAACAGTCCCAATTCCGGGACGGCAGAGCGAGGCGTCAGGGCAAGGGGCTGCCCAGAGTGGGACGGGGTATGCATCTGTAGGGCGAAAGGGGACTTTGTACTACCCTGGGGGCGAAACTTCGCCGGTATCGTGGTTCTTGGAGCGAGTGAGCGCTTGTGAGTAACTATACAGAGTTATGGGGCGGACTCGAACTGTTAGCCCAATCGCAGGATACGTGTTCTGTGACTACATGACGGATATAGCGGAAGCGGAGTCACAGGTTTAAACATCTATTTTCTCCACTCGTCTTCTGGATAATACCCGTTCCACCCTCTTGATCATCACGATATAATACAAAGTAGGCAGTTTCTCCAGAACCACCTTCGCACCCACCACTTCCCCGGCCTCCCGCCATCAAACCCTGTCCACTAATCCCCTAACCTCCACCAACTCCCTCACCGTCTCCCAGAATGCACTACGCTTCACCACGCTATCTCCAAGCACAGTCCACTCCGCAAACGCTACCATCGCCATGAGGCGCTCGCCCAGCGGCCGTGAGGGGTCCGACGCTCTTTCCCTATATTTGCTCTGGGAATTCGATACGAAGAAGCCGTAGCCCCGTAGCCAATCGCGGAACTCCACCATTGGAATAGTCTGCTGCGACGCGAGCCACACACGGCACTTGACCACGAGCTCCTCGTCGAAGCGCACCAGCTGCTCGGGCGTCAGCGTCGACAGGTGCGCGAAGTCGATTAGCCCGCTAGTGCAGCGCGCTGTTACCCTCCCCCGCTTGTGTCAGTAAAAGGTCACCATATCCTTTTAAGATGGAATAGGTATTTACCTGTGGGGACATGGTAAGCCGGTGGTAGGTCGGGGGGGGATGCTGTAGCGGGGATGTAGGGGGATTTACTATCAGCGTGCTCTTTGGAGGAAGACATATATCTGGCTGGCTGGCTTGACTATTTGAGAGTTGATGAGAGGACAGATGAGGATGGGGTCATTTATCTCTGGTTGGGGGAGTGGGGTGCCTCCGGAATGATCGGCGGGTGCCAAGGGGGGCTGAGAGACCCGAGCAGGGATTGTGTGTGGGTGGGCCGATTACTAACCACATCCTTCGAGAGCAAGGCTGACTTTGATCAAACTGATCCACAAGGGGCTCTAGCGGGCAAGCATGCTCGAGGTTTGGGTAATCGTGTATTCTAAGAAAATATCATCTCGGCGAATCTGAATATGGGCATTATCAGCCTGGTGTCATGAGCTCAAGCACCTCGACACATCACCTATCCCTCTCTCACCAGCAAGAAAAGGGATGGCGCTTCGAGGCATCTGAACTAACTGACAAATCACGGGAGGGAAATATTCTGTACATAATTGTAGCATAGAGCATGCGTCGGAGATTGCCACTAGATCTCTGGTAAAGAGATCATCAAGACGCCCATTTGGGCAGGGGGTTGTCTCGTCCATCGTCTTGCTTGATAAGGCGCACACAAAACAATGACCAAATCTTGTATGTTCAAGCCACGCTGCGACCCTGGATAACGCCACACACAGGGCCGGCCAGAGGGTCCCATTACCCTACCGCACCGTAGGCGGGGATATAGGCACGTGCCACCCCCGCGCTTTCACGGACAGCCTCCATTACCTTTACAACTACTCCCAAAGGCCTCAACTCACTCCACGATTAATAATAGCCAGGACACCACACCCAACTCCAACATCAAACCGGACCTTCTTCACCAGAGTCTCAAAGAATCGAAGGATAACAGTCTTACCTCGATACAATGACCGGAACGGCGACAAATTCGACAGAAACATTCCAGGCGGTTGTTGAGGAGAATCGGAGGCTCCGTGAGGAAAATGACCGACTGAAGGCGGACCCATTCCGAGGGATACCAGCGAAGATGGTTACCATTGGGTGTGCTCGGGCTAGTGATTTGTTAAAGATGGATGAGGCCGAGTTGGCTCGATTTGATTCTGCTTTACGTGAATTTCTGGACTGGGTATTGTCCAGGCCGGATGGGGCGGACAATTTGACGGATGGGAAGTTCTCGGTACCGTTTCGAGGTTTTTTACGCAAGTTTGATGTTGCGTATATGGATGGAATTGACGACAGGAGGTGGAATGTTGATTTGAAATCAACGGGATTATCGGCTGAACAGAGGTTGGGCGCGTACCTTAGTGATCGCCGATATTATATATTTCAGGCGACGCATGCGAATCACGAGACGGTACTGGCAGCGGATACGATGCTGAAGTTGTGTGAATGGCGGCAGATCCTTTGAGCTGAGTGAGCTTGTTATTGGGCTCGGCGTTGGCGTTTGTGTTTGGACGGCTTTCGGGTTGCAGTGAAGTATCAGTCACGCTAAGGTTCGACCGTGAGGGGTTTATAACCGGAGGTGGGGGGCAACGGACTATCGAGGTATCATGGGAGGAAGAGTGAGAGCCAGTGACCGTTGATATGTATATCTTAGTGGAGGAGGAGCGAAGAGGCGTAAACGCCATGTGATAGAGAAACCGGGGGCACTCATTGTCATGGAATATCAAAGATATGGCAATGCTAAGCAATAGTTCTGTAGCTTTTAAACAATAAGATTTAATAGACCGGATTCCGCTCGCTGATACTGATGATACCTGTCATCTCACGGGAATCCGCCTCTCTATTTATACAAGATTGGAACCCCTTCCCGGGCCCGTATTCTATCTAGTGCATTATCGCGGCACGACCGCCCCCACCTACCATGTCGTCGAGAACATTGCAGAATCGAGTGGTGAAGTGAAGGATCGCTGTTGCGTCGGTTAGAATGGATGGGTTAGGGAGGTGCTCGGAGGAAAGGGTCAGCGCTAGGCGCTTTGGGTTAGGATTGCGGAAGGAAAGATCGGGATCGGTTATGGGTTTCTATTTCGGTTGCATGTCATGAGTCATTGGGATTAGTCATCGGGGGATTGCCTTGGGTATATTAGAGAGCTCTCCCTCACTTTGTTTCTGTTTCTCTTCTCTTCTTTTTTCTTACGCAACGTCTTCATTTGTATTCGGTATCAATTGGTCTCACCTGGTATATCATACTAGGCGAAGCCATTTTGTTATTTCCAAAATATATTCTGTTGGATTGGTATTCAAGCCCGATATCCTGTCCCGTCCTGATCGTATCCCGAATCGGTCCTCGCCTCGCTCGATTCCCGGTCCCGTTCTGAACATATCCCGAGTCGATCCTCGCCTCGGTTCTCCTTCATCTGTTACAACTCCCTCGCCCCGTTAGACTATGTTGCGTCGACTTACATCGACTCCTGATACGTTATGGCAACTCCATCCCAGTGGGGGTTCCCCGGGACCCTCGATGAATTGAGGCTATCCTACGTCGAAAACCCAGACGCCCTGTATCAAAACCTATCCCAATGGCATCAACAAGCAAGAACCAACTTTATCCAGGGACACGCCTTTGATGATGAAAGAGATAAACTCCAACAACAGTTAAACGTCACCATGAACAACGCTGCCGCCATCCCAGAACTCGAGAACCAAGTCCAAGAGCTTACGACCCAACTCATGGAAGCAAGGGAGTTTAACCACCTCCTTCGCGCCCGAGCATCACCGTCCGCAGAACCTGTTGCCACTGTCCCAGTCCCCGTACCTGCCCCTGCCCAACGATCTGACAAAATCCCTGACACAGCTAAGTTCGACGGCACCCGCTCTGCCCTGCGTCCCTTCGTCACTGAACTCCGCCTCAAGATGATCGGTAACGCAGATCAATTCACCTCCGACCAACAACAACTCGCATAAGTGATCAACCTGCTAACTGGACATGCACTTGGCCAGGTCATGCCCTTGGTCAACTGTGCCAACATCATTCTCGACAATATCGAAGCACTGATCACCCTCCTAGACACCGCTTTCGGATATCCTAACCGGGTCGACACCACTGAACGAGAGCTGGAAAGACTAACGCAGGGAACTCGAGACTTCTCCGCATATTTCGCCGACTTCCAATGCCTTGCCCCCAATATTGCCTGGAACGAACAAGCTCAGAAGCACACCCTCACCCGTGGACTTTCAAGCGACCTCCGGCACTATCGCGGCACGACCGCCCCCACCTGCTATGCCGTCGAGAACGTTGCGGAATCGAATGGTAAAGTGAAGGATCGCTGTGGCGTCGGTTAGGATGGATGGATTAGGAAGGTGTTCGGAGGAAAGGGTCAGCGCTAGTCGCTTCGGGTTAGGATTGCGGAAGGAAAGATCAGGATCGGTTGTGGATTTCTATTTGGGTTGCATATGGTGAGTCATTGGGATTAGTCATCGGAGGATTTTCTTGGGTATATTAGAGGGCTCTTCCTCACTTCGTTTCTGTTTTCTCTTCTCTTCTTCTTTTCTTACACAACGTCTTCATTTGTATTCAGAATCAATTGGTCTCACCTGGTACATCATACTAGGCGGAGCCATTCTGTTAGTTGAGAATATATCTTGTTCGATCGGTATCCAAGCCCGATCTCCTGCCCTGGCTTGTCCTGAACGTATCTCGAGTCGGTCCCCGTACCGCCCGCTCCTCAGTCCCGTATTGACTATTCTCGAGTCGATCCTTGCCTCGAGCCTCTTCCGCTTCGTTATACGTCCCTCGCCCCGTTAGAGGCACGAAATGATCCACCACAGTACCCCCGACTCTCTAACAGCATACGTCCGACTCCTACAAGAGTTGGATGGACGTATCAGGGATGCTCGTCTCCGTTTCCATGCTGTTTCTGCCCCTGCCTTCGCCTCCACACCTCAGAGATCGTCCGCTCCTGCTACTGCTCCCGCTCCCGCCCCATCTACCTCCGCACACCCGTCCCATGCGTCCGGGGGCGAGGTGCCTATGGATCTTTCCAACGTCCGTCCTTGTGCCCCCCGTGGTCCTCTATCCCCTGCCGAATGCTCGCGTCGCATGGCCCAAGGGTAGTGTATGTACTGTGGGCACGCGGGACACTTCGCTACTGAGTGTCCAAACCGCCGTTCTAATACTGGTCCGTTCCGCCCCGTCGCCACCACCGAGGCCTACCAACCTCCGGTGATGGATGGAGCTCTTATTACCTCGTCTTCTTCTGCTTCTGGTTCAGGTTTTCCTTCAACTTCTTCTGGTTTTTCTTCTTCTGGTTCTGTTCCTTCTGGCTCTTCTGATCTTGGCTTCTCTTTCAATATGTTGCACACCCGTTCACCACCGTCGGGAAATGGGGACGACTTGCACTGAGTGGCTCAGTACAGGTTTCTCCTATCTGTTTGTCTCTGTCTTTGGTTTCTGGTTCTCTTTCTAGTGTCTCTTCTGCGCAAGGTTTTTCAGATCACTGGGTTGTTTCATGTTCTGTATCTGATAAAAATAAAATCTGTAAAACCTATCCATTAGTTGACACTGGAGCTTCTGGAATCGCATTCATTGACGAGAGATTCGTAGGCCACCACCAACTCCTTACCTCCCTGTTCGCCCAACCTCGCAAACTACGAGTCAGCGATGGTAGAGAAATCTCCTCCGGTGATATCACGCACACTGCACAACTGTCCCTCCGTATCCAAGGCCATTTCAAAAAAATAACCGCTTATGTCACCCGTCTCGGGCACTACCCTGTAGTCTTTGGTATCCCCTGGATGCGATGACATAATGTCAAACTCGATTTTGCCAAGAACTCCGTCCCCTTCGACTCTCCCACTGCCTCCGACACTGCAACGACAACCCCGTACCCGCCTATGTCCAAGGAATTTCCAGTCCACTTCCCGCTACACACGACCTAGAAATAGAGAGAGTATCAGCGACCATGTTCTACGAAATCACTAAAGATCTTGAAATATTTGCACTTGTTTTTAATCCAGCACAAGTACCATCGCTCTCAGACCCTATCTCTCTTGTACCAACCGTCCAGCACCAATACCTGTCACAATTCCAGGAAAAAGGAGTCAAAAAGGTACCGCAACACCGCCCTTATGACCACCGCATCCGACTCAAGGAAGGAACTGAACCCCCATTTGGCCCCATCTATGGTATGTTCCGCGACGAGGTGACCACCCTGCAGAAGCACTTGGAGGAAGAATTGGCATCAGGACGAATGGAACCAAGCTCCTCCCCTGCCGGCGCACCTGTCCTGTTTGTCCGAAAGCCAGGAGGGGGGCTCCGTTTCTGCGTTGACTACCGAGGAATAAACGACATCATCATCAAGGATCGTTACCCCCTGCCCCTGTCAAAGGAAACATTCAACCTCATCGGCGCGGCCAAATGGTACACCAAACTTAATCTCCGGGCAGCCTACAACCAAATTGGTATAGCAGCCGGAGACGAGAGGAAAACTGCATTCCGAACCAGATTTGGCCACTTCCAGTACAATGTCATGCCATTCGGGCTAACCAATGCTCCTGCCTCGTTTCAACGGTTCATAAATGATGTCCTCCGCCCCTTTCTCGATAGGTGCTGCACTGCTTACTTGGACGATATCCTGATTTACAGCAAGGATCTGGCTATGCACATTGACCATGTCAACCAAGTTCTTCAAGCCCGTACAAACAACGATCTATACTGCGCCCCGGAGAAATGTGAGTTCCATGTACAGGAAACCAAGTATCTCGGGCTAATAATCACGACCAATGGTTTGGAAATGGATCCAGCAAAAGTAGAAAAGATCAGAGACTGGAAGGCTCCACGGAATATGAAGGATATTCAGGTATTCACAGGGTTTGCAAACTTCTATAAATGATTCATCAGGGATTACTCCAAGATACTGCTACCTATCACAGCACTCACATACAATAACACCCCGTTTGTATGGTCCCCCGCGTGCCAAACAGCTTTTGATCACATGAAAGCATCATTTACCTTGTACCCAGTCCTCTGCCATTTCGATCCCGGCAGACAAATCATTGTAGAATCTGACGCATCTGACTTCATCTCTGGTGGAATCCTGTCCCAATACGATGACTCCGGAACCTTGCACCCCATGGCATATATGAATAAGAAGCACTCTCCTGCGGAGTGTAATTATGAAATATACGACAAAGAACTGCTGGCAATTATCCGCTCCTTTGAGGAATAGAGGTCGGAACTAATGACAACCGTGGATACCATTGAAGTCCTTAGCGACCACCGCAACTTAAAATATTTTATTTCCAAAAAACTATTGAACCGACGACAGGCTAGATGGTCTGAATTCCTGTCACGTTTCGATTATAAGATCACGTACCGACCTGGGAAAAAAGGTGGAAAACCAGACGTGTTGACCAGGAGGTCACAGGACATGCCTGAGGAGGGGGATGAACGCCTGGCCCATCAGAGCCAGACAGTGTTGAAGTCCCAGAATCTGGAAAACCTGGGTTTGTTGGCTACAACCCAGTCCTTACAAGGACTGTCTCCCCTGGAAGAACTATTTAAACAAGCGTACATTGCTGACCCATTGCCAAACAAGATACTAGAACTTCTCCGAACAGGTGCAAAGCACTCCCAAAACATCACCCTAGCCGAATGTTCAACCCACGACGGGTTGTTGACTTACCGCACCAAGATCTATGTCCTAGACGACCAAGCCCTGCAACTTCATCTCCTGAAGGAACACCACAATGCGCTGTCGGCGGGTCATGTCGGAAGAGCTAAAACCTTTGACCTGCTAGCACAATCATACTACTGGCCCACAATGCGCAATTCTGTGGAATGATATGTCCGCAACTGCCATACCTGTAGTCGGAGCAAGACATCTTGGCATGCCCCCTTCGGAGTTCTACACCCACTCCCTGTACCCCAGAAACTTTGGACCCATATATCAATGGACTTCGTCACGGGTCTGCCGGAGAGTAAAGGTAAGGATCCGATCCTAGTTGTGGTGGACCGCCTGTCGAAAATGAAACATTATATCGCCTGCAATACAACCACCGGTTCCGAAGATCTCGCACGCCTCTACTTCGATCACGTCTGGAAACTTCACAGCCTACCTACATCCCACGTCTCGGACAAAGGGACCCAGTTCGCCTCGAAGTTCTGGAAGTCATTGTACAAGACCTTGAAGATCACAGCAGCTATGTCCTCCGCGTTCCATCCTGAAACTGACGGACAGATGGAACGAGCCAATGCAGTCATGGAACAGTACCTAAGGAGCTACGTATCCTACCAGCAAGATGACTGGACTGACTGGTTACCCATCGACGAGTTCACTGTCAACAAAGCTACCTCTGAAACCACGCAAGTCTCCCCGTTTATGGCTAATTACGGTTATGACCCCCGCTTTACGGAAGACCTACCACCATCGACTTCCGGAAACCAACAACAGGACATCAATGCTTTAGTGAAACGGATGACCGAGCTACAAGAACACCTCCGAGCTGAGGTGCGCTACGCCCAGGATCGACAGGAAACCGGTGCCAACCAACATCGAATACCCGCCCCTAATTACAAGGTCGGTGACGAGGTATGGCTTAACGCCAAGAACATCCAGACCACTCGCCCCTCATAGAAACTCGATTGGAAACCCTTGGGAAGGCTTAAGATCAAGAAGGTCATCAGTCCCTACGCTTATGAACTCGACCTGCCGGCCTCGATGAAGATATATCCTGTCTTCCACGTCTCAAAACTAGACCCTTGTGCTACAGACCCCCTACCAGGACACATTCCTCCCCCGGCTCCTCCCATTGTTGTGGAAGGTGAGGAAAAGTGGGAACTTGACGATATTCTAAACTCTCAAATTCGATACAAACGTCTTGAATACCTGTGCAGCTGGAAGGGATACGACGCACCTACTTGGGAATACTGTGATAACGTTACCAATGCCCCTCGACTCCTCCCCCACTTCCATTACCTATACACTACGAAGCCTAGACCTGTCGGAGTTCTCACGGAGCTCGAACCTAGAGAGGGGGCTAGTATCGCGGCACGACCGCCCCCACCTACCATGCCATCGAGAACATTGCGGAATCGAGTGGTGAAGTGAAGGATCGCTGTTGCATTGGTTAGAATGTATGGGTTAGGAAGGTGCTCGGAGGAAAGGGTCAGCGCTAGTCGCTTCGGGTTACGATTGCGGAAGGAATAATAGGGATCCGTTATGGGTTTCTATTTCCGTTATGGGTTTCTATTTCGGTTGCATTTCGTGAGTCATTGGGATTAGTCATCGGGGGATTCCCTTAGGTATATTAGAAGGCTCTCCTTCACTTCGTTTCCGTTTCTCTTCTCTTCTTCTTTCCTTATCCAACGTCTTCATTTGTATTCCGAACGCTCAGTAAACCTCGCTTCAAACACATTTTATTATCGCAAACTCTTTTATATTTTATTCCTTTATTTTTCTTCTCGCATAACGGCCTAGCCTAGCATACCACACTAGGTTGAACCGTTTTGTCCTCAGACCGTACGGTCGTGTTGTTGTTATCTGAAGCGAAGCAAACCCCCAAATTTCAAAATGGACCCACCATGCAATCGTTTCACCGGCCCTCCGCAGGCAAGGAAAAGACAGCAAACAGACGACATGGCTTCCTAACCATCACTCTCCAGTTTCTTTGCATCGGCGCCACCCCGGGCACCCCAGCACCACCCCGCTTTGATCTATCCCTATCAACCCAAGATCAAACCCAACCACAGGGCCCCATCTCCGCATACGCAGCCGACGAGGATTACTCAAGATTTTATGAACCTAGGCTGGACTACCTCGAGCCCAGCATAGTCCCGGAAGAAACATACAATAAAATGGACATGAACCACCTCTCATGGGCCATCAGACACGCCCTCACAACCAGCTTTACCCCAATACTAGCCGCCCAGGAGACCTTTAGCAGGGAACAAAGAGACCTCACAACACTGGTTCAACTCGTAATTCGGAAGATAAACGTGATTTGTACTTCCGACCTCACCATAAGCAAATCCATCGACGACATAAAAGCGAACATGACACAGTCCCTGTAATGGGATATCAAAGATACGGCAGTGCTAAGCAATAGTTCTGTAGCTTTTAAACGATATAATTTAATAGACCGGATTCCGCTCGCTGATACTGAAGGCTCTCTGATCCCCTCTAGCTTACGGGCATCCGCTCTCCTATTTATACATGATTGGCACCCTTATCCGGGCCCGTATTTTATCTAGTACATTCTATTTCGCGTAATACCTTTGACTCACAAATGCCGGCTATCGGGTTGCACTATACTATTACGTTGGTCACCTTCTCGAAGGAGAACAGCCTGCAGCCGTCAGCACACCACTCTCGAGGTGTGCCGCCTAATAGTATGATGCAGGTGTTGTTGCACACGGCGCCCCCACCCCCTCAATACCTTTCTATGCTTGTCTCCGGTTACCTATCCCTCCATCACAACCTCTCGCTGGAATCTCCCGTAACAGTCCCTCCACCTCCTCCTTACAAAGGCCGAAGAGGCACATGGCAAATTAGCCGAACAGATCAAAGAGGTCCAAGGACAAACTATCCTGATCCTCAACAAACCCACCCCCACCCTTCCTCCCTCTCTTCCACACCCTCCCATGTCGCCGGTCGTGTGTCGCGCCATCCGCCCACCCATGCGTCAGTAGAAACGCGCGCTGCAACAGCCCGACCGACAGGACAAGCACAACAACAACAATCCTTCGCCAGTGTAGCCCGAACTAGCAACCCCAACCAAGACACATTCCAGCTAATACAGCGGAAGAAATCCACAAAGAAAACAGACGCACTGTTCAAGCCTGATTTCTCAAGGGCTAACCGAGAAGTCATCGTTGAATGCAACGCCCAATACCCCCTCCAAAACACCCCCTCCGAGATCCGGGCCAGAGTCAACACCGGAATCCCCGATGCCAAATGCCACTTCATAATGGCAAGGAAGACCCTCAACAACAACATCGTCCTTGAGACGAAGTTCAACACCTCAGCAGAAACCGCGCTTGCTTACAAGCATGAAATCAATGACGCTTTCTCAGCGCTGAGAATTTACGTCTTTGACGTTAGGGCCAACTCAAAGTGGTCAAAATTCCTAGTACACGGCATCCCGACCACAATCGGTGATGGCCTTGATGCGGGCCAGTTGGTCGCATCCGAAAACAGGAGAGATGTTCGTATTCTTCCGCCGAGATGATGTCTTTTTGCGCCGGGGCGTATCGATGCAGGTAAGAAAACTTCTGGTGCGCCCGGTACGCCCAATGGCGCCTGCTTCGTCTGGGTCTATCGAACCGAACAAAATTTATTGCTGATGCACAACAGTCTATGAATGAATTGACGCATCTCGTTCACATATCCAAGTGAATAATATATCCATTGATAGATAAACGGCGATGTTGGAGAGTCTCAGTGGGGTGTATGTAATTCATTGGCAGTGACAGAGTCAACCTAGTGGCAAAGCAACATGTTGAGAGGAAAGGAAAAAATAGGGAATAGGGAGCCTAAGTTGTGTGGTGCAATCTTGTATATATGTATGTACAGCGTCAGGTGGAAGGTGGAGGCTGGGAATGAAAAATACATCAAAACAAGATTAAAAACAACAATAACACACATCCCAGCAATTGGTAAGCAACAGAACTCTATAGATTGAAACTTTGGATTTTAAATTTAATATATTGAATTGGGCAATCTCCTATGTCAGATGTGAAGGAAATTACATGAGTTAGAAGTAAAGCAATTTAGAGATATATCTACATTGCATAGAAGGGCCTGGCATTAAGTGAATGAACAAAATTGAGTGTTGACAGGTGAGAATCTTTTCACTTACTCAATTCTCAAGCCTGGAACAAGTAATAGGTATTGACGTGTTTTTTGGTAACTCAACACAATAAAATCATCACAGCCCATGCTAGAAGCATAATAGTTGAACTTTGAGCTGATAGGACAATTCTTCACATGCTGAAAATATACTTCTCTAATTCCCGGAGATTATTCATGATACTTGGCGGTTTTGAGCCATGCCGAAGAGTAGTGTTGTTGGTGTATTTTTGGTTGCCAGCCTTCACTTTCTACTTGGAAGTGTACCTACAATTTGGGGGACAAATTAGGCCTTTTACGCAAATAGAGCTGGCTCTAAATTCCAATTGTATGATAGGTGGGCGGGGGAATCAGCAACAATCAGGTTACAGGAATCAATGCGTTACATTTTCTCTTGTTTCTTTGGTCTATTACAAGGTACCTATAGGTGCCGGAAAATGATGCAAGGTTTAACCTAGCAACCCGGAACGACATTCAGAATTTCTGTTTTTAACACAACACAATGTTTAGGCTGGATGGATATTTTAACTACAGTCTGCACTTTTCCAGGTCATTGATTTGGAACTTTTAGCCTGAAAAGGAAACTCTTACCAAAACTATCATCCATAGGTTTTAAATTACTATAGACTGGCAGCAGCAACAGCAGCCTAGAGCGGCGGGTGAGTTCTTACTACTCGAGTGCTCGCCTCAATGCAGCTCAAAACACCTCGAGGCATAATATTTCGTTACTCATGCAGAACAGGGCACCTCCCTCAAGAGGAAGAGGAATCTTGATGCATCTGCCCCTACTTGCCTCGAGCAGCTTCGTGGACTACACTAAATTATCATTCACTCCACATGCTATTAGCAAGTCTGGCTGTTGAGACACACGTCCTATTTAATCGTTGCATCACCTACTATCACCGCCGAATACATGCCCTAAACAATCAAACAATTAATCAGAGTTTGCAGTTAACAAATATCTCCTTTCTCTGAGCTGCGAGTGCGGCCCGGCTGCGCGAAGCATATGAGACAGACAGATTAGGTCGGCGGGGAATATATTAGCAGCATCCAGGTCAAGTCAATGACCGATGTCGGTAGTCAACTATGTAGTTACATCTTTTGAATAACATATACTCAAAGTACTATGTCTCGCAAGAGGTCTGAGAAACCCATTACGCGCACTCATAGTCTTGGCAACTCGAGGAATTTGAAGCTTTCGCAGTAACATGTGATTCTCTCTTACGGCATAATATTCTCTACTTCAATGGTTTGTCGCCTGGTAGATTGAAACATCATTATACAACCCGGTGGTCAAAGGTAACGATATACCTCAGCGTTCGCCAAGAAACCCCACAAAGAGTGACCTATTACCCAAATATATCATGACCGAGGAGAAATAACTTCTGAGGCGGTAACACGTATAACATATCATGGCAGGGCATCACAGCCGTGCTTGTTTTTTTTTGTTTGTTTGTTTAACTCATATCACAGCCGTGCTTTGTCCAACCTTGATTTCAAATATTAAGTCCACATGGCTAGGAGGCTGTCCATACATATTACGACTATACCGGGAACTATTCAGCTGGGGGCCGCGCGGTCTCTGGCGCCTGGTGGAATCGTGCTGAATGCTCTACCCGTAGGGTTTGGGGTTTGGCCTGCTTTGCGAATCATGCAATCTGCGAAAACCAGATCTTCAACCGCAGAGCACAATTCTAAGTAGGTAGTACTTGCTTTAATCACGCACAGAGTAATAGAGGTATTCAGCCATTAGTAAGGAATGATTCAAACGTCTCAAGCTCACTCTATATCCATTGGCTCCATGCTACTCATCGTCTCCGAATTGAATATATCTCTAGGCGTATGCTTGAGTCTTGAAGTCAAAAAGATTTTATCACTTCCAGCTCGCACCCGACGACAATCATGGGGAGAGATAGTTTATGTCTAACCTGCTCTACCTTCTGTCAAACTCGCGCAGCTAAATACTCTAATATATACCGACGCGTTCATTAAATGGTCGGAATTTTGTGGGACTTGGTTGCAACGACATCCGACAATTCAATGAACGCGCGAGTATACCCCTCTAGAAACTGATTATACACTAGTGCTACTTCACTTATCCTTGGACGCCTGCAAGTGGTCAAGTTTAGGACTTGGACCGTGCACCACTTAGTAAGGGAATTTCCTTTCTTTCTACGGTTTATAACGACAACAAACCCAATCAAGAATTTCCAGCAGTTACCACAACAGGCTAGTGTTAGCTAAAGATGGTAAGTCGCCAATTTGACCACTTGCATCCACCCAAGGGATAGTGGTACCTCAACTCACTGCCAGCGTGTTGACCATCAGTATGCGCATAATATCTGAGTGGCGGTTCTCATAAAAAATTTTCACCAGGCAGTGTAAAGGGATATCAAAGATAAGGCAAGTGCTAAGCAATAGTTCTGTAGCTTTTAAACAAGTAATATTGTAGATCGGATTCCGCTCGCTAATACTGAAGGCTCTCTCATCCCCTCTAGCTCACGGGCATCCGCTCTCCTATTTATACATGATTAGCACCCTTATCCGGGGCCGTATTCTATCTAACACATTCTATCTCGCGTAATACCTTTGACTCACAAATGCCGGCTATCGGGTTGCACTATACTATTACGTTGGTCACCTTCTCAAAGGGGAACCGCCTGCAGCCGTTAGCCCACCACTCTCGGGGTGTGCCGCCTAATAGTCTTCGTGCAGGTGTGGTCGCACATGGCGCCCCCACCCCCTCGATACCTTTCTATGTTCGTTTCCGGTTACCCGTCCTTCCTTCATGAACCCTCACTCGAATCTCCCGTAACTACTCCCTTCCTGCCCTATAGTAAAAAACCTCGTAAGGAAAAGCTATAGATAAGGGAAAGGTATCGAGGCTAGTCCTTCGTGAGTCTCCGTCGTTTGTGGGTCGACCGGGCTCTTATTATGGGCGCCTGGCTCCGAGTATGTGGGCGAGTGCTGGCCGATGGTTGTACGTTCTCGTCAGCTAAGGCTTCTTGAGGTTCAGGTGTCGCTATCCGTTTCCTGGTGTTCTGTTGCCTGGCTGGGTTGGCGTCTTCTCGGTATGGGCGAAGCAGCATCTCGTGGAATACATTATGGACATTCCATTCTACCGGTAGGTCTAACCTGTATGCACGACTTCCGATTGTCGCTGACACTTCGAAGAGTTCGGTGAACTTATCCGACCACTTCCCGTATCCACCGAGGTTCCGGGTATCGAGCAGTACCTTTTGTCTGATGCTGAACTGCTGTGGTACTGGTCCTTTCCGAGACGCCATCCTGTCGAACGTTTTCTGTAAGGTCTCTCTTGCCAGCTCATGGGCTGATAAGAGGTCATCAAGGTATGCGTTTCCTTGACCGTCGAGCTTCTCCAACTCCACTTCCGTAGGCCAAGTCATCCGAGGGTGAAAACCGTAGTTGCAGTAGAACGGTGATTGTCTTATGGATAAGTGCTTTGAGTTATTATAGGAGAACTCACAAATCGGAACAGATCCTTCCACTTCTTTCCAGTGCTTGCTGTAAACGCCCGTAGGTACGATTCCAGGTGCTGGTTAGTCCGTTCCGTCTGTCCATCCATCTGGGGGTGAAAGGAGGTAGACATCCGTCTCCTGATCCCTAGTCTTTCCGTGATGGTGGCCCAAAAGGCTGAAATGAACTGGGTACCTCGATCAGATACAATACTCCGAGGTGACCCGTGGAAGCGCCACACGTCCTTCACAAAGGCGTTGGCCGTTTGTTCCGCTGAGATTCCCGTCATTGGTATGAAGTGCGCCATTTTACTGAAGCGATCGACTACTACCAAGACGTTCCGGAATCCTGACTTCTCTTTTGGCATTTCTACTATGAAATCCATTGAGATGTCCGTCCAAGGTGTGGCTGCTAACTCTAGGGGACTTGGAAGAGACAGGTGACGGCGACGTTGCTTGGCTCTTTGGCAAACGTCGCAGGTGCTGACATAGTGGCTGACATCCTTGGTTATGCCCGGCCACCAATAGTTCCTATCGATCAATTCCAGGGTTTTATCCTGCCCTAGGTGCCCCGCGGCTGGCGTATCATGGTGATCTTCAATCACCTGCTTGACCGCATGACCTGGTACTACCCAGCGCCCTTTATGGGTCGCTGTCCTCGTATCCGGGTCCCATACCGGCAGAGTCTCTTCGTCTTCAGACGTGATTGCTCTCCGGCTCCACCTGTCATCTGAGCTTTCGTTAGGGAGTGTGTCCAGCACGACGGTTCTCCGAGCCCATTGATCCCCCGACTCATACCAGTCCTGTTGAACCAACAGTGGGAGTGACACCCCTGGTATGTCGCACTATCGACCAAGCTCGGTCCATTCCTCAGCAGGTTGGCCTATTATCTCCGGGCCAGGTTCTATTCTAGTCCTTCGAGCGAAATGATCCTCCGTTAACAACTGTTTTACGGGTTGTTCTCGGGTTACTCCCCCTTCCATAGCAAACTCCGGGCGCCTGGTTAATGCATTGGGCTTCCCGTTCTTTTCGCCTGGGCGGTAGTGGATTTCGAATCGAAAAGGTCCTATCTTTTCGGCCCAACGTGCCTGCCTTCTGGACAACTTCTTAGTCGTGGTGAAATATTGGAGGTTCTGATGATCAGAGAAGATCTCGATGGGGATACTAGTCCCTTCGAGCCAGTGCCGCCAAGTTAACAGTGCGGAAACAATCACGAGCATCTCCTTATCGTAGATCTCGTAATTCACCTCTGCTTCGTTAAACTTGCGACTATGATAGGCTACTGGATGTAGTAGGCCATCTTCGAACACCTGGGAGAGCACCGCAGCTTTGGCCCAGTCGCTGGCGTCTGTTTCAAGTATTGCCTGGCGATGTTCGTCATAATGTCGGAGTATTGGTGCGGTCGTGAACCTCTTTTTGAGTTCATCGAAAGCGTCCTGCTGCTCTTTGGCCCATCTCCATTGGGTACCCATTTTCAGCAAGTATGTCATTGGCTTGCAGACCCCCGAATATCTGTGGATGAATCGTCGTAGGAAGTTGGCAAAGCCCAAGAAGACTTGTAGGTCCTTCACTTTCGTGGGGACCTGCCAATCGAGAATTGCCTGCACTTTCGTCGGTGAGACCCTTGTTCCTTTTCCTGACAATAGGAACCCAAGGAATTCTACTTCCTCGGCGAACCAAATTGTCTTCTCCGGGTTACCATAAAGATGGTGCTCGCGCAGCCGCCCTAATACACGCCGAACTAGAGCAACATGCTCTTCCTTGGTCTTCGAGTACATCAGGATATCATCTAGGTAGGCCACGACACCTTTATCTAGTAGATCCTTGAAAATGGTATTGATCATGGCCTGGAATGTCGCCGGGGCATTGGTCAAACCGAAAGGCATCACCTTGTACTCATGGACGTACTTGGTCGGAAAGCGATTTCTCTTCTCCTCCTTGATCACAGGTTATACCCATTCTTCAAATCAATCTTGGTGAAGAAGGTAGCTCCCTTGGTTGCGTTTGCTAACTCGTCTATGAGAGGTAGAGGGTAACGGTTCTTGACCGTCAGGGCGTTTAGGCCTCTGTAGTCCACGCATAGCCTCAGACTCCCGTTTGCTTTAGGTACGAATAGGATTGGTGCGGCAGCAGGGCTTGAGGAGGGACGGATCTTGCCCGAGGCTAGCATCTCGTCCAAGTACTCTCTCAACGCCTTCTGCTCCGGTGGGGAGAGGGGGTAGATGGGGCCCCACGGTGGTTGCTTCCTGTCCATGAGTGAGATTGTGTGATCCCACTCCGAGAACTCTGGTAGACTTTGGGCTCCCTCGGCAGGGAACACGTCTTCGTAGTCCTTATACTCGGGGGGGATGTTCTGAGACTGGCTCCCGGTACTTCTCATCCAGAAAGGGTGGTGCTCGTCTGAGTAGGAGGTGACGAGTCGCGGCGTAGTAGTCTTATTACTAGCTCATCCTCATCGTCTTCTTCTTCTACCTCTCGGCGAGGATAAGGCACCCTTTACCCTGGCAATCGTCTATTGAAGGAGATGGCATCTTCTCCCCAATGTACTGTAGGGCGGTGCTCTGATAGCCACCGATGAGGGATGACTAGGTCTTCCGCTGCGAAGTCCCCGACTTCACAGGTGACTGACCTGTCTAGGTGTGAACCTATTCGTAGAGAGAGGGGGTAGGTGACATGGGTGCCTGAGTTAGGCATATAGGTCCCATCGGCTTGTCTGATGTTGAGTGGTGGTGTTCGGAGTCGGACGGGGATCTGGTGTTTCCTTACACAGTCCCATGACATGATCCAGTCTTCCGTTCCGCTATTGACCAATGCTCTCGTTATACATGAGCCGTGTGCAGGTGAGTGAGGTTCTGACAAAGAGATTTCAATCTCAAGGCGGGTTTCGTTGATAGAGGTTGACATTGTAGTTTCGTTGTGGGGAGGTCTGGTTCTTCGTTGAGTATTTATGAAGTGGAATGGTTTTTTCTTTCCTTCGAGGGGGATGTCTGGGTTTATATATACCCAAGTGCGGGGTAACCACCGTGCTTCTTCCTATCAGCGAATGACTCATGATAGACAAGTGTTTTATGTTACTGGCGGATTTTTGCTGCCAAGAGCTCTCCGCTTCTTGCCGCGTATCCCTTCAGTAACCACTTGAATATTTAAAGTTTATCATCTGATGGCTATTCAGTCACTTCTGTTCCCTTTGTATTTGTAGATATATTTTTATTTCCGTGCCCCGTGATTATAAACAGTTTGAGAACTCCCATAATGAAAACTATTCCTCCAAATTTGTGATCCTCGATCTAAATGCCTGCGTTTGTGTCCCTACTTTCTTCCGCTTACTCCCCTCTTCCTGGTCCTTCTCCCCGGAAGGACTTCTTCTTCTTTTCCTGCTGGTCTGATGCTGGGTGGTAGCCCGGACAATGCTGGTGGCGAAACAGTCCTTCGCGGAGTGGTTATCTCTCCCACAACGGCGACATTTCTTTTCCGCGTACCATTTCTCCTTCTGCTCCTTGGTAGCACCCAGACTTTCCTTGGGTTTCTCGCTTTGATCTTCCTGTCGTTTTACGGACGGTTTCTCTCTGCGTTGTCGAGGGGGTTGGGACGTGGGTTTCTGAGGAGCTTTAGGGGCGTCTCTGCCTCTTAAGATCTCGTGTCTAGCCTTCACATCCGCATCTTTTCTCCCTACTCTTCGTACCCATGCCAGCCAGTCAGGAAAATACTCGAGAACAACCGATGGCGCCCGACAGTCTTGTTTCTAACGAGAGTTTATTCCTGTTAGGATCGTTGACTTCATGACGGTTGAGCCTACATTTGCGTCCCACTCCAGGTTCTGCATCTCATTCAGGTAGTCATCGATGGGTCCGGTTTGCCTTAGCTTGTCCATTTTCTGTTTGGCTTGCTCCTGGCTAGTCCGGTTCCCATACTGGATGAGGAGTTCCTTCTTGAATCTCTCCCAGGTTCCGAGCTTAGGTTCTACACTAAGCCTTTCCTTGAAGTTCTTCCAGAAACTAGCCGCATTACCCGCGAGTTCGAGGGATGCCCACAGGATTTTCACCTTGTCCGACCACTGGACCTTGGGTTGGAGCTCAATTAAGGTCTCCATTTGGTCAATCCAGTGGCGGACATCCTGCTTTGGGTCACCATTGAAGGGGATTTTGGCCTGCTTGGGTCCATCATTCCGGTAGGTGACCTCGGGGTGAGTGAGGGGGGTCTGGGGATGGCGTTTCTGCCTATCCTGCCTCCTACTTCTGCCCTTCGGGTACCTCCCTTCATCGCTGGATTCCGAGCTATCGGATGGGTCTGGGTTGCTACGCCTAGACCTTCCGTTACCCCCTCCATTACCTCCTCGTCCTCCGTTTCCTCCTTCTACCACTGGGGTTGCCTCTATTATGATTGGCTCCAGTGGTTTCGGGGAGGCATGGCCGGAAAGTGAGCTGTGGCTCCTCACTGACTCTACCTGGGGCTGCTTCCCCTTGTCTTTTTTCCCTCCAGCGGTCTTCCTTTGACCCTGGGCAAGCTCCACCTCTTTCATCGCTTCCTTGATCTTCTCCGCCATTTCCTCCTGGTCCATCCTCCTGTCTTCCTTAAGCGCATCGACTGCAGCAGTGATCGCATCTTGGTTGCCGGTTTGGGCACCATCCTCCCTTTCTGCTTGAACCTGAGCGAGTAGAGAGTCTATTCTCACTCGCTGTAGTTCTTGCTGGGCGAGAGTAGTGGTACGGAGCTGACCGAAAAGATCCTGGACGTGAGCCAGTTGGCCCTGGGCTTGCTCGCAGAATCTGGCATCCATGCGAACCAAGGCCTCGGCCATTTGGTTCTGCTTGGCGTCGCTCTCCTGGAACTTGGAGGTGAGCTCTTCTATCAGATTCTGGTTGGCCGCGTTGATCTCGGCGATGGTGTGTTCGTGGTTCCGTAGCAGGTCCTCGATTAGGGGGACGTTCTGGGTACGGATATCCAAGGCGCTGACCCCTTGGTGTAGTCCAGCGACTACCTGTCCTCCTTGCCTCTCCACCTCTCTCCTGACCGTTCGGTGCAACGGGGTTTGAGGCAGGTCCTCCTCGCTGTCTTCCTCCACTGTTTCCACCCTGGAGCGCCTCTGAGTAATGGATGACTCTCGGGTGGGGGTAGTGTACGGGGATCTCTCCCTGTAGTCTCTGTGGGGCCTGCGAGGGGCCTGATGGCTCACCTGTGGCCAGAGGTTGGCGACGGGCGTGTCTCTCTGCCGCCGGGGCTGCGTTTGGGCGACGTAGGTTTCGCGGTCGCGCAATATGATAGCGTCCTCCATGTTGGAGTCTTCCTCCAATTGTAGCTGACGCTGCTGGGACATCTTGGAGATCTTCGATTTTGAGGTCTGGGTTTCGCTTGCACCAAGGTTGGGGAACGAACCAAGGTACCGGATGAGCGAGGTTGTAGGAGTTCTGGGTCAGAGTCACCTTGATGGGAGGGAGCTCTGTGGGTTCGAGTATTTCAGGATCGAATTCCTGAAAGTGACAAATGGTTCGCGCTTCTGCAAAGAAACCTTGGGAGTGTAGGTATCCGCAGTAGAGATGTTCTGCACTTCCTCGTTGGACGATGAATGAAGTGGAACAGATGGGGTGCATAGAGTACAAACTCTAGATATTTCTTTCTGTGTTCTTAGAGACAAACGCACGGTGACTATCCGTCACACAATATACTCAAGTCTTTGGAACTAGGAATGATTTATCTTCGAGAGGGATACTGGTTTGCAGTGACGATGGGTCTTCGTAAGCGAGTCGGATAAGAGACAATATAGTGTAAAGGGATATCAAAGATAAGGCAAGTGCTAAGCAATAGTTCTGTAGCTTTTAAACAAGTAATATTGTAGATCGGATTCCGCTCGCTAATACTGAAGGCTCTCTCATCCCCTCTAGCTCACGGGCATCCGCTCTCCTATTTATACATGATTGGCACCCTTATCCGGGGCCGTATTCTATCTAACACATTCTATCTCGCGTAATACCTTTGACTCACAAATGCCGGCTATCGGGTTGCACTATACTATTACGTTGGTCACCTTCTCAAAGGGGAACAGCCTGCAGCCGTTAGCCCACCACCCTCGGGGTGTGCCGCCTAATAGTCTTCGTGCAGGTGTGGTGGCACATGGCGCCCCCACCCCCTCGATACCTTTCTATGTTCGTTTCCGGTTACCCGTCCTTCCTTCATGAACCCTCACTCGAATCTCCCGTAACAGGCAGGATGTACAGTATAACTACATGTTGTTCAACGTAATATTCAAGTGCATTTCTTGCTTGTTCTCAGCTTAATACGGCGTCAAATCCGATACTAGAAACCTCCTCCAAGTCCCTAAATCAAACAGGGTGTTAATTTGCATATAGGCCTGCAGCACGGTGACCGCCCCCCGCCCCCCAAATAGTAAACACGGAATTCATTGTGAGTCGGACTGAGTCCAAATCTCATTAGGAAGACCCGACCTTGCATTGTACAGCCGCTCATCAAAAGTATTCGTGATTCGGAATTTGAAGCGATATGTCCGGCTTAGGTCAGTAATCAAAGTGCCCATTTAAATGTTCAAAACATAAACAAAACAACAGTCAATGGTGTTCAAAGTCAATATTAGACATTCATGGTATCTTTATTCTCTGTCACCCACTTGATAGAATCATAGAGATACATTTTTGTTCCTCAATTCGACCGTAGAATCTGGTAGGCCACATCACGCACTGACCAACTTTGACGTGAATCACGAACACTTTTGATCACTGGCTGCACATAAGGTCCGACGAAAGGTATTAATTCTGAGACAAAACGCGACCAGCTAAACACTACGATCGAGGGTCCATAAAATATCTTAGCTATGTTTGCTGGACCCCTATTCTTTTTTTCTTCGCCTTTTTGGACAGCAGTGCTTTTGAATTTATCACTTTAGCACTTTGGAAAACACCTATCCAGTCTGAAAAATACTAGTGCCTAGATGGCTAAGCCAAAATGGCTTGGTTTAAATCAGGACGGAGGCCTGTCTAGAACAATCGCTACTGCCAGTCTTCCTACCTGGCCAATTGGGCGGCTGGGCATCTCAACGCCAAAAGGGCTATTCTCCTCCTACTGCAGTTAACTACACTTTAAGTAAGATTTCGCGTTTTGTTTGGTGTGCGATAGCACATCCTAAAGCTGGTCGGGGATCGACCTGTATCGGATTCAAAAAGAAGAGAAATAGGATCTCATCAAGCATTATGTATATACCGGATGGCAGAAGAGTCCCTGAGCCAGAAGACAATATCTCTATCACGATACTACCCTCCAGTAGACAAGCCAGAGAGCGTCCTCCTTAGGAGAATTATCATCTACTACAGCCTAGGGGACTAACGTACCATCTCAACTCTACGCCCTGGCCCTTCAGATCTTCCCTCCTTTGCCCTTGAGCGCCTACATTCCCATCACGCACCAAGACTAGCATAATACTGGTGTCATTCTCTTGAACTATTTCGACTTAAATACTCGGTATACAAGCAGAACGCCTGGTAAGTGCCTGGTTATCCCTTGTTTACTAGTGTTGTACTCATTAAGCTAATCCTTAGCTTTTAGGCCTCCCTATCTTCTAACCAGACCTCTCAACCGCTTGGCACACCTCAGAAAGATAGTTACGGTGTACCTCTCCAGGAATTTCGTCTCCACCATCTGTAACTCGCTCGTACCTTATTAGGAGTATCTGAGTCTCTGAGATAGGGCATATGGCTGATCTCCGTATTCCAACAGCCCCCGCACTAGCAGAACCAATATATCACCAGCCACAGGATACAACTGCAGTCCTTTCAATACTGAGCCCACTGCTAATAGCTCGGTCACGGGACCCCAAGCTAATGATGTCTCTCCTACACCCGCGCCCACTGGTTCTCGTCCCGATCTTCTTCTTCATCGCGTTCGCACTCTCCAGCCCAGTACCTCAAGGAACAGCTTGGGTCACCGTCACAGCAACAGTAACTGCCGGGGCGCTAACATCTACCCCCACTGCCGATGTCGGTTGCGGGGAAATCACAAGCACTAAGGGCCGCTTTCTTGGAATACCTGTTCAGTACCGGATCGAACCTTCTGGTCGCGGCACTCTTGGGATCTTGATCAGTTGTTCGGCCACTTATATCTTCTGCGTCTGGACAACTGTGGCTCCTGGGGTTGGTGAAACAGGAAAGAGCAAGCTCCGCCTGTGGTATAAGCTGCTCTTGACCTCTATCGCCATCATAGTCCCAGCGGGTGTCATGATATACGCATTCGACGAATGGCGCCAGGCCAATATACTGGTAAATGAATGGAATACGCACTTCGGGCTGGATACCTCAAAAATGAAAAAGAAGAATGGCCAGGGTGGCGAGAATGAGCAGAAGGGCGGGGCAGTTGAACTAAACGTTTCATCTGCCTTTTTCATCCTGATGGGGGGATTCAGAGTGAACTGCGATCACACCAAGTGGGAAACAGATGAGCGGAAACTGAAGCATAAGTTCGGGGAAGAGCGTGTCTACGCGCTCCCTATACTGACCCCAGCTGGTTTCCGTCGATACCTCAAGGACCACCGTATCAGAACAGATACCTTCAGCCAGTCCGATATACTGGACAAGGGGAAAAGCAATCACATTGCAAAGATCTTTGCGGGCCTACAGGCACTTTGGCTTATAATACAGTCATTGGCACGATGGGCTTCGGGGCGGCCCTTGACAGTCCTAGAGATACATGTTCTCATACACATCGTCTGTACCTCAGTGATCTACGGTTTCTGGTTCAGGAAGCCCTTGGATGTGGGTGTGCCCACTACGATCTCCCTGAATAAACCACTTGGTGAAGAACCCTCAGATCTCGGAGAGAGAGATACTATCGAAACCCAGGAACAGTACAGCGCTAGGTCTGAGAGTGCCACCAGTGGTGCCACTTCCCCTACCTTCTATGAGGGGTCAACGGTATACAGAGGCGACGCCAGCCGTAACACTTCCCCTGTTCCCGGGCCCGGGAGTAGTAATGCGAAGGCCAGTCATCGAACATTCTCCACCGTCCATGATTCAGACACCATAGCCAATATCACCCCTCACGCCCCCGCAGGAGACAACGACCACTTCATGGAATACACGGGCCAACAAGTGGGAGATAAGACCGGCAGGTTTGCGTTGGTATTTGCCAATAGGGATAGTCCGTACCAGCACACCATCGAACTGCCACTCAAGAGTGCAAAACAAATTCAAACAACATGGGTTCCAGTCGCAGCAAAGGCATTTCTTGACGTTGTCACCCACGTTCAACCCGTTGACTATCGTCACGCGGATAATGCTCAAACCAAGGATGGAAAGAGAGAGCCTCTTCAAGAACCTAGGTGGTGGTTCACCGTACAGATGATTGTTGCACAGGGGTTCCTCGTTGTTCTTGTTGCTACACTCCATCTAGGTGCCTGGAACACTAGATTCCCATCCGATACAGAGAAGTGGTTCTGGCGGGCCTCGTGTTTAAGTATGATTGTATTCCCGACATTGATCGTTGCAATTGTTTGTTTCAACAAGTACCACATTGATATGTTCGATATTCTATGGCGTGTCCATCTCGGGAAGGAGATCACCCCGAAAAACGTTATACCGTTCGCTTTGAGAGAGATCCACAAGGCCATTATCGAGCACAGTTCACCGGAGGGGGGGCAAAAGGGAGAAGAAACCGTTGAAGGGAAGAAAAAGGGTGATACTCCACCGAAGCCTCTTATATCGAAGATAGTCCAGCATTATATCATGCTTTGGAGTTGCATTATTGCAGGAACCTTGTATGTCGTTGCTTCTTTGTTCATCACGGTGGAGTCTTTCATCTCCATTCGGTGGCTTGACGCTGAATATTTCCAGTCACCGGCCTGGAGTTCTATCATTCCACATCTGTGATTGCAACCTTTTCCGTTTTTGTTATAATTTCACGATGTCTGTCTCTATTTCTTCCAATCAATTCACTTGATCACCTTGTTTCTTTTCACTTCTTGAATAATTTCCGTGACATACTGTGGTATTCTTTTCTATCCAGCCCCTATTCACCACTTGTTGTTAAAAGCGACATCAGATTCCGCGTGACACTCCGTCCTTAACGACAATTCTCCAAACCAACTTCAAAACCGCAAAGATATCCTGAATTTCCGGCAAACTGCCAAGAATTACTATATGTAGCACATTTTGGGATATTTACTGCCAATTCCTTAGTGACCGTACAGTATGCGCAACATGTTTACTGCAAAATATACAAATAACGGATTATCTAGCATTAGTCAATGAAACTGATAGATTGCATGATACATATCCTCGCTTTGCCATATTTGTCGGCAATGCCTTTGCATTTGCCTCGTGCTTTTAGCGTTTTTGAACCTTTGACACAGTACTAATCATGACATGTTATGTTGATCACCTGCACTTTTGAATGTTTACAGAACAAATTTATTAGGATATGCGGGAGTTTCCCTCTAAAGGCTAGATTTTCTGTCCAATTCATGTAGCTAAACTCTATAAGCTGATGCGGGTCTCGAACAATTATATCTTTATAGAGCGATAACATTTATGACTGTGTATAAGGATTACCAGCCAATGGAACAACGCATTTCAACAAAGTCGGGGTTTCCTGGTAGCGCCCGTAAGGCTGCTGGTCCCCATATCCACATATGTACAAGCAAATGGTGCTGTCCTGACCGAGCGGTAAGGACGTCTTAATTAACAGCGGCTAATTTACAGAGTATGCTCCACGATTAGGCTTCGCCTGCAGTGGCTGGGAGCCCTATCCCTTACTCTGGCAATGCTGACCCTTTTCCGTGGGGGTCAAAAGCCATAGCAGATACAGACTGGCAATTAGTAGGAGATTGATTCAGATCCAATAATTGACAACGAAATTGAAATTGAGTAATTTGTTAGCAAAGCCACACCTTTTGGCCCCACGACAAAGGGTCAGCATTTTTTGCCAGACTAAGGGATAATTTCTTAAATATGCTGCCGGGCTTTCACAGCAGCAGGGGGGTAGGCACTACCTATCGCTAATCGTATGTGTACGAGTACTCGGGGCCGGGAGGCTTATAATGTCTCACCTGCACGACATCGAATCTTCGAATGTTCTGCATAAAGACTTCCGTTCTTCGCTACATGTAGCCAGTCGTTCACGAAATTCGAAAACGCTGGCGAACAAAAATCTCTGATATTGGAAGTCGTCCAGCAGACCCATAATCTACGTGTACTTACCGATGCTCTTGTTGTCCTTGGGAAAACCAACTGTTTATCACATCGCCGCTTATTTTGCTGGATCGTAGGGGCGACTGTTATCGTATCATTATAGGGCAACTGATAGCAAAAACAACAATAGTCTCGATGTTCGCGCTCTCAGCCTACAAGAATGTGCCAGCGCTGCGCACTGCATGTGCTGCGCAGTATCGATACAAATCGTAGAGGCACAGCAAATGATCTGGCGGCTATATATCTAAGCTCTTAACCCCGAGTCTGGATAATGCACGCCGTGTATGGCCAACCTTAGGAGATAGAGGTACATGTCGCGATACACCGGGTACAGGCTTCTCCGGCTGTAGCTTCATGACGTTTCGGAATACAACTGGGTCCGCATGAGGTTGCATAGGACATACAGGATCGGTTTGGGCCAATATGGAGGCGGATTGACGTGTAAAGCAGCCTCTAATAAGTGATTCAACGGGTTGAGACAGAGTGATACCTATTTTGAGCAAAAAGCCACCAATATACGGTGTTTGCGGCACAACCTATCTCAGCACGTTCCATCACTTATTACCTATCGCTGTACAAAGGCCTAGGATTCAGTAATTGAGCAGAGCCTCACACATAGACTGTGGTTGACGGGTAGGTATGGTTTCTTGAAAAAGGAACACTAGGCACATACAAGATAGTACTTAACTGCGGAATGGACTGTTTGACCAAGGAGGATTCCTAGGTGACTACATTCTCCCCCATTCAGCTGGTTTCGAAAGTCTCCAGTCCACCAAGGATGTTACAGGGATAATCCTGTTCATCAGGAAATTATCACACACTTCTTCACTTTGCGAGCACACCGGTCATCATATATGAAAATTTGCGAGGAATGTTTATACCACTTACTCTCAGTAATGATGATAGCAGACTCAAATAAGACCAACAGCAGTAGCAATTATACAATTAGTAGTAAAATACCATGATTGACTCGAGTGATCTTGTGTGTCGCGTTCTTGTGCTATAATCGGCTATGAGTGCATGAAAAAGGAAATCAGGCATCCAATCCAGACATCTGATCATTGCCGGTTATGATAAGAAACACGACACCTCACCTTTGCCTACTAAAACGGCTCAAGGTGCAAGACCGCCTCAATAGTAATCACCGAGTATATATACATATGGCTACAAGCTATTGTTCAATCCCCGTGCCAACCCAACTCCACCCGCCCTAGCGAATCTCCACGTCCCTCGACCATGGCTTCGGTCGAAGGTTAGAAAGGAAGACAGGCGCTGTTTGATGACCGTAAGTATAGACCCTGCTTCTCCGGTCAGCCCCGCTACATCACCCGCTCTAACCTAGACCGCAGAAGGGGATAACTCCCCTCTTTTTTTTTTTTTTTTTTTTATATCATTTCGATTTCTGTTTCTAGGTACACAATGATCGCATAAAGTATAAACTATGGCGTAAAGAGACCTGGGGGATAACTCCCCTCGGCCCTCCAACTATTACATATACCTCACAGCTCACACCTCCTCCCCCCCCACTGACGTCGCCGTCCTTCACTACATAATCAAGACTTCCCAAGCCCAGCTCCAAGCCACCACTACCGTCGACACCAACCTTGCCACCTCTGTCGCCCGTCTCCAGGCCGAGCAGTCTACCCCCGCTAGTTTCACACCCACCACCTCCATCACTCCCACCACCACCAACACCCCCGCTCTCGTCCTATGCCCGACACCAAATCAGCCGCTGAGCACCGCCTTCGGCCGGGCCCCTGGCTCTACAGAGGTCTTCAAGCAGATCACCAAGACCAACTGGCACGGCCGTGTGGTGCGCGCGCATATGATGGACGTTGATGCCTTACCCCCCGCGGCCCTAATGGAGCTCGACGGCCTCGTGCGGCGGAAGCTGCGCGGCCTATTCTCTCGTGACGCAGGATGCACCTATTCTATTAATGCGGACGAGGCCTTTGCCGGTCTCGCTGCCCTGGGGCTTCGGCTGGGGAATAGGGACCGGTCTATATGCCAAATCTTGGGTGATAATGCTTTGCTCAAGGATAGCACCACCAAAAGGGCGAGGGACCTGGCCGAGTATCATTACGCAAATGAGAAGTATACGCATAACGAGTATACGTGGGGCCTCTTGATCGAGACACTGGTAGAGCTGGGCAGACAGTGAGGAGTGTTTGATGACGAGGGGTTTCTGAAGGAGGAGTAGTGAAGGACCTGGCCGGGTGCGCGTGGGTGGCGGGATGAGTATGTAATTACAGTAGTAAATGCTATAGTATTCCCGTCAGTAAGCTAGTGATAGAGAGTTGCAGGGGCTCGGGCGGTTTGAACAATAACTGATGCAACAATAAGGATTGCAGGAGTTTCTTACTAAATGAGCAATTTCCTGTCCAATCTTTGCAACTGAAACTAATCAAGGCGGTAAGGATACAGTACTGGCTCAGTGCTCTTTTTAGGGCAATGGATATGTTGAGCGATTCGTTTAGTTATCTTGCGAAATATTCTGAGTGGTTTGGAAACACCATGGAGGTTCAAAGGGTAACTGTATAATCCTTTGCTATACAGTGCGACGAAAGCCGGGAGGATATGTACGTTACTCAAATAATCGGCAAGTGTATTCTATGGCCTTGAAAGCCCCGACATTGACTATACCAGCAAGCCACGAGCGGGAATGAATTGGGCTGGATTGGAATACGCCTACTAACAGAATGCTTCCAGAATTTATGTGATGCACATATGGTGCTTTGATCGAGTTTTTTGTCGTTATGTTTCCGGTAGTCATGGGTGATTGAAGTATTCATAGGTGATGACGTAAAGATCAAATGTAAATCATAATGTACCAACTTCGGTCCTGATCAAGCTTGAAGAAGTACTACCTGGGCTACTATATTGATACCAGCGTCTTCAGATCGGCCCTCATGAAGAAACCTTCTGACCCGCTCGAGGGAAGAATTGACAACATCTGCGCCAGATTTCAAAGCCACAGCGAAAGGTTGGAGAGCACTGCAAATCTTCTGGAGATGGAGCGGAAGCCCATCAAACAGAAATATGACGCCTCTGATCAAGCAGGTAGGACAAAACAAGTTCAACCTCTGTCGTCACACTCTTTTCTATAAACGGGCATGCAAGTCCTCATAACTGAAGATTATCCGGGCATAACCTTTCCTGTTTCCCTTATTACTTTCCTTGCTCTTTCCCTCGATGATTTAAAAGGTCCTTGAACGGAGAGAATTTCTCTTCCGACTGTCGGGGCTGGATCCAGAGAGTGAGTTCGACCATATTTATGCGAAAAGGTACGGGGGGACTGGCCAGTGGCTGTTTGACCGCATGAATGTCGAAGGATGGCTTGACGCCAAGCGCTGTTCTCTCTTCTGGTGCAATGGTTATCCTGCGTTAGCTCCCGGTAGTTTATACACCAAGAATGGAGTGTTGACAACCAATAGCTGGGGTTGGAAAGTCCGTCCTGACGATAGTTCCATCATCATCAGTCCCCCTTTCAGCATTAACCCTAAAAACAGCTATTTATGCTCAGATCTATTCTCTTGAACAACATTATATCAACGTATATACTCGATGAGGAAGTATCAATTGCGGTCTTCTATTTTAACTTCCAAGCCACCACCTGTCAGGCACCCGTCGAGTGCTTGCGATCTTGATCAAGTAGCTCTCTCGTCAGAGAAGACTGCTTCTAGATTCGTTATTCGCTCCTCATGGAGAGTGCATACGGCGGCTCGTAACTACCAAAGTGCAATTAGCGAATTCGGGTTTTGGCAACCAGCGCGACACCCCACGAACACCATCAACCACGAACACCCCACGAACACCATCAACCACGAACACCATCAACCACGAACACCATCAACCACGAACCACGAACACCATCAACCACGAACACTATCGCCCACTTCACCTAACCTCTGGTAGGGAAGTTTATTGCACGCCGCTTCACTTAACCTCTGGTAAGGAAGTCCGTTGCCGCCAACTCCAACACCTGTCCCAACCAGCATCTGTCGCCACCAGCATCTGTCCCCACCAGCACCCGTTACCGACCACTTAACCTTACCTCTGGTAGGTGAGTTTTTATTGCATTGCTTCACTTAACCTCTGGTGAGGAAGACTGCTGCCGATGCTAATATGACTACAGCAATGCCTAAATTCACCAATCCCGCCCTAATGGACACCAAAGCCGGTACCCTCAAGTCTCCTCCATACCTCCAAGATCAAAAGAAGGCCGACTGTGTCAAAAGCCACCGCCTGGCTGATATCATCTCCAAACAGTTCACACCGTACCTTGCCAGGCAAGCTACTGGTCAAGCTGCCGGTCAATCTGCTGAACCCAAGAAAGTACAGAGTGATCGGGAGTTGGAAAGGGACATCAACAAGTGGATGTGTCTCTCTGAGGGTATGAAGGCTACTTGTGAGGAGGCCAACGCCAACGGGGCCAGGTCTTTTAAGATTTTCAAGGGCAAGATTGGGAGTATCATTGAGGTATTCTATGACGTTGATATCTCTCAACCGTTGAATAAGGTTGGCACTCTTGTTAATAAGAGTTTGGAAGAGATCAATAAGACTGCTCTTATGTATGAGCAAGTTGAGCTTCCTGCAGTTCCCGGTGTCTTTCATCTTGCCCTTGATAAAAATTACACCCGTATATTTGTCTACTTCAGCAGGGGTTTTGAGATGGTCTACGGAGCTGAAATTGGGAAATGGGTTTTGGAGTCTACAACCTACAATATTGAGGAATACGCTGAGCTCCAACCACCTGATATTCCGGGTGCTAAGGATATTAGGCACTCTGAGTATAATAATTGGCTTCTTGCTAATCCTCATCTTTGTTGGGCTGATTGGTCACGGGCTGGTGTGTACCATTGGGGTATGTGGATGGAAAGAGGTCATAATGATAACGCTGTCATAACTAAAGATACGCTCAAAACCTCACAACACATGAATCCTGTTCTCCTCTGTCTTTTCAGCTCATTTGGCAATCTTACCAGAGCCAAAAGAGTTTTGTTTGGTGCGGTTGACAAAGATAATCGAGATCTTTGTGTCAAGATGATTGCAGCGCTGCCTAAGAAGGAGAAACAACAGTGGGCAACGGATGATCAGGAATGTTTCTCCTTGATAGCATGCTTGATTAATTTGTTCACGGAACCGCATTATGATATTGGTGATTTAAAGGATGGATGGGCAGTTCTAACGGGGCGGGGTACGAGAGACGAGACGAGGGGTAGTCGAGGCGAGGATCGACTCACGATACGTTCGGGGCAGGACAGGAGATCGGGCTCGGATACCGATGGAACGAAGTATATTGATAGCTTAACAGATATAGGAATGGTTCTGCCTAGCGTGATATGCTAGGTGAGACCAACTAGGAATGAGTACAAATGAAGACGTTGCGTAAGGAAAGAAGAAGAGAAGAGAAACAGAAACGAAGCGAGGGAGAGCCCTATAATATCTTCGAGAAATCCTCCGTGACTAATCCCAATGACTCAACCCGTTACAGAATAGGAAACCCATAACCGATCCCGATCTTTCCTTCCGCAATCCCAACCCGAAGCGCCTAGCGCTGACCGTATCCTCCGAGCACCTTCCTAACTCATTCACCTTGTCCGACGCGATAGCGATCCTTCACCTAATACCTCGATTCCGCAACGTTCTCGATGGCAGGGCAGTTGGGGGCGGTAGTGCCGCGATAGCAGTGATGGCACCAATGGGTGAGTTCACGGGGGCTGATTTCTGTATCAGGGAAATGAATAGAAAATTTGTTTGTAGGCCTGGTGGAATTGGTTTTATTCAGGGGAACAAAGTTGGAACACTTTACTACTAACTGGTACGGTTTTAGACATTGTTTGGTTTCAACAATGCATGAAGCGGTCAAGAAGGAATATCTTAAAGGATTTCCCGAAATTGTTTAAATTAGAACAACAGTTAGTAGTTGGAGAAATAAAATGATTGTTTTAACTATTTACAAAAATATTTAATCACTATCCTCATATAACTTCCTTCTCTTCTTTGGTTGCCGATTGGATTTCCGGATCTCTTGTAGACTGTTGGCGTTCGGTGATATTGAAGGTATATTTTTACCAATCAGTGACGGGGAGGACTCCAAATTGGCTGAACTAAGTATAGAATTTGACTCCTCAAGCATATCGGGAGTCAAAGATTTTAAATCTCTTTTTAAATTAGGTATAGATGGCAACGGTGGATCGCTGATAAAATGATTGTTTTCCGGTGAAGGTGCCTATAGAATAATTAATATCAATTGTTAGATTTTCCATAGGGTACCGAAATACCTGTTCTCCTACTCTGATAGGAAACTCCCGTTTGATCACCATCGGTGATTCAAACCTCTCATTTCTTGCCCGCACAGCATTGAGAAACTCTTGTGTTTCCTCTTTCTCCTTTTTGATTCTGCTCACCCGTTGCTCTTCTGTTTGGAATTTAACCACCAAAACAATTTTTGTAGATGGCCCTCCAGGAAAATCCATTAGAAAATCTCTAACAGTTATTGGCTTGCTCCTAACCTCCAATCTATGTGGTCCGTCTTTGGGATAGAAATGTGTTGCCAGAAGGACTTGATATATGTCCAATGTTTCCACCGTGATCGCATCTTGCCAATTGGGAGAGGAGCTCAAAAGACTGAAGGCAAAATCAGAGTGATCGGTAATCAGCTCATCCAAGTCGTCAAATACTTTTGATGATACACCTATAGTATAACCGGTTAGAATGAACAAAATAAATCTTCCAAAACGTGATTATTTTTACCTATATTTTTGTATGAACTCCATTTATCATCTAAAGAGCCAACGTATATTATTCACTTGCGGGAATCTCTCGTTGTGATTTTGAGATTACTTTGTCTGCTGGCGGAAGCTGGGGATGTAAGCGCAGGCACCAATCCAAATGTTGAGTTCTGTTTTTTAGATTCTGTAGACGTTTTACTAATTGATCCTTGACGGTAAAATTCCACAACCTGACGGGCTGTTAACTGACCTATTTTGACAACTCTCTTTGGTGAGTTTGTCGGGCTAGAAAGAAGAAGAATTGTTTCAATATTTGGTGAGAATTTACCCTTCCCTTTCTCCTGTCTATTGGGCCGAATACGTGTAGAGGATGCAGATATTGAACCACGGGATGTTGAAGTACCGGTTGTGGTTTGTATTGGTTCTTTTTTTACTTTTATTGAGTTACGGGAGACGGATAGAAGCAAATGTGGTGGTACTCTTTCCCCACAACAACGGAAAACTTTCTCCGCAGTCTGTGAATGGATATTTTTTTCTCTTTCCGCGCAATATTCAACCGGAGATATTGTAGAATGAATGATGAAATTAAAATTGATATAAAATCAGAATACGATTCGTTAGATATTGAAAATAATTAAGGGATAGAAAGTGGTGTTTGTCGGTTATGTTTGGCTTCAAAAATATATCCCTGTGAATACAGAACGCAATAGAATCACAAAGAATTTCATATGTATGTATATATAATATAGATTTTTACCATATTTAATGAATTTAAATGTTCCGAAAATTTCAATTCAGATTACATTCAATTTCATGTATTCGTTACCAAAATACACACCATCATCATAAATCACTCGAAATGTCAACTTTTCGACAATCACCGGTCTCGGCTGCACTTTTAGCAAACAAAAATTTGATTCAACAGCTTTATGTTGAACAAAATCAAACAATTGATCAAGTATTGTCATTCTTAACTGGACTCGGTATCAAATGCTGCCGCAGGTCTCTTATAACAAAACTGGGAGAATGGAATTTTAAAAAACATACTCGTAGTCAAGACAACTCTGCTATGCGGGTTGAAATCGCCTATTTATTTTGGATTAAATGTTTGAGCGATAAAAAAATCCTACGCGTATGTACTGCAACTTCATCTGTTTAACATGATATCTTTTAAATACTGATTTAAAACCAGATTTTAAAAATTCATAATTATCAAATAGAATTGAAGAGATTATGTATTATACGAAAATCTATGGGGATGTACAGAAGGTTAACGCAAGCTGAAATAAATGACGATAACGATCAGAAATTGCGAGAAATTATTGAGCAAGAATTGGAGAGGGGGAACATTACGTTAGCTGGTCGGAGATCGGTTTGGATGCACTTATGGAATATGGGTGTTTTGGCTTCACAGTAAGACTTTCTAATATTGTATTACGGAATTAAACTCAACTGATTTTGAAAGTCATCGGATAGGACAAGCATTGAAGAGTGTTGATCCAATCGGGGTGGAAAACAGATTTAAAGGGGTCAATAGACACCATGCCCATTTTATATGTCCGGGACCCAATTGGTGTTGGTCTATTGATGGACATCTCAAACTGCAAATGTTTGGCATTGAAATTTATGCTGCTATAGATGCGTATTCCCGTTACATTACCTGGTTTTACTGCGGTGTATCTGGCAAGACAGGTGTCAGTGTATTAAGCCAATTCTTGGAGGTTATGCAGACACAAAATTGTTTGCCGTTGCATATCAGAGCAGACAGGGGGACGGAAACAATGTTACTGGCGGAATCTTTCTGGGAATTACATAAAGATCGTAATCCAAATATTACATTTCCGGAGGTGTTTTGGTACGGAACATCTACAAGGAATGTCCGGATAGAAAGTTGGTGGGGACAGCTTACAAAGGGGGCTACAGCCGATTGGAAGGTAATTTGGATCAATACTATTATACGTAGAAATATTACTAAACAGTATTAAAAAGAAATATTTCTGTACACTTCAACAGGAAAACCTATTCCAAGAAGACTCATTGGAGGACATGATAGCTCTTCTTTACACTTATATGCCTATTATACGGGCAAAATTGCATCAGTTCGTTGAAAACTGGAATAACCACAGGATACGAAAACAAAATAGTAGACCCAATCTTCCGACCGGGGAACCCTATTACAACTACTATTTTCCACCTGACGATGTCAACAATTATGAGCAAATACCCTCTCTCAATACAATTCAAAATATTAGGGATAAGAAATTAAAAAATAGCTACACAAATGAGTACTATGGTATGCATGTTTCCCGACAGTTAAAATTTTAAGTTTACTTTGCTTTTACTAACGGAATACATAAGATCATGATTCTTATCTCCCCAGTTTAACAATGGATTACTGCACGCGTATGCTCATAAAAGAAGGTCTCCCTACCAACGGGGTACAGTATGAGGACACCATGCCTGATGGTAAAAAGACTCATTTTGTTACTTATACCTTCCTTAAAGCCTATCTAGGAAGACACATTCAGAAAGCAAATCAAAATCCCCTTCTCTCATTGTTGTTAAAGCCCCGAGAGGTGTCGTCTATTAGGGGACGGGGTGCAGCACACTTGGTTGCAGAATTCCCTGATGAAAATTTACCGGACATAACCGATAATGAACAAAGTCAAGAGGAAGATTCAGATTGGGAGTAATAATTTTTTATTTGTATTTAACTAAAAATATTTAATATGTCTACAATTAAATCACCGGCAGAGTTTTTTTTTTTTTTTTCTTTTTTTGTGGGCGGGTTGTTATGTTTTCATTGTTGTCTTGTTGCCACCGAAATCCTTAATTGCACTTTGGTAGTTATGAGCCGCCGTAAGTTGTAACGGCGTGCCAAGACTTGAGGAGAAGTTCGGGAAGGAGAAGGATTGGTAATCGTGTTTTCGTTGGTTAAGTTTCTGTAGGGATTTCGTTCACGTTTGGGTTTTCTTTCTTTGGGTTTCCGTCACACGAGTTAGTCATCGGGTTGGATGGATATATATATGGCTGGAATTTCCCTTTGTCCTTTCTTACTTTTCTCCTTATCCGAACTTCCTGTTATATAGGAATACATTCTAGTTTCTGTCTTTAAAACCTCTACGAATCCGAGTTGTATAACCTCGGTTGTCTTGGTCGATCCTGCTGCTTGACCGCCAGCATCTGTCTTAGTCGAAGCCATTCTGATCACTGTTCGTTAAATGCTCCATCGATATTTAAATCGTTAGGAAACCTCGCCAGTATCTATCGGTATCAAGCCCGATAACCCTGACCCTGACCCTTGCGAGGTGAAGAGTTTTCACCTCGTAACCTGGCCGCTCCTACCGTCCTCTGGCGGGGACCCGAACTCGTTCCCGTATCCTCAGTCGGCCCGTAACACTAAGTTCGGATCCTCACCAACCGGCAACACCATGTCGCCCGACCTGGCCGCCCTCTTGAGCCGCCTGTCGGATTTCATCCGAGAGACCCCTCTCCCCCAGCCAGAAGACGGTCTGGAGTGGAACGAGACATACGACCTCATTGAGGACTGTCTCACCACCCTCACCAACATCGCCTCCACCGAACCTGCCACCCCCGTCCCTGAATCCGTCGTTCCTGCTTCTACCCCCACCACCGTCGTCAACCATGAGATCATCACTGACCTCACCACCGAAATCAAGACCCTCAAGGCCACCAACGAAGATCTCTCCTGGTCTCTTGAGGCCTCCTCCGCTAACCTCACCGCCGCCCAGTCCCAACTCGAGTCAGTACAAGTTGAGCTCAAAACCAGCCTCCAGTCCTCCGCAGTCGCCGCCGCCAACATCGAGATCCTCCTCGAAGACCTCGTCGCCTGGGAAGTCGCCTTCAACGACTCTCAAGAGGAACTCGACCGAGTCAACCGCAACTATGGGAAATACCAGTGCTATGTAAAGCAGGAACTCTGGCCCTATACCAGAACCTCGAGGCCTATGCCTCTCAATTTGCCAAAGCCCCATCCTGACTCAGCCGCCATGCGCCGCTCCATTTCATGTACAGAACCAGCATGTGACCAGTGGCGCCAAGCCGAATGCAAACGACCCCAGCAGCAGTTAAAGGTCAGCCCCTCTGGTAGATCTGACACACCAGAGGGCCCCGTCACCCACCCACACCTGTCTTCCCGCACGGCCATGATCCTGTCGACGATTCCCCATTCTGAAGAAGAGTTGAGCGAAGACCAGTTGGTCGTCGCTTGTTCCATCTTCGAAGAGGGCCAAGTACCCATCCCGACCCAGGCCCTGATTGATACAGGGGCCTCAGGCTACGCCTTCATCGACGCCACGCCCGCGCTCTCGCGGCCTTCTGGCGCCCCTCGGACTCCTCGCCACCTGCAGGTGATTGGCCGACCAGTTGAGTCTGGCGCCATCACCCACATTGTCAAGCTGGCTCTGAACATCCAAGGCCACCTGGAATCGCTCCTTCCTTGTCACCAAGTTGGGTCACTGCGATCGTGATGGGAATCCCTTGGATCTTGCGCCGCGACCTCGTCCGGCCCGACAGAACCAAATCATCTTCTCATCGCCCTCCTGTGTCTGCCAATGCTCTGTCTCCCGACAGCCGGTCACCGCCCAAGGAATCATGTCCAAGATGTCCCCGCCCCGTGCCCCGATCCATGTTGCCGCCCTCAAGGCATTCCGGTTCACCCGCCTCCTCCGTAAAGGAAGAGGTATAGTATTCTGCGCTTCGCTGAAAGCCATCGATGCCGCCCTCGAGAACCCCGCTGACCCCCTGGCCCACGTCCCCCTCGAACACCATGGGTTCTCCCGGCTGTTCCTGAAATCTGCTGCCAACATTCTGTCCCCGCACCGTCCCCATGACCACGAGATCACCCTGGAAAACGGAACATCACCCCCCTTCGGTCCTATGTACAATATGACCCAAGCCGAGCTCCTGGCTCTCCGAGAGTACATCCGCGAAAACATGGCCAATGGTTTCATCTGTAAGGCGGTGGACGAGGGACCTCGGTTAGAGGTCGGTAAAGTGGGACGGCGGGTGGCCTAAGCACACAACAGCGCTCGCTAGAACTGGGGATACTAGCTCTAAGCGAGAGGAGGTCGTACGTCGGTCAGGACTACGAGGCGAAGCAGCGGGTACGAGGCAGTACGATAGATGAAGAGGTAACAGCGTTTATTGATAGTAACAGCGGCTCCGAAGAGGGAAGAAACAGCGATTGAAAGACAAAGTATACGTTCACCTATTTACTAGTAAGGTTGAACAAGGAGAGAAGGAAAGAAAGACAAAGGAGACGACGAGCGATATATATACAAGGCAATCATGACTAATCCGCATATGAAAACTCTTACTGTCCCTTCCTTCCGATTCCATCCCTTTCCAACCCGACTCTTGGCACGCCGTGGCGTAAAAAAGCTCAGGCCTGACTCTGTTAGGCCTGAGCTTCTGAGGTATTGGCGTGGAACTGGCGACCAGCTCGGGCGTGTTCGAGGTCGCCGGGGGTTGCCATGGCGTCGGCGTATCGGCGTAGCGGACCAAGTATTGGAAGCGTCGCCGTGGCGGCGGAGTCCACTCTGGCGTCTACTTCCCACTCCTGTTCTCCCTCTGCCGGCGGCGGCGGCGGTTGTTCTTGTCGGTGCAGTGCGGGCGGCGGGAGACAGCAGCGAAGGCGGGGTGTACCTTCATGGAGGCGGGCAGGCAGGCTCATAAGCGTAAGGGTTAATCCTTCGTTTGATCTCGTATGGGCCGACCTGTTTCCAATCCAGTTTCTTCGAGGGTCGCTGGGTGTGGAGGTTCCGTGTGTTGAGCCAGACTTTATCTCCGACCTCATACTTCGGCGCAGGTGTTCGGTGTGCGTTGGCGAACTCCTCTTGTATCTTCTGGGATCGAAGCATCTCAGTGCGGAGGAACTCGAAGACTTGTGACATGTCGCGGGCCATACCGTTGGCTTGGTCCTCCTGTGTGGTTCTTCCGTGAGTGAGAGGGCCGAAGGTCATGCGCGGGTGTTTGCCGTGGATTAGCGCCGAAGGAGACATCTTGGTGGTCTCAGAAGTGTGGTTGTTTGCGCGAACTCAGCCATGGGAGAAATTGACTCCAGTCGTCTTGTTGGTAGGATACATAAGCTCGGAGGTATTGTTCCATTACCGCGTTGATTCTTTCCGTCTGGCCATCGGTTTGAGGGTGGAAGGCCGTGGAGTATCGGGGCTTGATCTGTAAGCGGTCGCAAAGGGACTTCCAAAAGTCCGACGTGAACTGTGTGCCACGATCGGAGACTATGTTGTCTGGGAGGCCGTGCAGCTTCCATACGTGGTCCAGGTACAAGCGGGCAACGTCCTGCGCGTTGGCTTCTTCCGTGGTGGGCAGAAGGTGGCGCATCTTGGTCAATCGGTCGACTATAACCAAAATGGCGTTATGGCCGTTTGAGGCGGGCAGACCGGTGACGAAGTCCATTGATACATCGGACCATGGGGCCGCGGGGATCGGTAGGGGACGGAGGACACCTTGTTGGCGGTTGCGGGAGGCCTTGGACTGTCGGCAGATGTGGCAGTTTCGGACGTATCGATCGACGTACTTCCTCATAGTGGGCCAATAGTAGTTGCGGGTCAAGAGTTCCAGGGTCTTAGCGCGTCCGGGATGGCCAGCGGAAGGTGCGTCGTGGTGGTCATGGGCGAGTCGGAGTTGGAGGTCGGCGTCGTTTGGTACTAGGATGGCTCCTCGGTATAGGAGCCAACCGTCGGGGGACTTGGAGCACTCCGAGAGGGAAATTTCGCTGGAGTGCTTGGTGCCATCGTTTAGCGTTGGAGGATCTTGGTGGGGAAACTGTCAACTTGGTAAGCGTGGGTCAACATTTCCTGAACAGAGGACGATCCTTGGGCGGCTTCATTTGCGAAAGAAGCCGACAACAAACCAAGCTTTATCTCCGGGGCCAGATTTTCCATCTTCAGCATCACCTGAGACTGGTGGGCGAGCCTTTCATCCCCTTCCTTGGGGAGGTCTCCTGATCTCCTGGTCAATGCGTCGGGTTTGCCTCCTTGCGTGCCTGGGCGGAACTGAATGACGAAGTCGAAGCGTGATAGGAACTCGGACCATCGGGCTTGGCGGCGATTCAACATCTTCGTGGTCATGAAGGATTCGAGGTTCCGGTGATCGGACAGTACCTTCACGGGGAATCGAGCTGATTCCAGGTAGTGGCGCCATTCCTCAAACGCTCGGATGATAGCTAGGAGTTCCTTGTCGTAGATCTCATAGTTGCACTCCGGGGGGGAGTGCTTCTTGGAGAAGAAGGCTACGGGGTGGAGAACACCTTCGTCATCGTATTGCGATAAGATTGCGGCGGAGACGTAGTCGGAGGCATCTGTTTCGACTGTGACTGCGCGGTCGGGATCAAAGTGTCTGAGGATTGGGGCGGAAGTGAAGGCATCCTTGAGTTTCTGGAATGCCTCTTGTGCTTGTGTTGTCCACTCGAACTTGGCTCCCTTCTTTGTGAGGGCCGTAAGGGGGCTTACCACTCGGGAGTAACCCTTGATGAAGCGCCTATAGAAGTTCGCAAAGCCTAAAAAGGCCTGAACCTCCTTGAGGTTCCCGGGGGAGTCCCAGTCTTGCACCGTGGAGACCTTTGAGGGGTCCATCTTTAGTCCTTCGGGGGTAAGGATCATGCCCAGGTATTTGGTCTCCTGGACATGAAATTCGCATTTCTCCGGCTTCAGATGGACATCGTTATTGGCCAAGATGGTCAGGATCCGTTCGACGTGTTCCTCGTGCTTTTCCAAGGTATCGGAGTAGATGAGGATGTCATCGAGGTAGGCCGTCACAAAGTCGTCCAGATGGGGGCGCAGAAGGGTGTTGATCCAATGTTGGAAAGTTGCCGGCGCATTTGTCAGCCCGAACGGCATCACCGTGTATTCGTATAGACCCTGTCTGGTCCGAAGGCCGTTTTCCACTCGTCGCCTCCTTGATGCGGATCTGGTGGTAGCGCTTCGCGTGGGTCAACGGTGTAATATTTGGCCTTGCTACTTGCATCAGTGCCGGGGAATAAGCGGCAGCGAAGTGCGGTTCTTTATCGTCATCCGGTTGAGCTTGCGTGTAATCGCGCAGAGCGTAGTGTCCCATCGGCCTTCTTGATGAACAAGATTGGTGCGCGGCGTTCGGAGTAGCGGATGAAACGCCAGCGACAGGTTACCGGTGATGTAATGCAAGCCTTCAGTTCTTCCCTAGTCGTATTTATGCGTGGGGACGAAGGAGTTCTTGGTTAGGTTCTAGGGCGATGGCGTGGTCGCGGGGTCCGTGTGAGGGCAGTCGGTTAACCTGTTTTTGAGAAGAGAACCGAATTTCTGGTAGCGGGCGGCAGGTGGTCAAGCGTGGGTCGACTCGCGAGGATTGCGTCGATGGCGCGGGCGAGCGCGAACAATGATCCCTTCCTGTTTTTGACCAGGCGATGGAAGGGAGCGGCCGCTATGGAGCATACCGAGATGGGCGATGTGGATGTGGCTGGTGGGGGAGCGGGCGCGTGTTTCTTGGCGGAAGCGATGGCGTAAGCGATTCTGGCGGCAGAACTTGGTCGAAGGTGGCTCGATTATCGCAGGCGGAGGCGAGCGTCGTGGCGGCGCGTCGCGGGATTCCCATTACAATCGGGAAGTGGCGCAACCGTCAAGAGCAGGCGTCTTCTTGGTGACCTCCGATATTCGAGGAGAGGCTTCGCTACGTGCGTCACTGCTTTGACTCGATCGTCGGACCATCGATGACAGGGCTCTGGCAGCGGAGTGGGGTGATGGTGATGCGGTGAGTCTTTGCGTATTGGTCGATGAAGGCGTGCGAGGCCCGGTGTCAATGGCGCCTTGGCGGTATGAGTGGATCCTGGTTGTGAGTAGGCGGTCGAGTGCGAGTTGGTCCTCAGACAATTCTTCCTCCGTGAGGGCGGCAGCGGCGGAGACTACGAACGTTGGTGCGGGTGGTGGTGGCTTCTGCCCCTTTGGTTTGCCAATGTTTACCAAAGGGGCATGGCTTTTAAAGCCGGTTGGGACTTGGGGGTCGATGCTTGGGGCGGAAGGACGGCGGGTGTCGGTGTAGGGGTAGGTGCGGGGGTGACGGCGGTCGAGGATCTCCAGTTGGCGGCGGCGTGGGCTTTGTGGGGTCGGCGTTGGGGTTTGGGTGGCGTTGATGTCTGGGTGAGTTTGGCTTGTAACTCCCTGATCTGGTCACCAGCCATGACGACGTCGACTTGGGCCTCCTCGAGCTCGTCCTGCGCGGCCCTGAGCGCGGCTATTAAGTCCTCGGCGTAGTCTTGTTGTTCCAGAGCCTCGATCTGGGCGTCCTCAAGTTGTTGCTGGAGGCTTTCGACTTCTGTGGTGGATGTGGGGACGGGAGCGGGTTCGGGGGCGGCGGTGAGAACCGATAGGCAGGCGGTGAGGAGGTCGTGAGCCTCAGTAAGTTCGAGCCCACAGTCCCCATCTTCTGGGAGTGGGCCGTAGACTTCCAGGAAGACCTGGAGGCGGGCGACGAGAGTGGCCGTTGGGGTGGCGCCGTAGCGCGTGGTCCTGTCGACGATGGTCTCGTCTTGGGTTGGGCCCGTGGAGGCGGCAGCTAGGTGGCCGAGTTCATACCCGGTGGTGGTGATGGCGAAGCGACACTCATGATTGAGGTCATACTTGCCGGAGTGTCGGGCCAGGTCGATGTCTGCGCCGTAGGGCCTGGGCCCTAGGACGTTGACTACTTCTCTCCGGGAGGAGCGTTTGAATAGGACGAGATAACAATAATCTCGTCGGCGGTGGAGGGCACGGATGGTGCGCCAGGAGCGGGTGGTGAAGAAGGTCTTCACTGGTGTGAGCAGCGGACAGGGGCCTTGTGGGGCGAGGGACAGCGAGTCGGTGATTGTTGGCCATTCAGGTTGGGGAATAAATTCCCAAGTGTCTTCGGCGAACGCCATTACAGCGTGGTGGGGATTGTGTGGGTAGGCAGGAGTTGGTTTAACCTTAATGTAAGGCGGTGGACGAGGGACCTCGGTTAGAGGTCGGTAAAGTGGGACGGCGGGTGGCCTAAGCACACAACAGCGCTCGCTAGAACTGGGGATACTAGCTCTAAGCGAGAGGAGGTCGTACGTCGGTCAGGACTACGGCGGCGAGTGCGAGGCGATCGATAGATGAAGAAGTAACAGCGTTTATTGATAGTAACAGCGGCTCGAAGAGGGAAGAAACAGCGATTGAAAGACAAAGTATACGTTCACCTATTTACTAGTAAGGTTGAACAAGGAGAGAAGGAAAGAAAGACAAAGGAGACGACGAGCGATATATATACAAGGCAATCATGACTAATCCGCATATGAAAACTCTTCCCTGTCCCTTCCTTCCGATTCCATCCCTTTCCAACCCGACTCTTGGCACGCCGTGACATCATCAGTGCCTCTGAGTCCCCTGCCGGCGCCCCGATCCTGTTCGTCAAAAAGTCTGATGGTTCCCTCCGTTTGTGTGTAGACTACCGGAAACTCAACGCGATCACCGTGAAGAACCGCCACCCGCTACCCTTGTTTTCCGAGACCCTGATGAACCTGTCGAAGGCCAAGTTCTTCACCAAACTCGACTTACGATCGGGCTACCACCAGATAAGGATCAAGGAAGGTGATGAGTGGAAAACCGCATTTCGGACCCGTCTTGGCCACTACCAGTACAACGTGATGCCATTTGGACTCACCAATGCCCCGGCCACCTTCCAGCACTGGATCAAGCGGCGTTCTGCGCCCCACGCCGGCGACTTCTGCACGCCTACCTGGATGACATCCTCATCTATTCTGACAACCTGGAACAACGCGAGGAACATGTCGAAAGATCTTGACCCTCCTGGACCAAAACCAAGTCTGAACCCGAGAAGTGCGAATTCCATGTCAGGAAACCAGATATCTCGGCATGATTCTCTCCCCGCCGGCATCAGCATGGGACCGAAGAAGGTCAACACGATCCAAGAATGGAAAGCGTGACGTCAGATGTACAGATATTCCTTGGCAGCGAACTTCTATCGGCTTCATCCGTGGATACAGTAAAGTAGTCTCCCCTTGGCGGCACTGACCAGAAAGGCATCAAGTTCCAATGGTCGCCCCTGGCAGATGAAGCGTTCCGGAACCTAAAGGAAGCGTTCACCTCGGCCCCGATCCTCAGACACTTTGACCCGACAAAGGAAAGCATCGTAGAAACCGACGCCTCCGACCATGTCTCCGCCGCCGTCCTGTCTCAATGCGATGATGAAGGAATCCTGCACCCCGTCGCGTTCTTCTCAAAGAAGCACTCCCCTGCGGAATGCAACTACGAGATTTATGATAAAGAACTCCTTGCGGTAATTAAATCCTTTGAAGAATGGCGACACTCGGAATCTGCCCAGTTCGACATCAAAGTCATCAGCGATCACGGAACCTAGAATATTTCATGTCACCAAGATGCTGAACCGCCGTCAAGCCCGTTGGTCCGAATTCCTGTCCCGCTTCTACTTCGTTATCCAGTTCAGACCAGGTAAACAAGGGGGAAAACCAGACGCTTTGACTAGGAGATCAGGAGACCTCCCTAAGGAGGGGGATGAAAGGTTACAACAACAGAGTCAGGTGGTTTTGAAACGAGAAAATTTGGACCCTGGAATCAAGCTAAGTTTGTTAGCGGGTACTTTGTCAAATGAACCCGCTGGAAGAATATCTCTTGCAGGAACTCATGGCCCAAACTACCAGAGACAGATAGTTTCCCCGTGAAGTCCTCGCCATGCTCAATGGAACCCAACACTCCCGGGAAGATCTCGTTGGCGAATGCTCCAAGACCCCTGAAGGCCTCCTCCTGTACCGCGGCCTCGTCTACGTCCCGACTACGGCCGTTGAAACTGTGGCTCTCTGAAAGACAAACCCTCCGCCGGCCATCCCGGAAGAGCTAAGACCTTGGAACTCCTGTCCCGCAACTATCACTGGCCCACCATGAGGAAGTATGTTGACCAATACGTCCTGAACTGTGACACCTGTCGTCGAAGTAAAGCTCCCCGCAACAGACCCCAAGGTGTCCTCCGCCCACATCAGCAAACCTCCAACCTCCGCCAGACGCTCTGGACGCTCCTGGCGCCCAGGGCGATCGGTAGACAAACTGCCTCTCCAGAGAAGCAACGGAGCGTTCCTGGCGCCTTCTGGCGCATCGCATTCCGCCCTGGCGAGCACTGATGCCCCCTGCGCCCAGGCGCGCTGGTGTATCTAGTGCGCGAGAGCAATACCCTCACCCTGGCGGGAATTACCTGCCGCTCAGGCGCTATCGGCCAGTGCTCTCTCGCCCGGCGCTCGCGCGACGGAATGCTCTCGCGGCTCTCGCGGCGGAATGCTTTCTCGCGGCGCTCTGCGGACGGAATGCTCTCTCGCCCGGCGCTCTCGCGGCGGGCGTTACCTCGCGGAGACTACTACCTATCTCCTGGGCCCTCCTGGAGCTCTCTGGCGACTCACTGGGCATATCGCTAATGCTTCTGGAGCACTCCCGACTGCTCCAGCAGCTCGATCTACCGCATTTTTCCCTTCAGCGCCCTGTTTTTACAATGCATACTACTCTTGGCATTAGTAGGCACTGCTTTGCGGAGCATCCAAAAGCGTGATTCTATTACTAAATACTAACACTACAAGCGTCTAGAAATCGCGTCGAATATAATACAGGCGTAGGTATCTCCAAAGCACTCGCTGCTCACAGCTGCCATTGCGCTCCAAAGCACTGCCCACTGCCCTACAGATCCTCTTCCTCCTCCTCTCCTCGCGATCCTCCTCTTCACCCTCCTCGCCTTCCTCCGCTTCAATGACGCGAAGTTGAGCATGAACCACCTCTTCCTGGCCGCCACCGTTGCCGGAACCAGAGATATCCTCTCGAGCACTCGGGGGTGCTTTCCGAGCATTCCGGAATGCTGCAAGATCGGCCGCTAACGCTTCGTCGTCCTCGCTGAATCCATCTTCCGGTATAACCTCGATAGTGATGCCTTTCTTCTCGTATCTGTCAAAGTTAGCCTCAATATCCGGAAAAGCACTCTGCCATTGCATACTTTTTTCGGAGGTTATCATAATCACCTCAACGTTGCCTCCTGATTCTGCCTACTCCTCCTTCCATGTGTTGCTCTCATCCTGTTGAAGGTTTCTACTCGTTTCAATGTCGTTCGCCGTCCAATATAGATAATCTGAGCGTTTTAAGAGCGGTGATGAATGCTCTCAAAGCTTCCGCCATTGCTGTAAGGACATTGGGATTCTTACTGACAACACTCTCGTTTTGTGACTGGAAATGGTCTGAACGCGTATATTCCGTTGGCCAATGCTTTCGAATCACGTGCCAAATCGCGATGGATATCAGGCATATAAGCGTAGGGGTAATCGGCTCTAGGCTCGGGTCTTTTACCTCGCATCCTGACCCCATCAAAGTATTTATAGTACAATATGTCGATAATCTCGGTAGCGAGAAACCGTGAGCGGTAGGTCTAGTATCTGTTAGCAGCGTTCGCGAGTCTTCTCTGAGCACTCCGGGTCTTCGCTGGGATTGATCATCGCTCGTAATGCTGCGCAGGGCTCAGAAGCGTCGTTCTTCAAGATCTCTGCTTGAGCAGCCTCGCCTCAGGACTCGAGAGCTTTCCAAGCCCGTAGATGGTCGAATCCATGCCAGCCGCTAACCTCGTGCATCAAGTGCGGCCTTGCTCGGGAGTGTAGACTTCTGACCTATCGGTGTCAATTAAACTTCTAGGAGCACTCGTGAGCGTTTCAAGAGCATCCGCGTTTGATAACGACGCCGTCGAGATCTGCTGCGTCACCCTGCGTGGCAGCTGCGCATATTTACTACCAGTGCGAAAGCCTCGCGCGCGGAAAAGGCTCGTGTAGAAGAGTGTGGTCCCGATTAGCGTGCTGCACTCCTTCTCAATCCTCTGGGCTTGCATTGAGAGAGCGTTTGCACTCCTCGAGCTAGGTAACAAGGATCGCTGAGATGGGTTACTTTGCGAATGTTAACGATGCTCTCAAAGCGGTGGTCAGTGCTATCGGGAATACTACTAACCTCACTTTCTGCTATAGGAGCGTTTCCTTCGTCCCTGATAGATGAAGGAAGGCTGTGCAATATCATATCCTGGTTGCGCTTCTGGTAAATATCTGAGGACTTGAGGAATCCGGGGACTGCTCATAGAGCTCTCGCCAATGCCCTCAAAGGCGGGAGGAGCGATAGGTGCGGTAAGTGGGAGGAATCGCCCGTCACGCCGAGCAGCGTTGAGGAAAGATTGATGTGCGTGTAGAAGAGCTGTAGTCAATATCGCGAGAATAGCGGGCACTGAAGAAGGCATGGATTGTGAGGATATCGGAGGTCTCTCTGAGATGCGGGAATGCTCCTGAGGCGCTTGGGGCGATCTCTGAGATGCTTCCTGGCTGGGTACGGAGTGGGTCTGTGGGATGCGGTGGGCGCCCACTGTGATGCGTTCTGTCTGGGTGCGAAGTGGGAGCTGCTCTCTCCGTCTTACCTTTGCACCGGACGTGCTCCCCTCTGAAGCGTTAGCGCCGTCCTGAACTTTAATGGGTGGGAGAAGTCGAACCTGTATCACATCCAGGCGTCGGAGGAAGCAATAACCTCCGCTACGCTCGGTTGGTCTCCTCGGCATTGCCCGATCTCTGGCAGTAGTCGGCTGTCTTGTCTGGCCTCTTCCGTACTCTGGGATCTCTGCTGGGTGGAGGCTTGAGGTTCTTCTTCGGATCGTCAGATTCTCCTCGGAGCTCTCCTGGGCGTTCTCTGAGTCGTCATCTCGGAGTGGCTCGTATCGGCGGTTTCCTCCACCTCTGGCACATCTTTCCTCAGGCTGCTCCTCCTGCACTGGCACTTCAGCGCTGTCGGTATTGCCATTGGGAGATGGAATTCTACCCTTCTAGGGCTGCTTCTTGAGTGGAAGTGTCGGTGAAACGGAGAAGCCCTTTCTGCGCTATTGGGGCGGTGGTCGACTGACTGCTCAGTGCCTGTCGATTGACTACTCAGTGCTGGTAGAGAGTGGGGTCAATGCTCTGAATGATATTTCAGACCCATCAGTCTGTGAATCATCATGCTTTCTTGGGTGGTACTGGAAGTCGTGGTCAAACTGCGGAGAGAAGTGCTGAACCGGCAGATCGCTTGTTGAGGCATTCTGCTTGCTGGCAGGAGTATCCAATGTCTTTCTAGGAGCGTTCTTTTGCGTGATTTGATTAGAAATCAGCGGCTTGGCGACAGAGTTTTAGTCGTAAAACAGAATTTTCACCGCTCAACCACGTCATTCACGCATCAGAGTCGTTTCTAATCACTCGTTTACTGCACTTTCAAGCGATACGAGTGCTCTGAGAGCAATATAGGAGTTTGAACCGACTGCAATTGAAGTAAGAAGAAGAAGAGCGTAATCTAATCTAATCTAATCTAGTATAAGAAATCTAACTAGTATAAGAAATCTAATCTAATATAAGAAAATCTAAAGCGATGAAAGCATATCTGATTCATATAAAGGAAATCTAAACATCAAATAGCACGAATCCCAGGAGCACTGGCCAGCGCTCAGAAAGAAAGCATCTGCTATTGAAGGTAGCGATCGTTCGACAGAAGAGAAAGGAGAGATTATCAAAGGAAAGTAATGATGCCAGTAGCACTCATGGCGTTCAGAAAACAATACATACCGCTATTCAGAGGTGGCGTTCGTTGAGCAGAAGAGAAGCGAGAGATTATCTGAAAACTAATGATGCCCGCCATGCCACCACCACCACCACCACCACCACCATCAGAAGGTCCACCACCACCACCACCACCACCACCGCCCGGTCCGCCGGAGGAGGAGGAGGAGGAGGAGGAGGAGGTCCGCCCGGAGGAGGAGGAGGAGGAGGTCCGCCCGGAGGAGGAGGAGGAGGTCCACCGGAGGAGGAGGAGGAGGAGGAGGAGGAGGAGGAGGTCCGCGGAGGAGGGTTGCCACCACCACCGCCCGGAGGAGGGTTACCACCGCCCGGAGGAGGATTACCACCACCACCACCACCACCGCGGAGAGGTTACCACCGCGGAGGAGGATTACCACCACCACCACCACCACCGCCTCCAGCAGCAGCGCGAGTGCGTCGGCAGCTCTCTTGGCTGCTATCGGCAGGCGTCAGATTACTCCTGTGCGAAGTTTGCGTCAGCAACCTACACCAGAGGATACTTCCTCGGGTATTTGGGGTCTAAGTGCGTCGATAGCATCTTGCTGTCTATCGCGGCGTCTAACAAGTCTGGATTAGCCTTTGATTACTGGCATCAGTTCTGGGCAAATATCCCGTTCATTCCTTTATGCGGTGATTTCCCTCCTCATAGTCAGAGTCCTCTGCTGGAATATCGATCGTGGTGTGTCGTCTTCCGCCGATATGAGGAATCTTTCGTGATAAGCGGCGGAGTTTCAGCACCACCCAAATTAGCACCGCCCGCTCTGTGGAGCACCGCGAGTATCCTCGAGGCCTGCCAACACTATTCTTCAACCAGCCTCGACCTCTTCCGAATCAGTGATCTGGACCTCCGTCGGCGGACAGGAGGATTGGATGCGGTGGAGCGTTGTCGAGTGCTTTCAGAATACTCACGATCGCTCTGTCGGGTGGGGTGTGCTTCAGGATCAAGTTGCAGAGCTCTGGAAGCGTTATCTTTGTCAGAATACCAATGAGCGAATTCTGATTTGCGTCGATGGTTCCAGTCGTAGATCTGGCGGGGCAAGCTACGGAGAATCTTTCCCAGAGCATCCGGGTCTACCACCGTGACCATTATGGGCCGGTCTATCGAGTTCGGCGGACACTGGGTTCCGTTCTGACAACTAGGCGCCCGGCCACTGTCGCCATCATCGTCATCGTATTCTGCGTCAGCAACTTCTCTAAAGCTCGCGATTCCCCTGCCCCGATGAAACACCATTCCTTCTGCATGCGTGCCAAGCGGCGAGTGCTCTGCAGTCGCGGTATTTGGTCCGTTCCACGTAGGAGAACCGCGGAGAGGCGAGTCTTCAATATATGAGGCGAAGAGAGCGTCGAGCAGCTCGGAGGCGGTTTTGTTGGCCCAACCGGTGTTGTGGAGCTCCGCCGAGTCGTTGCGGACGGTAGTGTACGCTTTAGGTAGGTTGATCAAACCTAAAGTCATCTTGACTTTATTTGCTGAGTCGTTTTTAGAGTTTCGAGAGCTTGGAGGCGATCTTCTTGAAGCGCGAGGAGCGCTTCTGGAGGACTGGCGAACTCTAACCCGGCGGGGAGTTTCTGGGGCAGGATCTCGGCGCCTTTGCCTCTGCTCTGCCGGTGGAGGTGGGTATTGGTATCCGGCGGGGGCGTCGGAATTGAGAGCTCTGTGAAGCTGGCGACTGCTTTTTGGGGCAGGGGCACGAAGTGGGGCTCGGTTTGACGGACAGGGCCGATGGTGGTAGTGGCGGCGAGCTGCCTGCTCTGAGGAAAAGCTGGAGACTTGTCGAACTGTTCGTTCTCTTTGGGGCTTTGGACTTGCTGCTGGGCCTGCTCTTGAGCCTGCTGCTGGTCGCTTTGTGGAGTATGTCGCCGGGCCTGCTGGGCCTCTTGCTGCTGTGCCTGCTGGCGCTTTTTGGGCTTGAGTGCTGCTGGGCCTGCTGGGCCTGCTGCTGTGCCTGCTGCAGAGCGTTCTCTGTCGCTCGACTTCAGGTTGCCCTGCCTCGCCATTGCTCGCTATCTCTGCTGCTACTGCTGCTGCTACTGCTGCTGCTACTGCTGCTGCTACTGCTGCTGCTGCTGCTGCTGCTACTTATCTTCTCCTTCTCCTTCTCCTTTGGTTTTAGATTTCCCTGATACCCACTCTTTTGGGAAGAGTCTCGAGTCTTTCGGGAGGCGGTGCGCTTGCTGAGGAGCGGTGGCGGATGCTTCTCTGAGCAACGACGACTGCGGCGAGTGTCTCTCCTATCTCTATTGGGATAGGCTGGATGCTTTCCTCTTTCTTTCTGAGGCAGCGAAGGTGAGGACTTCTCTTTCTGCTTCTGCGCCTTCTTTTGTAGTGTCTCCTGCTTCTTCTTCTCCTTCTTCTCCTTCTTCTTCTCCTTCTTCTCCTTCTTCTTCTTTTCCTTCTTTGGCGTTTTTCTTCTGAATCGTCGGTGTCTGGATCTCGATCTCTAAACCTTTCTGTGAGCTTTGTGGAGTGCTCTGAGGCGGAATGAAGGTGGCTAGTGAATATAGAATATTTGATGAGTATGGTTCTGAGAGCAATAGAATTAAGGAGGATATACCTGTCTTATATATGATTGCTTAGATGTGCGCTTGAAAGCTTGAAAGCTCGAACTTTAAATTTGAAACTTGAAACTTGAACCGTAAACTTGAAGCGTGAGCTGAATCGCTTGAGATATCTTGAAAGCTTTGATAGCAGTGAGGGTATGAAGTGGTAGTCTTTGGAAGATGGTTAGGAATCTCTCGCGATCTGGAAGGAGGAGAAGGGTGCTCTTATACCGAATCGAATCTCTTATTCAGAGCTCATCGTGTTTAGAGCACCATGTGTGCTATAGGAGCACCCTATGTGCTATCATCTGGGCACTCGAGTGCTCGACCGGCGCTGCGTATGGTGCTTCCAAGCCGTGCTCAATGTTTGCTCCAATACGTAGCGTAGGCTCTAGAAGCGCGAAGATCTACTCTGGTGGTTTGATTCAATTGAATAGCGTAGATGAATGCTCTAGGCGCACTCGGGAATGCTCTGACGGTAGTCTCAACAGTGGTATCAATTGGATTCCAATGTTGGGTTGGAGTTCGGTTCTTGTTGGTGTCGTGCGCTCTGTGCGCTATGAAAGTCGGACGGTGTGTATCGTTTGGTCGTAGTCGATATTGGTATTGAATTTTCCGTTGAAGCGGTTTCTCGATCTGAATAGCTTTCGCGAGTGCTTAGCGAGGGTGGCGAATGCTGAGAGGCAGAAGCGGCATCGCTGGTGGCATGATTGCTGTTTCCTCGTTGCATGCTTCGTTGCGTCTTCGTGTTTGTGTTTTCAGTATTCCGTTGGAGATGTATGGCGTCAAAGTCAGTATGCTCTGCTGGAGAGTCTGGCCAAGGCTTACAAGCACTCGGCGGCTCTGCTAAGTGAAGCCTCTGCGTGGGATTACAAATTGCTCGTGAAGCACTCTGCTAGCGAGCACTCTGCGTAGAATTGCTCGTAGAGCACTCTGAACAACAGCAGGCGTCGGGGCCTCATGATGATTGGCTGACAAATCGTTCATAGAGCACTCTGCACGCCTGCAGGAAAAGCCTCTTCGCGGCAGACTGCAAATTCTCGAGTCAATGAAATCGTCTTGCCTTTTTGCAGCAAAGTACAGCTCCTCGCAATTTTGACAGACATCTTGAGCGATCCAATCTTTTGAAGCAGATGAATGGCTGAAATCAATATTCACTGCTGGAGCGCGATCAATCGGCAGAAACCCTGGCGACACTGGCGAGGCGAGAGCATTCGATTGCTATTCAGAGGCCTTCTGAGTCGGAATCTGACACTTCGATCAAGATTCGGGTAACAATTCGGACCTCGAATCGAATCGTATTTCGTGATGGAGGAGGCGGCGGTGATTCAAATGGGCGTATGGCATACGACGGTTCTGAGGTCTTTGGGAGCAACTTTACGGCTCGGAGGACTACGGACGAGTGCTTTCAGAACTTCTCCAATACCCATGGCACCCATTTCGGTCAGCATCTGAGTTCAGAATGGCGCTACTTCACACTGTCTAAAGCCTCACAGGGAACATCGGCGAACTTCTTTCTGCGCCTCCGAGTAGTGGCGAGTGCTCCCTGCAGGCGGGGTTTTATCAAGAGGTTGGAGAAATGAGCGACACACTAGGAAAGGCAAGCTGGAATCATTCGGAGGTGGATATTGGGGAGAAGATCTCCTACTACTACCGCAATCCAATGGTTGTCGTCCGATATCTTCTAGAACAGCGTGCCTTCCGAGTCATTGGTGTGCGCGCGTGGTGGAGCATGTGAGTTCGGCGAATGTATGGGAAATGCATACAGGAGATTGGTGGTGGGAGATACAGGTTCGTAAGCCTCGGCTCTGCCAACTTGCACTCGGATACCAGGAGATGTCGCTAATGCTTTCGATAGAATACGTTACGGAGGGTCTCTTGTCGTCTGCCAATTATATGCGCGTCGGATGGCGCGCATCGACAAATTTCAGCGAGGACAAAGCGCATGGCCAATCTATCTTACCGTCAGAACGTCAAGTCGTCGGTCTTGCAATAAGCGCCACAGGGCGTTCATTCATTCTCCTCGGCTGCTACCAGTGCCACCAAAGCTCGAAAGAACACAACACTCGTTAACTCCGCTTTAAGACGTCGTGCACCAAGATCGACGCGCTCTAGATCTTTCAAAGCATTCGCGAGTGCTCTCGTGAGGGCGAGCTGATCAAACGCGCCGACGACGGCTACGAACGACTATGCTTTCCGGTGCTCGGCTGATCGCCGATCAACCCGAAAGCACTCAAACTTGCAAAACATCAGCACTAGCGCTTGCTCGCGATGCGAGGCGGAGTTTCACATCTTGGGAGCACTCGCCGGCTCTACGCGCAACCACGAGGACTACAGGGAGAGGGTACAGCTATTTGGCGGTAACCCGGCAATCTAGAACCGGTGGAATACCTTGTTGCGAGATCCGCCAAAACACTCTTCAACGCTTTCTGGGGTATGCCGGCGTTAATCCGCACGATCTCAATAAACCTGACATACTGCACAATATCTACCTGGGACGTTGAAGACACGATGGAGTGATTCAGGCTTCCTGAAGAAGCATCACCGACAGGAATTCGACAACGCCGGCTTCGATTGCGCTTACCCCGGGCTGGCAGTACTAAACAAAGATATCGCTCTACCACCCAATGGCAAGGGAAAGAGATGCGGAATCTGGGGCCGTTTCTAGGAGCACTCGCGCTGCTCTGAGAAACCCGGAGTGGCTGTCAGGAGCGACTTCGAAAGTTTTGAATGCGCTCAAGTCTAATAGACTTCCACTTAACGCGCAATATGGGAGTCATACAACGAAAGACCCTGACTATATGGAGAGCTATCTCGACGATTTCCATAAACACAAGCGATATCTTTTTTAGAATTCGCGCGCATAAGAAGACATTAAAGGACGCGAAAGATCGAACGAAAGCAGTTAGTGGCTCCCAGAAAGACCCAAAGCTTAGAGGAGCTCCAGGAGATTCGGGAAAATCGCACTTCAACTTCATCAAATTGCACGCCTTGATGCACTACCGACGCTGAGCCGCTTTGAAAGATTCCTCAATACTCCACGGACGCCAGCGAGCTTGCCCACGACGGCGCAGGTGAAAGAGTTTTACAGAGCGCCCAACAAGCGCCGACGCTGCAACGCAGATACCTGACGGGCAGGCGACATGCGTTAGAGATCCGAATTCTAAATCTGAAAGATGTCGTTGGAGGTCCTGAGAGCACCGACGACATCCTCTGAGCCATCGATAACTCTCGCGAGTTGCTCGACATTTTCAAAATCGGCGACCGCAAGAAAACGCCGAACGAACGCTTCAATAGTAGAAAGCGGACTGCCCCTGAAGCGTCTTTGCAACCCCTCCGCGAAATCGGGCGGAAAGACTGTTCAACATAGCAGACAGATTGCAAATGGCCATATCACGCTATATCGCCTGTTAAAGCGAGTATGCCGAAGATGCGGGATGCTCGTAGCTTGCCGAAGCTCTGAGAGATTTTGGCGGTGGAGGTTTTCACATGCTTGCAGGTTCCGATACCAATATTCCAAAGGCCTGACGATAATGAGGTTCACAATATCAGGTGTACGGGGAACATCATCTTTTAGGAAGGGAAAATAAGAAAGGATTGGGCATGGGTATCGGTAGGTTCCTCGAGCAGTGGGGAGTGTTTCGGGACGCTTACCAGGACGAGTAGAGGCTCTGTTCAAGGTACGGGATAGCACAGGGCGCGCGCATAGACTATGTGTAGTTGAGCTACTTGAGGCGAAGGATCGCGGTATCGCTGATAACTCTCATGGGCTGCTGAAGGTCTGTAGGAGGAGGAGGAAGAGGATGTGGGTCGTGAATATTCATTAGGAATGGCCCATTTGTTCGAGATGGATGCTGGTAATTGGCTGGTAAATACTAGGATAGATTTGGCGACGGAATGAATTCAGTTGAACGCTTTGAGAGCAGTCATGTTGCTTATCCAAATGAGAGCATTACCGAACGCCATCCAACGACGCGAGAGAATTACCGAGCCATCCAGTGAGAAAGATTACCGGTGCTATCCAACGATGAGAGAGTATTACCGCTATCCAGTGAGAGATTACCGAGTCGCTATTGAACGACAAAGATTGCCGAAACGCTATCTAGTGAACGCCCGGCAAGAGGCGAAGGCTTCACGAGTGGAACGTTAGACCCAATAGGACCGCCTAATTCAAAATTCGTTTCGCTAGTACGCATGCGGATTGGAAGAGGAGGTGAGTATCGCCGCCAGTATCTGAGTCTGTTATCCAAAGAAGCTCGCCGACCAAAGATAACGCCGCTTATGCTGGAAACTATTTCCAGCAAGCTCGTGCTGGAGTGCTGCTTAGGCAGGGCATTGAGCTTTTCAGACGAGCCGTACCATGGCCTAAACCTCAAGGCTCAAATGCCTTTCACAAATCGGCAGATACATACCCCATCGTCAAAGGTTTGGTAGCCATCCCCAGTATACACGACAGTGCTCGTATCAGTATTCCGCAACTGACCGCTCAGTGGCGTGAAGAATACCCGTGAGATATCGCTTTGAGAGACTGGCAATGCCTACCTCTCCTTTGAAGAAAGCGTGACGATTCATATGGGTCTAAGTGGGGATGTCCCACCTTGAATAGTATTATCAAAGATGTTTCCAGCATTTGGTCAGTGCATGAAAGCAGCAAGAGCCACGGTGCTCTCAGGAAGTGGCGATATCTCTTAGCAGTCAGTGAAAACTTTGTTGACGGTTTGTGGGCGTGAGCGATATGCTTCCTGTGGTGTCTGGCGAAAGAAATTTCGGTGAGAACGCTTCTCCTGGCGCGGATAAGCATCGACGAGTGCTCTCTGGGCGTGGCGATATGTTCTGGTGGCGGCGAGCAGATCGTTATGATTTGATCTCCTGGCGCAGATATTAGTGGCGAGTGCTATCAGGCGCTGGTGCTGTCTCCTGGTGGTCCCCGACGATCCGCGATTCGCTGCCTGGGCGACTCATTCGGCCGCTGATCGTTATCCAGACGCAGGAGGCCTACCCCAGGCGTGCCATGGCGGAGAAAGCATGCCATGGCGGAGAAGATTGCCGGTGCTCTCAGGACGAGCAGCACATTGCCTGACGCGTCGACGCGTGAAGGTGCGCTGACGCCAGAGAAAACGCGAGAGAAAGATTGCTGGGCTCTATGGATGTTGGTGATATCGCTAGGAAAGACTCTGTAGACAAGTAATAGCGAGCGCAAAAAGAAAGCTCATTAGGACTATGCGGTACTGCTTGGAGCGAGTGCTCTGGTGAGCGAAGGCTTTAGTGAGCGAGTGCTCTGGTTGAGCGAAGTCTTTGCGAGTGCTCTCCTTGGGGCGCGTGCTGGAGTGCGAATAGTGCTCTGGAGGCTGGCGCGGTGATAGCATCGCCTACGCGAGCATTATGCTCCAGGATCGCCTGGCGCGAAGCATTATGCTCCAGCGACGCCTGGCGCGAGATTATGCCCTGGCGACGCTGGCGCGAGCATTATGCCCTGGCGACGCTGGCGTGATCACGCTCTGGTGACGCCTGGCGCGCATCATGCTGCGCGCGGCGCCAGGCGCGAACGCCTGGCGCGCTGGCGCCTCTGGCGCAGCGCTCGCGCCTGAGGAATACCAGAGTTTGCTGACGTTCATTGCCTCCGCGCGCTCTCCGCTTCTCGCAGCTGTGCCTGAGTCTGCTCGTGAGCCTTCAATGGCTTCGGTCCTGAGCCCTGACTTGCTCGGACCGTTGTTCTAGTGAAGCCATGAGCTCGAACATCGTATTCAGCTGTTTGGCGTGGACTTGGGCGGTTTTGAAGGTCTTGCTGTCGATTTGGGAAAGGTCATCCAGGGCTCGTTGGCGGATGACCTCCACCTCTCTCCATAAGCGCTTGCCGGCGCTGTGGAGATACTGCCATTGGTGATCACCTCTTCGGTGAAGCTCTTCTAGGACGTTTAACACATTTTCCGGTACCGGGGCTGGGCGTTTCCCTGGGTTCCTTGGTGTCTGGTGTCCTGCCGAGAGAGGGTCTGCGCTCATTTCCCTCCCCCTTTCAACTGGTTCCAACATGTTCTCGTCCTCTTCGGAGAAGCTCCGAGTCGTAGCCTCCCGAATTGTCCTGATGAGAGAGACATGGTGGTATAATTTCATGTTGACTCTGTTACTCCAGGTGAATCGTGGGAGTAACAATATACTCTGTTCCGGGTACCACACCGTTCGATACGGGTACTCGTTCGTGGACTCGGAGCTCAAAGTACGGGGGACAACTACGAAGGTAGAGGTTCCGTGGTCTTCTCAGTCCGCGTTAAGTATGAACCCCTTCTCGTTCGATATGACCGACGCGAGTTATAAGTTCGATGACACTCAGCCTAACTTCGACGAAGATTCAGGTAGAGTACAGAGTCGCTAGTCCTCGATAGAATGATAACGATCAAGACAAAGGTGAAGGTAAAGACGAGAGTAATATTCGGGTATCTTTGATAAAAGCGTGCCAAAGTATTTTTGTTCGCGTATAAGATTATTATATTGTTAAGACTCTGATTTCGCCGTTGATGTTTTAGCTAGTCAAAGAATGGTACAGTATTTATACCCCTCGCTTGTGCCACGAGGCAACGACTCTAAGTTCTAATACAAAAGATCGGGGCTTCCTGAAGACCCTGAAAACATGCCAAGTAAATCTATTCCGCCCCTCCATCTAATCGCCTATATTCCTGACGTCTATAACCCTGCCGTTTATAACTCTGCCGTCTATAATTGCCCATGCATGCACTTCGTCTCGTTGCTTCGTCGATCGCTCGTATTCGTCAGTTCCTTCCTTATCGGTACTCGGAGGTCGGGCACTCACGCCTGACCTTTCCCACATCGCTTTCCCACACAGTGGAGATACTCAACGCCTATAGGTACTATCGATAGATACAGAGTTAGCGGCCTCGTTTCCTCAATTATGGTCCGAACCTCAATCCGATTGAACCGACTCTTCCCTCATATATCCTGCGGTGCTAAATGGTCTTCTTCCGGCGGTTTGATGCTCCGGGGGTTAAATTAGGGGTCGAAAACGTGTCTTTTTAGGTGTGTTTCCGCAACTCCGCAATTCGGCTTGTACTGGCCACACCGGGTCTCGAGGGTGCGGCCAGAGGGTGTTAATGTAATCGTTCCTTCTCTTAACACCTCTCAATATACCCCTAACAGTAGGAGAACCACTTGTTGTATTCCCAGAAGCCCCGGAGTTTACAGAGAACTTTGTCTTAGAACCGGGTGCCGGTTCAGATGAGGAGATACTATGGCTCTAAAAAATGTCTGTTAAAGAGTCTATGTTTTATGTCTTTTTTTGCTAGCTAATCTTCATCGTTGTTTCTTTCTCTTAACAATATATTATGATTTGTTTCCGCCTATTTGCACTACCAAAAGTATGCTGAGGATGGCTTTATGAGCCGAAACTGCTGGTCGGTACATACTCTCTTGAACCAGAATTATACCCCAACACAGATTACCACAGTTTCAGACATCTCTGAAACACTATCATACCCTATTGCTATAAGTCATACGCTCGGGAATAGAACCAACAGATCTCAGGATCTTAGTAGTGCCCTCACACGCGAGACCATTAGCAATGGAGAAAAGACCAATAGAACAAGCTCAGAACCCTCTGCTAAGCGTAGAAGGTTGGAAGAAAGACTTCCGCAACTACCAATAAATGGCAAGAGGCCTATTTTAAGCGAGACTGTAATGGACAAGAAAGAACAGGAAGGGAGAAGCCCAAGGAGAAGCTAAGGGAGATTCCTCTTGACACCGTGTACAGGAGCAATCCTAAACCTAGAATTTGTCAGAGAGAAGAAAATCCCCTGAGTGCGGCGAGACACCCCATTGACGATGTATGATGCTCAAGGAGATGTCATGATGGGAAGCAGGCAGTATTACACTCCCCCGCTCCACATGAACATAGGGAATCATGAAGAGACACTTCGGTGGGATGTGGCCACTCCATCAGCAAAAAATTGGGTTCGGTCTGACGTGCTTGGGCGTACCCAGGCGCACCAGGCGCACCAGGCGCATGAGAAGTTTTCTTACCTGCATCCATACGCCCCGGCGCAAAACGATATCGTCGCGGAGTCGTCGTTTGCTCAAAAGACGAGTTCGTCTTTTGACCCCAAAACGAACACCGGGTCCACACCTGGGTAGCTTTTGCCCGGTTAACGGCTTTTGCTAGCGAATTTGGCTGGCAGAATGAGGTCACTCGGCAATCGGTACATAGACTAGGACACCAGTTCCGCGCAAATGTCACGTTTATTGATCCAAATGTCTACGTAATTCTATGTACATATTTGCTAGCGACCCACCTGCCTCCGCCGGCGCCCCACTTACCTCCGCTTACTCCTGCCCCCCACCGACCTCCTGCCCCGTTGAGCTGTGCGCTGAGCTCGCCGCTGACCTGCCTGCCTGCCTGCGCTCCAGCCCGCTGAGCTGCCTGCCTGCCCGCTGAGCTGCCTGCCCGCTGAGCTGCCTGCCTGCCCGCTGAGCTGCCTGCCCTCCTGCCCGCTGACCTCCCCCCTGCCTGCCTTCCTGCCCGCTGTCCTGCCTGTCTGGTAGGTGTCCATTTGGTGCAGTATTTGGTGACTGGTATGTGTCCAAATGGTGCAGTATTCGGTGACTGGTATGTGTCGATTCGCTGCCTGGAGGTGTCCATTTGGTGCAGTATTCGGTGACTGGTAGGTGTCGATTCGCTGCCTAGGAGGTGTCCAAATCGTGCATTATTCGGTGACTGGTAGGCGTCGATTCGCTGCCTGGGGGTGTCCATTTGGTGCAGTATTTGGTGACAGGTAGGTGTCGATTCGCTGCCTGGGGGTGTCCAAATCGTGCAGTATTCGGTAACTGGTAGGTGTCCAAATCGTGCAGTATTTGGTGACTGGTAGGTGTCGATTCGCTGCCTGGGGTGTCTAAATCGTGCAGTATTCGTTGACTGGTAGGTGTCCAAATCGTGCAGTATTCGCTGCCTGGTAGGTGTCCAAATCGTGCAGTATTCGGTGACTGGTAGGTGTCCAAATCGTGCAGTATTCGCTGCCTGGTAGGTGTCGAAATCCTCCAGTATTCGTTGACTGGTAGGTGTCGATTTTCTTCCTGCAGCGCAGTCAGTAAAGGCGTCAAAAAGCAGAGGAAGGTAAATACGTATCTAGGCGTGGATACAGGCAGGAGGTACATCAGCAAAAAATTTGATTCGGTCTGACGTGCTTGGGCGTACCCAGGCGCACCAGGCGCCATTGGGCGCACCAGGCGCATGAGAAGTTTTCTTACCTGCATCCATACGCCCCGGCGCAAAACGATATCGTCGCGACGGGAACGGGAGAGAATCTCTCCCATTCTCGTCGCGGAGTCGTCGTTTGCTCAAAAGACGAGTTCGTCTTTTGACCGAACTACGTCGTCTTTTGACCCCAAAACGAACACCGGGTCCACACCTGGGTAGCTTTGCCCGGTTAACGGGTGGCAGAATGAGATCACTCGGCAATAGGTACATAGACTAGGACACCAGTTCCGCTCAAATGTCACGTTTATTGATCCACATGTCTACGTAATTCTATGTACATATTTGCTAGCGACCCACCTGCCTCCGCCGGTGCCCCACCTACCTCCGCTTACTTCTGCCCCCCACCGACCCCCTGCCTGTTGAGCTGTGCGCTGAGCTCGCCGCTGACCTGCCTGCGTACCCTCCTGCGCGCTGAGCTGCCTGCCCGCTGCCTCCCCGCTGAGCTGCCTCCCCGCTGAGCTGCCCCCCCGCTGAGCTCCCCGCTGAGCTGCCTGCCTGCCCTCATGCCCGCTGAGCTGCCTGCCCTCTGAGCTCGCCCCTGAGCAGCCTGCCCTCCTGCCTGCTGAGCTCGCCGCTGAGCTGCCTGCCAGCTGAGCTCGCCGCTGAGCTGCCTGCCAGCTGAGCTCGCCGCTGAGCTGCCTGCCAGCTGAGCTCGCCGCTGAGCTGCCTGCCAGCTGAGCTCGCCGCTGAGCTGCCTGCCAGCTGAGCTCGCCCCTGAGCTGCCTGCCTTCCTGCCCGCTGACCTGCCTGTGGGGTAGGTGTCCAATTCGTGCAGTATTTGATGACCGGTAGGTGTCGATTCGCTGCCTGGGGGTGTCCATATGGTGCTGTATTCGGTGACTGGTAGGTGTCGATTCGCTGCCTAGGAGGTGTCCAAATCGTGCAGTATTCGGTGACTGGTAGGTGTCGATTCGCTGCCTAGGAGGTGTCCATTTGGTGCAGTATTCGTGACTGGTAGGTGTCGATTCGCTGCCTGGAGGTGTCCAAATCGTGCAGTATTCGGTGACTGGTATGTGTCGATTCGCTGCCTAGGAGGTCTCCAAATCGTGCAGTATTCGTGACTGGTAGGTGTCCAAATCGTGCAGTATTTGGTGACTGGTAGGTGTCGATTCGCTGCCTGGGGGTGTCCATTTGGTGCAGTATCCGGTGACAGGTAGGTGTCCAAATCGTGCAGTATTCGGTGCCTGGTAGGTGTCCAAATCGTCCAGTATTTGGAGCCTGGTAGGTGTCGAAATCGTCCAGTATTTGGAGCCTAGTAGGTGTCAGTAAAGGCGTCAAAATGCAGAGGAAGGTAAATACGTATCCAGGCGCTGATACGGGTAGGAGGTAGGCGTCGATACAGGCAGGATGTCGGTACAGGTAGGAGGTAGGTGTCGATACAGGTAGGAGGTGAGGTAGGAGGTGAGGTAGGAGGTGAGGTAGGAGGCGAGGTAGGTAGGCATGGAGGTGGAGGTGGAGGTGGAGGTGTGGGTGGATCCTCACGGTGTGGAGAAAGCGTCAAATCCGACGTCATTAGCTAGCGGTATTAGCATTAGCGCCAGTACATAGGCAGAATATCACATCCGCGCGACGTCAAAAGGCGTTAAAAGACGAGATGTCATAATTGAGATGCATAATAGGCGTGAAAAGACGAGCTGTCATATTTGGGACGCATACTAGGCGCCAAAAAACGACATGTCACATTTCGGATCTCCGGGACACGCGGGACGACCAAAATGCGAGCTTTTGGTAGCAAAAGACGAGGTTTTGGTCGCAAAAGACGAATCGGTACGTCTGGACGTACAATTCGTCTTCGAGGATTTTTTTTTTTGCTGATGTAGGCGTCGATACTGGCAGGAGGTAGGAGGTGAGGTAGGAGGTGAGGTAGGAGGTGAGGTAGGAGGTGAGGTAGGAGGCGAGGTAGGAGGCGAGGTAGGTAGGTGTATATGTGGAGGTGGAGGTGGAGGTGGAGGTGGAGGTGGAGGTGGAGGTGGAGGTGTGGGTGGATCCTCGAGGTGTGGAGAAGAGTCAAATCTGACATCATTAGCTAGCGGTATTAGCACTAGCGCCAGTACATAGGCAGAATATCACTTCCGCGCGACGTCAAAAGACGAGATATCACATTTAGGAGAAGACATAGGCGTCAAAAGACGAGATGTCACATTTGGGACGCATACTAGGCGCCAAAAGACGACGTGTCACATTTGCGATCTCCGGGACTCGCGGGGCGACCAAAATGCGAGCATTTGGTAGCAAAAGACGAGATTTTGGTCGCAAAAGACGAATCGGTACGTCTGGACGTACAATTCGTCTTGGAGGATTTTTTTTTTTGCTGATGTCTAGAAACAGGAATCTCCGGTTATTTGCCAATTGCGTGGGCAAGACAGCATAACCCGGATATTAACTGGGAACTCAATACCATAAACTGGAGGAGTGACTACTGCAAGCAGAATTGTCTCTCACCGGCGGTCACAGTGGAACCCATCTCGATCTCTCAAATGATGGAAGGGGAAGAGGTATACCAAATTGTGGCAACCATATGGACTGATGAGAAAGGAGACAATGTGGCACTAAAAATGCCCGAGCAGTATAGAGAATGGGCACAGCTTGCCAGTAGGGAGAGGGCAGATGAGTTACCAGCTCACACCTCTAATGATCTAAAGATCAAGCTCCTACCAGGTGAAAAGCCACCATTCGGCCCATTGTACTCCTGTTCCACCCAAGAGTTGAAGGCCCTCCGGGAGTACCTGGCCAAAGAAGTGGCGACAGGAAAGATCTCGAGATCAAACAGCCCAGCCGCTGCACCAATCCTATTCGTGCCGAAGAAAGATGGAACTCTGAGGATTTGTGTTAATTACAGAGGACTGAACAAGGTTACTGTCAAAGACAGGTACCTGCTCCCTATCATGAGCGAACTCCGAGAGAGATTGTTCCAGGCCCGGATCTTCACAAAGCTAGACCTAAAAAATGGCTTCAATCTGATCAGGATAGCAGAAGGTGACGAATAGAAAACCGCCTTCCGAACCCGCCATGGCCTATATCAGTATAATGTGATGCCATTTGGTCTTTGCAATGCCCCCTCTGCCTTCCAAGCAATGATGAATGACGTCCTGAGGGAACTACTGGATGAGGGAGTGATTGTCTATATTGACGATATCCTCATCTACTCCGAGACAGAGGAAGAACATGAGTAGCTAGTTAAGAAGGTTCTCCGGAAGCTTCACGAAGCAAAACTCAATATCTCGTTGAGTAAAAGTTCTTTCCACGTCCGGGAGGTAGAATACCTCGGATACCATCTCTCGGCAGAAGGAGTATCAATGTCAAAAGACAAAGTGGAGGCGGTTAAGGAATGGCCAGTACCTCAAAATGTGAAAGGGGTACAGGCATTCCTAGGATTTGCTAATTTCTATCGCCGCTTCATTGATTGCTTTAGTAAGATCTGCAAACCGTTAATTGACCTCACCGGAGCGACAAGAAATGGTATTGGACTGCAGCTTGTGAACAGGCCTTTGATGAACTCAAAGAGAGATTCACTAGCGCTCCTATCCTCGCCCACTTTGACCCCACTAGGAGAACAGTGGTTGAAACTGATGCCAGTGACTTTGCCAAAGGTGCAGCGCTCTCTCAGTATGCTGAAGATGGAAAGCTACACCCGGTAGCTTTCTATTCAAAGAAATTCAACCCTGCTGAGATCAATTATGACATTCATGACAAGGAAATGGGTGCTATTGTAGCCTGTTTCAGGGAATGGGAGCATATGCTGAAATCCTGCGAGCATGAGATGACGGTTTTCACAGACTACAAGAACTTGGAGTACTTCAATTCTACCAAAATTCTCACTAGACGGCAAGCTAGACGATCCGAGGACCTTGCAGGCTACAATTTTAAAGTTGTCTACAGACCAGGAGATAGGAACGGCAAGACTGATACACTGTCAAGGCGCTGAGATCACTGCCTTACAGAGGGGGGTGAACCTCTGCAGCCGGAGCCACAGATGTTTTTCAGACCAGGTCAATTAGTATTGGATCCTGCTAAGCTAGCAGCTGCGCGGATCAATCAATTGCAATCTCTGTTCTTGGAGCGCCTATCAGCAGCTAAACAAGACAGGAACTGGCAAGACTTGCTCCGCTCCTTGGTTGAAAGGAAACCCAATCTCACCAGAACCTGTCGGCTCAGAACGGACTCGTCTTCTTCAAGAACCGGTGGTACATTCCCAATGACAAGAGTCTACAGAAAGAGATAATTTCCGAGTGCCATGACTCTAAAGTGGCTGGCCATTTTGGCCAGTTCAAGACACTAGAGCGGATAAGAAACAACTTCTTCCTACCAACATGGATAAAGATATTGAGGAATATGTCCGCTGTGACAGCTGCCAGAAGAATACGACCTCTCGACATAAGAAGTTTGGTATGCTCCTACCTCTGAGATACCCTATCGGCCTTGGACATCTATCTCTATGGATTTCATTGTGGGATTACGGAGTCTAGCGGGTACACAAAGACCTGGGTAATAGTGGACCGCTTTCAAAGATGGCTCACTACATCCCGCTTCCTACCATAAATAAGACGGAAGATCTGGCCAAACTGTTCCTGAAGGAAATCTGGAGACTATATGGGTTGCCTGATGACATAGTCTCGGACAGAGATAGCAAGTTCATCTCTCATTTTCGGCAATCTCTCATGACCCTACGCAATGTGAAGCTGAAGATGTCCACTTCTTTCCACCCCCCAAATGGACAGTCAGCCAGAAAGAGTTAACCAGACCCTGGAGCACTACTTGAGAAGTTACTGCTCATATCAACAGGATGACTGGGTGGACCGCTTGCCATTGGCAGAGTATGCATATAACTCGGCAGTCTCTGAGTCTACCAAAGTATCGACCTTTTATGCCAACTATGGATATGAACCCAGGACCAACTAGCCGGCTCCTGGGAAGGCGTGGAATGGAACAATCCGCAAGCGGCGCCACGATCTCTCAATGGGAATCTATATGGCAGGCTATAAACGACAGCTTGGGAAATGCAAGACTTAGGATGGCCCGCCAGTATGATAAACATGCCCTTACACTCCGGAAATCAAGCGCAGGTGAAATAATGTTAGACCGGCGCAATATGCAAACAAAGCGGCCAATGAATAAGCTGAATTAGAAGAAGATGGGGCCTTTCAAGGTCATTGAAGCCTTGGGCACCCATGTCTACCGGCTCCATCAGCAGAAAAAAAAATCCTCCAAGATGAATTGTACGTCCAGACGTACCGATTCGTCTTTTGCGACCAAAACCTCGTCTTTTGCTACCAAAAACTGGCATTTTGGTCGTCCCGCCGGCCCCGAGATGCGAAATGCGACATGTCGCCTTTTTACGCCAAGATGCGCCTCAAATGCGACGCTCGCCTTTTGACGCCTAGTATGCATCTCAAATACGACATCTCGCCTTTAACGCTTTGACGCCGCGCGGATGCTGATATTCTGCCATACTACGCTTAATGCTAGCGCTTAGCTAACGACGCCGGATTTGACGCTTTCTCCACACCGCAGGATCCACCCACACCTCCACCTCCACCTCCACCTCCATGCCTACCTACCTCACCTCCTACCTCACCTCCTACCTCACCTCCTACCTCACCTCCTACCTCACCTCCTACCTCGCCTCCTACCTCACCTCCTACCTGTATCGACGCCTACCTCCTACCTGTATCAGCGCCTGGATACGTATTTACCTTCCTCTGCATTTTGACACCTTTACTGACACCTATCAGGCTCCAAATACTGGACGATTTCGACACCTACCTGTCACCAACGCTGCGCGATTTGGACACCTCTTAGGCACCGAATACTGCACGACGGACACCTCCTGCAGCAAATACTAGACGATTTGGACACCTTCCTAGGCACCAAATACTGCACGATTTGGACACCTCCTAGGCACCGAATACTGCACGATTTGGACACTTCCTAGGCAGCGAATACTGCCCGATTTAGATACCTCCTAAGACCGAATCCTGCACCTACCAGTCACAGAATACTGCACCAAATAGACACCTCCTAGGCAGCGAATACTGCGCGATTTGGACACCTCCTAGGCACCGAATACTGCACGAATTGGACACCCCCCAGGCACCGAATCGACACCTACCTGTCACCAAATACTGCACGATTTGGACACCTACCAGTCACCAAATACTGCACCAAATGGACACCCCCAGGCAGCGAATACTGCACGATTTGGACACCTCCTAGCCACCAAATTCTGCACCTACCAGTCATAGAATACTGCACCAAATGGACACCTCCTAGGCAGCGAATACTGCACCAAATGGACACCCCCAGGCAGCGAATCGACACCTACCAGTCACCAATACTGCACCAAATAGACACCCACAGGCAGGGAGGTCAGCGGGCAGGAGGGCAGGCAGTAGGCAGGTCAGCGGGCAGGAGGCAGGTAGCAGGCAGGTCAGCGGGCAGGAGGCAGGTAGCAGTCTAACGGAGCGAGGGACGAGGAACGAGATTAGAGGGGTCTAGGCGAGGATCGAAGCGAGATACGTTCGGACAGGACAGGAGATCGGGCTCGGATACCGGTCGAACGAATATATTTTGATAACGGATGGATGATACAGAAATGGTTCCGCCTAGCGCGACATGCCAGGTGAGACCAACCAGGACTGAAGATGTACGAAGACGCTATGAAGGAAAGAAGTTAAGGTTAAGAGAAACAGAAACGTGTCAAGGAGAGCCCTATAATATACTCAAGGAAATCCTCCACCGACTAATCCCAACGACTCAACCCGCATAACGGTAAGAGGAAACCCATAACCGATCCCGATCTTTTCCTTCCGCAATCCCAGCGCCTACTGATCTGTATCCTCCGAAAGACCTTCCTAACTCATCCATCTTATCGTCGCCAAGGCTCCGCTCCGCGAAGAAGTAGCAGAGGGGAGGTGGCAAGTCAGGCATGGAAGCAGCAGGCAGTACAGGCAGGCAGGCAGGCAGGGCGGCTCAGCAGCAGGGCAGCTCAGAGCTCAGCTTTCAAGCAAGCAGGCACTTCAGCGGGCAGCTCAGCGGGCAGGCAGCTCAGCGGAGCTCAGCAGCAGCTCAGCGGAGCTCAGCGGGCAGGCAGCTCGGCGCGCAGGAAGGCAGTGCCCGGGGCAGGAGTAAGCGGGGTGGGCGCTTAGAACGCATAGAATTACGTAGATACGTGATCAATATACGCGACATTTGCGCGAACTACTGTCCTAGTCTATGTACCGATTGCCGAGTGATCTCATTCTGCCAGCCGTTAACCGGGCAAAAGCTACCCAGGTGTGGACCCGGTGTTCGTTTTGGGGTCAAAGACGACCTAATTTGGTCAAAAGACGAACTAAAGACGAACTCGTCTTTTGAGCAAACGACAACTCCGCGACGGGAACCGGAGAGAATCTCTCCCGTTCCCGTCGAGACGATATCGTTTTGCGCCGGGGCGTATGGATGCAGGTAAGAAAACTTCTGGTGCGGCTGGTACGCCCAATGGCGCCTGTTGCGCCTGGATACGCCTAGGGTCGTCGGGTCGAACCCAATTTTTTGCTGATGTCTCTCTTCCCCCTCAGATGGGAATCTACCCGGTCTTTCATGTCTCTCTCCTAGAACCTTACAGGATACCAGCGGATTTAGAGAGAAGGGTCCCCCCGTCGGAACCCAAAGAGATTACGGAGAGGAGAACTGACTGTCCTAAGTAGCAGACAGCCGGCCAACAGGAAAAGGCAAAGGGTGGAGTATTTGGTCTTGTGGGAAGGGTTTGAGAACGAAGACGCTTATATGGGAACCTTGAGAACATCTCCGGAAGAGCGCTGAAGAAGCACTCCGGGATTTCCACCAGAGGTATCCCAAGAAACCTAGAGACAAGAGATCTCTTGGGTAGAAGACTTCTTTTCATTTTCTTTCCACTCGGGTTTCTTTCATCAGCAGAAAAAAAAATCCTCCAAGACGAATTGTACGTCCAGACGTACCGATTCGTCTTTTGCGACCAAAACTCGCTCTTTGCTACCAAAACTCGCATTTTGGTCGCCCGCCCCGGAGATGCTAAATGCGACATGTCGCCTTTTTTACGCCTTAAGATGTGTCTCAAATGCGACGCCGTTTTTTGACGCCTAGTATGCATCTCAAATATGGCATCTCGCCTTTTAACGCCTTTTTGACGCCGCGGATGCTGATATTCTACTCATGACTGGCGCTAACGCTAATACCGCTTAGCTAACGACGCCGGATTTGACGCTTTCTCCACACCGCGAGTGATCCACCCACACCTCCACCTCCACCTCCACCTCCACCTCCATGCCTACCTACCTCGCCTCCCACCTCACCTCCTACCTCACCTCCCACCTCACCTCCCACCTCACCTCCCACCTCACCTCCTACCTCACCTCCCACCTGTATCGACACCTACCTCACCTCCTACCTGTATCGACGCCTACCTCCTACCTGTATCAGCACCTGACACGATTTACCTTCCTCTGCATTTTGACACCTTTACTGACACCTATCAGGCTCCAGATACTGGACGATTTCGACACCTACCTGTCACCAACGCTGCGCGATTTGAACACCTCTTATAAGACCGAATACTGCACGATTTGGACACCTCCTAGGCAGCGAATACTAGACGATTTGGACACCTCCTAGGCACCAAATACTGCACGATTTGGACACCTCCTAGGCAGCGACTCGACACCTACCTGTCACCAACACTGCACGATTTGGTCACCTCCTAGGCAGCGAATCGACACCTACCAGTCACCAAATACTGGACCAAATGGACACCCCGGGCATGGATTCCTGCACCTACCAGTCACCAACACTGCACCAAATGGACACCTACAGAAGCAGGCAGGCAGGCAGCTCAGCGTCGAGCTCAGTGGGCAGGCAGGCAGCTCAGCGGCGAGCTCAGCAGGCAGGCAGCTCAGCGGCGAGCTCAGTGGGCAGGCAGCTCAGTGGGCAGGCAGCTCAGTGGGCAGCAGGGCAGGCAGCTCAGCGGGCGGGAGGGCAGGCAGCGCAGGGGCGAGCTCAGCTGGCAGCCAGCTCAGCGAGCTCAGCGGCGAGCTCAGAGGGCAGGCAGCTCAGTGGGCAGCAAGGCAGGCAGGCAGGTCAGCGGCGAGCTCAGTGGGCAGGCAGGCAGCTCAGCGGCGAGCTCAGCAGGCAGGCAGCTCAGCGGCGAGCTCAGCGGGCTGGCAGCTCAGCGCGCAGGAGGGCAATGCCCGGGGCAGGAGTAAGCGGAGGTGGCAAGACTTAGAAACGCATATAGAATTACGTAGACATACGTGATCAATATACTTGACATTTGCGCGAACTACTGTCCTAGTCTACGTACCTATTGCCGAAATGATCTCATTCTGCCACCCGTTAACCAAAGCTACCCAGGTGGACCGCGCTCGCTTTTGGGGTCAAAAGACGATGTAATTCGGTCAAAAGACGAACTCGTTTTGACCAAAAGACGACTCGCGACGAGAATGGGAGAGATTCTCTCATTTTCACGCCGAGACGATGTCTTTTGCGCCGCGTATGGATGCAGGTAAGAAAACTTCACGCTACCTCTGCGCACGCTGCACGCCCAAGCACGTCAGACCGAACCAAATTTTTTGCTGATGTTCATGTCACATAAAAAAAAGAATGGAATAAGGTTGTTACCAGATCTCGGTGACCAAGATCCTGGAAGAGGGGAGTAGTACAACGGAGCCATTCTAACTGGATGGCATGAGAGCATGCTAACCAGGGCCCGCTATATGCTGAGAGTTATTGGTAGAAGCCAGTGCCCGGTGACATATGAAGTACCTGTAGTGTGGGCCGCTACCAGCTACAAGCGTAGCTATATTCCGGTGACTAGGATGAGGGTCTATTCACAGAAAGACAGACTGACGAGTCTACGCCTTGCTGACTGACTAGAAGGCCGGCCAGGGTAAGACTCTGATTGCCCGGCGACCCTTTGCATCCTCTGAGCATTAGAAGTGCCGCCATAGCGGCAGCACTCGGCCTGGGAAGTCTACAGTAAGCTATGAGCTCTACGGCAACTAAAGCCGGCTAATCTTGGGGGCAAAGGTTGTGTGACAACCAAGCGGCAGATTACCTATAGGCTTTGACTAAGGGTAACACTGAAGGGGCTTGGAAACTCCTGCTGGCGCTTAAACGGAAAAGCGGGGTAGCAGTGGAATGTTTGCAAGCACCGAGACTCAGTTCCACCGGAACTTAGTAGGGGAACTTGGATGTAAAGAACCATGGGCGAGGTAGAAGCTGAGGGGTCGAGGGACATGGTTAGGTTACCAAAGAGAAGGTGAAGGCTTCGCACGATGGCAAAGGAAGGGACAGCGGTGTACCCGAGGGTAGGGACATAGGTCTGCACGAGGGCAGAGGGTAAGACAGCGACGAGGGTCTGCACGAAGACAGACTCGGAGACGATGGTCCGTACGAGGACGGAGGTGACAACGGTCGGCATGTTAACCGAGATGAGGGCAGCGAGGGGGAAGTATACGGTGAGGAAGGTAACGGCGATAACGGCGACAGCGGATGCACAGAGCATCATGAACAGCAGACATAACGTGGACTTTGTAGAAGTAAAGAAGTGTATTGAAGTGAAGTAAATCCCCCAAAGTAATAACCCAAAGTAATAAACAGGATGTTGCGTAAGGAAAGAAGAAAGAAGGACAATAGGAGACATAAGCGACATTATATAAGAAGAAAGTTCCCCGCAATTACTAATCCAACAGAACCTTTCAGATCCTCCGATGACTCATGCCTTCTGCGGTGTGGTTCAGAATAACATTGGAGCAGAGAATCAAGGCTTTGGAGTATAAGTACTGGCCTCACTCTCGCCCATTAGTTCTCCATGATCCATCCTGAGACCTCTCTGACAAGCAGAAGCAAGAGCCTTACGATTATTCTACGCTCGCAAGAAGAATCTTGAACCTGTAACCTGATTTCTATTCTGCACGGCCGTCTCGATTCTATTATCCTCTAGTAGTCTAGGACCTTACAGATAGTGAGTTCTCAAAATAAGGCAAGGGTCATATCATACTGGCCACGGACGAATGGAATGTTTACGATGGAGTGAAGAGAAGTGTGGTCGCACTCATCAACGGATGAGTCATGGGTTATTCTATCGGTTTCTACTCGGTTCCATTGTATTCTATCTGTTTCCTTTAGCGATCGTATTTGTCATGTTCGGACAGGGGTTATTCGGTTATATAAAGAGCCTGTGTTCGCTCTCTGTCCCGTTTCTCTTCCTTTCCTTTTCTCTTCACGCAACCTCTTGTATCTTAAGGAATCCAAAGTCTTTATTCCTCTATAGTCCATAGTCTACGCATCTTTGGCCTCATCGGCCAAAAGCGCTTTACGGTTTCTTGTTCGCTAGAGTCTACCTCTAAGTCCTTCGCTCGGCTGCTCCTTGACCTCCACTGTTTCTGCCTCGCCACGGGCCCCACGCAACACTAGGCTTGCGCCTCCAACGCCAACCAACACAGCCTTTAGACCAACGCCCACCATGTCGAACCCCATCGACTACGGCGAACTATCACGACAACTACAAACCTACTTCAACAATATCCTGTCTACAACCCTGACCACGCTAACGCCTAAACCTTCGCCTCCTGAACGCCGGACGGCGTTATCCCAATACGCTCAAGACCTCGGCGCTGCTTACTCACAAGGAGAGGAGGCAAGGCAGGCCTTCCAGAGGGACCTAGCTGCAGCCCAACAAGCTGCAGCCCAACAGCAACAAGCAGCCCCCCCGAACCCAGCAGCACCCCCAGTCAGGGACCCCCCTTCCACGACTACCCACCGCCGGAAAAGCTAGCCGACCGCTGTCTTTCGCGCGACCAGGACCGGCTCGACTACACCTCTTCAAACAACAGATGAGGATCAAGCTACTGGGGAATGCCGATCGCTTCCCAACCCTACAGTCCAAGCTATCGATGCCTTTGGTCGTCGGCGATATTGCAGCCAGCCAGTTCCTCGTGATACACCACCGATGAAGGCGATTAACCTGCCTCCATGGAGCGCTTTACGAGATTCTGACACTGCTTTCGAGACCCAGACAGAGTCTACACGCCCGCCGCAACCTGAGGGACATGCGCCAACGAAACCGCATCTTCTCCGACATTTCGCCAGCCCAACGACACGCCCGAGTCGGGTTTCGACCAGATCACCAGGGTTGAGTGCTTGCTGGAAGGGATTTCAGCGAGCTTATGGAGGCGATGGTACATCACGAGACCCCACTACGGTTGATGGTTGCGCAACCTCGCTACAACGGTTGGACAACAGGCAACGCGCGATCAAGGCCAGACTGGGTAAGCGACACCCATTTACCACCAGCAACAGAACCCTGCCGCCCAACGCACAGTACCTGCTCCTGCCCAACCGTCCACGCCCCTATGTTCCTGTTCCTCGCTCCTGCGAACCAAACATCACCTGCGCTTACTCATCCATCATTCGCGCTACCGGAGGTGACACACCCATGGAACTATCGGGGCCGGGCCGCCCACTCCTACGGAAAGAAATGCTCGACCGACAGAAGGAAGATGTTTTTATTGTGGGGGTTGGACACCTGGTGAGGAACTGCCCCAGGCTAAGTGGACAGGGTGGAGGACAAAGGAGATATACCACGCGGGGGCGGCAATCAGGGTGGGGAGGAACAGGACTCGGACAACGAGTCGGCAAAAAGATTTGTCCCCTGGCTTGCAAGTGGCATAAACCAGGGACCCTTTGAGGATTTTTCTGGATGCGATTCTACTTGTTCGCATCGTATGAGGAAATGGATGGGAATCAATTTGTAGTAACCTGCTCGGTTTCTCGTAATAAAAATACTTTTGTACCCACCTTTGCTCTCATTGATACCGAGCCTCCGGATACGCATTTGTAGATCTAATCCTTTGTACGCCACCATGCTTTACTACGACTCCACTGAAAATACCCCGACGAATCGACGCGATCGATGGACGACCCATTCGATCAGGAAAATCACCCACTTTGTTACTCTTGACCTCGATATACACGGACACCGCGAAGAAGCACCATGTTTTGTCACGCAGTTGGGATCCTACCCGATTGTAATGGGGATACCATGGATGCGACGACATGATGTTAAATTACGGCCAAAGAAGAATAAACTGATTTTCGACTCACCAACCTGCTGCGAACATTGCTGTATCGGAAGGAAACCAATCGTCGCAAGGGGGATATCCATATCAGCCCCGGAGTGGAACCTAATAGACCTCGCGGAACTCAGCAAAGCACCGGCCTCGATTCAACGGATTGTTCAGCAGCTACACAAGGGCGCCCACCTGATTCATCTCTCAGCTCTGGACCAAACAACCGTTGACATTCGCCAAATCGCACTCGAAAATCACGACCTACTACCCCTATTTCAAGAAGCTGACGCACAAGACTACCCCCACACCGAACCAACTACGACCACCACATAGTACTACAGGGAGATAACCAACCACCGTTCAAACCGATGTACAGCATGACCCAAACGGAACTCAAGGCACTGTGGGAATACATCAAGGAAAACCTACCTCGAGGGGTAATCCGGAATAGTACTTCCCCGGCGGGAGCTCCGCCATCTTTGTCAAAAGAGTGATGGAACCTTACGGTTATGTGCGTCGACTATCGGCGTTAAATGAAATCACGGTGAAAGACCGATACCCTCTACCATTAATGGAAGAAACCTGAGGTTGTCAAAAGCCGATACTATACTAAACTTGACCCACGCCGTGATATAATCAAATACGGATAATGGAAGGAGACGAATGGAAAACAGCATTTCGGACGCTGCACGGACACTACGAAGATCAAGTAACGCCTTTAAGTAATCCAACGCTACCGCGACGCTCCAAAGCATGGATAAACGATATTCTTCCTCACCTGCACTAGGGCCAGTTTGGCATACCATCAGCAAACCTCCAACCTCCGCCAGACGCCTGACGCTCCTACGCTTCAGGGCGATCGGTAGACAAACTGCCTCTCCAGAGAAGCAACGGAGCGCTCCTGGCGCTTCTGGCGATCGCATTCCGCCTCTGGCGAAGATCGATGCCCCTGCGCGCTTCAGGCGCCAAGACTAGCGTATCTAGCGCGCCGAGAAGAATACCTCACCCTGACGGAGCTTACCTCGCCCAGACGCTTATCCCGACGGAGTGCTCGCCCGACGCCTCGCTGACGGAATGCTCTCGCCCGACGCTCGCGACGGAATGCTTCTCGCCCGACGCTCGCGACGGAACGCTTTCGCCTGACGCTCGCGACGGAACGTTACTCGCCGGAGACTACTACCTATCTCCGCCTCCTGAGCTCTCTGACGACTCCCAAGATATCACACGCTTCGGAAAGACTTCCCGATCGCTTCCAGCAGCGCCGATACACCGTGATTTTACCCTTCAAATACTCTGTTTTTACAATGCATACTACTCTTTGCATTAGTAGGCTGCTTATGGAGCATCCAAAACGTGATTCTATTACTAAATACTAACACTACAAGCGCCTAGAAATCGCCAATCGAATATAATACAGGCATAGGTATCTCCAAAGACTCGCCGCTGCTCCCAAAGCACTCGCCATTGCGCTCCAAAGCACTGCCCACTGCCCTACAGATCCTCTTCCTCCTCCTCTCTCGCGATCCTCCTCTTCACCCTCCTCGCCTTCCTCCGCTTCAATGCCGCTGCTTGAGCATGAACCACCTCTTCCTGGCCGTCACCGTTGTCGGAACCAGAGATATCCCCTCAAGCACTCGGGTGCTTTCCGAAAGATTCCGAATGCTGCAAGATCGCCGCTAACGCCGTCGCCTCGCTGAATCCATCTTCCGTATAACCTCGATAGTGATGCCTTTCTTCTCGTGATTCGTCAAAGTTAGCCTCAATATCCGGAAAAGCACTCTGCCATCAGATACTTTTTCTCGGAGGTTATCCTTAATCACCTCCAACGTTGCCTCCTGATTCTGCCTACTCCTCCTTCCATGCTGCTCATCCTGTTGAAGGTTTCTACCCCGCTTCAATGTCAGCTCGCAAATCCAATATAGATAATCTGAACGCTTTAACATCAGCAAACCTCCAACCTCCGCCAGACGCCTGACGCCCTGGCGCTTCAGGGCGATCGGTAGACAAACTGCTCTCCAGAGAAGCAACGGAGCTGCCTGGCGCCTTCTGGCGATCGCATTCCGCCTCTGGCGAAAGCACTGATGCCCTGCGCGCCAGGCGCCGCACTAGTGTATCTAGCGCGCTACCGAGAAAGAATACCTCACCCTGACGGAGTTACTCGCCCAGACGCTTATCCCGACGGAGTGCTCGCCCGACGCTCGCGACGGAACGCTTCGCCCGACGCTCGCGACGGAATGCTTCTTCGCCCGACGCCTCGCGACGGAACGCTTTCGCCCGACGCCTCGCGACGGAACGTTACTCTCGCCGGAGACTACTACCTATCTCCCGCCTCCTGAGCTCTCTGACGACTCAAGATATCACACGCTTCGGAAAGACTCGACTGCTTCCAAAGCAGCCGATATAATCGTGATTTTACCCTTCAGCTCTGTTTTTACAATGCATACTACTACTTTGCATTAGTAGGCACTGCTTATGGAGCATCCAAAAACGTGATTCTATTACTAAATACTAACACTACAAGCGCCTAGAAATCGCCAATCGAATATAATACAGGCATAGATCTCCAAAGACTCGGCCGCTGCTCCCCAAAGCACTCGCCATTGCGCTCCAAAGCACTGCCCACTGCCCTACAGATCCTCTTCCTCCTCCTCTCTCTCGCGATCCTCCTCTTCACCCTCCTCGCCTTCCTCCGCTTCAATGCCGCGGCTTGAGCATGAACCACCTCTTCCTGGCCGTCACCGTTGTCGGAACCAGAGATATCCCCTCAAGCACTCGGGGGTGCTCTCCGAAAGCATTCCGAATGCTGCAAGATCGCCGCTAACGCTTCGGCCGCCCTCGCTGAATCCATCTTCCGTATAACCTCGATAGCGATGCCTTTCTTCTCTCGTGATTCGTCAAAGTTAGCCTCAATATCCGAAAAGCACTCTGCCATTGCATACTTTTTCTCGGAGGTTATCCTTAATCACCTCCAACGTTGCCTCCTGATTCTGCCTACTCCTCCCTTCCATGTGTTGCTCATCCTGTTGAAGGTTTCTACTCCCGCTTCAATGTCAGCTCGCAAATCCAATATAGATAATCTGAACGCTTTAAGAGCAGTGATGAATGCTCTCAAAGCTTCCGCCATTGCTGGACATTGGGATTCTTACTGACAACACTCTCATTTTGCGACTGGAAATGGTCTGGCTTAACGATATTCCCGCTGACCACGCCGAATGCCACGCCAAATCGCAGTGATATCAGGCATATAAACGTAGGGGTAATCCGCCTAGGAACTCGGGTCTTTACCCTCGCATCCTGACCCCATCAAAGTATTTATAGTACAATACGTCGATAATCTCCGCGCGAGTAAACCGTAGACGGTAGGTCTAGATCTGTTAGCAGCGTCGCGAAGCTTCTCTCGAAAGACTCCCGGTGCTCGCTGGGATTGATCATACCTCATATCGCCGCAGGGCTCAAGAAGCGATCATTCTTCAAAAGATACTCTACTTGAGCAGCCCTCGCCTCAGGACTCGAGAGCTTTCCAAGCCCATGATGGTCGAATCCGCCAGCCGCCTTAACTCGCAGATCAAGTGCGAGCGCACTCGGAGTGTAGACTTCTGACCTATCGCGCCAATTACGCTTCTAGGAGCACTCGTGAACGCTTCAAGAAAGATCCACCTGCTTGATAACGACTCGCCGAGATCTACTGCACATCCCACTCGCGACTCGCAGCTGCCCACATATTTACTACCAGTACCAAAGCCTCGCCGCAGGGGAAAAGGCTCGTAGAAGAGTGTGGTCCCCGATTAGCGGGCTGCACTCCTTCTCAATCCTCTGGGCTTGCATTGAGAGAACGCTTGCACTCCTCGCAGGTAACAAGGATCGCTGAGATAGGTTACTCGCATCGAACGTTAACGATGCTCTCAAAGCGTGGTCAGTGCTATCGGGAATACTACTAACCTCACTTTCTGCTATAGGAGCATTTCCTTCGTCCCCTGATAGATGAAGGAAGCTGTGCAATATCATATCCTGGTTGCGCTTCTGGTAGAATATACCTGAGGACTTGAGGGAATCCGGGACTGCTCATAGAGCTTCCGCCAATGCCCTCAAAAGGCGGGAGGAACGATAGGTGCGGTAAGTGGGGAGGAATCGCCGCACTTCGAACGCATTGAGGAAAGATTGATGTGCCGCAGAGAAGAGCTGTAGTCAATATCGCGAGAATAAACGGGCACTGAAGAAGGCATGGATTGTGAGGATATCGGAGGTGCTTTCTGAGATGCCGGAATGCTCCTGAGACGCTTGGGACGATCTCTGAGATGCTTCCTGGCTGGGTACCGGAGTGGGTCTGTGGGATGCGGTGGGCGCCCACTGCGATGCGCTCTGTCTGCCGGGTGGGCGAGCTGCTCTCCGCATTACCTTTGCACCCGACGCGCTTCCCCTCTGAAACGTTAGCTTCGCCCTGAACTTTAATGGGTGGGAGGAGTCGAACCTGTATCACATCCACCGAGACGCCGAGGAGCACAACCTCCGCTACCGCTCCGTTGGTCTCCTCCGAAGATTGCCCAGCTTCCTGGCAGTAGTCGGCTGTACTGTACGAGGCCTCTTCCCCGCACTCTGGGATCTCTGCTGGGTGGAGGCTTGAGGTTCTTCTTCCGGATCGCCCAGATTCTCCTCAGAGCCTCTCCTGGGCTGCTTCTCTGGGGAGTCGCCATACTGAGTGGCTCAGATCGGGCGGTTTCCTCCACCTCTGGCACATGCTCCTCAGGCTGCTCCTCCTGCACTGGCACTTCAGCGCTGTCAGTATTGCCATTGGGAGATGGAATTCTACCCTTCTAGGGCTGCTTCTTCCAGTGGAAGTGTCCGGTAGAACGGAGAAGCCCTTTACGCCGCTTATTGGGGCGGTGGTCGACTGACTGCTCCGAGTGCCTGTCGATTGACTACTCCGAGTGCTGGTAGAGAGTGGGTCAATGCTCTGAATGATATTTCAGACCCATCAGTCTGTGAATCATCATGCTCTTCGGTGGTACTGGAAGTCGCGGTCGCTGGAGAGAAGCGCTGAACCGCAGATCGCTTGTTGAGAGGCATTCTGCTTGCTGGCAGGAGTATCCAATGCGCTCTAGGAGCATTCTTTGCGTGATTTGATTAGAAATCAACGCTTACGACAGAGTTTTCGCCGCCAAGAACAAGAATTTTCACCGCCAACCACATCCGCCACCCGCATCCGAAGTCATTTCTAATCACTCGCTTACTGCACTTTCCAAAGCGATAACGAGTGCTCTGAGAGCAATATAGAGTTTGAACCGACTGCAATTGAAGTAAGAAGAAAGAAGAACGTAATCTAATCTAATCTAATCTAGTATAAGAAATCTAACTAGTATAAGAAATCTAATCTAATATAAGAAAATCTAAAACGATGAAACCTATCTATTCATATAAAGGAAATCTAAACATCAAATAGCACCGAACCTAATCCCAGCGAGCACTGGCCAGCGCCAGAAAGAAACATACCACTATTCAAAGGTAAGCGATCGCTCGACAGAAAGAGAAAGGAGAGATTATACCAAAGGAAAGTAATGATGCCAGTAGCACTCGCAAGCTGCTCAGAAAACAATACATACCGCTATTCAGAGGTAAGCATTCGTTGAGCAGAAAGAGAAACGAGAGATTATACCAAAGAAAACTAATGATGCCCGCCATCACCACCACCACCACCACCACCACCACCACCGCCTCCAGAAGGTCCACCACCACCACCACCACCACCACCGCCCGGAGGTCCGCCCGGAGGAGGAGGAGGAGGAGGAGGAGGAGGTCCGCCGAGGAGGAGGAGGAGGTCCGCCCGAGGAGGAGGAGGAGGTCCACCCGAGGAGAGGAGGAGGAGGAGGAGGAGGAGGAGGAGGTCCGCCCGAGGAGGGTTGCCACCACCACCACCGCCCGGAGGAGGGTGGAGGAGGATTACCACCACCACCACCACCACCGCCAGGAGGAGGGTTACCACCGCCCGGAGGAGGAATACCACCACCACCACCACCACCACCGCCTACAGCAGCAGCCGCGAGTGCCCAGCAGCTCTCTTGGCTGCTATCCCGGCAGGCGCCCAGATTACTCCTCGCGAAGTTTGCGCCAAGCAACCCTACACCCAGAGGATACTTCCTCAGGTATTTGGGGTCTAAGTCGCCGATAGCATCTTGCTGTCTATCGCGACGCCTAACAAGAGTCTGGATTAGCCTTTGATTACTGGCATCAGTTCTGGGCAAATATACCTCATTCCTTTAGCATTTATGCGCGATTTCCTCCTCATAGTCAGAGTCCTCTGCTGGAATATCGATCATGGTGTAATCGCCTTCCTCGATATGAGGGAATGCTCGTGATAGCGCGGAGTTTCAGCACCACCCAAATTAGCACCCGCGCCGCCTGTGGAGCACCGCGAGTATCCTCCGAGGCCTGCCAACACTATTCTTCAACCAACCTCGACCTCTTCCGAATCAGTGATCTGGACCTCCGCCGGCCGGACAGGAGGATTGGATGCCGTGGAACGTTGTCGAGTGCTCCCAGATACTCCTGATCGCCTGTCGGGTGGGGTGTGCTTCAGGATCAAGTTGCAGAGTTTCTGGAAACGTTATCTTTGTCAGAATACCAATGAACGAATTCTGATTTCGCCGATGGTTCCAGTCATAGATACGGGCGCACCACGGAGAATGCTCCCAGAGCATCCGGTCTACCACCGCGACCATTATGGACGGTCTATCGAGTTCGCGGACACTGGCCCGCGACGCTTCTAGAGCGCCGCCACTGTCCTCATCATCATCATCATCGCCTCGCCAGCAACTTCTCTAAACTCGCGATTCCCTGCCCCTCGATAGCTTCTCCTTCGCCCAACATCGCCAATGAGCCACTTCAAAGCTGCCGGCGAGCTCTGCGAGGTGCGGTATTTGGTCCGCTCCACATAGGAGGAACCCACGGAGAGGGCGAGTGCTCAATATACTGAGGCAGAGAGCATCGAACGCTGCTGCCCGAGACGGTTTTGTTGACCCAACCGTGTTGTGGAGCTCCGCCTTGAGGTCGCTATGACGGTAGTGTACACTTTAGGTAGGTTGATCAAACCTAAAGTCATCTTCGCTTTATTTGCCTGAGTCATTTTTTTAGAGTTTCGAGAGCTTGAGACGATGCTACTGAAGCACCGGGAACGCTTGAGGACTAATAACTCTAACCGAGCACGGGGAGTTTCTGGGGCAGGATCTCGGCGCTTTGCCTCTGCTCTGCCGGTGGAGGGAATTGATTGGTATCCGACGGGACGCCGGAATTGAGAGCTCTGTGAAGCACTGGCGACTGCTTTTGGGGCAGGGGCACGAGTGGGAGCTCGGTTTGACGGACAGGGGCCGATGGTGGTAGTGGCGAGCTGCCTAACTCTGGGGAAAAGTTGGAGACTTGTCGAACTGTTCGCTCTTTTGGGGCTTTGGACTTGCTGCTGGGCCTGCTGAGCCTGCTGCTGGTCGCCATGAGTATGTCGCCGCCTGCTGGGCCTGCTGCTGTGCCTGCTGAGCGCTTTTTGGGCTTGAGTGCTGCTGGGCCTGCTGGGCCTGCGCTGTGCCTGCTGCAGAACGCTCTCTGTCGCGCCGACTTCAGGTTGCCCTGCCTCGCTATCGCCATCGCTGCTGCTACTGCTGCTGCTACTGCTGCTGCTACTGCTGCTGCGACTGCTGCTGCTGCTGCTGCTGCTACTGCTATCGCTATCGCGATCGCTATCGCTATCTTTCTTGGTTTTAGATTTCCGATACCCACTCTTTGGGAAGAGTCTCGAGTGCTCGAGACGGTGCCGCTTGCTGAGGAGCGTGGCGGATGCTTCTCTGAACGCGACGACCGCGCGGCGTGTGTCTCTCCTATCTCTATTGGGATAGGCTGATGCTTTCCTGCTCTTACGAGACGCATTTAAGGTGAGGACTTCTTTCTGCTTCTGCGCCTTCTTTGTAGTGTCTCCTGCTTCTTCTTCTCCTTCTTCTCCTTCTTCTTCTCCTTCTTCTCCTTCTTCTTCTTTTCCTTCTTTCGCTTTTTGCTATCTGAATCGTCGTGTCTGATCGCGATCTCGCTTCTTCTGTGAGCTTTGTGGAGTGCTCTGAGGGCGGAATGAAGGTGGCTAGTGAATATAGAATATTTGATGAGTATGGTTCTGAGAGCAATAGAATTAAGGATGATATACCATCTTATATATGATTGCTGATGTGCAGCTTGAAAGCTTGAAAGCTCGAACTTTAAATTTGAAACTTGAAACTTGAACCGTAAACTTGAATTGAGCTGAATGCGCTTCCCAGAGATATCTTGAAAGCTTTGATAGCAGTGAGGGGTATGAAGTGGTAGTGCTGAAGATGGTTAGGAATCTCTCACGATCTGGAAGGAGGAGAAGGGCTTTTATACCGAATCGAATCTGCTATTCCAGAGCTCATCATGTTTCCGAGAGCACCATCAGGCTATAGAGCACCCTATGTGCTATACGGCACTCTCGAGTGCTCCGACCGGGCGCTGCATATGGTGCTCCAAGCCGCGCTCAATGTTTGCTCCAATACACGACGTAGCTCTGACGCACTCAAGATTCTACTCTGGTGGTTTGATTCAATTGAATGACGTAGATGAATGCCTGCGCGCACTCGGAACGCTCTGACGGTAGTACCAACAGTGGTATCAATTGATTCCAATGTTGGCTGGAGTTTCGTTCTTGTTGGTGTCGGGCGCCTGCGCGCTATGAAGCCGAGTCGACAGTGTGTATCGCTTGAGCTCAGAATCGATATTGGTATTGAATTTTCCGCTGAGAACGGCTCGATCTGAATAGCTTTCGCGAGTGCTAACTGAGGGTGAGCGAACGCTGAGAGGCAGAACGGAGCATCGCTGGTGGCATGATTGCTGTTTCTCTCGCTGCATGCTCGCTGCATGCTCATGTTTGTGTTTTCAGTATTCCGCTGGAGACGATGACGCCAAAGTCAGCCATGCTCTGCTGGAGGTGCGAGCGAAGGCTTACAAGCACTGACGAAGACTCGCTAAGCCGAAGACTCTGCATGGATTACAATTGCTCAGAGCACTCTGCCGAGCACTCTGCATGGGAATTGCTCAGAGCACTCTGAACAACAGCTGGCCGAGCCTCATGATGATTGGCTGACAAATCGCTCATAGAGCACTCTGCACCGCCTGCAGGAAAGAGCCTCTTCCTTGGCAGACTGCAAATTCTCGAGTCCAATGAAATCGCCTTGCCCTTTTTGCAGCAAGAGGTACAGCTCCTCCGCGAATTTTGACAGACATCTTCGAACGATCCATCCTTTAGAAGCAGATTTAATGGCTGGGAAATCAATATTCACTGCTGGAGCACGATCAATCAGCAGAAACCCTGACGACACTGACGAGCCCAGAGAGCATTCCCGATTGCTATTCAGAGACGCACTACGAGTCGGAATCTGACACTTTCGATCAAGATTCAGAATAATTCGACCTCGAATCCGAATCATATTTCGTGATGGAGGCAGGCGGTGATTCAAATGGGCATATGGCATCTACGACAGTTTACGAGGGTGCTGGGGAGCAACTTTACCGCCGGAGGACTACGACGAGTGCTCACAGAGACTTCTCCAATACCCACAGACCCATTTCGGTCAGCATACGAAGTTCAGAATGGCACGCTACTTCACACTGTCTAAAGCCTCACAGGGGAACATCGACAGCTTCTTTCTACACGCCTCCGAGTAGTGGCGAGTGCTCCTACAGCACCGGGCGGGTTTTATCAAGAGGTTGGAGGAAATGAACGACACACTAGGAAAGGCAAGCTGGAATCATTCGGAGGGATATTGGGGGAGAAGATCTCCTACTACTACCGCAATCCAATGGTTGTCGTCCGATATCTTCTAGGGCAACGCGCCTTCCGAGTCATTGGTGTACGCGCCTGGTGGAACATAATGAGTTCGCGAGCGAATGTATGGGAAATGCATACAGGAGATTGGTGGTGGGAGATACAGGTTCGTAAGTTCCTCGCCTCGCCAACTTGCACCGGATACTCCAGCGAGATGTCGCTACGCTCGATAGAATACGCATCGGAGGGGTCTACTGTCGCATCAATTATACGCGCGCCGGATGGCACACATCTGACAAATTTCAGCGACAAGAAAGCCTGGCCAATCTATCTTACCATCGGAACATCAAGTCGCCGGTGCGCAATAAGCCCACAGGGCATTCATTCATTCTCCTCGGCTGCTACCAGTGCCACCAAAGCTCGGAAAGAACACAACACTCGTTAACTCCGCTTTAAGACGCCAGAGTCAAATGGCACTGCATCGCGCCTTTGGGGAGATCTTTCAAAGCATTCGCGAGTGCTCTCAGGAGGGCGAATGATCAAACGCGCCGACGGCCACGAACGACTATGCTTTCCGTGCTCGGCTGGATCGCCGATCAACCCGAGCACTCAAACTTGCAAAACTGCGCTCGCGATGCGCAGCGGAGTTTCACACCCGGGAGCACTCGTCAAGCTCTACGCGCAACCACGGCGACTACAGGAGAGGGTACAGCTATTTGGCGGTAAGGGCAATCTAGAACCGTGGAATACCTTGTTAGATCCGCCAAAACACTCTTCAACGCTTTCTGGGTATGCCGAGGGTTAATCCGCACGATCTCAATAAACCTGACATACTGCACAATATCTACCTGGGGATGTTGAAGCACACGATGGAGTGGATTCAGGGCTTCCTGAAGAAGCATCACCGATTGAGGAATTCGACAACGCTTTGGGCTTCGATTGCGCTTACCCCGCTGGCAGTACCAAACAAAGATATCGCTCTACCACCCAATGGCAAGGGAAAGAGATGCGAATCTGGGGCGGTCGTTTCTAGAGCACTCGCGCTGCTCTGAGAAACCCGGGAGTGGCTGTCAGGAGCGACTTCGAAAGCTTTGAAATGCTCAAGTCTAATAGACTTCCACTTAATGGCGCAATATGGGAGTCATACAACGAAAGCACCCTGACTATATGGAGAGCTATCTCGACGATTTCCATAAACACAAGGATATCTTTTAGAATTCAGGGCGCATAAGAAGACATTAAAGGACGCGAAAGATCGAACGAAGCAGTTAGTGGCTCCCAGAGCACCCAAATGCTTAGAGGAGCTCCAGGAGATTCGGGAAAATCGCACTTCAACTTCATCAAATTGCACGCCTTGATGCACTACCGAGCACGCTGAGCGCTTTGGGAGCATTCTCTCAATACTCCACGGACGCCAGCGAGCTTGCCCATGTGACGGCAGGTAAAAGAAGCTTACAGAGCGCCCAACAAGCGCCGACGCTGCAACGCAGATACTGGACTATGGGGGCAGGCGACATTGGCGTTAGAGATCCGAATTCTAAATCTGAAAGATGTCGCCGAGGTCCTGAGAGCACCGACGACATCCTCTGAGCCATCGATAACTCGCCGAGTTGCTCGACATTTTCAAAATCGGCGACCGCAAGAAAACGCCGAATGAACGCCAATAGTAGAAAGCGGACTGCCCTGAAGCGCCTTTTTGCAACCCTCCGCTAAATCGGGCGGAAAGACTGTTCAACATAGCAGACAGATTGCAAATGAGCCATATCACGCTTATATCGCCTGTTAAAGGAGTATGCCAAGATGCGGATGCTCTCAGTAGCTTTGCCGAAGCTCTGAGAGCATTTTGGAGCGCGGGTGGAGGTTTTCACATGCTTGCAGGTTCCGATACCAATATTCCAAAGGCCTGACGATACGAGGTTCACAATATCAGGTGTACGGAACATCATCTTTAGGAAGGGGAAAATAAGAAAGGATTGGGCATGGGTATCGGTAGGTTCCTCGTGAGCAGTGGGGAGTGTTTCGGGACGCTTACCAGGACGAGCAGAGGCTCTGTTCAAGGCAATGGATAGCACAGGGCGCGCAGATAGACTATGTGTAGTTGAGCTACTTGAGGCGAAGGATCGCGGTATCGCTGATAACTCTCATGGCTGCTGAAGGTCTGTAGGAGGAGGAGGAAGAGGATGTGGGTCGTGAATATTCGGAGTATATTAGAATGGCCCATTTGTTCGAGATGGATGCTGGTAATTGGCTGGTAAATACTAGGATAGATTTGCGACGTGGAATGAATTCAGTTGAATGCTTTGAGAGCAGTCATAAGTGCTTATCCAGTGAGAGCATTACCGAACGCTATCCAACGATGTGAGAGAATTACCGAAAGTGCTATCCAGTGAGAGCATTACCGGTGCTATCCAACGATGTGAGAGTATTACCGAGTGCTATCCAGTGAGAGCATTACCGAGTGCTATTGAACGACAGATTGCCGAAACGCTATCTAGTGAACGCTCTGAGGGCAGTGGCGCTTTCACGAGTGGAATGTTAGACCCAATAGGACCGCCTAATTCAAAATTCGTGGTCGCTCTGCTAGTACGCACGCGGATTGGAAGAGGGAGGTGAGTATCGGCCGCCAGTATCTGAGTCTGTTATCCAGCAAGCTCGCCGACCAGCATAACGCCGCTTATGCTTGGGAAACTATTTCCAGCAAGCTCGCGCTGGAGTGCTGCTTAGGCAGGGCATTGAGCTTTTCAGACGAGCCGCACTACATGGCCTAAACCTCAAGGCTCAAATGCCTTTCACAAATCGGCAGATACATACCCCATCGCCAAAGGTTTGGTAGCCATCCCCAGTATACACGACAGTGCTCAGATCAGTATTCCGCAACTGACCGCTCAGTGGCGAAGAATACCCACGCGAGATATCGCTTGAGAGACTGGCAATGCCTACCTCTCCTTTGAAGAAAGCAGACGATTCATACTCTGTGGGGATGTCCCACCTTGAATAGTATTATCAAAGATGTTTCCAGCATTGGTCAGTGCATGAAAGCAGCAGCAGCCACGCGCTCAGGAAGTGGCGATATTCTTAGCAGTCAGTGAAAACTTTGTTGACGGCGTGTCTTGGCGTGAGCGACGCTTCCTGTGGTGTCTGGCGACTAGAATCGCTCTCCGCATAGCACGGGACGAGTGCTTCTCTGGCGAGCCGACATGCTTGGCGCCGCGAGCAGATCGTTATGATTTGATCTCCTACGCAGATATTAGTGGCGAGTGCATCAGGCGCTGGTGCTGTCTCCTGGTGGTCCCCGACGATCCGTGATTCTGCCCCCTGGCGACTCATTCGCCGATCGCTATCCAGACGCAGGAGGCTCACCCCAGGCGCCATGGCGGAGAGAGACGCCATGGCGGAGAGAGATTGCCGGCGCTCTCAGGACGAGCGACATTGCCTGACGCCCTGACGCTGCAAGGCTGCGCCGCGCCTAGAGAAAACGCGAGAGAGATCGCCTCGCTGTTGGTGATATCGCCAGGCACTCAGAGACAGAGTAATAGCGAGCCGCAAAGAAAGCTCATTAGGACTATTCTACTGCTTGGAGCGATCTGGTGGAGCGAGCTAGTGAGCGATGCTCTGCAGTGCTCTGCTTGCGAGTGCTCTCCTTGGGGCGCGCTCGCTGGAGTGCGAATAGTGCCTGAGGCGCCGGGCGCGTGATAGATCGCTCGGAGCATGCCCAGGATCGCCGCGAGATTGCCCAGCGACGCCTCGCGAAAGATTATGCCCTGGCGACGCCTGGCGCGATTATGCCTTACGCCTGGCGCATCATGCTGCGACGCCTGGCGCGATCATGCCGGCGCGCTTCGCACGCCGCTTCCCGCCTGGCGTCTCGGCGCCAGGGCGAGGCTCGCGCCTGAGGAATACCAGAGTTTGCTGATGAAGAGCAGTGATGAACGCTCTCAAAGCTTCCGCCATTGCTGTAAGCGACATTGGGATTCTTACTGACAACACTCTCATTTTGCGACTGGAAATGGTCTGGCTTAACGATATTCCCGCTGACTACGCCGAATGCCACGCCAAATCGCAGCGATATCAGGCATATAAACGTAGGGGTAATCCGCCTTAGGAACTCGTCTTTACCCTCGATCCTGACCCCATCAAAGTATTTATAAGTACAATACGCCGATAATCTCCGGGCGCGAAACCGTAGACGGTAGGTCTAGTATCTGTTAAGCAGCGTCATGAAGGTTTCTCTCGAAAGACTCCCGCCGCTGGGATTGATCATACTCATAACGCTGCGCAGGGCTCAAGAAGCGATCATTCTTCAAAAGATACTCTACTTGAGCAGCCCTCGCCTCAGGACTCGAGAGCTTTCCAAGCCCATAGATGGTCGAATCCGCCAGCCGCCTCTTAACCTCGCAGATCAAGTGCGACTCGGAGCGTAGACTTCTGACCTATCGCGCCAATTACGCTTCTGGAAAGCACTCGTGAACGCTTCAAGAAAGCATCCACCTGCTTGATAACGCACTGCCGAGATCTACCGCACATCCCACCCTGCGACTGGCAGCTGCCCACATATTTACTACCAGTACCGAAAGCCTCGCCGCAGGGGAAAAGGCTCGTAGAAGAGTGGTCCCCGATTAGCGTGCTGCACTCCTTCTCAATCCTCTGGGCTTGCATTGAGAGAGAACGCTTGCACTCCTCGAGCTAGGTAACAAGGATCGCTGAGATAGCATCGCACGAACGTTAACGATGCTCTCAAAGCGTGGTCGCTATCGGAATACTACTAACCTCACTTTCTGCTATAGCATTTCCTTCGTCCGATAGATGAAGGAAGCTGTGCAATATCATATCCTGGTTGCGCTTCTGGTAAATATACCTGAGGACTTGAGGGAATCCGGGATCGCTCATAGAGCTTCCGCCAATGCGCCTCAAAAGGCGAGGAACGACAGCGTAAGTGGGGAGGAATCGCCGCACTTCGAACGCATTGAGGAAAGATTGACGCCGCAGAAGAGCTGTAGTCAATATCGCGAGAATAAACGGGCACCGAAGAAGGCATGGATTGTGAGGATATCGGAGGTGCTTCTGAGATGCCGAACGCTTCCTGAGACGCTTTGGGACGATCTCTGAGACGCTTCCTGGCTGGCATCCGGAGTGGTCTGTGATGCGGGCGCCACTGTGATGCGATGCTCTGTCTGCGCCGGGCGGAGCTGCTCTCCAGATTACCTTTGCACCCGACGCGCTTCCCCTCTGAAACGTTAGCGCTTCGTCCGGAACTTTACTGGGTGGGAGGGAGTCGAACCTGTATCACATCCACCGAGACGCCGGAGGAAGCACAACCTCCGCTACCGCCCCGTTGGTCTCCTCCGAAGCATTGCCCAGTGCTTCCTGGCAGTAGTCGGCTGTACTGTACGAGGCCTCTTCCCCGCACTCGATCTCGCTGGGTGGAGGCTTGAGGTTCTTCTTCCGGATCGCCCAGATTCTCCTCAGAGCCTCTCCGGGCTGCTCTCTGGGGAGTCGCCATACTCGGAGTGGCTCAGACGGCGGTTTCCTCCACCTCTGACATGCTCTCAGGCTGCTCCTCCTGCACTGGCACTTCAGCTGTCAGTATTGCCATTGGGGAGATGGAATTCTACCCTTCTAGGGCTGCTTCTTCCAGTGGAAGTGCCGGTAGAACGGAGAAGCCCTTTACGCCGCTTATTGGGGCGGTGGTCGACCGACTGCCCGAGTGTTCGATTGACTACCCGAGCGCTGGTAGAGAGTGGGTCAACGCCTGAATGATATTTCAGACCCATCAGTCTGTGAATCATCATGCTCTTCGGTACTGGAAGTCGCCGCCATGGAGCAGGCGCTGAACCGCAGATCGCTTGTTGAGAGGCATTCTGCTTGCTGGCAGGAGTATCCAATGCGCTTTAGAGCATTCCTTTGCGTGATTTGATTAGAAATCAACGCCATGACAGAGTTTTCGCCGCCAAGCAACAAGAATTTTCACCGCCAACCACATCCGCCACCCGCATCCGAAGCCATTTCTAATCACTGCTTACTGCACTTTCCAAAGCGATAACGAGTGCTCTGAGAGCAATATAGGAGTTTGAACCGACTGCAATTGAAGTAAGAAAGAAGAACGTAATCTAATCTAATCTAATCTAGTATAAGAAATCTAACTAGTATAAGAAATCTAATCTAATATAAGAAAATCTAAAACGATTTAAACCTATCTATTCATATAAAGGAAATCTAAACATCAAATAGCAATCAACCTAATCCCAGGAGCACTGGCCAGCGCCAGAAAGAAACATACCACTATTCAAAGGTAAGCGATCGCTCGACAGAAAGAGAAAGGAGAGATTATACCAAAGGAAAGTAATGATGCCAGTAGCACTCGCAAGCTGCTCAGAAAACAATACATACCGCTATTCAGAGGTAAGCATTCGTTGAGCAGAAAGAGAAACGAGAGATTATACCAAAGAAAACTAATGATGCCCGCCATCACCACCACCACCACCACCACCACCACCGCCTCCAGAAGGTCCACCACCACCACCACCACCACCACCGCCCGGAGGTCCGCCCGGAGGAGGAGGAGGAGGAGGAGGAGGTCCGCCCGGAGGAGGAGGAGGAGGTCCGCCGAGGAGGAGGAGGAGGTCCACCCGAGGAGGAGGAGGAGGAGGAGGAGGAGGAGGAGGAGGTCCGCCCGAGGAGGGCTGCCACCACCACCACCGCCCGGGAGGAGGGTTACCACCGCCCGGGAGGAGGATTACCACCACCACCACCACCACCGCCCGGGAGGAGGGTTACCACCGCCCGGGAGGAGGATTACCACCACCACCACCACCACCACCGCCTCCAGCAGCAGCCGCGAGTGCGCCAGCAGCTCTCTGGCTGCTATCCCGCAGGCGCTTACTCGCGCGCTTATTTTGCGCCAGCAACCCCTACACCCAGAGGATACTTCCTCGTATTTGGGGTCTAAGTCGCCGATAGCATCTTGCTGTCTATCGCGACGCCTAACAAGAGTCTGGATTAGCCTTTGATTACTGGCATCAGTTCTGGGCAAATATACCTCATTCCTTTAGCATTTACGCGCGATTTCCTCCTCATAGTCAGAGTCCTCTGCTGAATATCGATCATGTAATCGCCTTCCTCGATATGAGGGAATGCTCGTGATAGCGCGGAGTTTCAGCACCACCCAAATTAGCACCCGCGCACCGCTTCTGTGGAGCACCGCGAGTATCCTCCGAGGCCTGCCAACACTATTCTTCAACCAACCTCACCTTCTTCCGAATCAGTGATCTGACCTCCGCCGGCCGGACAGGAGGATTGATGCCGTGGAACGTTGTCGAGTGCTCCCAGATACTCCTGATCGCTCTGTCGGCGGGGTGCTTCAGGATCAAGTTGCAGAGCCTCTGGAAACGTTATCTTTGTCAGAATACCAATGAACGAATTCTGATTTCGCCGATGGTTCCAGTCATAGATACGGGCGCAACACGGAGAATGCTCCCAGAGCATCCGGTCTACCACCGCGACCATTATGGACGGTCTATCGAGTTCGGCGGACACTGGCCCGCGACGCTTTAGAGCCGCCACTGTCCTCATCATCATCATCGCCTCGCCAGCAACTTCTAAACTCGCGATTCCCTGCCCCTCGATAGCTTCTCCTTCTGCCCAACATCGCCAATGAGCCACTTCAAAGCCGCCGGGCGAGCTTCATGCGAGGTGCGGTATTTGGTCCGCTCCACATAGGGAGGAACCCACGGAGAGGGCGAGTGCTCAATATACTGAGGCAGAGAGCATCGAACGCTGCTGTTCGAGACGGTTTTGTTGACTCCAACCGCGTTGTGGAGCTCCGCCTTGAGGTCGCTATGACGGTAGTGTACACTTTAGGTAGGCTTGATCAAACCTAAAGTCATCTTCGCTTTATTTGCCTGAGTCATTTTTTTAGAGTTTCAGAGCTTGGAGACGATGCTACTGAAGCACCGGGAACGCTTGAGGACTGGCGAACTCTAACCGAAAGCACGCTGGAGTTTCTGGGGCAGGATCTCGGCGCTTTGCCTCTGCTCTGCCGTGGAGGGGAATTGCAGATTGGTATCCGACGGGACGCCGGAATTGAGAGCTCAAAGCACTGGCGACTGCTTTTGGGGCAGGGGCACGGCGGAGCTCGGCTTTGACGGACAGGGGCCGATGGTAGTGGCGGCGAGCTGCCTAACTCTGGGGAAAAGTTGAGACTTGTCGAACTGTTCGCTCTCTTGGGGCTTTGGACTTGCTGCTGGGCCTGCTGCTGAGCCTGCTGCTGGTCGCCATGGAGTATGTCGCCGCCTGCTGGGCCTGCCGCGCCTGCTGAGCCGCTTTTGGGCTTGAGTGCTGCTGGGCCTGCTGGGCCTGCTGCGCCTGCTGCAGAACGCTTCGTCGCGCCGACTTCAGGTTGCCCTGCCTCGCTATCGCTATCGCTGCTGCTACTGCTGCTGCTACTGCTGCTGCTACTGCTGCTGCTACTGCTGCTGCTGCCGCTGTTACTGCTATCGCTATCGCTATCGCTATCGCCATCTTTCTTGGTTTTAGATTTCCGATACCCACTCTTTGGGAAG